>CM053594.1:50927394-50982003 GCA_028646575.1 Pseudocheirus occidentalis
CTTTGAAAACCCAGATGTTGATGCTTCCCTCTCTGGTAACTTGAATAGGTAATGGGTGTGATGGTCTGATGGTTGGAAGCCCATCTGCTGATCTGTTTCTTGTTCTGCTTGTAACTTGTGTTTATAACTTGTGCTTGTAACTCGGGTTTGCATTCTCTGGAGTTCAGAGTGCTGACTTTTCCCCCTGAACTAGGTAAATGATATGTTTGTTTGATTAAAGAAAGATTGTTAACCCATTTTGAGTTGCTTTCCTTTAGAAAAGCAGATCTAAGAACCTGTGCTAGCAGCTGCCCCGGGTATGCTAGGGTGCTTGCTGATACACCAAGGTAGAAATTTGTTTTCCTCAACTATGTATATTTGTGACAAGGGTTTTGTTTTTCTCTTCCTTTTTTCCCAATGTATGTATATGGTGGGGAGTGGTTGGAGTAGATTGATGGTAGGTAATTTTTTTGTTGTTGTTAATTGTAAAAAAAATAACCACAATTTTTTCAAAAGACTAGTCCCATGAAGCCAAAGCTATAGAAGGGCCCCTACAGTGGGACAGGCTTCATATATAACTATGAACAATATGTCTGTCACCCAACCTAATTCAGTACAAAGAAGCTTGTCACATTGTATATGTTTCATAAGTACTTACTGGTTTGCTTTCTCCCAGCAGAATATAAGCACCTGGAAGGCAGGGACTGTTATCTCTGTCTTTGTAACCCCAAAGCCTAGCACAACACCTGTTAAGTGCTTAAGTGTTTGTTGAATGAATGAATCACCAAAAGGCTGGCTACCAAGTGAGGCATTTTTTTCCCCCAGTAACTCAAATCTCGTATGGATTCTGTATCAGTGGAAGGAAAAGGCACATCAACAGAATTATGGGTCTTTTGGAGAGTATTTACACAATAACTACAATAATGTAAAAGTAAAAAAAACACTGAAAGACATCAGAACTCTGACTGAAGCTGTCAGTGATCAATCAAGACTTCAGAGGACCAACAGAAACGTGCCTTATTCCCAGGAGAGGGGGGAACAACAGGTGCTGAATGAGGCATACATACATACATAGTTAGATATGGCCACTGCGGTGCTGATTGGTTTTGCCTACTAGTACTTCTTTGTCATAAGAGAGGGTTCTATGATAGGGGAAATCATCAGAAAGTGACTACCACTTTTTTCTTTTACCAAATATTCATAGTGAAACAAATAAATTCCTACAGTAGTTATAAACACACGCATATTATAAAATGAGTTTGATTATCATTTTAAGAGTATCAATAAAGCATCTAATACATTTTTTAAAAGAAGGTAAGAGTATCTCTTTATTATTCCATAGAACAGTTGGCTGTTCTGAGTGTGATAGTCCCCTTTGGAATTCCCTACTTACAGCTTCAAGTCTGGTAGGCAGAAGATCCATGGTGTGACCAGAGGACTTACCTTTGACCCAGCCGGTGGCAATCATAATGAACCACCCGTGGTGGTAGTGGTGATGGGCATGATGGATCCCAACAGCAATCTTTCGAACTCTCACCACCTCCTTCATCGCTACAAAAATGAGCTTTACAGGCAGGAAACTGATGCATTTATAAAAGAGGTTCATGGGGCAGAAGAAAATCATGTACCTGCAAGAAAGGCAGTATACAACATTTGGGCAAACTGAGACATCTCATCCTCCCTACCCCTCACTCCACTGATGGCCTGAACAGCAAGGAATGTGATAAGCTGTAAGTCTGACTGGGTCAATTTACTGAAGTCAATGTGAGAGTTATAAGAGAAAGAGAAGACATCCTCTTGCTTACAACATCTTCCCCTTCAACCCACCTTTCACACTCCCCACAACCAGATGCATCTTTCTGATGAGGTTACCCCTTTGTTCAAGAGCTTGCAATAGCTCTTTCTCACTTCTAACAAGTCCAGATTTTTAGCCTGGCATTCAAGGTCCTTCTGCAATTTAGCCCCAATTTAATTGCTCATCTCTTGTCTTCTCTACTTCTCTATAATACACCTTCTACTCTGACCAGATTAGACAACTCTCCACTATCAGAGCACATCCCTCTGTCATCCTTTCTAGAGTTTTCTCTCATTGTTACTTGACATAAATCCTGCTCCAGGCAGACTGGTCAACTTGCTGTTCTGTAGATGCTCCTCATGTTTTCCTGCTTCCATACCTTTGCTCACTCTGCTTCCCCCAACTGTAATGTCTCCTGTCACTTGCTTCATTTCTCTAAAACCTAGCCTTCCTTTAGCTAGGTGGCACAGTGGGTACAGTGTTCAGCCTGGGAGATTCACCTTCATGAGTTCAAATCTGGCCTCAGGTGCTTCCTAGCTGCATGACCCTGGGCAAGTCACTTAACCCTCTTTGACTCAGTTTCCTCATCTGCAAATGAGCTGGAGAAGGTAATGGCAAACCACTCCTGTATCTTTATTTAAAAAAAAAAAAGCCCAAATGAGGTCATGAAGAGTCAGATACAACTCCAAAACAACAACAAAGCCTTCCTTAAGGGCCTAGGTCAAGCATCTCCTCCAACAAGCATCTCCTGATTCTCGGCACTATACCAGTGTCTGCTCGTTATGTATGGTGTGAGGCCTCTCTTATCTCTGCCATCCTTTGTTAGATAACTTTCAAGGCTTTTGTGGATGAGAGCTCTAAGAAGAGCCACATGCACACTGTGGCCAGCCTTCCCTGTTATACAACCAAGAAGGAAGGTCTCCTTCCAAAGGAAGGCTTACCAGACTGCTGAGGCCAGGAGTACACTGGAGTTATTGCTGAAATAATCAATCGGTGCTTCCCCAAGCAGAAGATCAGCCAGGATGTAGCTCCCAAAGCAATAGAGCATGGCGCAGATCCATGAGGCCACAGGGCTCCGTCGGGACAATTCCACAGCACCTGCAAAAGCATCCTAGCAATGGTCATCCACCTCTGATGGCCCTAGAGAGGCGAGGGAGCTCAGATGCCCAACTCAACCTTTTCTCTGGATGGTATAAACAACCCAAAAGAACTTCCTCGTTTACTAGAAAGGGCTATTCATCCATCTACACCTCCATTCCTAATTTAACTCATCCTTCTATCCACTCATCCATTCACAGTTTTCATTCATCCACTGCTTTAGAGCCTGCTGGCTGGTTTCCCTGTCTCAATTCTCTCCCTCTTCTGGTCCATCTTCCACTCAATGGTCCAAATGATCTTCCTGAAGGGCAGGTCTGACCATGTGATCTCTCTATTCAATAAACTGCTCCCTAGTCCCTTCATGATCAAATATTAAATCTTCTGTTTGGCTTTTAAAGCTTTTCAAAGATTGGTCCTTTCCCACCTTTCCAGTCTTCTTATATCTGACTGCCTTAACATGTTCAGCAAACCAGGGACACAGGCCTCTTTTGCTGCTCCTCCCACGTTCCATCTCTCCACATTGGGCATTTCCCCCAGCTGTCCCCATGCCTGCAATTCTCTTCCTCCACATCTCTGCTCCCTGTCTTCCCTGGCTTCCTTCAAGTCTCAGCTAAAATGCCACCTTCTGCTAAAAGCCTTGCTCTGTGTTCCTTAATCTCGGTGCCTTCCTTTGGAGATGATCTCTAGTTCATCCCATCTTTAGGTTGCTTGTCCATTGTTGTTTGTGTGTCTTCTATCCCCATTAGACTGTGAGCTCCTTGAAAGCGGAGACTGTTTTTATGCCTTTTCTTTTTTTTCTCCCACATCCCCAGCACTTAGTACATTTCCTGGACATAGGAAGTGCTTAATAAACATTTTTTTTTGGAGGGGGGAAGGCAAAGCAATTGGAGTTAAGTGACTTGCCCAAGGTCACACAGCTAGGAAGCGTGTCAAGTATCTGAGGTTGGATTTGAACTCAGGTCCTCCTGACTCAAGGGCTGGTGCTTTAATAAACACTTATTGTCTTGATTTATTTATTCATTTATTTACTCTTTCCTTCATCTAATTCAACCATTTCTTTAATGTTTCATTCATTCATAGATAAGTCAGAGTTTACTATTAACAGAACACTGTACTAGGCACCTGGGAAGGTGGTTGAAAGCACTTTGATATAGCAGAAAAAAACCTGAGTTTGAATCTTGTCTCTTCAATTCCAAAGGACTCATGATGAAAAAATGCTATCCACCTCTGGAGAGAAGTGATGAACTTTGAGTGTGAACTGAAGTATAATTTTATTATCTGCTTTATTTTTCTTACTTTAAAAAATATGGCTAATACGGAAATATGTTTTACATGATTTCACATTTTTAATTAGTATCATATTGCTTGCCTTCTCAGTAGGTGGGGGAGGGGTGGGAAGAAGGGAGAGAATCTGGACCCCAAAATTTCAAAAAGAAAGGAATGTCCAAAATAAATAAAGAATTTAAATGTTAAAATAAAAAAAAAAGTTTTGGTTCTTTAATCTTGTCTTTTGCTTGTGATTAGCTTTGTGACCTGGATCAAATCCCTGGACCTCAGTTTCCTCTTTTGTAAAAAAAGTCATGGGTAGACCAGTTGACTTTTAGGGTACATTCCAGCTCTGACAGTCTACAAATTTCTGAGAAAGCAGAGTTACTGCTTCTGGGGAATTTAAATCTCACTGGGGAAATGAAAGAGGAAACCACTATAGAAAAATAGTCTGTGTTCGTGTTCAGTAATACAGCATAAGTCAGATATGTAGATGCTGAGAGGGTATGGAATAAAGAAAAGTGAGAGTCGGGTTGGATAAATCCAGGAGGACTTCCTGAAGAAGGTAAGTTTAAAACCAGATTTTGCAAGAGGTGAAGAAAATGAACTTACAAAGACAGAGGCTTTTGAACAGATGGGAGGGGAGGTGCAGAAAGGGAAATTCCAGGTTGAAGGAATGATAGGTAAGTACATGATCAGGAAGAATTAAGTTAGGTAAGAGAAGGTGAGCCAAGAAGTATACTATGAGCCTCAGGGCTTGGCAGAGAGTCAAGATAAGAAGTTAAATAAAGCTAGGGGCGGAGACAGGTGGAGGTTCAAGAGTGGCAGGCAGGTATCTCTATTTTTCCTAAATTTGCTGTGTCTTGAAGGAGTGGAATGGGTTTATTATAGTGAGGTGGTAGAAGAAGAAAATAAAATGTAACTTGGAAGAAAAAGGGATCTCTTGGTCAAGTTGGAAAGGGACTGGTATTCAAGAGGCTTCTGCCAATTACCCAGTCAGTGTTGTCCAGCTTGGCCCCAGACAGTAGGGTAGAACCAGAAGCAATAGGTGGATACCGGGAAGACACAAATTCAGGCTTGACATAAGGAAAAACAACCCAAAGCTCAGCTGTGAAAGAGTCCTACCATTCTGGAAAGCAATAGGGAACTTCAAATTCTCAAGTCACTAAACAATATAAATACTTTTGATCCAAGGATACCATTAGGGGGAAAAAGGAGAGAATAAGCCTTTATATAGTACCTTCTATGTGCTGGGCAACTGTGCTAAGTGCTTTTACATAGCCCCAACTAGGTCAGGGACAGAGGGAGAGGACCTACATATATACAAATATTTATAGCAGTTCTTTTGGTGGTAACAAAGCAGTGGAAACTAAGGGGTGCCCATCAGTTAGTGAATGAACAAATGATGGCACACAAATGTAATGGAGTATCACTGTGCTTTAATAAATGGCAAGAGGGATGGTATCACCTGGAAAGACTTGAATGAACTGATGCCAAGTGATGTGAATGGAGAACAATTTATACAAAAATCACAATATAAAGGAAAATCACTTTTAAAGACTTAAAAACTGTTAATCCATGAAAGGACCAATTGTAGGTCCAGACCACTGATAAGGTGCCTGTTTCCCAGCCCTTAGCCAAGAGTGGTACTGAATGAGACATACATTTTCAGACATGGCCAGTGTATGAATTTGTTTTGTCTGACTGTATGAGAGAGAGCTTTTATTTGGGGAGGGGGAAGAATTAGTGGGTAGTGATAATGATACAAAAAAAAAGAAAAGAACAACCAGAAAATGTTAAGAAAATACACAGAAGAGAGCAGAAGGTTCATTAGGGGCACACAGACAAGCTTCATTTAATCATCACAACAGCTTGGTAAGGCAGGCGCTATCATTCCCATTTTACATATGAAGAAACAGAGACAATCTTTCATCAAAGAAATCTTTCATTTTTTTTGTACCATCTTTCAAATCCATCCCTTTCTCCCCTCTGACACAGCCACCACCCTAGGACAGGTCCTCACCCCACATCCAATCCATTGCCAAGGCCGGTAGATTTCACCTTTACAATATCCCACCCCTCTTCCCCCCAGTACTACTTCTCTCCTCTGATACTGCCACCACCCTGGGGTAGGGTCTTATCATCTCACACCTGGATTATTGCAAAAGCCTGCCGGGGGGTCTGCCTGCCTCAAGTCTCTCCCCACTCCAATGCATCCTCTGTTCAGCTGCCCAAGTGATTTTCTTAAAGTACAGGTCACTCACTGTACCTATCACTCTCCTACTCAGATAAACTCCAATGGCTCCCTATTGGCTCCAGGAGCAAATACAAAATCAAAGTCTTTCAGAACCTTCCCCCAACTTCCACCCCGTCATCTTTTCAGTCTTCTTTCACCTTATTCTATAAGACATATACTCTCAGAACCAGTGACAGTGAACTCCTGGCTGTTCCATAAATGAGACACTCTACTTCTCAGCTCTGGGTATTTTCTCTGGCTGTCCCCCAGGCCTTGAATGTTCTCCCTCTTCAACTCCACCTCCTAGTTTCCAACTAAAATCCCATTTTCTGCAGGAAATCTTCCAATACTTCTCTTAATTCTAGTGCCTTCCCTCTCCTCTATTAACTGTCTCCAAATAGCTTGACCCCTCTAACCAGTTAATTTATACATAGTTGGTTTTTGCATAGTTTTGTACATAGTTTGGTTTCCAGACTTCCCCATTAAGCTCCTTGAGGGCAGTGACTGAGGTTTACTGCCTTTCTTTGTATCCCTAGCATTTAGCACAGTGTCTGGCAGGTATCAGGCACTAAATAAATGTTTATTGAATGACTATTCTAGTTTCCCTCAAGACTTAAAGTAAGCTTCTTCTCCAAGACGCCTATTCTGATTTTCTGTCTCCATTTCCCTCCAGCTAACAAGTGTCTCCCCTACAAAATTACTTTCAGTCAGACAATACATATTTATTAAGCACCTACAATAGGCCAAGCATAGTGCTAAGTGCTGGGGATACAAAAAATGGTAAAAGTCATTTCCTGCCCTCAAGGAACTTCTGATCTAATGCAGAGACAATGTACAAACAACTTTTTAAACAATATATCTAAAAAAGGATAAATAGGAGGTAATTAACAGAGAGAAAGCTGAGCTAGAATTAGGAGGGATCAGAAAAGGCTTTGGTAGAAGATGAGAATTTAGCTGGGACTTCAGGGAAGTTAGAAAGCAGATGAGGAGAGAGAGCATTGCAAGTCAGAGAGATAGCGACTGAAAATGCCTGGAGTCTGGAGATGGGTCTTGTGAGAAACAGCAAGGAGATAGATGTCTCTGGGATGGAAAGGTAGAGTACATGGGGAATAGGCGAGGGAGAGAAGTGGCATTAAGAAAACTTGAAAGAGAGGAGGATGCCAGGTTGTAAAGGGCCCAAACAGTGGATCTTTAAAATTATTTTCATTATTTACTTTACTATTTTTCCTATTTATTTCACGAATTTTGCATTTTTAAAAAGGTATACACACTGTTTTCCTCCATTGAATATAAACTCCTTAAAAAACTCCTTGTTTTACTTTCATCCTGGCATTCACAGTGTCTAACACAATGCTGGGCACATAGCAGGGCCAGGACAAATGTTTGGTGATTGATCAATTCAAATCTGATTAGAATTGCAACTTTCCAGGAGTTTGGTGGAGAGTACGCTGGGCTTTGTACAATGTATTGAAAACAACATTTAACTATACACATTACTGTAAAATTTTAAGTCTGATATTGTAGCCTGTCAAGATTGTTCAGAGTTCCTTCCTTCTCAAAAATGAACAAACCCCTGCGCTCCAGGTGAAAATGTTCTCACCATCTCATGGACCTAAGCTCCTTCCACTCTCTGGGGATTTATTCCAATCCCTCAAGCAGTCAGGCATTAAATCCCCCTTGCAACAGCTGGTGGCAGTCAGTCTGGGAGGAGTAACAAGCCCATGTTTTTCAGAAACTGATACCTTCTCCCTTTCCCCATCCCCGCACCATCCAGACCCATCTAAAAATAACTTCATGGGATGCCATTCTTTTCAGGGTCTTAGCTCAGAACATTTTCAACCATCCTCCCCCAGAAAGGAAAACCCACACTCTTGAGCCTGGGGGTTGGAGGTTTTTGTCCTAGTAAAAAGAACATTTAAATTCTTTTCTTTTTTCTTTTTTTTTTTTCTTTATTTTCTTGCAATGCCCCAGGGAGGAAAGCCTGAGATGAAATCTACCAAGTGTTGGCTTGATTTGAACATATGGGTGCCTCTTGGCCAGTTCTGGATGCACAGCTTTGAAAATTAGCCCTATGGTCTTCAGGCAGAGCAGAAGACCTATGGTCCCACGTGGAGGCAACAAGCAGAGCAGTGGAGCATGTGAGGGTCTGGAAATCAGTGGATTGGCCAGGATTCTGAAGGCCAAAAGAAAGAGTTTTAAATGGTCATTAGAAATTTATCTGGTAGCCAGGAAATCATTATAGACAGTATCAGCAATATGATACAATGATTTACCGTAAATTTAACTATTTAACTAGACTTAACTATTCTCAGTAACACAATGATACGAGACAGTTTCAAAGAATTTATGAAAAATGCTATCCACCTCCAGAGAAAGAACTGATGGATTCTGAATGTAGATCAAAGCAGACTTTTTAAAAAACTTTCTATATTTATCTTTATTATGTTTTTTAGTCCATGTTCTCTTTTGCAATATGGTTAACGTGGGAATATGTTTTGCATGACTGCACATGTATAACCAATATCAAAGTGCTGACCTTCTCAAGAGTGGAGGAGGAAAGGGAGGAAATTTGGAACTCAAAAATGATTTAAAAAAAAAAAGAATGTTAAAAAAATTTTTTACATGTAATTAAGAAAAATGTCATTCTTAAAAATAAAACAAATTTTTAATTAAACAAAATTTATCTGACTAAAATGGAGCACAGATTTAGAGCTGGGAGGACCCTTGGAGATCCTAGAATCCTACGTTCAACACTGAAAGAGAAATCATAAACTACCTGAGCATCCTCTACACCCCCCTGCCCCCAGCCCTTATTATATAGATGAGGAAACTGAGACCAGAAGTATCAGTAATTTTTCCAGGGTCACACATTAAATGTCAGAGGTGGGATGTGAACCCATGCCACCTGTTTCCTAAAGCGAGTATTCCTTCCACTGTGCCATACTACTGCCTTGATCATCTAATTTGCTCCCATTGGTTGGGTTGGTTTTTTTTTTTTAATAAATGAAGAAGTCAAATCACTTGCCCAAAGTCACATGAGACTTAAGGGTAGAGCTGGGATTCGAACTCAGATCCCCTGACTTCCAATCCAGTGTTTTTCCCACTATACTATGCTGTGTCCAAAATGAAATTCTGCTCCACATTGTAGAATGTGGGGCTCTATTCCTATGCTTTGGAGCTGGCTACCGTCACTTGGGGTGGCAATATTCTCCTTCCTTATTTGCCCTCTCACCAAGGCAGCTAAGTGATATTACCAATGGAACACCAGACCTGGAATCAGGAAGACAAGTTCAAATCTTGCCTTAGACACATACGATGTGACCCTGAACAAGTCCACTTACCTTTCTCTATCTCAATCTCTTCACCTATAAAATGATGATTAATAGTACCTATCTCACAAGGTCATCATGGGACCAAATGAGATAATATATGGAAAGGGCTCTACAAACTTCAAAGTATTCTATAAATGCTAGCTTTTTATTATTAGGACATTATGATGTCATAATGTCGGTCAGTCAACCAACAAATATTTATTATGTACCTACTATGTGCCAGACCATATTAAGAAAGGCAATAGTCCCAAGTGGCTCAGTCTAAAGGTGAAGACAACATTGCAAACTATGTACAAACAAGTTACACAGAGGGCAAATTAGAGATAATCCCAGAGAGAAGAGCTGGCGTTTAGCAGGATCAGGAGAGATTTCTTGTAGAAGGTGGGATTTTATCTGGGATCTGAAGGAAACCAAGGAAGCTGAGAGACAGAGACGAGGAGGGAGAGCATTCTAGGCACGAGGGACAGCCAGAGTTGGGAGGTGGAGTGTTGTATGAAAGTGGGCCCAAGCGAATGTGTGGGTGAAGCAAAGTATAAGGAGACTGGAACGAGGAGCAGGGCACGAAGGGATTTTAATGCCAAGCAGAAGATTTTATATTCAATCCAAGGCGATAGGGAGCCACTAGAGTTTACGGAGGAAGAGTGGGATGATATGGTTAGGCCTGTGCTTTAGGGAAATCCTTTCAGTGGTTGAATGGAGGATGGATTGGAATGGGGCCGGACTTGAGGCAGGCAGTCACACCAGCAGCTATTGCAGTAACCCAGGCATGAGGTGATGGCTTGCCCCAGGGGTGGTGGCAGGGTGCAGGAAGAGAAAGGGGTGCTATGAGCAAAGTGCCTCATGAACCACAGAGCTATAAACAGAACTCTATCGCATTCCTATAGGGCTTCCCAGAATTCCAGAATTCCAGTCTCAGAGCAGCATGGATGGGGGCCTCAGAAGTTGTTGGTCTATTCTGTACCTGCCTAGGAATTCCCAGACTAGTGATTGTCTAGCATGGGTTGGAAGACCTCTGGGCAGAGCAGGCTAGGCTACTCCCTGCCTTGGCAACCCTTCCACTCTGGGGCAGCTGGAATGGGTAGGAAGTTGTGTGGTCCAGCATGTTTTACTGTCATTGTCCCCATCTGATAATCATAGTAGGTAATGATGGAATTATTAACCCCATTTCCAGAGGCTTAGGGACATGAAGGCATCATGGAGCACTGAGCCTGCAGTCCAGAAGTCATGTGTCTAAATTTTTTGCAGACTTTTTCTGCAACTCTAGAAAATCATTTAACTTCCATGTGCCCCAGCAATGGATTTATCTACAAAGTGAGAGACAGGATACCAATCTGCTCTAGTAGAGGGACTTCTCACACCCCAAATTCCCTGTGTCCATTCATTTCTTGAGCTCAGAATTTAGACTTCAGATTCAGAGCCAAGTGCTGGATCCTAGAGGACATCTAGGTCAACTCCCGTGATTTTACAGATGAGGAAACAGAGGTTTAGAGAAGCAATATGACCTGAGTAGTCATATACAAGGACAATAAGGAGCAGAGATAAGACAGGAATCCCATTGTCCTGAATCCTAGACAAAGGGGTTCTTCACACCACTTGTTCTGACCACAGAAATGGGCAGGCAGGTAGACAGGAAAGTGGGCAGACAGGCAGGCACTCTTTAAGCTGAACAATCTCTGGCCCTTCACAGATGAAAGCCTCTAGAAATAAAGACAATTTCAGTGCCTCACTAAGCATCCTCTACCTGTAATCTCCAGGGTTACAGAAGTCCCTTAGTAACCTGGCATAACTAGGACCCTAATGAAGTTCTAAACAAAGACAAGCAAGGTTTTACCCAGGAGCTCTGAACCTGGGATTCATGAACTTAAAAAAAATTTTTTTTGATAACCTTCCTTTAAAATAATTAGATTCCCCCATAATCCTATGTATTTTATTTTAAACCTTTAACAGCATTATTCCCAGAAGGGCTCCACAGCCATCATTAGCCTGCCAAATCAGTCAAGGACACACACACACACACACACACACACACACACACACACACACACACACACACACACACACACACCTTGAAATAGTAGAAAGAATGCCTGCATGGTTTCCACCCCCAAGTTCTGAAATTTGCTATTATATGAACATAGGTAAGTCATTTCACTTTTTCTGAGCCTGGATTTCCTCATCTGTAAAATGGGCCTAATAGTACACATGCTACACACTCCACAAGATTTCTATGAGAAGAGAGCATTTCGTAAACCTTGAGTAGACAGAAAACCACATTCTCACTTATGATAAACAGCTCTTAAAACTCAAGATTTACCATCTGGAATCAAACCCAGCAGGCTATTTCTGAAAAGGGCACCAAGGGACAAGTTAGACTCATAGAACATTAGAGATTTCAGACTTCGAAAGTCAGAATGTTAAACCTAGAAGACTCCTTAGAATATAAACTGTCGGAGCCGGGAGGGCCTTAGAATAGAGAACACAAAATGTTTATCATGTACTTGAACAAATTATACATTTAAATAATGAATTGAAAAAATTAATTTAGGGACTATCTAGTTTCATGACAGCATTAGTCTATGGCTTCAGAGATTATAAGAATCTCTTAAATGCAGGTATTAAGAATTCTATTTCATTTATGTACTTTGGTTTTTCCCCTAATTTATTTATTTCTTTTTAATTTACAAGCTTTTGAGTTCCGAATTTTCTTCCTTTCTCCAAGATGGTATGCAATCTGATACAGGCTCTACATATACATTCACATTAAACATTTTCACATTAGTCATGTTGCAAAGAAGAGTTATAACCAATGGAATGAGCCATGAGAAAGAAGAAACAAAACAAAAGAGAGAGAGAGAAAATAATATATTTCAATCTGCATTCAGACCCCAAAATTCTTTCTCTGGACATGGATAGCATTTTCCATCATGAGCCTTTGGGAATTGTCTTAGCACCTTGCATTGCTGAGAAAAGCCAAGTCTATCAAAATTAGTCATTGTACAATGTGGCAGTTAACTATTATTGTACTTTTTTTTTAAACCCTCCTTATTCAGAAAAGTTTTGGAGCTCAGGCTCAGGGACCTAAAAATTATGGACCTAGAAATTCAATCACTCCCATCTCTATAATAATTTATGGTTTCAAAATGTTTTTATCCCTATAGAGGGAGAACAAGTATTATGAGGCTCATTATACAGATGAGGTAACTGAGGCTTAGAGTGGCCTAGTGACTTGCTAAAAGATCACATAGTAAGAAAACCAAGACTCAAACTCAGGTTTTCTTGACTCCAAATCAGAATGATCAAGTAATTAGAATTCTAAAAAAATGCAAGCAACCAAAGGATTCTGAGCAAATCTATAAAGTGCAGCAAGGTACTTTGCCATTTTCAGGTAGTACTGCTACTGACAATTAAAAACAGACACATGGCACATTAAGAGTTACACAAAATTAGTGCCAGGACAGATCTAATTCAATCCCCATAACAACCAGCTCAAAATGTATTACTATCTCCATCTTATAGAGAGGGACACTGAAGGATGGCTAATAAAGGTCAGAGAAAGGATTCAAGCCCAGGGTTTTCCTAACTAACCACCTAAGCTTCCCCATGCTGCTTATGATAGCATACATCTAAAATAGCTCCCAGACCCTGCAAAATTGGAAGCTAACTGGCTAGTTTCTCTCTATCCCTGTGGTTCCCTCTGAAGGTCTCAGTTTGTACCTTGAATTTACATAGACTTGGGATCATCTGTCCCTAAGAAGAGGAGAAAACTCATTAAAAATCCATGTCCAAATGTAAGGCAGAGCAGCCTCATAGTTTCCTCATTTCCCTAAGGTGAAGCATTCTTTCCTGAAAATCAAAGGCCTTCCAGAAGACCTGTCAGTTACCTCTGATGGTACTTTAGTCCTAAGGGCCAAATCCCTCATTTTAAAAATAGAACTTAAAAGAAAAATAGAAACTCTCAAACTGTCAGAGCTGAAAGGGACTTTAGAACATAAAATATCAAAAAGGGAAGTGAAAACTTAGGTCATTGAATGTCAGTACTGGATGGAACTTATAATACAGAAACTGGGAGGGAACTCAGAACTCAAAGGCAGGTGGGAGCCAGCCCCAGCTCTAGAGGACACCATCCCCCTCGCTGGTGCCCTCAGCCCCCAGGCCCCAGCTTCCAGCCCTGGACGGTGGGTACTAAATGACTGACCCTGGCTTCTACTTGAGATACAGGATGGAAACTTAACATGCCACATGCGATTTAGGCTATCAAAATGAGAAGTACCTCCGAGATCACCTAGTCTAAAACTTAGCAGTTTCTAAAGAAGGCTTCCTTTGTCGCCATGTTCCCTTTTTTCAGAAAAGGGGTGAAGTAGGGCTACAGCAAAATTATACGCAGCCAACCAAGCTAGAAGCATTTTGAAACAGGACACAAATGCTCCAATCCTAGTACAAAGCTATTCCCACTTTGCTTTGCAAAGTAAATGTTCCCTGGTAACAGCTTTTAAAGCATCAGCTCCTTTCCGCTCCCCTCCCCTCCCCCCAAACTCTTCCAGGTTTCAAAAGCTGTTCTCGGGCTCCCGGGCTCCCAGCGTAGGAAACACAGTAGAAAGCACAAGGATGGAATCCAGGTGGTGTCTGCCCAGTAATCTAGTCTTAGAGTCTCCGCTAAAGTTCCATTTCCTTGTCTACAAAGTGAAAAGTCCAGGCCTGGACAGGATGAGTGATGCTGAAAGAATCATTCACACCGATCAAAATAACACCTTACAAGCCACAATACCCGATTTCACTGAGGTCCATGGGGGAGGTGGTATTCTGGTTCGATCTCTGTTACAAAGAACATTGAACGTGGAGAGAAAAGGCCCAGATCCAAATCCCAGCTCTGTTACTTACTCCCCGTGTGACTCTGGACAAGTCACTTCACCTTCCCGGGACTCAGTTTCCTCCTCCGTAAACTAAGGACTGGCCTAGCTGATTAGAGATATCATTCAACTCCATCAGCTCATTTGATCCTCCCAGATCCACAAGAAATAGGTTAGGCATAATCGTGGCCCCATTTTACAGAAGAAACTCTACTAGGTTTCAAGTGATTTCCCCAGGGTCCTGGATAGTTCAGCTAGTTTCAGAGCCAGAGCTAGAACTCAGGTCTGATGGCTCCTGGTCCGGTATTCTTTAACAGGGGTCTGTAGCTACTGGAGAGAGAACACCCGCCTCGTACAGAGGCAGAAACCTGAGCCCCCTGCAGGGAAGAAGGGACCCTTCCCCTAAGCGATGGACCAGCAAGACCGTGCAGGGCCGATTTCGGCGATCCTGACTCAGTGGGCCACGGCGGAGGGTCTCCCGGAAACCTAGCCCTGGGAGGGCGTGGGGGAGGGGTGCGGTGTCAATTTTCCGGCAGCCCTTTCCTCCTTCGCCAGCCTTATATAGACATAACAGCTGCGGTTCCACCTCGCCAAGGGCACCCGAGGGGTGGAATGGGGGCAGAGGGCATCTAGGGAGATGGGGAGGGGGCGACGAAGAGGTCCGAAGACTGAAGGCAGGTGGGAGCCAGCCCTAGCCCCGCAGGGTCCCCCCCCCATCCCGGGCCCCCAGGCGCCCACAGCCTCCCAGCCCCGCCCGGCCGGGACTGATTGACTGACCTGGCTCATATTTGAGATACAGGATCGAAACGATGAAGTAGCTGAGGTCAAAGACCGGGAAGAGGGGCACCCGGGAGAAGCTGAGCGCCAGCTCGCCCAGGCTCAGGGCCGACAGCAGCTCCATGTTTCCCGGCAGTGGCCCCGGAGAGCCCCGGCGCCCAGGCTGCCCGCCGAATGGGGCAGAGGCGGGCTGTGTCGGAGCCTAGCGGTGCCCCCGCCTCCCCACCCCACCCCCCACCCCCGCTTGGATCTCCTCTTCCACCTCCTCCTCCTCCCCTGCCGGCCAACAGGTGCAGAAGTGGCTCCGAGCCCCCGGCTCCTCCCTCTGGGCTAGTCAGTCACCCGCCCCACTCCAGGTCCCACTGGGAGCTGCCCCTGGCAGTGGTGCTGCTGTCAGAGGAGCTCCGTCCGATATCCCCAGCTTCCAACCCACACAGCTCACACGCCGCGAGCTCTCCAGCCGGCCTCCCAGCCGCTATCTTCCTTGCCTTATCCACTGCCCGCCCCTGCAGTCAATCAGCTGCCAGGCTTGCAGGATTTCTCAGGTCAAAGAATCCCGAAATTCCCGGTTCCCCTTCTGTCCCCCCCCCCCCCGCCCGCACTAGGAGGTAGGGACCTCAGGGACCATCAGGTCCAATTCAGATTTGTTCGAGGATCCCTCTATGATCCTCCCGCAAGTAGCCTCTGCCCCAAGACCTACAGCAGGGAGGGTATGAGAGGAGGGGACGTACTAATCAGAGGAGGAGGCTCATTCCCCTTTGGGAAAGGTCCCATGGGGGGAAGTTTTTGTCTATAGGTAGCCCAAGGTCTCCTCTCAGCAACTTCTACCCAGTCCTCCGAGTTTTGACCTCCGTTGTAAAAATAAAATAAAATAAAATAAAATAAAATAAAATAAAATAATTTTAAAAGTCTAATTCTTCTCCCCCAGGACAACCATTCAGACAATTCTCCTATATGATTCAGTCATCTAACTTCCCTGCACCTCAGTTTACTCATCTGTAAATCAAGAGTGTTGGACTAGATGACTTTCTAAGGTTTCTTCCAGTTCTCTATCAAGCACCCTGAAGTCCCATGTGTTTCCTACTTCTCTCAGATCAAGGTAAGGACAGGCTGGATAGAGTCCCTCAGGGGACTTATCTGTGCTGTTTATAACCTAAAAGACATAAAGGGCTTGCTTACAAAGGCAGAAACCAAAAAGCTGAGAAAGGATCCTAATACTATTTGATTGAGGTAAGAATCAAGAACATTCCAACTGAACCAGTCTACAACGTTGTGTTAAATAAACGGGATGATGTTTTACAGGAATGAATGTAAAAGTCTTACCTTTGAGTTCAAAAAATCAATTTCCCAAGTACAAGATAGGGGAGACATGTTGCCAGACAGCAGGGTCCTGACGTGTCCAGACCATGCCTATAGTATTTACTTGTCACATTTTGGGAAGGACGTTGAGAAAATGGAGTGTTTCAGGAGAAAACAAAGTATTTAAGGGCACAGAGTATAAGCCACATGAGGCTCCCACTGAAGGAATTGGAAACCTTTACCTTGGAGAAGAAGCCTTACCAAGGATATAATAGCTATCTTCAAGTGTTTGGAGCATCTTTATGTGGAAGGCAGATTATAATTGTTTTGCTTGTCACTAGGGTAAAGAACTAGAAAGAGTATGTGGAAGTCACAAAGATGCAAATTTAAGTTTGAGGTAAAGGAAAAACTTCA
The DNA here is from genome assembly GCA_028646575.1 of Pseudocheirus occidentalis. Lineage (NCBI taxonomy): Eukaryota > Metazoa > Chordata > Mammalia > Diprotodontia > Pseudocheiridae > Pseudocheirus > Pseudocheirus occidentalis. The sequence goes on from CM053594.1 coordinate 50,944,438, forward strand.
AACAATTGGTTATGCAGAAATATAATGGCTTTTCTCCAAAAGTAGTGGTATGTACCCCACCCCACTCCAATTGAAGATCTTCATTCAGAGGCAAGATAACCACTTGTTGGAGACATTATAAGGGGGATATTTTTTTTCTAGCTAGATTCAATGATTACTGAGGTACTTCTTTTTTTTTCTTTTTTTTTATTGACTTGTTTGTTTACTTTTAGCTTACAAGATTCAGTTCCAGAATCACTTGAGTTTCAGATTTTCTTCCCTTCCTTCCCCTCCCCACCCCCTACTGTGGGGTACAATCATGTATAGGATCTGCAACTCTTTCACATTGTACAATAGTCTGATTGTATAGAAGCATTGTAACCAGTGGAGTGAACAATGGGAAAAAAGAAACAAAACCAAATATAGAAAAGAACGTAGCATGTATTGCTTCAGTCTCCCTTTAGACTCTGGTCTTTCTAGATCCTTCTCTGAATGTAGATATCTCCTTCCATCCTGAGACTTGTAGAGTTGTCTTTTAACTGTGTGTTGCTGAGAAGAGTCCAGTTTATCAAGGTTGGTTGTCACGCATATGATGTATCTGTGACTGTGTACAAATTTTTCCTGGTTCTGCTCTTCTCACTCAGCATCAGTTCATATAAGCCTCTCCAGGTAATTATGTTCCATCTCCTTCCCATTTCTTATAGCACAATAGTATTCCATTACATTCATGTACCACAGCTTGTTTAGCCATTCCCCAATGGATGGGCATCCCCTAAATTTCCAGTTTTTTGCCTCCACAAAGAGCTGCAATAAATATTTTTGTACATATGGGACCTTTTTCCACTTCTATGCTCTCTTTGGGATACAACCCCAGAAGTGGTGTTACTGGGTCAAAGGGTATGCAATTACTTATAGCCCTTTGGGCATAGTTCCAGATTACCCTCCAGAATGGTTGTATCTTACAGAGGTACTTCTTATCTCTATAATTCTAATCCTAACCCCATAGAATCCCTGTCAACTATAATGTGAATGAGAATGAATGAAAAGTAATTATTAAGGGAGTCAAGATGGCAGCATAGAAGCAGGAGAACTCTGTGAGCTCTCCCCATAACCACCTCAAATACCTATGAAATATGACTCTAAACAAATTTTAGAGCTCCACAACCCACAAAATGATAGAGAAACAAAGCTCCCGCTGAAGGCAGCCTGGCAGGCTAGTTCAGAGGGTAGTTCAGGAAAGAACCATGAACTCCATTTTAATGATTGTAAAAGTTTATTGTTATGCTATTCAGCGGGCAAGAGGGCTTAGGAAGCCTGCCAAAAGTACAGGACAAAGAAATACAGATTATATAGCCAAAATAACATAAATCAGGTATCAGTTATGCTAACTAGGTGAATAAGGGTGGTTTTAGGGAGGAGTTAAGGAGTGGTCAGTGCTTAAAGGGACATGTACTTTTCATATCTACTGCGCAGGTGTATTGCCCATAATTCACTGGGAAAAAGCCTGAGGGGAAGCTATCAGGAGGTGTGGTTTTTGCCTTGAAACATCACCTAAGTGAACTAGCAGTCAATTCTGACTGAGACGTGCCCAGTCTGTTGCCCGTCAATGTCCTGTTTGACAAGATGAATGTTGGAAGCTAGACTAACTGGGGATCCAGGATGTGCCTAATTGGAGAGGAGTTAGCTTACTGATAGTGCATAGAACGATTCATAGGTGCGACTGACCACTAGAACAAGGGAGCTCTATATTTCTCTAATTGCTTATAGATGGTTGGATGAAGGATTCATAGTATGGCTTGTTATTGTAACAAACAGGGCTAATGGCAGCTAAGCAGAGGCTGCTCAGAGAAGAGGCAGAGTTAATGGTTTTATGGCTGGGGGAGGTGTCACTTTACAACCAAAGTTGCAGCTGGATTTTACAAACCTAGGCACCCCAAAACCCCATCAACAGGGCCCATAATCTAATGAGAGACTTGTCCTCTTCAAGTATCTGAAGTTTGGGGGGCAAAAGCCTGGTTGGAGTCAGGATCTCCGACAAGAGTCTTTTAAAGTGTATATCCCAGGGTGCCATCCTTTTCAGGCCACAGACACCTGGGGTGGGGGGGCGCGGGTTAGGAACTGGACCTTTGATTTCACTGGCATGGAGAACTCACAGATGAGCCAATGCCAGAAGGAGCACTTCCTTTATAGTATTTGAGAGCTGTTTAGAATACTGAAGTGACTTGCTTAGGATCACACAGCCAGGATGTTTCAGAGGCAGGACTTGAATCCAGGTCTTTCTTCCTAGCACTAAAGCCAGTATCCACTATGGCTTAATAGCTGACATTTATATAGAGCTATAAGGTTTGAAAAGTGCTTAACATACCTTACCTCATTTTACCCCCATTTTACAGATGCAGACAGTCAGGCTCACAGAAGTTGTGACTATTCAAGGGTCACATGGCAAATGTCTGAGAGGGATTTCAATCCAGAATTAATAATTCATTAATTAAATTCAATCTCTAATTATTGGTTCCTTCTGTAATGTTTACAACATACCCATGTCTTCTCTGTACAGTACTTAAATGTTTTTTTACTAAATGTTGCCATGCTGATGTGGATTCAAACAGTGCCCTAAGGGTTAAAAATAATATTAAGGGTTACTTTTCCAGTACTTTGTGAAGTCCCTAGTTTATTCTGTAACCTGAAGGTACCCTAAAGTCCTTTCCTCCCTTATTTTGGACCTGTACCAAAAGAATTGCTTTTGTTTCCCTTATGCTGTGTTCCCTGGGTCCTTTAATTTTTAACCTGTATCCTCCTGTCCTGTCCTTAAATCTTAAGCCATAAAACTTTCCCCTTATCCTGGCCTTGTCTCCCCCAATCCTGGCTCATAAAATTTCCCCTCTCTCCCTTACCTTGTATCTCCTTTCCTGTCATCCATTTTCTTCACCCTGTCCCTAATCTTTAACCTCCATAAAAACCTCTGAGACTACATCATCATTCTGAAACCTTTATATAAGCATACTTCCCCCAAATATCAGCGTCTCACTTAGCTTCCTTGCTGGAAGACCTGGGCTGCCTTTTTACATAAAATAAAGCTCCCAAAGGCTGCAGAGAAGGTCTAACTGAATTCTTTCACATCTTAACCTGCTCTCCCAACTCTGACCTCAACAATACTTTCTGTGTTGCTCTATAACTCTTCTTCCTTTTTTGACAAATTCTCAGAGAAAGCTGTCTATACTCTTTGCTTCTCCTCCCTTTCCCCTTACTCACTTCTCAAGCCTTTATAGCATGACTTTGGTCCTAACCTCTCCACTGACCCTGCTCTCTGCACTTGCTAATGACCTCTTTTCATTTCCAAATATGATGGCCTTTTCTCTCCTCCTAGATACTATCTTTTCTCTGGAATGTCATGATCCTGTTTTAGTTTCTTCCTACTTATTTAATTTCTCCTTCCCTTTCTCTTTTATCAGATAATCATTCATAGCAAGCACCCTGTGGATATATTATTGTTTGTACTGGATCTTCTCTTTTTTCTTCACGTACTCCCCCTCCCGAGGTCTTATCTGCTCCCATCCTTTTAATTATTATGCATATGTAATGATTTGAAGATAAATCTCTCTCCTGAGCTCCATATCTGCATTTGGCATTTTAAACTAGACGTCCAGTAGGTCATCTCAAATTCCACAAGTCCAAAACAGAATTTACTCTTTTCTCCCAAACCCACCCTTTTCCCAATTTCCTTACTGCTCTCAAGGGCCCCACCGAGCCTTCCAGTCATCCAGATTGACAACCTCAATGTCATCGTCAACTTCTCACTCTTCTTCACCCCACATCACTCATCAGTTGCCAAATCTTCTTGTTCCTATCTCCACGACATCTCTGGCATCCGTTTACTTCCCTTTACTCACATAGTCGTTACCCAAGTTCAGGTCATCATCACCTCTCATTTGGACTACTGCAATCATCTCTCAACTGGACTGTCTCAAGTCTCTCTCTCTCTTCCAAACCATTCTCCACTCAGCTGCCAACGTGATTTTTTTTTAATGTATTGGGAGGTGGAGGACGAGAGGCAAGGCAATGACTTGCCCAAGGTCACACAGCCCTGTGTCAAGTGTCTGAGGTCAAATTTTAACTCAGGTCCTCCTGACTCCAGGGCTGGCTCTCTATTCGCTGCACTACCTAGCTGCCCTGTCAAAGCGATTTTCTGAAAGCCCTGGTCTGGTCACCCTCCTCAAAAAGTTCCAGTGACTCCCTATTAAATAAAATTGTTAGTTGACATTTAAAATTCCTAGCATATAATACGCACTCAGTACTTGATTGACTGAAGTACTTGACAACCTGGCCTCATCTAGTGTGTGTTACTTGAATTCATGTACCCTACTGTAGTCAAACTAGCCTTCCTACTGCCCCTCATACATGGCACTCTATTTCCCATCTCCCTGTCTTTGCACTGGCTGTTCCCCATGCCTAGTATGCTCTCCTCTCCCCTCAGCCTAGTAGAATCCCTGGTCCCTTTCCTGTCATCCATTTTCCTCACCTGTTCCTAATCTTTAACCTCCACAGAAACCTCAACTCAGCTGTTTAGGTAAGGTTTTTCATATTCTCCCAGCTACTAAACGCCTTCTTCCTTCCCAAGGCATCTCGTTTTTATTCTTATACAGTCCAGGGATTTGTCCTCGAGGCCACGTGTGGCTCTCTAGGTCCTCAAGTCTGGCCCTTTCACTGAATACAAACTTCACAGAACAAGTCTCCTTAATGAAAGGGTTTGTTCTGTAAAACTTGGACCTGAAAGGCCCCACCCCAGGACCTGAAAGGTCACATGTGGTCTAAGGCCGCAGGTTCCCCACTTCTGGTACAGACCTCCATTTGCCTCGCACAGAGCCCAGCATATCTATGGTGGTTAATAAATCCGGATTGTCATCCCGAAGTTCTTCCCCCTCCCCCATTAAATTCCTTGTCATTCATGAGTCTCTGTAAACCTAAAGTCTGTCACCCAAACACAGAACTCCCGCGGCCGGGTCACAGGCTGGCTCTCACATATCATCCCCGTATCATGTCAACACAGAACAGACACAGAGACACACAGAAACAGAGAGACAAACAGACCAACAGGCAAACACACACGCACTCTCTTAGTCGCCACCCTTTATCTATGCCCCGCCCCCGACCGCCGCCGGGCGGTGACATCACCAAGCCCCGCCCCCGACTGACGGGAGGTGGAGCCTATGTGTGCGGAGGATTCACCCCTAGCCGCCCTCCAATGAGCTGGGCATACTAGCCTCTCTACAAGGGAGTGGGCCGGCCCTGCTATAATCGCTTGTTTTGATTGGTCGGGTCCGGGCTCCGGACTCGAGAATTGTCCCTGTTCCGGTTCCGGTTCTGGTTCCGGTGGCTGCTCGGCAGTCACCATGATCGGGGACATTTTGCTTTTCGGGTAAGGGGCTTCGGGGGGTTTGGCTGGGGGCGGGCGGTGACCGTGAGATGGCCCGGGGGAAGGGTGTTTGGGGGCCACACCCTCCCTGACCTCGCTTTGACCCCTTTCAGGACGCTGTTGATGAACGCTGGAGCCGTGCTCAACTTCAAGCTGTGAGTGACGCGGCGCCCCCCCCACGCTACCCCGCCTTTGAACACGCCCCCAACCCCCCTCCCCGCCCCAGTTCTGCTCTGCTCCCGAGGTCCGCCCCCAGCTCTGACCCGCCCCCAGATCTATTCTACTCCCAAAACCCGCCCCCGAGGCCCGCCTCCCCTCTGCCCCTTCCGAGCCTGGAAACAGCCGGCCTGCCTTCTGGGGAGAAAGAGTCCCTGGCAGCCCTGCCACCTGTCATAAAGACCCCCGGGCACTTCCTCTCTAGGGCCCCTTCCCTCTAGTTACCCCTCTTCCACTCTGAAGCCCGTGTCCCATATCGTCTTCTCTTTGATAGTAACCCTACCACGTGCAGAGACTCCCGCCTCTAGATTCTGTCACTGGCAAAGAACCTTTGACCCATTTAGAGCCTCCTAATCAGACACCTCTTTACCCACCTAGCACCCCCCCAGAGGTTCCTCATCTCTAGAAACTGCTCTTAGATGACATCTGTAGATCCCCTGTTACCCACATACAACCCTTACTTATGGACATCTCTGTCACCCACATAGAATCTCATGTCTTCTGTAGAGCCCCCTTACTTATAGACATCCCTGTCACCTACCTAGAACTGCAACCTCTCTGCTTTGTTCAGAGCCTCCTAGCCCATAGATCATTCTCTCCTGTCATTCAGTGTAAATTACCCACCACTCCTTATAAGCAACCAGTCACTTAGAATTCAGGTATGCACGGGCGTCATGGTAGAGTAGAGAGAGTGCTAACTCTGGAATCAGAAGTTCTGAGTACAAATATGACTTTTGATGCCTATGTGATCTTGGACACCTAGCCTCCTACACCCTTCACTTCCTCATATGTAAAATGAAGGGTTTGGGCAAGATATAGCCTCTGTCATATAGAGCTCCCTCACCTATGAATGAACTCATCATCCAGGTAGAGCTCTCTCATCTAGTAACCACATAGCATATCTCATCAGGTTTGGAGACTTCATCCCAGTTGACATTGTGGAATCTCTAGGCATCTAAAGAACCCATTTTATCTTTAGAAAAGTTTTTTGTCCCTGTGTAGAACTGTGGTTGCCCTTGGAATATATATTACTCTTAGAGGCCCTGTGAGATGTGGAGATTTTTTACTATATACGGTTTCTTTATTTGATTTTTTTTTTTGCATGCATCAGTTTTAACTCAGTTTATATTGTACTGAGATGTCATACTGTTGTTCCCTACCTTATAGGAAAAAAAAAGACACCCCGGGGTTTGGGGAGGAGTCAAAGGAACCAAGTACAGGTGAGTCCCAAGTAGTTCCAGCAGTCTATAATGTTGAAAGATGTAAACAAATGGGGACACAGTGGTCCCATTCTTCTTATCAACAGAATTTTGCTGAATGTGCCTTGAAGTTTCAACAAACTACTTCCCCTTTCTGGACCTATTTCCTCATTGATAACATGAGTGGGTTGTACTTTGATGATTTCTGTAGTCCCTTTCCAGTTTTGAAGTTTTTCTGATTCTATAATAGCCACTTGCAAGTTTATTAACATCTCTTTGCTCAAGATGAGTCATAGAATGTTAATGTTGGTTAAGACCTTTGTGGTTTTCTGATTCAGCCTCCCAGTCAGTGTGGGAATTCCCTCCAGAACATCTGTGACACCTTCAATGACAGTTCATTTATCTCATGAGGCAGCCTCCTGTTCTCTGACAGACACCTCTACTACTAACTGGTTAAACTGAAATCATGACCAAAATCCTCAGAGTCTTACACATATGGGGCACTCAATTAAATATCCATTAATTTGTGTTAGGAGAGTAAGCAAAATTCAAATTCAGCAAACATTAAGCAGCTCTCTGCATTACAAGCACTGTGTTTGATACTAAGGATATGAAGATGTAGAACAGCACTGACAGTGTTCCTAAGGACTTACCGCCACTCTAATAGTAGGGTTTGAGATGTACGAGTAAACTGTGATAGAGGCTTTAACTTGGGAGAAATGAGGGAAAGCTTCAGAGAGAAGGTGGACCTGGAGCTGAGACTTGGAGGGATAAAAGCATTTTGTTGGGAAGAAGTATGGGAAAAGTGAATCCCAAGTATAAGGGAATGGCCACCACAAATGAATAGAAGGTTGCATTTGGAGAAAAGATTGTAGTAGGGTTTGTCTGGAGCTTAGAGTGAATGAATTTACATAGAGGGAATGGAGCCAAGTAAAGCAAGGCTATGAAGACCGGGTGGAACTGTTTTGTGGAAGACCTTAAATGTCAGGCTGAGGGGTTTGTAAGTGATGCCGTAGGGAATGGGGAGCCGTAGAAGGCTTTGGAACAGGAAAGTGATGTGGTGAAAGATTACTTTGGCAGCAGTGTGAAGGCTGGGTTAGACAGGGCTGAGACTGGAGGCAGGAAGATGTGTGAGAAGCTATGATAGTGGTCCAAGCAAGAGGTAAGGAGGGCCTAAGGGGGATGGCAGTGTAAGGGAAAAGAAGAGGTAGGTGCAAAAGGTATTCCCCAGGTGGAATCATTACAACTTGGCAGCTGTTTGTATTGGGATCGGGTATGTGGAGCTGAATAACAGAGAGGAGTCCAGGCTGCACCTGAGGTCTCCGGCATGGCTGCATGTTTGGATGGCACTATAGAAATCTGAGAAGTTCTGACTTAGAGGGGGGGAAAGGTGATGAGTTCAGTTTTAGGCACATTTCACTTAGTGCCACTCATCTGTCCAATCAGACGTGTCCAGGATGGAGTTAGAAAGGCTGGCCTGAGCTGAGGGGAGAAAATCAGAAGGCATCTGCAGAGATGATACTTGATGCACTAGGCATGTCTTAGATCACTATGGGAGAATGAGTAGAGATAGAGCCAGGGGAAGCATTGCATTCTTTGGTCTGAAGGAAGAGAATGAGCCAGAAATTGAGCCAGTGTAGCTGAGGAGTAAAGGTGGGAAAGCTGAGAAGGGCGAGGTTGTAAAGGGCTTCAGTGCCAACCAGAGGGCAGTCATAGGAAGCTCCTGGAGTTCACACTACTCCATAGTTCAGCTCTTCTCAAGCCCTCCAGGGCTTCCCTCAGCTCATATCTCACCTGCAGGCCCCTTTCCTGCTCTTTCCCCCCACCCTTGGGTGGTCTTGCCCTTTCCTATATCACTTGCAGGTAGAGTGTATGCTCCCTGGAGGGCAGGAACTGTGTTTGCCTTTCTTTGTGCCCTTAACTCTGAGCTCAGGACCTGACACAGTGAAGATGTTATTGCCTGACTGACCTTGAACAAGTGGCTTCCCTTTCCTGGTAGACCTTAGTTCCTTTATCTGTAAAATGAGAGGATTGACCTTGATGGCCTTGATGGGGAAGATTCCTTCCGTCTCCAAAATATGAGCTCAGCTCCAACCCTTATTTGACTTGCCCATAGTCTCTCCCCAAGTAGACTCTCTGATTTCACAGACTGGGCTTGTGTGTGTCATGGATGCTGTGTCTTACGCCCATCTTTTTTACTACAGGGGCCCTCCATTGGTAGCATTTAGGTGAGGGTGCCTTCTGATGTCGTATTTCCCATGGGGCAGTACAGGTACAGAAGATGCCTATGGTTAGGAAGAGGCAGTCGCTCTGGACCTGGTGCTGAGTGGAGGGAGATTCACTCAGGATACTGACAACACTTCTTTGTGTCCTGATTGTGCTTCCTCTGAGTGTCATTGCTGGGCCTCATTTGTCAGTAACCAGAACCATTATGGGCATATATGACCAGAAACAGTGGGAATCCTTGAGCTGAGGCCAGGACAGTTAACTGGGCTGGTTCACTGACTGGGAGTGATGTCTGTGCCTTGAACAAAAAATGCCCAAGCACTTGGCCTGCCTTTCCAAGCATATTGTTTTATTTTCAAAAACTCCTTTGAGTGCCTTTGTTTGGTGTCTTTGTTAATGCCTCTCATTCTCATGCTCTGGGCTCAAAGGCAGTTTTCTTCAGGGATCTGCTAGCAAAGACAAACTCTGTCTTAACCAGTTTAGAATTAAACAATTTAGAATTCTAAATTAACCAATTTAGAATAGCTGGAAGGGAAGATGGAATCCGTCTGCTCCCAGCAGCTCATCTTCTAGGGGAAGAGATTGTTCCCACATAAGGAAGTATCTTGCTGAGGGCCTCGGAATAGTGGGTTATGACTAGAACCCAGGTTTATGTCTTGAGTCTGGTGCTCTTTCCATTGAGAGACCTTCTGTTGTCACCATTTCAACTTTGGAGGGAAGAACTTTGCTTGCCTCTTAGGCCTTCTCTTCACAGTCCAGGCCACAATGACTGAGTTGAAAACAACAAATTGAATTTTTTTAATCCTCGAGGGAGTGTGATTTGGGTGTAGGGGGCATAAGAATGGATTTGGTTCAGATCCTGTCTTTGCATTTATTGCCTGTGGTATGACATTTATGGGGAGTCACGTAGTCTTGAGTGTTGGTTACTTTCCAAATCTGAAAATATTAACAGTAATACTTAGGGGACTTACATCACCAGGCTGACTTAAAACTCAGGTGAGATCATGTAAGTACAGCATTTTTCAAACCTGTAAGTGATATGTAAATGTTAGTTATTAAGGAAAACATACAGAAGTCTGTTTTTTCAGTGTAAATTATTACCGCACAAATATTCTAGGGGAACTTCATAGGCTTCAAGCTAGAAAGGACCATAGAGGCCATCTGAGCCTACCCTACCTTGTTTTGCAGGCATGGATGTCCGAACTAGGACTTGGTCCAAGATGACTGAGTCCAGGGCTCTTTGGGCTGCACTGGTACGTTACGCTAAATGCAGACAGCATTTATATGGTGTATCTTGACTTTTCAGGTGACAACATCAGGGAATTCTTACTGAGTCTGAGATACTTTCGAATCTTCATTGCCTTGTGGAATATTTTCATGATGTTTTGTATGATCGTGTAAGTATAGTTATTTACCTTTTAATTTTATAATTTGCTAGAATAACTTGAGCCCTTTTCTTATGATATATGAAAATTAGCTGTATTCTTGAGTCTTTTAAAGCATTGAAATCATGGCAGAGTGGGGATTCCAGGCCTGTTGGAGAGGCCACCAGGTGTAACAGAAAGTTTACTGGATTTGGAGTCTAGAGACTTGATTTCAAATACTGATTCTAACTTTCTAGCTGTGTCATCCTGAGCAAGTCACTTAATCTCCCGTCTCTGGCACTTGCCTCTACACCTGTTTCATCCCTTAAAAAGGCCTAAGAATGATAGCCCTGTTGTCCAGTCGTTGTTAGAAGGCCTTAGTGAGTTAATTTGTATAAAATACTTTGCCAGACCTTCCCTGGGGCTGGGGACCGGCCTGAGCTTGGATTATCTACAGGAGAGTTTGGGGAAGGACGGGAGCTGCTAAACTGAGGCGAAGAGACAGAACCACGGCCAGGGGGCCGCTCCGGACAGAGTGATGAAGCAGAGCGGCTAAGGGAGGATTCAACCTTCTGCCTAGATTGTGATGATAAGGAAGTGCCGCGGCCCGGCCTTTGTGAGCTCACACAGGGAGCGGGGGCGGAAGTAAGGAAGAGTCAAGCCCGGACCTTCTGGCCTCGCCGCCTCCTGTCAGCGTGTTTCCTTTCGTCTCTGCGCCGAGGCATAGCGCATTACACGTAGTAGCTACTTTACTAAAGATTGATGAAAGTGAAAAAAATCCCAACCATGGGACTAGCACAGCTCCCCCTCCCCTTCCTTTTTCCTAGGCAGGGGCTGTGTGTGTCTGTCTGTACTGAGACAGCTCGGTATGGGGTATGGCGCCAGGACGCCCGCTCGGAGCCCCGGCTGTATTAGCGAGCTGGGTGGCGTTGAGCAAATAGTTCTCTTAAAAAAAGAGTTTCTTCACCTCTGTAAGAAGGAAATGACGGTATTCATCTCACCTGCCACACGGGGGCGCTGTGGAGACCAAATGACAGCACGTGTGCCAGAACGCCTTGTACTCTGTAAATTACTAACAGTCTTGAAGGCCTGGATATTGACCAATCCTCCTGGCTTCTTTCTTCCTTGAGCACTGATCTGGATCTAGACACGGGTGCAAGTAAAGAATAGAACTTCCCGACCTGAGCCTAGGCAAAATAAGATGGTTAAATTCAGATTCTTTATGCCCAGTTTTGTAAAGCTGGTCTTTCATAACCAGTGACAAGAGTCTTAAGCAGGTGGGCAATGGGAAATGGCTTTATGTTCTTTTGTAGGAAGACAGGAACACTAAGAAAGTTGGCAGAATTGTGAATTAATCCAGATATCCTAGAAATGAGTTGGGAATTAAGTTAGGAGAGTGAGCAGAGTACTTGTACCCTTTGATTTCAGAGCCTGAAAATGGGGTGGGTATGTCTGGAGTTAATTGTGACAGAAAAAACAAAACCATCAGTAAAATTTACTGCTAATAATAAATGCCTCCAGAGGCTCTGTGAAATCTGGGGGTGTTTGTAAGAGATCTCGGAATATCATTCCTGGCTTTCCAGGGATGTTTTCTTTATAGGTTTGTTTTGAGGTAGTTATGAGAAGACATTCTGTAAGCTTTGAAGATGAGTTTTTATATTTTCTTGCTGGTTGTGGTGTGCACCAAGTTCATGGAACTAAGTGGTTTCCAGTTTTTGGCTACGCACTAGGGCTTTGGCTGCCATTTTTTATTTGGATCGGCCAGCAGTGGCAAACACTTGTTAAGAGTCCAGCTCTGTCCTAGATGCCAGCCAGAGCAGATCTAAAGATAATGTAAGGCTCAGTCCCTGTACTCATAGGAAGTGTGCAAAAAGTCAAAATGAAAATTAGAATTTTGTAAGTGCAGAAAATAGAGTGGAAAGAAGAGGGGATTCAGGAAGCCAGAGAGATATCTCAGAAGATGGAGAATCCTGGGCTGGAGTACAAAGAGCCTGGCTGAGGCAACAGCTGAGCTGGGTTTGAATCACATCAGCCATTCACTGAAATATGTTACTCTGGGTAAATCATTTTATCCTTCTGAGTCGATTTTCTCATTTGTAAGAAAACCAAAACCACCATCACCAGAAAATAGTTGGGATGGGGAAGCCACGTGTCTCAGTGGATAGAGCATTAGCCCTGGATTTAGGAGGACCCAAATTCAAACATGACCTCAGACACTAGCCATGTGACCCTGAGCACAGGGTCCAGTTGCCCTCTAATTAACCTGATTGCCTCAAAAAAAAAGTGGATAAAATATTCCCACTGCTACCCACATAAGGTTGTCTTGAGAAAAATGCTTTGTCCACTTCCAGTGTGCTACAATGTCAACTGTCAGACAGTGATGAGAATAGAATGGTATTTAGAGAAGAGGAAATCGAGTAAGCGAGGTGTGGAGGTGAGAAGGCACAGGGCATGTTCAGGAGGGCATGGATCTTCCTTTTTGATGGGAGCATGGCATGTTTGAGGGGGAGGAGTATGGAATGAGACTAGAAGGGTGAGGTAGAGACATGAACGCTAGATGCACTCTGTTGGGCCTTTATTCTGTAACCAGGAGGAGCCGCTACTCAAGGCTTTGGAGCAGTAGAATGATAATCAGACCTGAGCATTGGCGCCTCCTTGTCTTATGTTGCTTCTTTAAGATCCTCAGAATTTGTTGGGCTTCAGCTGACATGGAAAAATAGTCTTGAATCCAGTAGCTCCTTCTCTCTTCAGAGTTGCTGGAGCATGTCTCAATTTTCAAATGTGTTTTTCTATAGAAAAAAAATAACATAAACAAATTGGTTCCATTTCAGCAGTTATGTCAATAAGCCTGGGGGGCTGTGAGAGGACATGTACAAGAAATAAAACAGAGTCATCATTTTTCTAGGATCGAGTGCACTAGAGGGGTGGAGTACTAAAGGGTTTGTGGTCCCATCAGCTACTCTGCTTGACCCCTCTTGGACCTCAGAAGAGCTTTGCTCTTCCTAAAGGGTCCTTGTCTCCTACTGTGTCCTGGGTCAGCTTCATCTGGAAGTGGGACAGGGATCAAGGGATATAGTCGAGTAGTTTCCTTAACAAAAATACTCAACCAGGAGTTTTTTATTTCTCTCACTGATATTTCTGTCCATTTCCCACAGGTTATTTGGCTCTTGAAACTCATGACTTGAAAACCAGGAGCCAACCTTATAGGATGTTGATTCTCTGTTCCTGACAACTTTGAGAATGTGTTTGACCAGAAACTGTTGACCTTCCTGCAGAGTAAAAGTTTGTGGGACCATGGGTAGGGTGGGGAAAAGATGTATGCAAAGCTCACAAAGGTCCTTTAGCCAGTTTTCATTTTCAAAGGACACTTTAATGCAGCCTCTGAAATTCAGCTCAATTTACTTGGTGTTTGATATTTTGAAAGGGATCAAAAGTGCGGGGGTAAATGTTCATTCCCTCCAGATAAAGAAACATGTCTAAATCTGATGAACTAAACTCTGGAGAGTTGCTTTAGAAGACCTGTGTTTAAAGTTTAATTTTTGTGGACCCCATTTTTGGTTTGAAAATAAAAACTAGTATTTTTGTAATTCTACTACTACCTGTGCACTGCTTGGTGGCTGGTCAACTTTTAAGCTCTAGTGTTATCTTTTTCTCTCTAGAGTTTCTTAGTAATGAGGCTCCAGCTTGCTGGACCAGAAAGTAATGATTGCACTGTGCTAATCTATCAGATCCCTTGGACTGGCACCATTCTCATCCCTAATTCAGGATAGATGTCTGGGCCCACTGGTTAGTGTGCTAATTTACCACCTTATTTTAGGGAACAGGTGCTCCTTTATAGGAAAGGTTAATTTTAACAACCTCGAGGGAGGAGGAAAGGGAACCTTTCTGAATTCAGTGAGACACTTAAAGATTTCAAGAAGCTTAACTCTTAGTGTTTGGTACCAACAATTTTTAGGGGAAGTATTGTGGAAGCTTTGTCTTTACCTCAAAGCCCTTTTAGTCATGGTATTTTATTAAGTAAGAGCCAGGATATTGTTTAGTCTTGATAGTAGGGCTACATTATAAGTGTTTGACCTCCCTGGGGCTACCTTTTAAGGTGGTAATTCATAGGGCAAAGAAATTGGCAAATTAAATTGCCAAAGGGAAACTCTGGGGGTTGGATCACTACTCAAGATAACTCTTTTGTTATTGTTTCTTTTTAAAAATTCTTTATTTGTAAAGAATTCCAAGGAGGGAAAAGGTAAATGTGGAGATCTGCAGAAACAAAATACTGAAAAATAAATAAAACTCATCTGTAAAAGGGGTCTATGGCTTATACTTTCTTTACTAAGAAATTGATGTTATTAGTATTTCCAGTTTACATATGTTTCACAGGGGAAACATGAGTGATTTGCTTTTGGAGTGCTATTAAAACTCAGTTCAATCCACTGAATATTTTAAAAATTATTATTGATATATTTGTTTTAGATCATCTACATTTCCCAGTTAGCACTATCCTAACCCCCCCTTCTCAGAGAGCCATCCATCCCTTAGAGTAAAGAATAAGAAAGAGGAATAAAAAAAATTCAGCAAAACTGACAGCAAAAAGTCTTGGTCATTGTAATTTTGCACCGTTTGCTTCCTGCTGTTTGGTAAAAACAATCACCTGTTGTAACCATTGTGTGTCTTCCAGATTCTGCTTACTTCATTTACTATACCACCATATGCCTTTCCTGGCTTCTCCATATTCATCATTTCTTACAACATTACATTCATGGATCTCTGTTTGGTTAGCCAGTCCCTAGTCAGTGGTCATCCATCGTGTTAATAGTTTTTTGTTACTAGAAAAAGTACTACTACATATATCTTGGTATAGAGGAGGCCTTCCTTTTTGTCATTGATCTCCTTTGGGCAGCGGTTCTCAACCTGTGGGTAGCGACCCCTTTGAGGGGGTCGAACGACCCTGTCAAGGGGTTGCCTAAGACCATGGGAAAACATTTCTGATGGTCTTAGGAATGGTCTTAGGAACTGAGACACTGCCCCTCCATCCACTCCAGGCTAATAAAGGGTCGGGCATCCGAAAGGTTGAGAACCACTGCCTTAGGGTATATGCCTAACAATAGAATATTTCCATCAAAGGGTGTGGACATTTTTGTTAACTCAGATTGTTTTCCAGAATTGTTGGACCAGTTGCCAGGCTTCTCAATAACATATACCCTCCCCAGCATTTCTGTCTTTTGTCACCTTGTCAGTCTGTGAATGAAACCTTCAAATTGTTTTGATTTGTATGTGTTATCACTAAGGATTTGAAGTATTCTTTCTTATTGTTAATAGTTTGTAATTCTTTTGAGAGCTATTCATATCCTTTGACTGCTTATATTTTGGGGAATATCTCTTGGAGAATGGCTTTTGGTTTATGTGTTTTTGTTATTTCCCTTGGATATCAGACCTTTATTGGTGGTATTGGATACAAAGATTTTTTTTTCTCAGTTGACTGCTTGCCTTCTTTTCCTAGCTGTTCAGTTTTGCTAATTGAATGCTTTTGAGTACCTCTTCTTTCTGTCCCCTTTTCTGTGCCCCTCTGTCCCCTTGTTTTGCTCTCTGCCTTTGCGCACGTTCTCTCTCATGCCTGGAATGGACTTCCTTCCCTCTCTTTTCCCCTCACCCCCTTTCACTTCCCAATTCCTTATTCCCTTTACTATTGAAGTTATTCTTTTCTTCTAGCCCAATGCAGGGATTACCTCCTACCTCCTTCATGAAGCCTTCCTCAATCTACTGACCTGAAAGTGGTTGGTCTTTCCTTCTCTGAAATTCTCCTTGCTTTTTGTCTGGTTTTGTCTTTTTACTTCATTCTACTTTTCTTTTTCTTCTCTTCCCCCCCCCCCCATTAGATTGCAGATTCCTAGATAATTTGTTTAATTTCTATCTTTGTATCCCTACTATGCTAAAACACAATGACTTGCACATAGTAGGGGCTCAATAAAAGTTTGTGGTATTGAATTGCATTGAACTGTCTTAGGCACTGGGGATGATACAAAGATGAATAAAGCATAGTTTACTCTTATGGAACTCACACTCTAGTTGGAAGGAGGTAGGGGAAGGATGGCACATCATAAACAATTATAATGGAAAAATATCTTCTTTTGACTTTCCTCACTATTGAATGATGCCACTTTTATGCAAATATCAGTTCAGACCTAATAAAGACTTTTATTGTAGGTCATAAAAGCTGCAGTGTTTTTTTTTGTTCAGCCAAGCTTGAAGTCTTTCATTTTTCAGCTCAGCTATGGAAGCTATTCCTTAGCTTTTTAGGAGGCCAGATGGTATCATGGTAAAAGCATTGACCTGAGAGTCAAGAGAACTAGGTTCTAGTTCTGACTGTCAGTAACCAACTGTGCATCCTTGGACAAGTTACTTAATCCAACCTCTCTTGGCCTTAGTTTCTTCATCTTATAGAATAAAATTGTTAAACTAGATTTGTATCCCAAAGATCCCTTACAGCTCCAACATTTCTTTGCAGTTGATTAACTTGCCGGAAAGACAAGCAGTCTTTGATTTGTAACAAGTTTTTATCTAGTAAGCTGCAATTTTTATGATTGACTTTATATTGAAGTTTTAAGGAATAAACAGACTTGATGAGAAAGAGAAATTCTACTCTGACTCCAAGAAAAAGTGTTGATGATTTAATAAACCCATAATATTGATTCTTCTCTGGGAATGACTGCTTCACTAAAGACCTTTCCTTTGTTTTCCTGTGGCATAGAAATGACCCTGCAGGTTTAGGTCCTTCAAAGTTGGCAGGTTTCAAGTACCTGCCTGGCAACAAGTTGTGTATCTCTCGCCTGACAATCGGCACAACTCAGCGTGAGAAGGCTCGTCACCAGAAGGCTGACTAATAGGGAATGGATTTTTTGACTGTGGCAACTGCTGAAGACCATCCTCTAAAGCAGGGCTTCCTAAACTTTTTCTGTTTTCAACACCTTCAGTAGTGGAAGGCATCAAGAGGTTTTCAATCTGTATGACTGCAAGTAATGAATTAATTAATGACATGGTACAGTCTTTTGAAGTGCTGAAGACGGAAAAGTAGTAAGAGTTTAATGATTATGTGAATTATAGAAAAATTCAAAAAATTAGAAATATACAAAGTACAATATAAAAGCAATAAAAATAATA
The DNA here is from genome assembly GCA_028646575.1 of Pseudocheirus occidentalis. Classification (NCBI taxonomy): domain Eukaryota; kingdom Metazoa; phylum Chordata; class Mammalia; order Diprotodontia; family Pseudocheiridae; genus Pseudocheirus; species Pseudocheirus occidentalis. The sequence continues at coordinate 50,961,987 of CM053594.1, forward strand.
TGCAAATCAAGTTAAAAGTAACATGAGCAAAAGAGATGAATTGTGCCAAATACAGTTCAAGAAATACTAAACTCATAATATGCATATTGTAAATGCTTAATACTTTTTCTTGCAGAATCTGCATATTATAAGTGTTTAATAAGGTGCTTGTTTTAGGGAATAGAAAGTTTAGATAAGACTTGTTTCTGTAGTTTCTTATGGAACTTAATAGTTTTGTAGGGATATTCAGTATGCAAGTATAATTTAAGTTTTAAAATGATAAATGTATAAGAATACAAAGTATAGAGGAATGAGTGAATGGAGAAGCATTGATTAAGTGCTTACTACGTACAAAGCATCATGCCAAGTATTGGACATAGAAAAGCAAGACCGTCCTTGCATTCAAGGTCAGGGGCTGATTACTTTTGATTAGAAGAGCATAAGGGGGCAAGGAGGTGTGAGGTGTTAAGGCAGAGGTAGCTTTTGAGCTGGGCTTAGAATGCTAGATAGGATTTCAGTAAATGGGAAATAAAGGAGAAAGGCATTTCAGAAACAGCACAAGCAAATAGCATGAAGGCAGGAAAAGTATGGGAAAGCTCTTCACTTCTGCTACCTTAGGGGGTAAGTTTTTAATACAAGGTTTGTTTGTTGGCAGATGCCCTGGAATTAATCAGCCCCATGCAACGGGTTTGAAAGAGATTTATTTCATTGTGTGGCTGATGAGAGCAAACAGTGATGGTTAGTGATGGGCTGTTCTACAAGAAGTTATGAAGTCCTAAGGCAGGAGGAGCCTCATCTAATCCCCTCGTTTTATAGGTGGGGAAACTAACATCATAGAGGGAAAATGAGTTGCCCAAGATCACAAAGTCATCCCCAGAAAGCTTTGATATCAACACTGGTGGCCAGTTAGGACTAGGAGCAGTGGTCTTGATTTTTAGTGCAGTTCAATCCATAGGCATTTAAGTACCTTTGATGTGCCGAGCGCTATGCTACATGTTAGATAAAAGACAAATAAAACTGTCCTTGCCTTCAGAGAGCTTGCATTCTATTGGGAAGACTCTCTGTATGCACTGAAATATATAAAAAATTGGCAAGTAAATGGTAAATAATGATTTTTGTGGGGACGGCATTAGGAATTTGAGGGAGGCAGAAAAGTCTATACAGGTAAGTGACGCCTGGACTGAGTTTAGAAGAGAACAAGTGATTCTGAAAGGCTAAGGTAAGGAAAGAGCGCATTCCAGGCATAGGCAACAGTTAGTGCAAAGGAATGGAGATGGGAAATGGAGTGCTGAGAAAGGGAGTATGGCCAGAATGGTAGTTTGGGGCCTAGTTGTAAGGAGGCTTAAGTGCCAGACAGAGGAGCCTGTATTTGATCCTAGAAGCAACAAGTAGTCAGTGACTGGAGTTGATTTAATAAGGAAGTGATTTTTAGTCAGATCTGTGTTTTAAGAAAACCATACATGGATTGAAATGGAGTGTGACTATGGGCAGGGAGACCACATTAGGAGGTTATTGCAATAGTCCTGGTAAAAGGTGATGAGTATCTGAACAAGAGTTGTGGCTACATTGGTAGAGAGAAAATAGACGGGAGAAATGTGAAGGTGGAAACAAAATCCAGCAACTAATTTGTATAGCTAAGATAAGATGAAGGATTTGAGGAGGATTCTAAGGCTACAAGCCTGGGTTACTGGAAGGACTGTGATGTCCTCAGTAAATAGGAAAGTTCAGGAATAGTGCAGATTTTGCAGGAAGAATGAGTTGCTGTCTCAGGCATAATGGATTTGAGTTACCACAGGACACTTGATCTGAAATGTACAGTAACCAGTTGGAAATGGGGTTGGAGTTAAGGAGAGAGACTAGGGCTAGGTAGATAGGACTGAGGGTCATCTTAAACCCTTGGAGGCTGGTGAGGTCACCAGATGAGAGAGAATAGAGGGAGAAAATAGAAATGGGTCCAAGGCAGAACCTTAGGGTGTAAAGCCACAGTTGATATGATTTGGGAGATGAGTCAGCAACAGAGAGATCAGATGGGAGTAGCACTAAAGAAACAGTGTCACAAAAACCTAAAGAGAAGATCGCATTACAAAGACGGAAGATGGTTAGTGGTGTTAAAATCTATAGAAGTCAAGGAGGATAAAGATTATCCTTAAGGATAAAGGTTGTGAAATAGATGAGATTTGACAATTAAGAGATCATGAGTAGCTCCGGAGAGGACTGCTTCATTGAATGACAAGATAGAAGCCAGATTGCAAAGGGCTGATAGCGGACAGGAAGAGAAAGTAAGGAGTCTAAATGGCTTTTTCTGGGAGTCTGGCTGGGCAAGGGAAAGGAGTTAGTTCTCTTTCTCCTGTCACACATTGAATCATTCAGTCATTAAAATCTTACTATGTCCTAAGGCATTCAGTTTTCCAGATTCCAAGTTCCCCACTCTTCTGTCTTCTTACACCAGCACCTCCTTGAAATGTTTTCCCTCTCTGTGAGCCGCCACTCCTCCAGCATTGTAGATCATAGTCTACCCTGTCTTAGTAGATAAGCTGCATATATTGGCTGTTTTGCTCAAGATGGCAGAATAAATACAAACCAAACTGTCCAGAGTTCTCAACTACTTTAGTAAGGATGAAAAAAGATCACTGAACTGAGAGATGATCAAGAAATCCGGAGAAAGTAGTAAACATATTCTGCCAGTCCAGATCTTCACAGAGACAGCCAGAAGCCTGTTAATACCAGGAAAGACAGAAAAATCCTGATCTGGGAGGGCAACAATCAGAGTGGGCTTTAGACCATACACTCTTCCTCCCTTATGGACAGGGTGGACTGTACGGGTAGACCAGTGCGTCTGTGTTTCCCTTACTGAACTGGTACAGCAGACAGGGCAGCCCCTTGAGATAGTACTTGAAGAACATAGTTCTCATTATCCAAACCCCAGACAATAAAAATCAGTACTAAAGGAAGTTCAATATCCATTTCAGAAATGACCAGAGCCTTGTTAGACACAAAGTTCCAATTCAGGAAGTAAGCCTGGAAAAATGAATCAATACAAGAAAACTTTACAATAAAGAAATATTGTAGAGCCGGGCATAGTCAAGATACAAACCCAGAATAACTAAAAACATGTCATTTACAAACAAATCCTCAAAGGAAATCATGGATTTGTCATAAGTTCTTCTGAAATTCATGGAAGACCTAAAGCAAGAAATTTTTTTAAAAATTGTGTAAGTTTCATGAGTTGTGGTGGGCAAAAAATTTCATTACTTGGTGGTCAATCTTCTAGTGATATATACTTAGCCAAGCCGGTTCTCCGAAGACAAAGAGTTTATTACTGGCCCATACCTAAAACATTTCCAGCTTGGTAAGAATTTGTCAGTGCAGGGGTCACCTCCATACTTTGATGAGGTATTTGAATAAGACTTCACTGTCTACCTCTACATGAATCATAAAATGCACCAAGTTGGTGTAGCAGCAAGCACCCTAGAATACCCAGGACGGCTGCTAACACAGGTTCTTTGATTTTCTAAAGGAAAGCAAGTCAAAAAGAGTTAACAATCTTATTTTAATCAAACATATATGATTTATCTAGTTCAGGGGTAAAGTCAGCACCCTGAACTTCAGAGAATACAAACAGAAGTTACAAGCAGACAAAAATACAGACAGAGAAAATAACACAATTCAGCAGACCAACAGACAGGGTTTCTAGCTGTCTGGCCATCACATACATACAGTTAGTCACCAGAGAGAAAAGCACCAACATCTGGGTTTTCAAAGCTGGGGAGTTCAATGGCTGCCCAGAGTCTCATCTGGCCAAATCACACAACTCTTCACAAAGTGGAACCCAAAGCAAAACCTCTCCTCAGAGGGATATATAGCCTCCTGGGTCAGAAAGTATCACAACCCTCTTGACCCACTTGACTACAAAGTAGCAAAAGTTGTGCCTCATGAAAAACAAACCTCCCCTCCCCCCACAGACTCCATGTGATCATATTCAGCCTATTAGGGGGCAGAGCTTATTTTCAAATCAGGTAAGGTCCTCAAATTCACCTACGCCTATTAAGGGGCAGGTAAGATCTTCAAATTCCTATTACCATTACAGCTGGTAAATAAGGTTATGTGCTTTTATTTATTTATTTGTTTGTTTTTTGTTTGGTTTTTTTTTTGAGGGAGGAAGGCAGGGCAATTGGTGTTAAGGGACTTGCCCAAGGTCACATGGCTAGTAAGTGTTAAGTGTCTGAGGCTGGATTTATACTCAGGTCCTCCCAACTCCAGGGCCAGTGCTCTCTATTCATTGTGCCACCTAACTGCCCAAATTATGTGCTTTAAAAAAAAAAAGGAATAATTACCAGCTATGCCCTCACCCAGTTAAACCCTCGCTGTAGTAGTTAAGCAAAAACAACCAAAATGGAGGCAATGTCTGAAAATGTAATCATCCCCTCATCTACCACAGTTATGTTTCATTTCCTTTTTTTAGGACCAAAATGGGTCATTATAATTCATCAGATTTCAGCTCCCTTTTAGTATTGTTTTTGCTTAAATTATTGTAATCATGTTTTTCTCTTAGTTCTTCTTACTTCGTTCTGTATCAGTTCCTATAAATCTTATATTTCTCTGGATTCTTCATTTGTTGTTACTTAGGGCATAACAGTATTCTATTACATTAATAATAGTAATCATAGTAACAATATATAGCAACTTAAGGTTTGTGAAGCATTTGACATATATTATTTGATCCTTACGCCCTGTGAGGAAGGTGCTATTATTGCCCCCACTTTATAGATGAGGAAACCAAGGTAGAGAAGAGGTTAAATGACTTGCCCATAGTCACAGCTGGAAAGCATCTGAGACAGGATTGGAACTTGGGCTTCCTGATTCCAAGTCCAATGCTCTATCTCCATGCCCCAATCCATGAGCACCCATTTTGTTTTCAACTTTTTGATATCACAAAAGTGCTGCTATAAATGTTTTGCATTCAACATGAATATTAGTATTTTGAATATGTAAATGAAACTTCTGTCATTGACTTCCTTGGAGTAAACACCCAGGAGTGAGAATCAAAAGATATGAAAACATAGTGACTTTTCTTGAATAATTCCAAATTGTTTTCCAGAAGGGTTAGATAATTTTGCAACTCTACTAACAGTGTATAAGTATGCTTACCTTCCTATATAATTGACCTGTTTCTGTGGTGCTAATTAGGTGAGGTTATCAGAACCTTAAAACCTATACAAAAGGGAAATCTATTTCCACTTACTGTAATGTCCAAGAAGTATTATCAAATCTGATATGCTTAGCTTCTTTTTTTCTACCCCCAAGGAGAAGTTATTTACATGGTATCTCTTTAAGCTGGTTTATCTTTTTTTTCTTTTATGTAAAAGAGTCATTAGTAAATGAAAATGTCCACACCCATTCTACACATATCAATCAAGAACACTGTTGGGCTAAAAGACATACTGACAAAATTTTAAAAAGTAACTACAGGCATACTCTGCATCACATCATTAGCTGGGTTCTGTGAAAACGTGAGAAGACGGTGTTACTGGTCATTCCATAGGAACAATGTTAAACAGACATACCCCATGTGAGATTGTCCCATGCAATGTTGTTTCTCAAGAAGGCTGTTTTATATACTTTAACAAAACTCTTCAGTAACAAATCCTACTATGATATTGTTAAGTCTACCATCTTTTGATATAAACTTGTTTCTAAAGAACCAATTGTTTCCTGTTACATTTTTGCATAATATCATGTTTTTCTCAGAAGGGATTAGTGATGTTAGTCAGGGGTCTGCCAGAAAGCGGATTGATGCTTAAACACTGGTTTAGATGGGTACAGACCCTCCTTTGTGTGTCTTAGGTGATTAGCCAAATAAAATTACAGTGAGATTTCATGATCCTCTGGAAGAGCTTGGCTATGATGTATTTATGATGTTTTTGTGAGTTTACATTTGTCAGGGGAATGTTACATAGGTTATGCTTATAATCCAAAGCCGTCCCTTAAGACCTGATATGCTAACAATGGAGCTATATGCTAAACTAATTCCTGTGGTTTTCTTGTTGGGAAAAAATAAATACATTTTGGATTTTCAGTTTTCAGTTTCCAAAATGTAAATCTGTGAGATTCCTCTCCCCCTTTTGTTAAGTAAGGCACAAAGCTATAAATAAAAATGAAAAAGAAACGCTTGCCTCTGTGGGAAGAAGTCAATAATTTATAATTCAGGATGATGTCTTATTACAAAAACCTGACTTCCAAGAATTCTCAAAGGGAAGGTGAGTCCTATTATTGCCAATAATAGTCCCAAAGAAAGATCAAGTGCTTTTCTCTACAGTAATAATGAAAACCAAGGGAATTAGAACCTGGAGATGTCAAGCAGAATTTACATTCATTTGTTAAAGGATGGCTCTTGTGTTCTTTATAACCTACAAAATGTCATCAATAGAACAAAATTACAGCTATAAGTCTGTCAAATATTTCATATCATTTAGGAGATGATGGAATGAACAATGTGTGGAAAAATATGAAAAAATGTTTTGAGTCTTCAGATGAATAAAAGATTATGTTTCATTTTTCAAATTCATCATCTGGGTCATAGAACACACAAAATTTCAACCCTGGTTCTCTGTGCCGAATGAATGAATGAATGAATGAATGAAAAAGCGTTTATTAAGTGCTTACTACATGCCAGGTACTTACACAGAATATTGTTCCTCTTGTTCGTGTTCATGAAGAGTCAGACATGACTGAAACAGCAAATATTCTAGCTGGATATAAAATGTACCAGAGCTTAGAATTTACAGGCATAATCTTCAGGAAGCTAAGATCTACAACAACAGGAGGCATGAGAAGAGGAACCATTGAGATCCCATCCTTTCAAATATTAACCCCCTTCTTCATCCATCTGGTGAGCAAATACCAATGGGAATGCCTTATGGTTTAAAGCACTTTACATGCATTTGATCTTTGGGACTACCTGGGAGGGAGGGAGGTGGTACAAGTATCTCTGTTTTACAGATAAGGAAACCCAGGTTAAGTGGTTCATCCACAACACCCACAAGGCATGGAAGCAGAAAAGTTAGAATTCAAATCCAAGTCTTGTTATTTCAAATCTACTTCTCTTTCCTCTTTATCTGCCACTTACTTTGATAGATCCTTAAATTTATTCCTGCGGATACTCCCTCCACTAATAAGTATTATACCACCTTTCCTTCCTAGTCAATGAACAGGTACCTAATAGAGACTAGGTGAAAATTACAAAGCAATCCTGGGCCTCAAAGAATTTACATTTTAGTTGGTCAACAAGCATTTATTAAGTTTTTACCCTGTGCAAGGGACTGTGCTTAAGTGTTAGGAATACAAAGAAAAGGAAAAACGTGGTCTCTGCCCTTAAGAAGTTCATATTCTAATGTGTGAGCCAAACTGCAAATAACCTTACCTATGAGATCTCTACAGTATAAAGAGAAGGGGAGAGATCAGGAAAGATCTCCTTATGAAAGTAGGATTTGAGCCAAAGTGTGGTGGGAGCTAGGAGGTGAGGAGAAGGCAAAGCCTGCAGGCTGTCGCAATCGCCTGGGTGTGAGGTGGGTGATGGCAGTGTGAGTGAAGAGGAGACACATGTAGGAGATGTTGTGAAGCCAGAAATGACACAATTGGACATGTGGGGTGGTGAGTGTGAGGGGTGACACCCCAATGGAGACCTGGATTGACTAGGAGGATGGTGGTACCTCAGTGGTAACAGGGAAGTTTGGGAGAGGAGAGGTTTGGGAGTGAGGAGGGAGCAAGTAATATGTTCTGTTTTGTACATGCTGAGTTTGAGATGTTTATAGGGCATTTAGTTCAGTATGTCCAGTGACAATGTAGACCAGTACCCTGTGATTGTTCTGGAAAGAGACTAGATAGGGCTAGATATATAGAGCTAGGAATCACCTGTATTTTAGACGATAATGAAACCCATAGGGGCTGATGAGATCCGCCACGTGAGATAATACAAAGGAAGAAAGAGCCTTGGTTAATTAACCCATGGTTAATACACTTAGTTGAGTATGACAGATGAAAATCTCACAAGGGAGACCAAGAAACAATTACACAGATAGAGTAGAGAACCAGGCGAAAACAGCAACATAAAAACCCAGAGGGGATGGCCTAAACTGGAGAGGGGACAGTCAGCAGTGTCATCGGCTGTAGAGAGGTCAAGAAGGCCAAGAAAGCAAAAAGGCCATGAGATGTGTATTTCTCATCTGCATCTTTAGAAGATCCCTCCTGAAGGCTTGGCTCAGTCTATTTATTAGAAGCTTTTCTATTTCTCTTTCATTATATCAGGGGTACCACAAGGCAGCACTCAAGCGGTTTATTTGTTGCCTCTCATTTTGGTTCCCTCCTCCTTTGGTAAGATCCTCAGTCACATCTTTTATCCCACTTTTTGTATACCAGTTGTTGTGGTAACATGCTATAGCCTGCTTATACTCACCATGTGCATCCTACTATTGTTCTTTGAGGCCTGTTTAAAGACCAATACAAATGTCTTCTATGAGGGAAGTCTACCCTGATCCAGTTGGCAATGACCAACTCTAAGCTTAATTACGGCCAGGGCCGTGTCTTATACAAACTGTTATCCCCAGTACGTAGTGCTATGCAAACACTATGCTTCTTAGTAAATGCTTTGCATTAATTTAGTTAATGCCATAGCCATAGTAAATCCTATGTCATAATGAGTATAGTTCTACTTCACTCTGACGTTTCTAATATTATCTGCTAATGTCTTCCTTGAAGTGATTCCTTGAACAATCACCCAAAGATTAGCCACCAAAAGGTGATTATATTGGCCACAGTAATTCACAAATAGTTATCTAATAAGGCAGTGAGTGGTTCTCAACCTGTGGGTTGTGACCCCTTTGGGGGTCGAATGACCCTTTCACAGGAGTCACAGGAGTAGCCTAAGATCATCAGAAAACACATATTTCCGATGGTCTTAGGAACCGAGACACCGCTCCTCTATCTGTCTCCAGGCGGGTCTGCCCACAAGCAGATACACCCACATACGAGTATTAAAGGGTCTTGGCATTAGGAAGGTTGAGAACCACTGTACTAAGGTTTGGAGGAATTAGATTGTATGACATTGAATTGAACACTCATACTTATAAAACTGTGGATTCTTGAAGTAAATTTAAATTCCTAAGAAATGCTTTGAGAGGCAGCGTGGCATTTCTGCCTTACAGTCAGGAAGACTTGGTTCAAGTCCTGACTCTGATACCTTTGTGTTTATGGACAAGATCTTGGGGAGGTAGGGGTAGAGTTGACCAGGCCTTAGAGGAGGAGGACTTCCTGCCCTATTCTACATGCTTTCCCTTTCCTCCAACCTTTTTGCCAGTTCCCATTTCTCTTCCTTTATTAGAAGCTTTTCTATTTTTCTTCCTTTTTCCCCTCCCAGGTCCTGATTACCCACCTCTGGATGGGTATTGACCCATGACCAGTTGAACTTTGAACTACTTTGATGATCAGTAATCATCCCCTATACTCATTTTAACATAGAAAACCATCATGCCTTATCAGCTGCCTTCTCACTGTGCCCTAAGGACTACCATGTCCTACCATTTATCCTGCCACTGTGCCCTCCATAATCCCCTGTCTTTGCTATCTCCCCTGCCAGAGTACCCTAAGTACCACTGGGCTTTTCCATTGGTCCTGGAGCCAATCCCTCCTACTTGTGTTGTCTTCCCCAATTAGAATATATGTTCCTTGAGAGCAGGAATTGTTTGGCTTTCCTATTTATACCTCCAGTGGTTAGCAAAGTGCATGGCCCATAGTTAAGTACTTCATAAATGCTAATTCACTCATTTAAGGTCCAACCTCTCAGTATCCCAGGCAACTCTTACAAGTTGGCAATCAGCATTTGGGGAGGGAGTTTTTGCATAAGGAGTTTGGTATGCTGAGTCACTAGTTCAGATGACTGGTTTTCCCTTCCCCTAAAAGGTACATCTTATAAAATAGTTAATATATTTGGTTATGTGGGGTTGCATGCCTAATAAGTGGCGGAGCCAGGACTTGAAAGGAATGAAGATGGTTAAATGCCATCACAGCCTCCTTCTGTCTACCACTCCCTATCCCCCTTCAAATTCTCACAAACCCAATTCTGCCATGTTAAGTAGTAAACAATGGATCTTGCCTCCAATTGCCCAAGGTTTAATCTTGCCACTAAAGGTCATCCAGGTACATTTATTATAAATAGAAAGCTCCTTAAGTACTGTCTACTTTTGTATTTTAACTAGATGCCACCAGAAGCTCAAGGAGGAAGAGGAAATTGAAATCAACTTGTTAGCTGGAAGTCAGACTAAACACACCTAAGAGTGTAGAATCATAGAGTCATACCTAGTTAGTGAGGCAAGATGTCATTGACATCATCAAGTCTGATATGCACATGATCAAAGATGACCCATAGAGTAGAGTGACCTCCTCACAGTTCTCCAGTGAGTCAGTGGAAGTTAATGGCATAACCAGTATGTTACTGGAATCCTTTGGGATCAGGAAGGATTCATGATTAGCTTCCATACAATTTCTAAACCTATGAGATTCAACTTCTTTTTGAAGTCCTGGACAAACTGGGGAGACTTCTATGATCTTAGGCAAGGTGGAGTGAGAACTAGGACAACAACTTATACAATAACAGCATTATAGAGGAAAAATAACTTTGAAAGATTTAAGCACTCTGATTTCATGCAATGATAAGCTAGCTGGTTGTCCAGAAATTGAAGATGAGGATAACACCTAGATTGAGTCATCCATTTCCTTCCCAAAGAGATTATGGACTTGCAAAATAAGGCATGCATTTTTGGGGGGCATTGCCAATGTGGAAATTTGTTTTGCTGGACTTGTATATTTGTTTGTTATCAAGGTTTCTTTTCTAAAGTTATTCTATGGGAGTTGAGAAGTAGTGGAAGGGAGAGACAATAAATACTTGTAAAAATAAATAAATGTTTAAAACAAAGTCCTGGACATAGCTACGAATAATTTTTTAAATTGTACTTTTTTTTGACAAGAATTTATTTACAGTGGGACAAGTGGTTTCATTGCATTTGACTTAAATTTTGCTTTTCATAGTGAACTTCTTCCTTCTTCTGATTACCTTAGTTTAAAAAGATCAAGGTCTCCCACTGCATCCGAGGTCATCTCCGATTGTTCTCATTTATATCTCACCACTCGACCCAGATGGCTCTGGAGGAGAAAGTGAGGGTGGTGACTTTGCACAGCTCTGCCTCACTTAAATCCAGTTCACTTGCATGTCATAGCATCACTTCCCTTATGTTCTGGTCCTCTTGGAGAATAAAGGACCAACAACACGACAACAACAACAACAACAACAACTTAAAGCTATCATTAATCTGAGTAATGTTTGAGTTGACTTCAGCCTATCATCTTTGAATGATCCATATTACCTGTGAGAGGCAACTGAATTTGGAGTCTGTAGCTTTGGCTTTCAATGCTGGTTACTGTAAGCCACTTCTTAATTTCTCAGTGCTTCAGGCAATTCTTAAGACTCTTAAGTAACAAATGAGTTATAGTTCTTTATGCTGATGAAGTCACAGATCTGGATCCCAAAACCACATATCACAGCGAGGTTTTTGTTAATAAGTTTAATAAATATAACCATTTAAATATTCATTTTAGCTTTCTGGTTAATTAAGGTAGTGATCCATCCAGGCATATTATCTTTTTGTAACTTATTAAAATTTCATTGATTTTGCCCTTAGGTTACAACAAAGAATAGTGGTTTTGAGTTAAAAAGAAGTCATTTTTATGTTTGATATACTATGTATCCAACATGGATTCCAAATTATAAATTTTCTCTCAACATTTACTTTATTTTTCCCCACTAATAGTATTGTATTTTTTTAATTACAAGTAAAGATAATTTTAAACATTAACTTTTATAAGATTTTGAGTTCTGAATTTTTTTTCTCCCTCCCTTTCTTCCCTTCCCCCTCCCCAAGATGGCAAGCAATTTGATATAGATTATACATGTAGAATCATATTAAACATATTTCCACATTAATTGTGTTGTGAAACAAAAATCAGAGCAAAAGGGGAAAACCATGAGAAAGAAAAAAATAAAAAACAAAAAAAAGTGAAAATAGCACACTTCAATCTGCATTCAGACTCCATAGTTCTTTAGCTGAATGTGGACAGCATTTTCCATCAGGAGCCCTTTGGAATTGTCTGAAATCATCGTATTACTGAGAAGAGCCAAGTCTTTCAAAGCTGAGCATCACACAATGTCAGCACTTTATTAAATCATATTTTATATAATGTCCTAAGGTTGACAACCTTGTGAAGGGGGCAATGCAAGTGTTATCTATCTTCATATCCCAATAAGGAAACTAGACTCTAGGAGGAAACATGACTTGGGCACTGTCAAAGAGTATCTGGCAAGTATTGGAGCCAAGATTAGAACCTTCGTTTCTGTTAAATGATTTCAGGTGCAATATTTTGTCTACTGGGCCAGAGTTGGTTTCTTCTCTGATATAACTGGGGCCAGTGCTTCTCAAAATAAAACATGATTTCTGTTGGAAAACTTGTAAACAAAAAACAGGAAATCAATCTTCTCATCTCCCTCCAGTCTTCCCCACCTCTTAGAGATTGAAGACTGAAGTAATGAAGTTCATTTTGCATAGTTTCACATGATATAAATTTATAGGGAGGAAGCAGTTACTGATTTTCTTGGTTATGGGTGTGTCTTTATAGACCTGTTTCAACAGTCTACTGACCAACAAGCATTCATTAAGCTCTTATTAAATGCCAGTCGTTGTGCTAAGCTCTGGAGATTCAAGGAAAAATAAGAATACTGCCCTCTTTAAAGGAGTTTACATTCTTTGGGCCCAAGCTATTTGGTTGCCCTGAACTTGGGGGGATTGTCTCAAGGGTGAAATGAATCATAAAATTGCTACTAGATCCTTGCAACCTGTCTCTGTGTCAGACCACCCATTCACCTTTCATCATCGTTGAATTTCCAGCAGAAGGGATTGAACTTTAAACTCAGATCTGGGTTCAAATCATAGCTTGGCCACTGTTTTGCTGTATGACCTCAGATATCTGAAGCCCACTTTGGTTCATTTACTTATGGTTTCTTGGGGCTACAATCACTAGGTTATCTTTTGGTGAAGATCATATGTATCCACGAATTGTTATCTGAATTTTAATTGGAAAACTGTTTTTTCTTCCCAAACTGTTTCTTCTTCTCCACTTATGAGACTTACTAAGATAAGGAAATGTAGTCTAAACCCTCCTGTTATGAAACAGAGATAAGAGAATCTAGACTAAACTGTTTGTCCTTGATGGAAAAATGCAATTTTCTGAGATGTTTTAGGAAAAGTACACTTCAGTCTTTAAGAGATGCATATGAAAATGTGATGTTTTTCTGTGTTTGCTTTTTGCTTTTTTTCCCCTTAAGTAAACTTTTAAAAGAAATCCTTCTAGTTTGGGGAAATATTGGCCCCTAATAGCATTACAGATTACCACCTAATTAAAAAGACGTTATTCCTAAGAAATAAGAGAAGCCACTATCAGCAAAATTGCACACTGAGAAATGGTCCCAAAGTTCCCCAAAATATTTTGTTGAAATAGGAAGCAATATAGTTTTAAATAAAGGGGGCAGGGGAGCGTCATCCCCAATGGATCCCAGGTCCCTTGAAGATAGGGACTATTTTATTTTTATTTCGTATTTTCAGTATCTTGTACATATAATGTACTTAATGAATGCTTGTTGAATGGATAAATAATACTCAACAAATACATTTTAAAATTAAATCAGCCTCTGATATTCCTGGACATGGAATAAAGAGAGACAGAAATTCTAGAAGGGTAGAAGAGACCTCAGAGATTATCTAGTCCAACCTATAATTGAGCATCTAATAAGTGATTATCTACTTTTTTTAAAAAGTATTTTAATTTTTTAAAAAAGCTTTTATTGATATTTTCTGTTTCTTATATCACTATGGTATCTCATGTATCACCCTCCTCTTCCCCTATCAGAGAGAGGGGAAAAAAAAGAAGTCAGCACAACTGATTAACACATTGAAAAAGTTGGAAAATATGTGCAATGTGTAACCCCTGTGGTCCATGAAGGGGTAGGTTGGGGGTATCTTCCCATATTTCTTCATTTGAGACCTGCTTGATCTTTATAATTTTGTTACATTTACTTTCTATTTTTTGGAGTATTGTTCTTTCCATTTACATCGTTGTAGTTACTGTGTATATTGTTTTCTTGGTTCTGCTGAGTTCACTTTGCTTCAGTTCACATAGATCTCTCTATGCTTCTCTATATTCATCACAACCACAGATTACATCACAGCAAAATTCCACTACATTCACATACCACAACTTCTTCAACCATTCCCCAATTGACAGACTTAGTTTTCTACTTTGTTTTCAATTCTTAGTTGTCACAAAATTGCTGCTATAAACATTTTTGAGTGTGTGAGGACATTTTTTCTTATGAATGGCTTCTTTTGTGCATAAGCCCAGTAATAAGGTCTCTGGCTCAAAGGACATGGCCAATTTATTAATTTTATTTGTATAATTCCAGATTGCTCTCCAGAATGGCTGTATCATTTCACAACCCTACCAACAATGTATCAGTGTGCCTGTCTTTCCAGCCTCCACTCTTCAATGTAGCCAAATTGATTGCTTTCTTCTTTACAGACAACATTCCATATTCTACTTCCCTGCCTTTGTACTGGTTCCCTCCTGTTTCTGAAATGCACTCCTTCTTTACCTCTACCTGTGTCTCTTCATTTAAGATGAAGCTCAGATACCTTACTATACATGAAATCTTACCTGGTTCCTGCAACTGTTAGTGGCTCACCTCCCAAACTACCTTTTATATATTTCTATTTCTTTCCTTCTGTTTATATGGTATGTACTTTTATATATGTCTTTGTCTCTCCCATTAGGATAGAAGCTCATTTTAGGTAGGGACTATTTCATTCTTTGTACTTGGGTCCCCAGTGCTTAGCACAGGGACCAACCCTTAGTTTAATAAATATCTGTCGATTGTACAGGGGAACCCACTACCTCATAGTTGACTCATTCCATTTTCAGACAAATTTACTAGGATGTCTTCCCTTACATTGTGCTGAAATTAGCTTCTCTGAAGCTTACTAAAATTGTATTAGCCTAACTCTCATTGGCTTTTTTTTTTTTTTTTTTTTTTTTGCTCCTCCATGTCATGTTACTGACTGGCTGAGCTTGTTGCTCACTAAAAGTCCCAGAAAAATCAAACTCAGATGCCACCTCCTCCATGAAGCTCTCTGGTTCCTCACTTAGAGGTGAAAATGATCTCTCTTGGAATTTCTGGTAGAACTTTGCCAGGATCTCTCCTTTGTATTGATTTCACTGTCCTTCTACTATAATTATTCATATAATTGTCCTTCCTCCATTACATTCTTAGTACCCTAAAATCAGCATTTGTGGTATGGCCATCCTTGTACCCCTAACATTTAGCACAGTACCTCCCACACCCTTGGGTTGGTGCTTGTTTGTCCTGTGACCCTGGATAAGTCTTTTATCTTCCATGAGCTGGTTTCCTCATATCCTAAATGAGGGTAGTAATACTTACATTCTCTACTTCTCAGGGTTTTTGAAGAGACAACTTTGTAAATCTCAAAGTGCCCACAAAATCTGGGTCATTATTTTTTCTCTCTCCTGATTATTTATATTTCATTAATTAGCACATAGGAATAGCAGGCTTTCTGAAGTTATTTAAATATTATGGTTATTATAAGGATTTCCAATTGATAGCAATGTTCGTATTTGGAGATGATATTGTTCTAATTGCATTAAGCCTGGAACATTCCAGACTCTTCTCAGTTAGTACTATAGCAGTCAAAAAATAGAGTGCATGAAAAATAGTTAGTCAATTAAGTTAATCCATTTGTAATTCTGTGTAATTTTTTCAATGTGGGTATTCCTTATACCGATACTAGTCAAAACCCTTCTGTAACTTAGGATCATAGGATTGTAGCTAGAAGGGGCTTTATTCATCTGGGCCAGTCCCTTCATTCTAGAGACGAGGAACTTCAGGCCCAGAGAGGTTAAGGGACTTGCCCAAAATTATAGAAGTAGCAAGGGGGTAGATGGAAAATTGCTATGGCTGAACATTTATCACAATGTGACTAAGCTGGTAATTAGTATCTATGAATTTAGACTGATTCTTGGACATAAGAAAATCACATTGTAATTTAATATTTTATCTTTGATTCCATTCTATAATGTATTTTATTCTATGACTGCCTGAACCATGTTTCTTTGTCTCTGAGTTAAGTTCAGAAGTTCATGAGTCCAGAAGTTCAATTTTCCTTGCTGAGTTAAGTTTAAAAGTTAAGCCTGCCTATAAATCACTTCAATTGAAAGAAAGCTATCTCTATACCACTAGCTACCCTTGTACAATTGGGAGAAATCTGTTATCCTTGAAGGGTGCAGGGTGTCTCATCTGTTACATTTGCAACACTGACTATCCTTCAGGAAAGTCTAATCTGTTATTGCTGTGACACTAAACTAGCCATGCAGGTGGAAACCAACAATGAACTTTCTGTAGCAAGAGGATGGAAGGAGGGGTTGTTGCTAGCCCTGTTTTCCAGTCTTCCATCCAGTCATATTGTGTTCCATCTTCTATGCCACTTCAGACTTTGTAACCAAACACATTGCTTTCCATCTGTGACCTGCTCTTTGTTCTCTTGTATTTTCCCAAGCTATATGAAAGTTAGTAAGCATCAGTCTGTGATCTTTTGGCTAGCTGAGGAGCCAAGAGAACCATTTAATTGGTAATTGCTAGCCTTACCAAGAAATTTAACATGCTTGAAAATTTGTGCCTCAGTTTACCTCAGTTTCAATTGTGTCATACAGTAGACATACAGTCATTCATGGAGCATAGATAATATCCTTGTATCTTTACACACAAACATATATACCTGTCTAGGCACTACAAATGGCCAATGAGCTGCAGTTAGAATTGAGAGAGGGTAAGGATCAAGGTAAACTCTCCCTGCTTCAAATGGATCTCAGAACTCATTAATGTAGGTGTCCCTTCCAACAGCACTACTAAAGCCTGTCCTGTGCAACTCTGGTACGTAAAGTTTCCACAGGGAGTGGAACTTTCTTTAATAGTTTAAAAATGTTTTTTTATTGACTCTCAGATCTTCTCCCACGCCGAGTGCTAGAATCAAATGCTACAGCCACATTTCTGAGACAAGATCGTGAAGGTCAGTCAATGAATTTGGCCATATTGAGCACCTGATGACCAGGGTTGCATTAAACTCAGGCAGAGCAGACACTGTGGCTGTTAATGACCCCTTCACCGACCTCAGCTACATGGTTTATATGGCCCAATATGATTCCCCCCACAGCAAGTTCAAAGAAAGCTAGTGGTAAGTGGAAAACCATTACTATCTTTCAGGAGCAAGATCCTACCAAGATTAAAAGGGGAGATACTGGAGCCAACCCAAGTATTTTGTGTCTTTACCACCATGGAAAAGGCTGGGGCTCACTTAAAGGGTAGAGTCAAATGGGTCATTATCTCTGACCCTTCTGCTGATGCCCCAGTGTTCATGATGAGAGTAAATCATGAGAAATACAATAATTACCTTAAGATTGTCAGGAATAGGATTTCTCTTTCTATTTTTGCTTCTTATGTGTTATTATTTTTATATAGGAATACAACTGGGTTTTTGAGGGTTTACTTTGTGGCCTGCAACTTTGCTGAAGCTATTTTCTTGATTAGTATCTTTGCTGATTCTCTAGAATTTTCTAATCATATCCTCAAATCAGCAGCAAAAAAGGCATGGTTTTAACTCCTCCTTACCTGTCTTTATGTCTTTAGTTTTTTTCTTTTGTCTTATTACTTTTGCTAAAAACCACATCAAATAATGGGGGAGAAAGTGAGCATCCTTGCTTTATGTCTGTATTTACTGGAAAAGATTATAGTGTATCCCTGTAGCATATGATTCTTGATTTTGATTTCATATACTTTTTAATATTAAAAAGTTTCCTCTCTACCTATACTTTGTAGTGGTTTTTTTATAACACAAATAAGCATTGTACTTTGTCAAAAGCTTTTTCTGCATCTATTGAGTTAATTATGTGATTTTGTATGTTTTTGTTTTTAATATAATTAGTTATATTGTTTTTCCAATGTTAAACCATCCTTGCATCCTTGGTATAACCCCATTTGGTCACAATGAATATTTTATTGAATTAATCACTGTAATCTGAATTTAAAAATTTTTGAATTAATTCTGATTGATGATATTTGAGTTCTTCTTTTGTGTTTTATCCTTTCTTGTTTAGGTAGTAAGACTGTATTTATCTCATAAAAGGAGTCTGGTAGGATACTTTTTTTTTTCAATTGTTGAGGATATTTTATGTAGTGTGGGTACTAATTTTTCTTTAAGAGTTTAGTAGAATTCTTCTGTGAATCCATCACCACTCCCTAAGACTTTGGTCATTTTGTAGCTACAGCATAGAGAATGTCTATGTGTTATACTCTTGCACTAAGACTGGCTTAGTTCCTTTTCTAGCCATACATCTCTTATAGATTAATTTGTGTTTTAGAAATTGTACATTGCTTTCAATGATCCAAATCTGTTCTTTGATGTAAAAGACAACTTCTTTGATACCAATATTCTTCCAATCTTGTTATAGGGCTGCTAATTTTGGGATATAGTGATTTTTAAAGAATTAAAATGACAAATAACCAGAAAGGCAATGGGAGAAGGTATAATTTAGGTTATTAGAGGTGAAGCAGGAGCAACCCTCCTCAGTATGTTGGAGTCAGATTAACATTTAATTGGGAAATATTTAACAAAACAAATAAAAATGCAATAAAACATAGATGACATTTTTATTGTTATTATTATTATTTTTGCTTTTTGGAGGGGGGAGGGTAGGCAAGGTAGGCAATTAGGTTTAAGTGACTTGCCCAATGTCACGTGGCTAGTTTTGTGTCAGGTGTCTGAGGTCAGATTTGAACTCAGGTCCTCCTGACTCCAAGGCCAGTGGAGAAAATTTGTATAAAAAAGTAATGTTGGGATGGCTAGGTGGCTCAGTGAATTGAGGACGGGCCCTGGAGTCAGGAGGACCTGAGTTCAAATCCGGCCTCAGACACTTGACGCAAAAGCTAGCTGTGTGACTTTGGGCAAGTCACTTAATCCTAATTGCCCTCCAAAAAAAAAAAAAGGACTATTGCATACCCTTTGATCCAGCAACACTACTACTAGGTCTATATCCCAGAAAAAATCTTTAAAAAGGGAAAAGGATCCACATGTACAAAAATATTTAAAGCAGCTCTTTTTGGGTTGGCGAAGGATTGGAAACTGAGGAGATGCCCATCAGTTGGGGAATGGTTGAACAAGTTGTAGTATATGAATATAATGGATTACTAGTGTGTTATAATAAATGATGAACAGGCGAACTTCAGAAAACCTGGAAAGCCTTAGATAAACTGAAGCTGAGTGAATTGAGCAGAACCAGGGTAACATTGTACACAGCAATAACAACATTGTGTCATTTCCCCAATTGATAAGTGGTCAAAGGATATGAACAGGCAATTTACAGAGGTAGAAATTAAAGATATTTTTAAGCATGTGGAAAAATGCTCTAAATCACTATTGATTTGTGAAATGCAAATCAAAACAACTTTGAGGTATCACATCTCACCAGTCAAATTGGCTAAGATGACTAAACAGGAAAATGACAAGAGCTGGAGAGGATGTGGAAAAATTGGAACTGTAATGCATTGTTGGTGGAGCTGTGAACTGATACAACCATTCTGGAGGGCAATCTGGAACTATGCCCAAAGGGCTATAAATAGCTGCATACCCTTTGACCCAGTAATACCACTTTTGGGGTTGTATCCCAAAGAGATCATAGAAGTGGGAAAAGGTCCCATATGTACAAAAATATTTATTGCAGCTCTCTTTGTGGTGGCAAAAAACTGGAAATTTAAGGGATGCCCAGCAATTGGGGAATGGCTGAACAAGTTATGGTATATGAATGTGATGGAATATTA
>CM053594.1:50982503-51022953 GCA_028646575.1 Pseudocheirus occidentalis
TGGTATATGAATGTGATGGAATATTATTGTGCTATAAGAAATGGGAAGGAGATGGACTTCATAATTACCTGGAGAGGCTTATACGAATTGATGCTAAGTGAGAAGAGCAGAACCAGGAAAAATTTGTACACAGTCACAGATACATTATATGTGTGACGACCAACTTTGAAAAACTTGCATTGCACAGTTAAAAGACAACTCTACAAGTCTCAGGATGGAAGGAGATGTCTACACTCAGAGAAAGATCTAGAAAGACCAGAGTTTAAATGGAGACTGAAGCAATGCATGCTATCATTCTTTTCGATGTTTGGCTTTTGTTTCTCTTTTCTCATTGTTCACTCCATTGGCTATAACACCTGTACAACCAGACTACTGTACAATGTGAAAGAGTTTGCAAATCCTATACATAATTGTATGCCACCATGGCGGGGGTTGGGGGTGGGGAGGGAGGGGAAAAAAATCTGAAACTCAAGTGACTCTGGAACTGAATCTTGTAATCTAAAAGTAAGCAAACAAGTCAATAAAATAAATTTAAAAAAATAACAACATTGTGTGATGACCAGCTTTGATAGATTTAGTTCGTCTCAGCAATATAATGATCTAAGACAATTCCAAAAGACTCACAATGGAAAATGCTGTCCATATCCATAGAAAGAACTATGGCATCTGAATGCAGATGGAAGCATACTATTTTCTCTTTTTTTTTTCCTTTCTCATGGTTTTCCCCTTTTCTTCTGATTCTTCTTGTGCACCATGACTAATGTGGAAATATGTTTAATATGATTGTACATGTGTAGCCTATATTAGACTACATACCATCTTAGGGAGAGGAGGGGAGAAGAGAGGGAGGGAGAAAAAAAAGCTGGAACTCAAAATCTTATAAAAGTGAATGTTAAAAACTATCTTTACATGTAACTGGAAAAAATGAAATACTATTAAGTAAAAAAAGGAAAGAAAAGAAAAGAACATTTAATTTTTATAACTGGAGGGACAATCAAACTTTACATTTTTCAGATTCATAGCTAAATAAGGAGTACTCTCTTTTTTTTTTTTTTGGCTTTCTGGAGGGCAGGGCAATTGGGGTTAAGTGACTTGCCCAAGGTCACACAGCTATTAAGTGTTAAGTGTCTGAGGCCGGATTTGAACCCAGGTGTAAGGAGTACTCTTTTGTTTTGTTTTGCTTTACATGTGAAAATGCTTGTTCTATTTGGTGTTTTTTAATTTCAGAATTTTTAAATTAAATTAATTTTTTTAATTACTTGAAAAGTAAGTTTATGAAAATGCAAATGATTTCAACAAAAGCACTTTCATTCATAATTAGAATGGCTATACTGGAAAGGATCTTGGAGATCATCTAATCTAGGCAAATCCCTTTTTTTATAAATTGGGAAATTGTGGGTTGAGAAAGCAAATGACTTGCTCACAGTCATGCAAGTTTGTGGACTAGCAAGGATTTGAATCCAGGTCATAATCAGCGTATTTGCCAAGACTAAGCAGATAGCATTTATTGGAAAGAGTGTCAGCCTGGGCATCAGGAAGACTTTTGAATCAATTATTCCCTCTAATACAACTGACTTTTGAGTGTAGGCAAATCACTCAAACTTTCAGTGCCCCAGGCAATTCTCTAAACTTGTAAATTGCTGAGAAGGTGGTGAGCTGCAATGGCAGAGGGAGTTTTCTTCACCAATGAAATCATAACTCCAGTCCAAAGAAAAAATACTCTACAATCTACCCAATGGACTGTACCCACTCATTCTTTTCCTATCTGGGGATTTAGGGTGGCCTTGCTCCTATTGTTCCTCTCTCTTGCTACATGCCTAGTATACTTCCCTTTCCTTCTTCTTCTTTTTTTTTTTTGTATGAAATATGCCTTGTCAAGCAAAACAAAGCCCCACATTGTCCATGTCCAAAGCTATATGTATTGTTCTGCACCTTGAGTTCATCATTTCACTGTCAAGAAGTAGATAGCATATTTTATAGTAGCCCCTTGAAATTATGGCTGTGTTAATCAGAATTTCTTTTTTTTCTAAAGATATTTTAAGTTTATTTTTTTTCCTCAATTACATGTAAAAAATTTAACATTCTTTTTTTTTTAGAGGTTTCAATATTTTATTCAAGTTGTATTTTTAAGTGGTGATAAGTACAGCATTTGGAGGGGAAGGCATTTAATTCTACACAATATGGAAGATTCTAAAATGTATCCATTAATTGCTAAAAAAAAATTAGTGTGAGAATACAACAGAAATCCAATTTTGATTCCAAGTGATGTCACTATGTGAGCACAGTTACACAGACTCTTCCCTGCTTATGGTTCTGTGTCCTAGCAGCCTCTTTATATGTAACTCAGTCAAAGTGAATGGAACCACAATAAGACTGGGAATTAAGTACTACATTATTAGCTTAATCACATCAAACTGGCTCCACAACAAAATGGTACAAAGTAGACCTAAAAGGACTCTGCAGACAACTTTTGGCCAAAGTAACTAATCAAAGCTGGAACAATTCGTGAGGATTTGACTTAAAAAAAAAAAAAAGTCCCCTTTTCAGACAAGTTTTCACTCCATCAAGGAATGGGCCTCTGTCTACCAACTTAGGATAGATATATAGCCAAGTTGACTGCAATGGATCGTGAATTCTCAGGAAGTCAAAATTTTATTCATTTAATTAGTCCACTTTTACTAAATGCCTACATATCATTGCCTTCCACTAGCGGCTATCTCTAGATTAAAAAAAAAAAGGTGGCTCAATGCACCCTTTCAATCCTTAGATAATTCTGAAAGCTGTTATGGGAATCATCACATATCCCCCTCGAAAGCCTGGAGCTGACAGGACATTTTTTCTGAGTCAGGTTTCTTCTGTATCTCTGAAAGGATAACACTTTAAAGCTGCATGATCTTTAACCTGGAGGTCTAACATGATTGATACATAGCAATACTCACATCTCAGACATGCAACATGAAAAGGTACACTAATTTCTGAAGGTAGCTATCCTGTAAAATATTTTAAAATTAAGTGATTGTACAACTTCTCTTATGCATGGAATTCCAGTCCTAGACCAAGCTTGTGGGCACCAGCATTGACGTTCTTGCTGTCCAGCAAAGCTGATAATGTCAGTTTGATACCTGGTTTTAGAGTCTGGGTGTGAGCCTATCAGGCTAGAATTGTTCACTTTTGCAGAGAAGGAAACATCAGGGTCAGTCTCATATTTGGCTGCTATTCTAAAACGAGTGTGGCTATTTCTAGCTGTCTAGGCTAGGTTAATAGCAGTTTCCTACTTCTTGTTCACCTTCTGATACACAGAACCCCAAACTCTGTGCCATCATTCACATTGGTGTGGAGCTGGAATTCATCGGTCTTGTAGTCAACAGCAAAGTTGCTCTGGGTCACCTGATATTTAGAAGTTTCAAAATTCATCTGGTAGCCTGCCAACCAGCCCTCATAGCCAAGTACCACGGCTCCTCGTATTGAAGGTCCAGAAATATCAAAATTCATGGTCACAGACAAGATTGATATGTTCCCGCTTATATCCTGACTTAATCTTAGCACTTTTTCCCCCCTGTATTAGGTGAGAAGGACAAATCAAAGGTCAACTTCAGTCCACATGTAAGCTGATCCTCAACAGTAATTTATTTCAGTATCCAATGTATTGTCTGTGTTCCATTTTTCTATGAATGTCAAGCCATATTCAGACCATTTGTATTTTGTTTCCAAACTGCCTGAGACTTTGCTGGTCTCAGCGTTAGTCCGTTTTCAGATTTTGTTTTCAGATCCAATTTTATTAAACCAAATCCATAGCCCTTAGTATAAACTCATCTCTGACAGATTTTCCAAGGTCAACATAAGCAGGCGGCACAGCCATTTTCTTCCTCTACCGGCAGACACAGTGGGAGCAGCAGTGGGTAGCAGATGCAAAGGCCTAACATTCATTTTTTAAAAAAAATTTGAGTTCCAAATTCTCTCCCTGTCTCCTCAGGCAAAAGCTTGATATAGGTCATACATGAGCATTCTTGCAAAACATATTTCCATATTAGTCATGTTCCAAAAGAAAATGCAGACAAAAAAACGCAAGAAAAATAAAGTAAAAGAGGTATGCTTTCATCTGCATTCAGACTCTGTCACTTCTTTCTCTGGTGGTAGATAAGTCCTTACATGATAAGTCCTCATAAGTCGTTTGGAATTGTCTTGGATCATTGTATTGCTGAGAAGAGCTAAGTCATTCACAATTGATCATTGTACTGTATTGCTGTTAATGTGTACAATGTTCTCCTGGTTCTATATGTCTTTCTAGGTTTTTCTTCATCCGTCCTGCTCCTCATTTCTTATAGCACAATAGTATTCCATCACAATCATATACCACAACTTGTTCAGTCATTCCCCAATTGATGGACTTTCCTTCAGTTTCCAATTTTTTGCCACACTAAAAGAACTGCTATAAATATTTTTGTACACATAGATCACTTTCCTTTTTCTTTAATCTCTTTGAGGTACAGACCCAATAGTGGTGTTGCTGGGTCAAAGGAGTATGCACAGTTTTATAGCTCTTTGGGCATAGTTTCAAATTTCTCTCCAGAATGGCTGGATAACTGCACAACTCAACCAACAGTGCATTCCTATTTTTCTACATCCCCTCTATCATTTTACATTTTCCTTTTCTGTCCTATTAGCCATTCTGATAGGTGTGAGTGGTACATCAGAGTTGTTTTAATTTGCATTTCTCTAATCAATAGTGATTTAGAGAATTTTAAAATATGACTATAAAGCTTTGATTTCATCAGAAAACTGCCTGTTCATATCCTTTGATCATTTATCAATTGGGAAATGACTCATAGTCTTAAAATTTTGATTTAGTTCTCTATATATTTGAAAGATGAAGCCTTTATCAGAGAAACTTGCTATTAAATTTCTTCCCCATTTCCTACTTTCCTTCTAATCTTGACTGCATTGTTTTTTCTGTGTGCAAAACCTTTTTTAATTTAATGTAATTAATATTATCCATTTTACATTCCATAATGCTTTCTATCTTTTGCTTGGTCATAAATTATTCTTTTATCTGTAGATCTTACACTTAAATATTCCATGCTCCCCTAATTATGTTTCTATCATGTATCCATTTAGACCTCATCTTAGTATAGTGTGAGATGTTGGTCTATACCAATATTTGGTTTCTGCCAAACTGCTTTCCACTTTCCTAGCAATTTTTGTCAAATAGTGAATTTTTTGTCCCATAACTTTAGATCTTTGGGTTTGTCAAACACTAGATTACTATGATCATTCACTACTGTGTATTATGTACCTAATCTATCCCACTGATCCATCACTCTATTTCTTAGCCAGTACCAGATTGTTTTGATGATTATAATATAGCGTGAAATCAAGTACTGGTAGGACATCTTCCTTTATTTCTTTTTTTATTGCTTCCCTTGATATTCTTGACCTCAGGGGAACAAAACTTCAAAAAAGCCTGGAAAGACTTATATGAACTGAAATAAGCAGAACCAGGAGAACACTGGATGCTCATTTTTTTTCCCTTGAGGAGGGAAGGCAAGGTAATTGAGGTTAAGTGACTTGACCAAGGTCACACAGTGTGTCAAGTGTCTGAGGTTGGATTTTGAACTCAGGTCCTCCTGATTCCAGCGCTGGTGCTCTATTCACTGCACCACCTAGCTGCTCCCCCTGCTCGTCATTTCTTATAGCACAATACTATTTCATTTCATTTATAAACCACAGCCTGTTCATCCATCCCCCAATTGATGGACACCCCCTCAGTTTCCAGTTCATTGCTACCATAAAAAGAGCTGCTATAAATATTTTTGTACATGTGGGTCCTTTTCTGATTTGTAATGATCTCTTTGGCATATAGACCTAGAAGTGGCATTGCTGGGTCAAAGGGTATGCAGAATTTTATAGCCCTTTGGGTATAGTTCCAAATTGCTCTCAGGAATGATTGCATTATAACTCCACCAACAATGTATGTCTTCCAATTTTCCTACATCTCCAGCATTTGTAATTTTCCTGTTTTGTGATGTTAGTCAATTTGATAGATGTGATGTGGTTGGTACCTAAGAGTTGTTTTGATTTGCATTTCTTTTTTTTATTTGCATTTCTTTAATCAATAGTGATTTAGAGTATTTTTCATATGACTATAGAGAGCTTTAATTTCTTCATCTGAAAACTGCCTGTTCATATCCTTTGACCATTTATCAATTGAAGAATGACTTGTATTCTTATAAATTTGACTCAGTTCTCTATATATTTTAGAAATGAGGCCTTTATCAGTGACAGTGGCTATAAAAATTGTTTCCCAGTTTTCTGTTTCTCTTCTAATGGTGGTTGCATTGGCTTTGTTTGTGCAAAAACTTTTCAGTTTAATGTAATTAAAATCATCCATTTTGCATTTCATAATATTCTCTCTTACTTGGTCTCATAAATTCTTCCCTTCTCCATAGATCTGATATGTTAACTATTTGGAAACTTTTCACATGATGGTTTTGCATCCTTTGTCTCAATCAATCAACACAGCACCTACTATGTGCCATGCACTGTGCTAAGTGCTGGGAATACAAAAAGAGGTAAAACAGTCCCTGCCTGCAAGGAACTTACAGTCTAATGGAGGAAGACAACAGGCAAACAAATATGTATAAACAAGTTATATGCAAAATAAATAGGAAATAATTTAGAGTGTAGGCACTTGAATTAAGAGAGGTTGGGGAAGGCTTCTGTGGAAGGTGGGATTTTTGTTGGGACTTAGAGAAAGCCAGAGTAGTCAGACTGGTGGAAGGAGAGCATTCCAGGTATGGAGGACAGCCAGAAAAAATGCTCAGAGTTGAGAAATGGAGTGTCTTGTTCCAAGAACAGCCAGCAAGCTAGTGTCACTAGACCCAAAAGTACCTGTTAGGGAGTAAGGTGTAAAAAGACTGGAAAGTTAGGTTGTGAAGGGAGCTAGATTATGAAGGGCTTTGAATATTGTTCAGAGGATTTTGTATTTGATCCTGGAGGCAACAGGAAGCTTCTGGAGTTTACTCAGTAGGGAGATATAGTTGGACTTATACTTTGGGAAAATCATTTTGGTGATTGAATGGAAGATGGACTGGAGTGGAGAGAGACTTAAGGTAGGCAGATCCACTAGCAGACTATTGTAATAATCCAGGTATAAAGTAATGAGACACTATACCAAGGTGGTTGCCGTGTCAGAGGAAAGAAGGAGAAATACTGGAGAGATGCTGTAAAGATGAAATCCACAGGCCTTGGCCACAGATTGAATATGTATGTAGGGCAAGAAGTGGGAGACAATGAGGAGTCCAGGATGATTTCTACGTTGTGAGCCTGACTGCCTGGTAGGATGGTTGTGTTTTTGTTTGCTCTTCATTCTTGATGAGAACCAATGAAATCAGGAGAGAGTGATGTCTTAACTTTCAAATTAATTGGATTTTAGTGAGGCCAGGCTGTGCAAAACCATCAGACTCACTTTCTCCATCAGAGTCATCTGAGTCCAATGACAAGACATAGGTTAAGACTACTGGCAATGGCCCCCTGTTACCTTCTACAATAAAAGGGAAGATAGGAAAGTGTGGGAGGGTCTAGAGAGAACCATAGTAAGTTCAGTTTTGGACATGTTGGGTTTAAGATGTCTATTCCAGATGTCGTAAAGCGAGTTGGAGATCTGAGACTGGAGATCAGCAGAGAGGTTAGGGCAAGATGAGTAGATCTCAGAATTATGAGCATAAAGATGGTAATTAAATCCATGGGAGATGCTAAGTTCACCAAGCATAGAGGGAGAAGAGGGGCCAGGATAGAATCCTATGGGACACCTAAAGTTAGAGGGTATGATCTGGAGATCTAGCAAAAAGAATTGAGAAAGTAGGGTCAAGAAGGTACCAAGGCTATAGAGGGTTCAAAGAGAATAATTGAGAAAAGGTCATTGAGTTTGGCAAGCTGCTTATCTCCTATTTCCTTGTTCCATTTTCCCATTTTGTCCTTTCACACCAGCTTCCTGGATCTTTACTCCTTTTCCTTTCTCCTTCCCCCTTTGAAAACTTGATTTATGATCTCTAGTTTACCATGTAAACTCCTTGGGAGAAAAGACTATGCCATCCTTGCTTCCTAGGAGGGCTAATGCGTGAGTGTTAACACTGATGATTTTGTAGTTAAGACACTGATGAATGAGTACTGAGTAGTTGAGGGGTTTGCTAATGGGCATCAGACCAGAAGATGTCCGAAGCAGTAACTAAGCTCAGATCTTCCTGATTCTAAGGTCGGCTCTTCAGCTAGTTTCTTCAAATTGTTACTACTATTATTCATTATGGATTAGAACATGGGTGAGGAGGCCCATCCCCTAGTTTGATTAAATGCTGTTGATGGCAAGTGAAATTGGTTTGGAACTGCTGTGACCCTTAAGAGAATTTCTACCCTAGTCTACTTGTCTGGCTTTCCCATTCAGAATACAGTCTGAGGCACTTAAAGATAAAAAACAGTTGGTGAGCTGTTAAGAGTGCTTAGATAATATGTCAAAGGGCAGCAATAACTGAGGAAACTCACTGTAGAAGTGAAGCACGAGGTGTGACAGATGTATCTGCAACAGAAGACATTGACTGTATTGTTAGTCGTTTTCTACTTCTATATATTCTAACCTTTTCCCCTTTCCCTCTAACGATTTTCTTCTTACTGTTTTTTACCTGAGGAGATCAGATCATATCTTACCTAAACTCGAATAACCTCCATGCCTAGCACAGTGCTCTGCATACAGTAGGCATTTAAAAAATGTTACAAATTGGGAAAATATATTACTGAAACATATATAAAATGTCAATATTCTATCTTAAAATAAAACTAGGTGTTTTATTGCCTTTAAAAAAAATAAACAGATAAACATGCAAACCCTAAATTGCTTTTCACTTCTATGTGGGCCCATGATAAAAACAAACCACAAAACAAACCCTAAAAACCAAAAAAACAACCCCCAAACCAAAAACCAACAACAGATAAGGAAGAAATTAAGAGACCAAGGGAGCAGTGTTTAATCCAGTTTATCTTGTTAGATAATTCTTATCTATAAATGGGCCAGTTACCAACTATAAAATTTCACTTCCCAATGGGAAAATTGGGATAATCAGTCAAAAAAAGTAATGATAACACTTATGTATTTTATCCAACTGTATATTGTTTTAGAACTTTTAACCTAAAAGGATGAGACCTGTAAAGACCTTTGAAGAAAATGTTTTTTTGTAGATAAAAATGCTCCAGGAGTACAACTAACAAGTGAACTAAAAGGGTATGGTACAGAGAGAGATGAGATCTCCTTTTAACACATGGTTCTCATCAGCAGCCTCCTTTTGAATTCCATACTGAGGTCTTGTTTTTAAAAACAAATTCAGTTAATATTTCCAGAAATGGAAGTTGAGAATGCATCAAGCTGTTTCCTACTATACTAACAAAACCCTGGCGCAGAGGACAACTGAGATTTCTTTGGTCTCAATACTGACTAGTCCCATATTCTCAAACTGAATGCTAATGATGCTCTCATATGATGACATTCATTTAAACATTTTATAAAATGCATACTATGTGCCAATAATTGTGCTAGATGTTGAAGATCTATGGATGAATTCAGTCACAGCCTCTGAAGAACTGACCATCTCATGGGGAAACAAATACCCAGGTGTCTCTAATCAATATATTACAAGGAAGAAGGTGATCAGTACATGAAAGGTCAGAGAAGGATTAAAGATTTGGGAAAAAAATTAATAGAAGGGACCAGGGAAAGTTGTTTGTAGGAGGTACCTACTGAGCCATGCCTTGAAGGATTTTTCTACAAGTGGAGACCCAGAGGGAGTTTTTTCCTGTTAAGGTTGGGTTCTCAAACAGAAAGGCATTAATACTCAGATAAGGTAGATGGAGAGTGGTGAGTAGTGCAGGGAGTAGGTAAAGCTGAGGCATTAGAAACAGAGCTGTTGAAGGATATGCTTTTTAGCAGTATATAAAAGGTTATAGTGGGGCTTCAGGCCTGATTAAAACCCCTTTGAAAAATGTGCTTTTAAACTTTAAAGGACTACATTAATCTGGACTATAACAATTTTTCTCTTGGTTTTTCTTTCTAATATAAATTCAACAAGCACCAAGCATCTCATATGTGTAAGGTATTATGTTAGTTTCTGGGGATAACACATATCAAAGTCCCTGACTTTAAAGAGTTTACACCCTACTTGCAGGATACAACACCGACACAGATACATATAGGAAGGTAAATGGAGGAAGAGAGCACTAACAATTTCTTTTTCTTAAAATAACATTGAAAAAAATCTTTATTTTCGGTTCCAATTCTCTCCCTCCTTTCCCGTCCCTACTCACTGCAAAGGCAAGAAGTATATCGTAGATATGAAGTCAGGCAAAGCACATTTCCACAGTAGTCATGTCATGAAAGTAGTTTTTAAAAAGTGAAAGAAAATGCTTCAATCTGTGCTGAGTTCAACAGTTCTTTCTCTGGAAGTGGAATTGTTTTGGTTTATATTAATCAGAATAACCAAGGCTTCCAAGTCAATCATCATTACAATATCGCTTTTACTGTGGATAATGTTCTCCTCCTACTTCGGAGAACAAGAACAATTGAGAATATTAGGGTGGCACCTCGGTGGGTCCTGAAGAGGTAAGGTTTCTAACAGGTGGAGATGAGCGAAAATAGAGGGTGGGGAGAGGGCACTGGCCTAAATGAACAAGTGGGAGGCAGAGATAAGAGTTCTGATAACTGGCAGTAGTGCAAACTGGCTTAAAGGTGTGAAGGTGGGTAGAGCTGCAAAGGTAGGTGAGAATCTGATGGCAGGGGCCTTCAGTGCCAAGCAAGGAATTTGTATTTTATTCTAGAGCTAACTGGGGAGCCATGGAAGGACTTTGAGTGGTCAGATTACGAGGCAGGGAGGAATATGCAACGAACTCCCTGTTTGGTTTTTTCCACAATTTCAGACTCAACCAAACTTTATTTTGCACCTACTATGATATAACATCTAATATAACTTTTAATATAAACTAGACGAAAAAGGGCAGTGCTCGCTTTTAAAGAACGTATAGTCTACTAAGAAAAGCAGAGGTAGTGAAAGAAGCACAGTGTGAGTAGAATGGGATAGGGGGATGGAGATCCTGACCGAGGGAAGGAACCCTTTGGGATCATGGAGGGCTTCGAGGCTGAGGTGGCACTTGACCTGAACCCTGGAGAGGATTTTGACAGTCGAGGAGGAAGTGCTCCTCCGGCGTAGTCAGAGGCTCGTGGTTCGAGAAGGGCAGCAACTTCCCGGCCCAGTTCTGTCTGCAAAGGTAGGTCGGGTCCGGCAGACAACGGGGCCCCAGCACACGAATCTCGGTTTTATCCTGGGGAGACAAAGGGCCGCGTCTGGCCCGCTACCTAGAGCCCACCTAAGGGTCTTGGGAGGGCGGGCCTGGAAGGGGCCTCCCCCACTTCGTTCCGGGGCCAGACCTGGGGCCCAGGGAGGGGCACATGCTAGCAGAGGCTCACACAAGTTGGCGGCCGAGCGTGGGAGGGGGGGCGTTCAAAGCCGGCGGCCGGGGGCGGGAGGGGAATGGGCGACTCTCAAGGTACCAGCGTCGGAAGCCTGCGCCTCTGCGGATCAGCCTAGTCCAGGGCGCCCTGGTCTACAAGACGGCCGCCAGGAAAGCGCTCCAGTAGTCGGCCGGTGGGCGGGCGGACTGGGGACCTCTGCCTCTCTGCGGCGGCGGCCTCCAGAGGGGGAAAGCCGGCGTCCTGGCTGGCTGGATGGCTTCCTCCCTTCTTTCCTTCCCTTGCCCTCCCACTCCAGGTCCCGCTCCGACCGCTGTTCCTCTGGGTCAGCCCGCACCCTCGGCTGAGGCTGCACATGCGTCCAAGGGCCTGCAGTGGGCGGGGCACGAGAAGCGGGAAGGACGCCTCCTGGGGCCAGCCGAAGCACCTCAGGCCTGGGCTGCCCCCTTTCAGTGGGGCGGGTCCGCCCCCTCGTCCTCTTCCGTACTCTACTCCCCTCCCCCCGTTACCTCACCAGTCGAAGGACTCTACCCCTTTCCCAGCTGTTGCCCCGCCCCTCTTCAGGCCCACAACCAACGGCCTTCTCTCTAGTCCAACCGCCTTTCAACGTCCGTCCCACTCAGTCTCGGACGGCAAGACCGAGGGGACGTGAAGGACTGGCAAGGGGGGGTGTAGTAGTGGTGGGGAATTTTTTGGTGCTACATTTGCGCATGCGTAGGCCTTCTCCTGAGGCCCGGAACAGCGCGGGGCGGGATAGGGTGGGGGAGGGAGGGAGAAGGTGGCTTCTTCCGGGACCTACGGCCCTGCACCGCCCTGCGCGTGTCCGGGCCATAGGGGGCGCGCACGCTTCCCCCTGCCCTTGCTCTCCTCTTTCCCCTCCCTTCTCCGCCCTCCCTCCCTCCCTTCCTTCGTCTCTCTTTCCCCCCCCCCCCCCCCCACCTCCCAATCTCCTCAGCGTGGCGCCGGCGCTGCGTGCGGCGCGGGTTACCCAGAGTGCCTGGCGCGGGGGCAGCTCACTGGAGTTTGGTTCTCGAGGCAGCGGCGGCGGCGGCGGCGGTGGCGGCGGCTGCGGCTGTGGAGGAGGCTCTTCCTGGCGGTGGCGGCTCCTCAGGCGGCGGCGGCGGCGGCTCGGGCAGCTCAGGCGGCGGCGGCGGCTCCGGCTTCCCCCCGTCCCCCCGCGGGGAACATGCGGCTCCGCTCCCGGAGGCCGGCGAGTGAGTGACCCCCCGCCCGGTCCCCGGTTTCCTCTCAGCCTGCCCGCCCGCCAGCCCGCCGGCCCGGCCGCCCCCCCCGCCTCACTCAGGCAATGACAGCGGCTCCGGCCTCCCCGCAGCAGATCAGGGACCGGCTGCTGCAGGCCATCGACCCCCAGAGCAACGTAAGTGTCCCGGGGGGCCGCGCCGCTCTGCTCGCACCGCGGCGGGGAGGGGGCGGCGAGGGCCCGAGCGCGGGCGGCGGGCACCGGCCGCATGGGCCCCTTTTCCCCTTCTCCCCCGGCCACCTAGCTCCGGGTACCGCGCTGCTTTGCTTCCTGAGTCCCGCCGGAGCCTCCACTCCTTGGGCCATCCCCGGCCCGCACAGACCCGGTCCTGACCGCCCGGACCCCAGCCCGGGGCCGCCGCCGGAATGCTACTATCCGAAGGCGGCGAGGGGGAACTCGGCGACGCCGTGTACGCGAGACCGCGGCTTCACGTTTGGGCCGTGAGGCCTGCACCGGGGTTTTGGGTTGAGTGATCTTTCCTAAGAGGGTTTGGGGAAGGGGAGGCATGGCTTGGGGTCCCGGCTGCCCTTACTCCCTTCTCTGCGCTCTCTTCTCTTCCGGGGGGCACAGGAAAGCTTGTCTCAGCCACCTAGGGATGGGAGGAGGCTACGGAGCAACTAGTGTCTCCGGCTGCTCTCGAATTGCTTTCTGGAGCCCTTCTGCTGACCCCTGAGACGGTTGTCCTGACTCTTCCTTCGGCCTCCCTGAAAAGCCCTGCCTGGGGTGCCCAAGCTCCCCTTCTTGAGGAAAGCCCTTGAGGGCTCTCCCCCCGGAGCTAGAGCAGGGCTGTAGAATCTGGCTGCCCCTCTTTATTTTTTGACCTGGGAGTTGGGGAGGGGGGGATAGTTGGGGCATTCCTGCCTGTCTTTAGGAACCAATGAGTGGTTGGTTTGGGATGGGAGCTCTATTCCCTTGACTTTTCCCCTCTGCCCTTGTTTCCATCGTTTGTCTGTCTGTATAAAAATCTTGCCTCCCGTACTAACAGGGTCAGATTTGGGGGAGGGGGCTCAGTGTTTGTTCTGGATTATTAATTCTGACTGTCTGACCCAGAAGCACCCTAGAGGTTGGCCTATTCAGGCCTTTCATGGTGCAAAGCCAGTGTGTTAACCCAGAACTCCCTTGTGGGGATGTGGCCAGTACATAGCATGTTCTTTAGGGATTTTCTCTTGTACAAACCGACTGAAAGAACATATTCTTGTGGCTTTAATGTGTTGGGCAGTAGGAAAATGGGTAGCAGTCGTTGATGGTGAGCTCCTAAGGTTTGAAAGGAGGTATTGCATTTGCTTAAAGACCAGGAAGTGATAGTTCATATAGCTAGTATTCCATGGGCCAAAGTCATTTGGGCAAGTAATGCAGGTTGTAACTTAACTGAACAGGGGGATTTTTTTGTTCCTCCTTTCAAGTAAGCTGGGACATTAGTAATATGTTGTCTATAATTCTGTAGAACTTTAATTGAAATGCATTTGCTTGTACAATTTTGGCCAAAAATTGAGTGGGCTTCAGAAGCTCAGTATGATAAAGTTGTTGATAGTAGCTCTTGAAGAATGTTTTTTTGCATTTTTTTTATTGTTCTGGGAAAGACTTGGCAAAAGAAATAGAATATCCTTCCCCCTCCCCACCAATCTTTTTAATGCAACACTGTTATCTTTAATGTATTTAAAAGCAAATTTAATTTATTTTTTTTTTGTTTTTTTTGTTTTTTTTTTTTTGGAGGGCAGTTGGGGTTAAGTGACTTGCCCAAGGTCACACGGCTAGTTTTTGTGCTAAGTGTCTGAGGCCAGATTTGAACTCAGGTACTGCTGACTCCAGGGCCGGTGCTCTATTCACTGCGCCACCTAGCCGCCCCTAGCAAATTTAATTTAAACTTGACAGTGAACATATAAAGTCATCATGACTGGTTTATTATTTTCAACTATACCAGAAGATGCCTCTTTCATTATTGAAACTGTTAACACTAAACCATTAATGCCCATTGGGATCATAAGTAATGTTAGTAGAATCAGAAAGAAATCTGATTGTCCATAGGTGGGAAGAAACCTCAGATGAATTCCATGGGCTCCAGGGGACAGTTGGGGGTTGAAGAAATGGACAGTAGAAGAAGTGGATAGAAAAATGCAGTTGAATTCTCAGTGATCATAAAACTATCCAATTCAACAAGCAAATTGCTATGTGTAGGATGCTGTGTTTGGTCCTAGTGATAAAAAGAAAAAGTTTCTGCACTCTAGAAGCTTGCTTTCTAATGGGGATACAAAATGTAACACCTTAATTCAGAGAAGGAGTGAGTATTAACATCTGAGTTGAGGGGTCATGAAATGGTTAATGGAGAAAGGTGAGCCTGCAAGGAAGCTCAGAATTCTAAGAGAATAGAGGGGGGAGGAAGGAGTGCATTCCAGGGATTGGCACAGCCTGTGCAAAGGTGTAGAGCTGGAAATGAAATACTGAGTTTAGGGAAAAGAAAGTAGAGCATTTTGGTTAGAATGTAGAACTCATGAGGGGAATCAATGTTATGATCCTGCAGGACAGAGTCAGATATTGAAGAGTTTTAATGTCAGGTTGAATTGTTTTTATCTTGGAGGCAATAGGGAACCACTGAAGATTCTTTAGCTGAAAAAGTGACATGATCAGACTTGTGCTTTAGGAAGGTTATCTTAGCATCTATGTGGACAGTGGATTGGAGAGAGGTAGGGAAATTTAGGTTTTGAGAATAGTCCAGTAGAGAGATTTGTACCTGGATAAATGCAAGACCACACGAAAGAGAGGTGGTAGAAGTAGAATCGACAAGATGTACAATTCACTGTTGAAACACTGAAATCAAATTAATTCAGACAAGGGCAGTTTTTTTTAGATAGGCACAGTATTTTTGATGTTCCAGCTATGTCATTTTGTTTTCTTTAGCTATTCTATACACTAGAGGTCTAAAGTTAAATGTTAGGGAAATTATAATAGATTCTTTTTGGTGTACCCATCCCTTTCTCCTTGAATCAGTTAATAAAGGTAGCTTTATAGTGTAATAGTGAATTTAATACTTAGATTACTGATTAAATTGGATAAATTATTTTTAATTCTGTGGATAATCCAATATTTTGTTGTTTTTTATGAGTTTATTAGTATTGAACTCCATATAGACAGATGAACTGGGTCATTGTGTGTCTTCGGGTTATTTTGTACTTTTCTCCCTACTTCAACCATTTAGCAATCTGCTTAATTTGAACGACTCATTCCCCTTTGTAATCATGTTGCTCCAGCCTCCCACTTCCATGTATGGAATATTTTTCCCTTTTTATTTCCGTTTGTTGGAATCTTTAAAGATTCAGTTCAAGTATTGATCCCCTGACTCTTTTCCTTGATTGTCCACAGCTGAAGTGTTCTCTGCCTTAACAAATTTCTTATGCCTCTATTCATATTTTATCCCCTTCGTAGATTTAAACTTTTTGTGGGCCTAGACTTCTTTTTTTCCTTCTGTCTTTGTATCCACAATTCTTTAGTTGTAAAGGACACATGATGATCTAGGTCCGTTGAGTGGAAGTTACAAAAAAGCAGATTTAGACTTCTGATACTTCTAATTCCAAGATTCTGTGATGTTTCTTGAACTTCATTGAAGAGTGATACCTGGGTTTGAGAACCTGGCATGCAAAATTGTATTTTATGTCAAATTTACATGGGATGGGGATTCTTAAGCTGGGGTCTGTGAACTTTATAAAAAATTAAAAGAAAAACTTAGATAACTATTTTTCAATATAATTTATTTCCTTTGTAATACTATGTATTTTTATTTTATGCAGTTCAAAGCATTGGTATAAAGAAGGGATATATAGGTTTTGTCAGGTCGTTAAAGGCATCCGCGACAGAAGAAAAGGTTAAAAACCCCTGATCTAGGATCAAATGTGAACTGGGGTTTACGTGACTGATCAGCTTCAGTTAACTTTGCCTTTCCCAGTTAAATGTTAAACATTTTGGGTAACTGACACAAGATGCTTGTGGAAAAAAATGGGACATTGTCAGAGATAACACTAAAATTAAATCTTCCAAGAGATGTAATAAAGAAATGGTGTCATGTATTTCTTGACTTTATGGCTGTGCAATTACAGGTTTAATGCCTAAATTTACCTTTTGGTTGAAAATTAATGTCAGACAATTGACCTAATATTAACAAGTTTGTAACTTTGGGGAGTCACTTTGCTGCTTCTTCTAATAACATTATATCAAAAAAGATTATTGGTATTGGGGAAAGTATTTCCTTGCTCTGGACTGTAGCACCAGGCATATTTCATTTTTAAAATTTTAGTTGGTTGAATTTGAGTTTTGAGTTTCTTTTAGACTTGCTTATAAAATAAGGCTTTGGCAAATTCTTATAATGTTGCTTTTCAAAAGGCACCTGAAATTACTTAAACAAATAAAGCTATACTCTAATAATAATAACTATAGCTTACATTTATATAGCACTTTACAATTCAGAAGTTTTTTCTTCTTGCGGCTCTGAGAGGCAGTATTGTTCTCTTCTTTTGGAAGGGAAAAAAAGGAGGATTGGGGAAGGGAAATGACAGAGCTCTGACTCCCACCCAAGTCTTCTTACTCCCAGTCTAGTGCTAGTGCTCTTTGCACTACACTAGGCTTCCAACACCAGTAGTTTTGATAGTTTATATTTGTATATTGAACTCAGCAAACATTAAGCATTTATCTACTCAGCGCTTATCTACTCAGTGCTAGTAAATGGGGATACAAAGATGGAGAACAAGAGCCTTATAAAAGGAGTTTATAATCTGGTGGGGAAGAGGGAAAAAGGGGATAAGCCATTGTGATAGTTGAAAAACTTTTCTTTTGGGGGGGCCTTGGATGTCATAGCCAGTAGTTCTGTTTTCTTACCCCTCATCCCTCCAATCTCCCATACCTAAACCTCTATGTTTCATTCTTTCCATTCTCAATGTCTCCCTTTCTGTGACATCAGAAATGGGAAACCTATCACGTGGGTATGAGATAATCTACCTCCTTCTCCCCCTTATAATCCATGGCCTTCTCTTGAATCATGGAATGTTCAGCTTTTCTCTTCCCATGACCATTTTGTAGACTGGTACAGTCATATACAGAACTAAGTATGATGCAAGGTAGAATGTGATAAAGACAAAGGCTGGATCTTCATGGTCCTTTCCATTATACTTTCTGTTATCCTTGAAGGAAAAGAAGGATTTCAGATATAGTAAAGGACTCTTTAGAGAGGCTCAAAAAGAAGAAACAGCCTCATGATCAGGTGCTGGAGAGCACAAGAGGCTAGGGCACAAATAAGACAAGTTTGGCTTGGGGTCCATTGGAGCCTGATTGCAGAGGGCCTTCAATTCCTAAGGAGTATGTCTTTCATTCTCTTATGTGGGGTAAACCGTGGCTCTTAATTGGGCTTGTTTTTGTATGATCTGTGAACTAAAAATGGTTTTTACATTTTTAAATAAAAAATACAAGAACAGTATTAGTTTGCTAACTTCTGCTCTAGGCAAGGGGAGAGTCATTAAAGTTTTTTAAGTGTTATGGTCAGACCTGAGTACTAGGATGATTATTTTGGCATGTATGTGAAGAATGTATTGGAGAAGGGAAACCAGTTAGGAAGCTATTAAAATAGCCCATGTGAGAGAGTATTAGTATTAGAGAGGAGAGTAGAGGAGACTGATGTGAGATTGTGGAGGTAGATGTGGTCACTGAATAGAGGGGATAAGAAGTGAAGAATTAAAGATGATGCTGAACTTTTGAATGAGGAAACAAGAGAATGATGGTTTTATGGGCAGAAAGAGAGAAATTGGAACAAGGAAAAGGTTTTTTGGGTGGCACCATAAGTCTAGTTTTAGATATGTTGAGTTTTGAGATGTTGATAGAACATCGAGGTAGAAATATGCATTTGGCAGTTGGAAACGTAAGTTTAGGCGCATCAGGCAAGCTATGTGGTTTTGAGAATTTGTCCATTTTAAAGATAATGAAACCTTGAGAATGGATGTGATTGCTATAGGAGAGAGTTTAGTGTTCAAAGGGGATCTTTCATACTTGGTGATTAGTTAGTGGAGGACAGTGAACTGGAGGAGTGGTTGGAGACTAGCAGAACCAGGAGATAGCTGAGGGAAGGGAGGATATTGTAGATCTTGGAGGAGGGAGTGGGCAGTGTTATGCTTCAGAAAGGTCAAGGTAAAAAGGCCGTTAAAAGATCTTTGGGGACCTTGGAGAGAACAGTTTCAGTATAGTTACATTCCACCTATTTAGCTTCTTTTCACCACTCCCTGTTACACACACTGCTTTCTAGCCATACTGTTCCCCCAATTTAACATTCCATCTCCTACCTCATTGATGTTTACTATTCAGTCCCCAGCTTTGCTTCTCAGAAACCTTGGCTTCTTTCAAGTTTCAGCTCAGGTGCCACACAATCTTTGTTGCTTCTCCCCAATTGTTGATGTTCTTTCCTTGCTCACATTACCTTGTATTTACTTGGATTATTATAGTTTTCTCTCCTCTCTCTCATGCCATATAAACCCTTGAGGGCAGGGACTATCTTTGCACCCTTCACACAGAAAGCTTTAAATAAATTTTTGTTGAATTAAAATGAATAGAAAAATTGCCAAGTAGCTGCAGGGCCCAGATAAGGTTAGATACCATTGAATTTATACTAGACCTGGTCAACATTTCTTTTTTTTCCTTTTTAGCCCTAGTTCCTAGCATACTGCCTTGTTCATATCAGGCACTTAATATGTGCGTGTTGATCTTTATCATTAACAATATAGGGGACTTGGGAGTAGAAGCAAAATAATGGAAGATAATCAGTTCGTGGCTATTTTCTTGAGCTTTTCCTTCAGTCCTGTAAGGTAGGT
The DNA here is from genome assembly GCA_028646575.1 of Pseudocheirus occidentalis. NCBI lineage: Eukaryota > Metazoa > Chordata > Mammalia > Diprotodontia > Pseudocheiridae > Pseudocheirus > Pseudocheirus occidentalis. The sequence continues at coordinate 51,002,107 of CM053594.1, forward strand.
ACACTACCCCAATTTTACAGATGAGGATATTGAGTCTCAGGGAAGAGAAATGGCTTGCTGGTAAATAGTAGGGCTAAGATTCAAACCCAGATCTTCTGACTTCTACTACAGTTCATTACCACTATACTATGTTGAGATTATTTATAAATACTAAGTATTGCCTTTGTATGCCTCAGAAATCTTAGTACGTTAGTGTAAAATCTTTTAAAAAATCTTTCTGAGTTACAGTTGCACTAACTTAATTTTATAGATAGTATAAATAGTAGAATTGCCTTTTATTACTTACTCCTTAAATGCATATGTGTATATATAATGTATATACGTGTGTGTGTGTGTGTGTGTGTGTGTTTCTCCCTCTCCCCTCAGAGACAGAACTAGATTCAAATTGATTTTTGGTATCTATCAAATTTTTTTTTCTCTTAAAATATTATGAGTGTAAGAATAAATTGTATAGCATGTTAAGATTTGAAAAATATTTTCAACAATTTTTCAAGGTAGGTATTGAAGATATCTCCATGTTACAGATGACAAAACTGAGGATTGAAGAGAGGAAGTGACTTCTGGTCACACAGTTAATGTTTCTGAGTTAGGATTCAAGCCTAGGTCTCCTAATTCCAGTGTAACATTTTTTATTACACTATACTTTAGGCTTATTCATGACTTGGACTGGGTCGTAAATTTTTGAAAATGGAATAAAAAAATTTTTATTGATCATATATCCTACTAATTGTGATTCTGTACTACATTCTATATTTCAGCTTTTAAAATATTTATTTCTTATATTTTTACATTGCCTAAATTTTTTCCAGTCTCTTTTCCCCTAATCCCTCCTAGGAAACCATACCACATAAGAAAAGAATATTTTTCAAAGAAGAGGGGGAAAAAAAATCAATATATAGCCAATATATACTAACATATAGAAAAATATATACCAATATAGAAAAAATTCCGAAATCCCTGATTTGGTTACTTATTCAGTTTAGCTTACTTAAAAAGGTAATTATATGAATGATTATGGCCCCCAAAACTAATATCTGGTGATCAGCTTTCAGATGTTTTTAAACTAATCAATCAAAAGATAGGCATTAAGCAAGGACTACTGCTGTATGTCAGTTCCTGGCCTTAAGTGTTGGGTATACAAAGACAATAATCAAATAGTTCTGTCTCTGAGGGGAGAGGGAGAAACACACACATGTACATGTTATATATACACATATACACAGAAAATATATAGGATAAACAGACTGTATCCAAAATAATAAGTAGTTTGTGGACAGAGTACACTAGCACCTGGGAGAATCAGGAAGGGCTTCATGAAGGCTTCATTTTGCTCTGAAGGTTCAAGTAGGGCAAGGATGCCAAGAGACAGAGATTAGGAGGGATACCAATGCCAGCATAGAAGATAATCAATACAGAGTTATAAACAGAGGAGATAGAGAATCATGGGTAGGAAACAGCAAGTAGACCAATATGACTGGACAAGAGATTGCATGGTAGGGAGTGATTTCTGTGGTTTATCCTTTGTTCTCAAAGAGGTTCATGATATCAGGAAGATGATGTCAAGACTTGTAAGTAAATTGGATTTAAGTGAGGGAGGGCTGTGCAAAATCAGGACCCCTCTCCTCTGGAGCCATCTGGGTCACAGTGGTAAGATATATCAGGATGATGAGCTGGCCGTGGATGCAGTAGGAGACCTTGGACTTTTTAAAGTTAAGATCTTTCCCAGGTCTCAGTCTGACTGAAGCAGTGCCAGTTCAGTGATTAAGTCTAGGTAAGGTGGGGGCGGCTAGGTGGTTCAGTGAATAGAGCGCAGGCCCTGGAGTCAGGAGGACTTGAGTTCAAATCCAGCCTCAGACACTTAACACTTACTAGCCATGTGACCTTGGGCCACTTAACCCCCATTGTTCTCCCTTCCCCCCTCCAAAAAAACCAACCAACCACAAAAAGAGAAATGAGGCAAAGAATGGCTTCTTTTACCTACATTAAAAAAACGGAAAAACTGAGCCATCTGGACCCAATGAATGACCAAGTGAGGCTTGGGCTGGGACCTTTTGTTTTCCAATCAATGAGAGCCAGAATAATTTGAGTTTAAGGTTTAGGCCTTAAGAAAGAAATCTAGCCTGTAAAAACCCTAAGATAACTTGCAAAGTTTTAGCGATCTAAATTTATATTCCTTTGGGCAGAGCACCCTCAGGTAAGGACGATTCCCTATGTGGACAAAGAGAGACAGGGATAAGAGAGAGAGTGATATCTAAGAAGACTGGAAAGGGGAGGGTGGAGATATTGGATTGTTATGAGCAAGTAGGTGACATGATCAGACTCACACTTTAGGAATAAAATATCCATTTGGTAGCTTTGTGGAAGATTTATTGGAATGGTGGGAAGTCTTAGTTTATACTTGGAAGGCAATTTCAACTTAGTGGAGAGCTGTTTGAGATTTCATACAGTGCACTAGGCATAGTGTTTGAGATCCACATGGGAATAGAGTTTTAGTGGAGGTCTATGCAAAATAAATGATTAATGATGAATTAGCATTGAATTGAATCTCAGACTATAAAAAATTGAATTGAATCTCTGACTAAAAAGTAACTTGGGGAAATGTATTTTTAGGACCAGTGAAAGGAGGTAGTATATTGAACATATATATATATTTGGAATGGTTCAACCCAAGAGATAGTAGAGGCTGCAAATATGAATTTAAGAAGTTTTTGAGATCACATAGAAGTGATTGATAACGTGGTAAGGGGCACCAAAGACGTTTAGTGTACTTTCCCAATCTTTGGAAGATAATGTAATTGTAGTGCTCTGATAAAATATGTTCAGAGGCCTAAGACTAGGATCATAGATTTAGAACTGGAAGGGGGAGGGGGTACACTTTAGAAATTATCTAGTCCAGAGGTAGCAAACTGAAGTCCCAACCCAGTTTAAAATATAATTGATGAATGTTTAACAATAAACATATAGCTTAGATGTTAATTTATGATTTTTAAAATTAATGTGTAACCTACAGGTATCCCTTTCTAGAGTTTGACATCACTGTTCTAGTCTGCTTCTCTTACTTTATAGCTGAGGGAACTGAGGTCCAGGGAAGTTAAATCACTTGCCCAAGGTTTCATAGGTGGGAAATGTCATGTGTTCTAATTCCCCTTGTGTTTCTTGGGCATAGAACTTGTGAACAGAATTTAAAATGTAAATAAGTATAATTTAAATATAAATTTGTTGTTGTTCAGTTGTTTTTCAGTCATGTCCTATTCTTTGTGACCTCATTTGGGGTTTTCTTGGCAAAGATACTGGAATACTTTCCCGTTTCCTTTTTCTTTTTAGGAGGGGGTGATGGCAGGGCTGTTGGGGTTAAGTGACTTGCACAAGGTCACACAGCTGCTAAGTGTTAAGTGTCTGAGACTGATTTTGAACTAAGGTCCTCCAGGCTCCAGGCCCGGGGCTCTAGTCATTGCACCACCTAGCCGCCCCCTCATTTCCTTTTACTGATTATTTCACAGATGAGGAAACTGAGGCACATAGAGTTTAAGTGATTTGCCCAGAGTCACACAGCTAGTCTGAGGTCACATTTGAACTTCGGTCTTCCTGTCTCTAGGCTCACTCCTCTATCCACTGTGTTATCTAGTTGCACCCAAAATATAAAGAACAGCACTTAATACAGGTCAAAAAGATAGAAACAAGGATATAGATTTAGATTCTGTCACTGAGGCAGGATGAGAAATCCCAAAGTGTGGGCTTGAATTAATTTAGTAAACATTGTCTACCTTTGGCAAGGTGTCCTATCGATGTTGGAAATAGCAAGGACAAAATAAGGCATGGGGCTTACGTTCTGCTTAGAATGGACACAGAAAAACATCACTAAAAACTTTGAGAATCAGGGAAGGCTTTACACATGAGGTGAACCTGATATGAGCCAGGAAAAAAGACAAGATTATAAAAAGTGGAGGTGAGAAAAGAGGGGCTTTCAAGTAGAGGAACTGGTGTGGAAGTACAAAGATGGGAGTCCAAGCAGTACTTTCTAGGCTAATCTGTCTGGAATATGAAGGGAAATAATCCGGAGATCAGCTAGGAGTTTTGTTTCATTTATTTTGGGCTCAAAGGAACCTTTAAGATACTGAGTCCAACCCCTTCATTTTGCAGATGAGGAAACAATCCCAGAAGACAGGAACTGACCTGTTTAAGGTTACATAGATAGTAAGTTCAAAAGTCATTATTGAAACTTGGTTCTCCTTGATTCCAGATCCAGCGTTAAGTTCTCTATTTTTATTGAGTACACCAGAATTGTCCTAGGAGTGAGGTTTGCAATCTTAAAGTCTTTTTTGACTTCCATGTTCCCCATATAACAATCATTTGTTAAATCCTGTTGATTCTGTCTCCACAATATTACTTATATCTCCGTCCTCCACCATCTTAGTTCAGACCCTTGTTAACTTTAATCTGGACTATTGTGGTAGCTTCTTTTTAAAAACTTTTTATTAATTTTTTGTTTATATTGCTTAAAAGAAAAAAAGATCAGTAAAAACAGATTAATATGTAAAAAAAGAAAATATATGCCAGGTTTTTCATCTATGAATTTAATGCCTCTTCAAAGGCATAGAGGGAAGGAGCTCTTTATCTGTTTTTGGGGGTCAGTCTCATTCTTGGTAATTTGGCAAAATTCACTTTCAGTTTTGTGATGTTTTTAAATTGTCGTGGTCTTTGATCATATTGCTTTCTTTACTCCACTCTATCAGATTGTATAAGTCAAATGGTATAGTTATTTTATTTGCATATTTCCAAATAATGTTCCAATTGCTGTCCTAATAATTGTACTAATTCTGCTCCACCAACAATTTACTAGTGTCCGTATCTTCCAACAACCCTTCCAGTGTTGACTATTTCCATCTTTTGTCATCTTTGCTTATTTTCTGGAAGTGAGTTAAGACCTCAGTTGTTTTTGCATTTCTTTTATCACTGGTGAGTTGGAGCATTATTTTATATGGTTACTTACATTTTAATGTTCTTTTGAGAACTATTTGCTCATATCCTTTTGACATTTAACAGTTCGAGATTGACTTTTGGTCTTTTACAGAGTGTCTCAAAAGTCTTAGTGCAGTTTTAAGCTTTAGTAACTTCAGAAATATAAACGCTACAAATCATTTGAAAGTTTACTTCTTTTTAACACTTTTGAGTTTGACTAAGAAAATTTAAATTTTAACAAGATGAGACGCTCTCATTATATATTGTGGAGGACAGTTTCTAAATAACACTGGGTCAGTAGAGGAAAAGCACCTCTGTCACTTGTTCTATCTACATTATACTTTTTTGATGGGGTCATGACAAACTTTCATGTATGCATCAAAACCTTATTCTTTGGTTTGACTTTAAGGCTAGGATTACAAATACAATTTCATACACTGATTTGAGTTTTTAAAGAAGTTTGAAAATTGACTAGAGTCATATTATAAGATGATGGTTAAGTTGAAATTTAATAGGAAACATCACTATTTAAAAATTTTAAATAACTTGTCACATCTGTTTTATAAGTTTGTAATATTTATACTTCTGAAATTAAGCTTAAAATTGCATTAAGACTTTTGGGATACCCTGTAAGTTAGTTATCTTGTATAGAGCTTGGATTACCAAACCTTTATTCAGTAGCATTTTAATAAGATTCTTTTTTGCTTAATTCATCTTCTGTATAGATACCAAGTTGGTATTCCTAATGCATAGGTTTGATTATGTCATTCTTGTGCTCAGAAATTTTAGTTACTCCCTGTTACATCTAGGGCCTGTATTCAGGAAGGTTCACCTTCCTGAGTTCAAATCTGGCCTCAGGCACTTACTAGCTGAGAGACCTTGGGCAAGTCACTTCACCCTGTTTGCTGCAGTTTCCTCATCTGTAAAATGAGCTGGAGAAGAAGGCAAACCACTCCAAGTATTTCTGCCAAGAAAACCCAAATGGGTCAACAAAGAGTTGGACACTACTGAAAAACAACTGAAGAACAACGAATTGCTTGTAGGCCCAAAAATAAAATCTTTAGCTTGATATTTAAAGCCCTTCCCAGTCTGGTTCTAACCTATTTTTAAAAATTGGATCTTAAAATTTTCTTTCAGGTAACAAGTATTTTTATTAGCCTATTCCTTTCGTTCTCCCTCTATTAAACAAATTAGAACACAAAAAACATATCCCTCAGTATTTATCTACGTAATCCAGCAAAACAAACCCCTGTTAGCCATGTCTGAAAATGTATATGGCTCTGAATTTTAAATTCATCAACTCTCTATAAGGAGGTGAGTGTCATTCATGTTGAGTCTCCTGGATTCTTAGTTTATCATTGTGCTGATCAGAGTTCTAAAGTTGTTCAAATTAGTTTTTCACCATTATGTTGTATAATTTTTTTCCCTAGTTCTGTTCACTTTGCTCTATATCAATTCAAATCTTTCTAATGGCCTCTGAAGCAAAAGTTGTCCATTTCATCATTTGTTATGGCACAGTAGTATTCAATTACATCCACATACCACAGTTTGTTTAGCCATTCCCCAGTAAGTGGACATTCTCTTAGTTTCCAGGTTTTGGCTACCCTAAAAGTTACTACAAATCTTTTTGTGTATATAGATCTTTTTTCTTTAGGGTATTATAGTCTGTCTTTCTAAATTGCTTTTATAGTCTACCTTATACCCTACTTGTTCCTATGGACATTATACCCATGTCCAGAATTCTTTTTCTCCGTAACTTTCAATTCTTGGAGCCCTTAGTTCATTTTAGTGTCATTCCCTGCCAGGAGGCCTTTCAGTTGTTATTGCTCTCCATCTTTACAAATTATGTAGTATTTGCTTTATATGTAAATTTTCTATTACTTATCTTGATTCATACTTCCCCCCATTGATTCATACTTCCCCCCAGTAGAATGTGAGCTCCTCAAGTTGTGGTACTGTTTTGTTTTTGTCTTTGTATCCTCAGCCTGCCTGTGGTCATCTAACACCAGATCCAGCATGTTTTCCACTCCATCATGTATGTTGAAGTCAAACTGTGGAGGACTTAGAATGCCAGGTTGAGTAGTTGTTATTTTGTCCTAGATATAATAGAGAACACTGAAGATTATTGACAGGGGAAGTGAAATGTAGTCAAACCAATGCTTTAGAAAAATTCTCAGTAGCTGTGTGGAAGCTGTTTGGAAAGTGAATTATTTGAAAGAATAAGTGAATGAAAAAGCATTAAACATGTGACTATGTGCCCAGTCCTGTGCTAAATGCTGAAGCTACAGGTAGAAAAGTGAGACAGTCTCTGCTCTCAATGAGTTCAAATTCTACTGGGGAAGACAACATATATAGAAGGTTTCAACTGCAAGCCAGGTAGAAAGGCCTATTCTTAGTTTGCATTGACAAAATCGATTATAATGCATTATTTTAGATGTCATTCCACCGATAAATGGCATGACAGTTTCTGATGTTGAACCATTTGACAATATCAGGGACTTTCAGTGGCAAGAACTTTATAAATGTAGTACCCACTGAAGCAGTTGTCAGGCTCCATCCAGATGGAGATTGCTTCCTATGATGAAGGCTTCAAGGACTTTGCTGGAAGTAGAACCAGTGAGGAGGGGTGGAAGGAGGACGCACTCTACTGGGGCTCTTGGGCTTCCTTGCAGAACGGTAGCAGTTAGTTAGTGGGGATGCTTGGTCCCTTTACAGGAGTTGTTTCTTCCCCCAGGAGCTGGGCTGGAAGCAAGATTGGTGGTCTGGAGGGCGCTGTTTTTCTTCTGATTGAGGAGAGGTGGTGGCTGAAGTGGTGGTGGTGGTGATGGTGGTGGTGGTTGACATGACTGGCTCAAGCTGTCTCCTGTTTTTCCATAAGGGTGACTTTTTGCACTTAGGGAAAAAAAAATAAAAGAATGGGAATTTTCCAAATTCAGTACAAGAGTTTTATTTTCTTCTTTCTTAGGAGAGGTAGCTCAGTTATACTGTATATCAATGTGTAGTACTTAGAATCAAATTGTAATGTATATCTGAAGCTGGTGATGTGGAAACTCAGAAGCAATTTTGTAATAGAAAGTTTCTAGACTACTGGAAGGTATATGTTCAAAGCTATCTTGGACTTGGAGGTTAAAGGAGCAGTTAATCTGTTTGGAAAAAGAAGCCTTAAATTTTGACCTAAAATGAGAAGGACAAAAGCAGTTATAGTTTATTCTTGAATTCTTAGAACAGCTATAAAAATCTACAGCCCCTCAAGGCTGGAAATCTCAGTGGTGTAAGGGGTAAGGTGAGGGAGAGTGGAGGTAATCTTTATACATGTTTTCATTGTCTACTCAACTTTTTTTCCTAAGATGCTGCATCTGAACTTTAGAGAAGGTGGTTTGGAAAATAGCTGTGTGAGCTTACTTATTCAATTTTCCAGAACTAAGTAGGTTTATTCCTCTGCTTGTAGAACCTTGGATTCTTGGATTTCTTTTCAGTGCTCTACTTTGTCAGTAGAGTATGTGCTGCATGTTTACACTGCAGGAAAAGTTCATGGTGGGGAGTGGTGAGGGTTGGGGAAGCATCTTATGTGAAAATATTTTCCCAGAGATTCCTTGGACGTAGCAATAAAGGTACCATTGATAATTCTAGGTCTCAGTTTATTCAACTGTGAAGTACTTGGGAGAGTATAGTAGATAATCCTTTAGGTCTCTCTTACTTTTTAACTCCTGGGACCAGATGTTTTCTTCCATTGCTAACCTTCTAAGTCATTGCGGAAGCACCTTGGAAAGTAAATTATTGTAGAAGTAGTGTGGTTTTTAAAAATATTATTATTGCAATGCAAGGCATTTCTCCTTATCCTCTTCTCTTCCTCCCCCCATGTAAATTTCTTAAGGGTGGTAATCTTTTAATTTTTTGTCTTTATATTTCCATCCTCTTATCATACTGGGTAGACAACAGTGACAAACAGTGGTCTGGATGGGTTTCAGTTTGTATCATCAGATGGTTACACATAGCATATATTTCACATAATGAAATCACTGAGCCATTTGTATATTTAAGTATTTATCACTAGCAGTTACTGCGGTGCTCTGCACATATGAAGTACCAGAAAGATACATTAGGTTGTATTTTGTGAATTATGGTCTATCCAGATGCAGTGGGGATCTAATCTTAAGGACTAACACCTTGTGAATATTGATAGATAGAACTGCTTGTTTGAGGTTTTAAGCAAGTACTTGTATTTATTGGAAAAAATAGGCGTTTTGAAAGCCCCTAGGACCAATTATAGAAAATGTTACCGAACCTCATTTTATGTTTTTCAGTCGTTTTCCAGTCATGCCCAACTCTTTTTAGCCTCATTTGGGGTTTTCTTGGCAGAGATACTGGAGTAGTTTGTCATTTCTTCAGATGACTTCACAGATAAGGAAAACTGAGACAAGCAGGGTGAAGTCACTTGCCTAGGGTCATATGAGACTAGTCTTCCTGACTCCAAGCTTGGTCCTCTCTCCACTTTGACACCTAGCTTGCACCTCATACACCTTTTCAACCTCTTCTTTTCCTCCATGCTATTTCCTGACGTTGTCCTGTTCTCCCTTGTCTTTTGCTCATGTTATCTACCGTGTTGGGAATGGGATTTTCCTTATTATTGAAACCGCCTTCTTACAGGGTAGAGAATTACAGCACTGGACTTGAAATGACCCTGCTTTAGATAGACACTTGACAGCTGTGTGATGCTAGCTAAATCACCTAACCTTTGTGTACCTAAGTTTTTCTCATAAGTAAAATGTGTAGATACCATCTATGAGGCATATGTAATCCTCTCTCTTTGTTTTTTGGAGGGGGAAGGCAGGGGAATTGGGGTTAAGTGCCTTGCCCAAGGTTACAGGCTAATAAGTGTTAAGTGTCTGAGGCTGGCTTTGAACTCAGGTCCTCCTGACTTCAGGGTCGGTGCTCTGTTTATTGCACCACCAAGCTGTCCCCTTGTAAGTAAAATGTGGATTTAGACTTCATAACTCCCAAGGTTCCTTCTAGCTCTAAATCTAGAATTCTAAAACTATGTTAGAATTTGTGTCATTGTATGAACAGCAATGCAAATGTTTTACTGCAGGCTACATTTCTTCATATGCAGGTTATAAAAAGCTTTAAATATCAAACAGGATTTTATTTTTGATCCTGGAAGTGGTAGGGAGTCACCGGAGTTTATTGAATAGGGGAATGACATGGTCAGGCCCTCACCACTTTAGGAAGAATCACTTTGGCAGCTGTGAATGGAGGATGGACTGGATTGGGGAGGGGCTTGAGGCAGGCTGACTTACTGCAAGCTGTTACTGTAGTCCAGTGGTGAAGTGATGAGGTCCTATGCCAGAATAGTGGCAGTGTTAGAGGAGAGAAGGAAGTATATTTAAGATATGTTACAAAGGTGGAATTGACAGACTCACTTCATTGTTGCACCATTTCATAAAAGTTCCTAGGTTTTTCTCAAACTGCCCTTTTCATCATTTCTTATGACAGAATACTGTTCATTTATGTTATTATACCATAATTTGTTCAGCCTTTCCCCAATTCATGGATATTTCTTAATTTCTAGCTCTTTCCACCACAGAAAGGAGCTGCTATAAATATTTTTGTGTATATAGGTCCTTTTTCTTTGATTGATTTTTACTAGATAGACCACTAGTGGTATTACTTGGTGTGCACAGTTTAACAATGCTTTGGGGCAAGATTTTATTAATGTTATTTCTTATATTTGGATTTTTAATCTGATAGGACTAGATTTAAAAAAGCCCCCCAACAGACTTCATTTAGAAGATTTACTTATATAAAAGACAACAGTAGAAAGTTCAGAAGGGGTAAGATGTAAGCAAGTCAGTGATCAAATTACAATTAAGTTTAATATACGCTTAAAAAAGTCAATAGAGAGTTCCTGGTGTACAATCCTCTTTTTCTATAATGACATTGTTGATTATCAAGATCATCATAAAAAATTAAAATGAATGATTAAAATGAAGTTTTCTAACAAACTAGTGAATATTATAGATATTATTGAATAAGATTTTCTATCCCTAATTGATCTCATATGATAACATTGGCTCATTTTTTTGGCTTATATATATATATTTTTTTTTTGGCTTTTTTTATAAGTACATATCCCCCCCAAACTCCTATGAAGGAGATAGTACAACTACTTTTAATACATTAATTTTTATAGATGAACCTGAGCCTCATATAATTTCAATGATTTACCCAAGGCCGCCACTTAGTAAGTAGGGAAACTTAGAAACAAACCCAGGTCTTCTGTTACCTAGTATGGTGTTCTTCCCGATGTACCTACCGTTCAGTCCCAACTTTGGGACATAAAGCAAGTTAAGGAGCTTTAGGGGAAGATAAGAAAGTGGTTTACTTTTAACATGGGTTTTGTATTGTAGGTAATGAACATTTATGTGGGTCTTAAATTCTTTACACTACTGAAGCTATAGAGTAAGTTGGAACTGATGACCTAATTTAACAAAGACATTTAACAAAGTGACTTCTCACTCTTACACTCCTCTCCTCCCATATCAAGTTTGTTGCTAAGGCTAGTGGAATCTATCTTCTAGCTTCTTTGGTGTAGACTCCTTTTTGTCATACAACATTGCCGTGCTGCAATAAATGTGTCACCTCATGTCTAGACTACTAGAATAGCTGACTGGTTGATCTCCCTGAATCAGTTCTTTTATACCTTAAACCCCGCCCCCCTAGTATTGTTCCATCAGATGGCACTGGCCCCTTTACTACCTTAAACAAGACCCTCCATCTTCAGACTTCTGGCAGTTTTCACTGGCTGTTGCCTGCACTTGGAGCTCTCTACCTCCTTATCTCAACATCCCAGCTTTCCTGACTTCCTTCTAAAGTATTACTTTCTGCAAGAACTCTTTCTTGATTCTCCTTAATTTTAATGTTTCCTCTCTGTTGATTATCTCCAATTTATCTTGCATTTAACTTATTTGTGCTTAGTTTTTTCCATGTTGGCTACCCCATTATACTGTAAGCCCCTTGAGCAGGGACTGTCTTTTACCTTTCTTCTGTTGTCTCCCTCTTCTCCCTCCCCCCCACCTTTACCACATGGGAGGTTCTTAATAAATGTTTATTGACTGCTAATTGACTGACATTCCAGTCCATCCTCCATTCAGCTGTCAAAGTTTACTTTGGTGGGGGGAGTGGGACTAACCATGTTACAATCCTGATTCATTAAATTCTAGTGGCTCCCCATTGCCCATTGGATCAAATATATAATTCTCTATTTGACTTGTAAAGCCCTTAATAACCTGGACCCTTCCTAGCTTTCCATTTTTCTAATATATTACTCCCTTTTACTTGCTCTGTGATCCAGTGACCATGGCCTCCCTACTTTTCCTCATACTAGACACTTCATTTCCTTACATTTTTATCCACAGTCCTCCATGCCTAGAATTCTTTCTTTTTTTCATTTTATTTCCCACCTTCCGACTTTCCCACCTTTCTCCACTGAAGTCCCGACTTCTACAAGAACCCTGGCACATCGTAGTCATTTATTTAATGTTATTTCACTGAACAACCCTTGTGTCACTTCCTAAAAGGAGGAATTTACAAAGTGAGATAGAGCTTTCAGTTTGCCATAGATAGGTCATTTTCTGTTCTTATCCTCCCCAATACTCACTTTACAACTTTTCTCCTGCCACTGCACATTTGCAGACATGACCTCCTTGCCTGGAATGTACTGCTCTTCATCTCTACTTTCTAGAATCCTTATCTTTCTTTAAAGAGTGCTCAGGTAAGCTCCTTTGTGAAGCCTTTGCTGATTGGGTGCTTTCCTTCCACAAATTAACTTCTCTTTTCTTATCTGTGTACATGACTTATTTGAGAAAAACCATAAACCACTGTTTTCTCCCCTCCCCCTTTCTTCCCCAAGTATATATATAAAATAGCATATAAATTCCCTGAGGCAGAGGTTCTTTCTGGTGCCTTGCCCTCTGCCCAGCCTAGATAGCACTGGGTAAATGTTTATAGCATTACACTGAATTTTCTTTTTTACTCCCTCTACCATGCTATAGCAGTCTTTTCACCCTGGAAGTTCACTCTGCTCCAGGGGCCCCTTCCTCTGATTGACTGGTTCTTCCCATAACCGCCATTTAAAGAAAAGTATCCAGGCTATCCTTGTCTTGTTTCTATCTAAGCTTGAATCTTGACTCTGTACTATTCTCCTGTGGTCTGGCAGCCCCCTAGGCCAGGGGTGGGGAACCTGTGGCCTCAAGGCCACATGTAGCCCTCTAGGTCCTCAAGTGTGGCTGGCCCTTTGCCTGAATCCAAACTTCACACTACAAAACTCCTTAATAAAAAGATTTGTTCTGTAAAACTTAGACTCAGTCAAAAGACCACATCCGAGGACCTAGAAGATCACGTGTAGCCTTGGGGCTTCAGGCTCCCCACCCCTTCCCTCATCCCTAGCTTTTCAGTTATTGTCTTCCCTCCTTAGAATGTGTTGACCTTGAGGTCAGGAACTATCTTTCTTTCTACTTGTCTTTGTATTTCCAACACTTAGCATTGTGTCTGACTTATGTAAGTGCTTAATAAATGCTTGTTGATGTGTGTACATGTGCAGTTAAGCACTTAGCTGAGTCCCTCTGCAGTACTAGCCGACCTTTGACACTTTAGAGGTGAACTGACCTGTCACTATCTTAAAGACTTTTGTTTTACTTCGGGGAGAAAACATTTTAAATTGCTTTTAAAAATAGACTTTAAGCAAAAGTTTATATGCTAAAGGGATTTTGGGATAGCATCAGTGTAGTTACTCTTTGCCTACCTGTACAGACTTGCAACCCTTCCGTGTCTTTTAATTCTATGTGAATTCTTGTTTGTGTCATTCTGTACATATATATAGAGCAGGGGTTCTATGGACTACTCCAAGAATAACGTTTTTAAGTGCACAAAATGGAATACATGGGATTGCAGAGGAAAGCAATTATATTGAAATATGGCCATAAAAATATTTTTAAAAGAAGTTCAAGGACTCTACATTAACTACCCTTATCACAGAGGGATCCACTCAATCCATATTCTGGAGAGTTCTTTGAATAACTCAGGAATGCCACTGAAGAAATTCTAAAAATCAAAGAAGAGAATTTATACCTGATCCTCCAGGAGTTTTATTTTGGAAAAAAACTAAAATAAACTGTTAATTTGTCCTATCAAAAAGACAAGAAAATAAAATTTCTAATATTAAAAGTGAAAAAAATACATAATAAATGAGGAAACAAAGGAAATTATGAAACTCTTGTCCAGTTACAAACCAATAAATAACAGATAAATCAAATGTATGAGTATTTATAAAAATGCAAAATGCCTATAGTTTAGTAGAACAAAAAAATAAAAAAATAATAAAAATCTTTGAAAAGGAAATTGAATTGTAAATGTTTTTCCCAAAGAGAAAAATAGCCTAAGACGAGACATATTTACCTATGAAGAACATTTACTTTCAGTATTCTGTAAATGATTTCCAAAAGTAGAAAAAGAAAGGATCCTACCAAATTCTGCCATAATACAAATAAAGTCTTGATTCCTAAACCAGAGAGACAAAGCAGAAGAAAAAAATAGAGACCTACATCTGTAATAAATATTGATGTGGAAATATTAAATAAAATATTAGCGTAGAAACTATAAGAACATGTTGAAAAGACTATGAATGCCAGGTTGGATTTATATCAGAAATTCTGAGTTGGTTCAATATTAAGCAAACTATAAACAAAATAGACTTTATTAATCGCAAAAAATAACAGTTTTCTCAACAGGTGCAGAAAAAAACTTGACAAAATACACTTCATATCTATTGAAAGCTCTAAAAAGCATAGGAATAGATGAATTTTTCCTTAATATGGTACAAAGTATCTGTCTCAACCAAAGAGCTTAGGAGGTAATGAAGGCCTTTCTAATAAGGTCACAGAAATGCTATCTATAGCAGTAGGGCAAGAAAAAAAGAAATTGAGAGAATAAGCATAGACAAAGAGGAAAGAAGTATTGCTTTTTGCAGATAGTATGATAATTTACTTCAACAAACCTAGAGATTCTGCTTAAAAAAAATTGTAACAGTAACTTCTACTAATATGTCTAGCATTAAAAATTTTTTATAACTTATTCAGTGAACACATCTACTTTCTATCTTTGCTTTGGAAAAAGAAAAACAGAATTTTTATGACCAGTATTTCGAGTCAAGCAGAACATTGTTCTGAATTATCCATGTCCAAAAAATGTATGTAATTGTATATTATGGGTCCATTATCATTCTGTCAGGAGATAGGTAGGGTAGCACACTTCGTCAGTCTTCTGGGATTATGGGTGGTCATTGTGATGATTAGAATTCTTAAGTCTTTCCAAGTTATTTGTCTTTATAATGTTGAATTTAACCATTTTAGTTTGTAGTTTTTTGTCACCACAAAAAAGAACTGATGTGTAATCAAATGAGTAAAACTAAAGTGATGACCATAAATTGGAAAATGGCTGTACAAAGTGTGGTGTAGGAGTATAATGAAATATAATTTTATATATATATATATGTATGTATGTATGTATGTATGTATAGTTGAACCATAAGAAACGATGACAGGAATGGTTTCAGAGAAACCTGGGAAGATTTGTAAGAACTGATGAATAGTTTCCACTTGTTCTCCAGAATGATTGGATCAGTTCAGAACTCTACCCACCAACAGTGGTTTAGTAAGAACACTAGGTTTTCCACAGAAAAAAATTTCCACAAAGGTGTTAACTTATTTTGGTAGATTAAGTTTCTTGTGCCAGTGAAATCAAAAGTCCAGTCCTTCTCCATATAGATTACATAGATAATTTAGCCCAAACCACTTCTTTATTTACTAACCGCACTTTTGATTTTGAGTGATACACATTTTCATTTTTTCACTGAATGATCATACCTATTTCTTTCAAATCATTATAGATTTCATTGAGGAGGCTTTGCAGTAATCCGGGCCTCAAATCATTGTTTAATAACTACTAGTATCTTTTTAGAAGTCCTCAGCTTCAGATTTTTTTGTAGTTTGAGTGCTGTTGGATAGATTTGTGTATATTCATTTTGGATTTTTGAAGCTGCTATTCTTTTGCAAATATCGTCTCTTGGCATTAAGTAATCTGAACTTAAATTCAGTTTTATGCATTATTAAAGTATCTGGGGGAAGGGTGGGGAAGGAAAGAGGAAACTAGAGGAAAAATGTAAAAGTGAAGCAGGAAAGTACACAAAAAAGAAAAACTTAATGAGGGTTTGGATCTACATGAAGAGGCACAGGGGTTAAAAGTTGATGTCAAGTTGAGTTATTTTTCTGTATTAAGTTTTATACTTGACCCCATACTATAAATGTGTTTCTCTGAGCAGTCTGTAAGCTCAGTAAGGGCCAGGACTATGTAAACATTAAGTGTATCTCTCAGTGTAAGAAAATGTTAGAATTGAGATTTAAACTCAGGTCTTTTGTTTTCCTTTTAAAAGTAATCTCTAGATGGCAGCACAGGCAACAACTCAGTTGAATTCTTCCAACATTCCCCTCCAAAAAACTTTAAAATAACACCTCACATTGAATTCTGGAGTGGCAGAACCAACAAAAGGTTGAGGTTAGACGTTTTTCCAGCCCAAGACAACTTAAGAGGTCACCAAGAGAGATCAGGGTTGGGGCCAGCCCAGAGCACAGCTCACAGAGTGGCAGTGTCAGCATTGGGTTTAGAAGATGGCTGCAACAGCAGCAGAACCTTCAGGGGCTCTCTGGCTGGGCAAGGGGATTGGACAAATGATCAGAAAAAGATTCAGGGGACCCTTCACTGGCATTGATTGAAGGATTCTGTTGCATTGTCCATACACAGTTGTAGGGTGAAGAGAACTCATACTTGTGATCACAGAGGAGCAAGGGTGCTGGTCATAGTTCCAGAGTAGAGAAGAGTGCTTATTGTTGCTTACAAGAGAGTAGGGACTTTGGTTTCAGTTCTGACACAGAAAGGAGTACTAGCACTTTTATCCCTAGGAGAACAGGGATCCTAGTCACAGTTCCAGGACAAAGAGGATTGCAAAAATTTGCAGCTACAAAGCAGCAAGGTAAAGACTGGAGCACATGCCAGAGAGCAATGACCATACTATTGCTTGGATCATAGTGACTTGAAAGCATCAAAAACTAACAGACCCCCCAGAACTAGCTCTGACAACAGCAGCACAAAAACCTTGAAGCTTGAGACTGTTCTCTATTTCCTGGAAGCAGGACTCAAATTTAACCTAATTTAAAAGTCAACAAATAGACTGAGAAAATGAGCAAACAACAGTAAAAAAGAGCCCAACTAGGGGCGGCTAGGTGGCTCAGTGAATAGAGCGCCGACCCTGGAGTCAGGAGGACTTGAGTTCAAATTCAGCCTCATACACTTGACACACTTACTAGCCATCCTAGGGATGTGCTAGTACTCCTTTCTGTGTCAGAACTGAAACCAAAGTCCTTACTCTCTTGTAAGCAACAATAAGCACTCTTCTCTACTCTGGAACTATGACCAGCACCCTTGCTCCCCTGTGATCACAAGTATGACTTTGGGCAAGTCACTTAACCCCAGTTGCCCTCCAAAAAGCCGTCTCCCGTTCCCCCCCCCCCAAAAAAAGCCCGACTATAAAAATGACTATGGTGAGAGGAAGGATCAACACACAAATTGAGAAGACAAGATTTCAAAAGAGCTATATGCAAAGCCTCAAAGAAAAGATGTGAATTGGACACAAACCCAACAAGAATTCTTGGAAGTACTCAAAAAGGATTTGAAATATCAAATAAGAGGTAGAGCAAAAATTGAGTAAAGAAACGAGAGCAAGGTAAGAGAATTATGAAGAGTCAGCAACTTGGTAAAAGAGGCACAAAGACTACTGAAGAGAATAACACCATAAAAACCAGAATTGGCCTAATGGTAGAAGAGGCCCAAAAAAAATCCACCAAAGAAAAGAATTCCTTAAAACATAGGATTGACCAAATGGAAAATGAGGCACAAAAGCTCACTGAAGAAAATAATTCCTTAAAAATGAGAATGGGCAAGTAGAAACTGATGACTCCACGAGAGATCAAAAAAATAAAAGTCAGAAGGATGAAAAAATAGAAGAAAATGTAAAGTACCTCATGGGGGAGAAAACTGACCTGGAAAATCGATTGAGGATAGATAATTAAATGACTGGACTGCCTGAAAGCTATTTTCAAAAAGAAAGCCTAGACTTTTTTCAAGAAATTATGGAAGAAATACCCTAGATTTGTTTTTTCCAACTCTTCTGTGACCCCAATTGGAGTTTCCTTGGTAAAGGTACTGGAGTGGTTTGTGATTTCCTTCTCTAGCTCAGAGGATAGTGAGGCAAACAGGGTTAAATGACTTGCCCAGGATCACTCAGATAGTGTCTGAGGCAAATTTGGACTTAGGTCTTCAGATCTAACCACTCTGTCCACTGCACCACCTAACTGCTCAATTCAATATCCTAGAACCAGAGGGTAAAATAAAAATGGAAAGAATTCACTGATCACCTCCTGAGAGATCCCAAAGTGAAAACTCCGAAGAATATTATAGCCAAATTTCAGAGCTCCTAGGTCAAGGAGAAAATACTGCAAACAAGCAGGAAGAAATAATTTAAATATCAGGATCATACAAGATTTAGCATCTTCCACTTAAAGGAGTGGAAGGTTTGGAATATGAAACTCTGGAAGGCAAAAGAGTTAAGATTACAACCAAGAATCATCTACCCAGAAAAAGCTGAATATAATATTTCGGGGAGGGGAGAAATGAACATAATGTAAAGCCAGTCAGCAGTAGATTTCTGAGAGAATGCTACTGTGAGGAGCTTTTAAGATTCGGATTACATAGTATTAGTGAACACTCTGTTTATTCCATTACAAATCTTCATTCAGTACAATGTTCACCGTTTCAACAGTTCACAATATTATATGCAATCTTCAGAACAAGGAAAGTCTCTATATTATATCTTATTTCAGAAAGACACAATATTTAGAACAAGGAACAAAAGAAGAATCAGCTGGCTTCTCCCTTAGGGAGAAACACTTAAAGATTCAATCTTTAACACTTAAAAGATTCAATCAATCTAATCAGAGATCCAATCACTCACTTAACAAAGGAATGACCTAGTTTCCCTACAAGGGAGTTGATTCAATTAACAGTTCACAATATACTGATCTGCCACTTCTGGGGTAACCATTAACTTTAGTTTCCAGTCTTGAAAAGACTTTCGAGCATTTTTGGTGAAAAGACCTGAGCTGAATAGAAAAATTGACTTCCAAGTATAAGACTCAAGAGAAGCATAAAAAGGTAAACATAAAAGATAAATCATAAGGGACTCAATAAGGTTAAACTGTCTTCATTCCTTTATGGGAAGATGACTCTTGTAACTCTTGAAAACACCATTCATTATTAGGGCAGTTAAAAGAAGTATCCATAGACAGAGGGCAAAGGTGTGAATTGATCGTGATGGGATGATCTTGAAACAAAAAATGAAGGAGTGAGAAAGAGGGATGAAATGGGGGAAGGGGAGAGGAAGAATGAAAGAAATCTCAGATAAAAGAGGTGCACATTTCTCTTTTTTTTAAGGTGCACATTTCTAAGAATAAGGGTTGGTAGAGGTGATGGAATTCAGCTGAGCTTTTTCAAATCCTGAAAAATGATGCTGATAAAGTACTGTACTTAATGTGCCATCAAATTTGGAAAATTCAACAATGGCCACTACATTGGAGAAGATCAGTTTATGTCCCAGTTCTGAAGAAGGGCAATGCCAAAGAACGTTCAAATTACCAAACAATTGCAATCATTTCACACACCATCAAGGTTATACTTAAGATTCCGCAAGCTAGGCTTCAGCAGCATGTGAACTGAGAATTACCAGAATAGGTAGGTTTTTCAAAGAGGCAGAGGAACTAGAGACCAACATTTTGCTGGACTATAAAAAAAGAAAGGGAGTTCCAGAAAAAAAAAAAATCTACTTCTGCTTCATTGACAACATTTCAAACTTTTCATTGTCACAGCAAAATGTGGCAAGTCTTCCAAGAGATGGGAGTACCAGATGATCTTGTCTCCTGAGGAACCTGAATGCAAGAATAGAACATGGAACACCTGATTGATTTAAGATTGGAAAAGGGCTGTGACAAGGCTGTATATTGTCATCTTATTTATTTAACTTATATGCAGAGTATATCATGTGAAATGCCAGGCTGGATGAATCAAAAGCTGGAATTAAGGAAGAAACTGATGATGCTACCCTGGTAGCAGAAAGTGAAGAGGAATTAAGAACCCTCCTCATGAGGGTGAAAGAGGAGAGTGTAAAAGTTGGCTTGAAGCTTAACATTAAAAAACCCCTGAAGACCATGGCAACTGGTCCCATCACTTCCTGGCAAAGGGGAGAAGAATTGGAAACAGTGTCATATTTTATATTTTTGAGCCCAAAGATCACTGCAGACAGTTGACTACAGTCATGAAAGTAAAAGATGCTTACTCCTTGAAAGGGAAACTATGGCAATTCTGGACAGCATGTTAAAAAGAAGAGACATCCACTTGCCAACAGAGATCCATATAGTCAAATCTGTGGTCTTTCCAGTAGCAATATGTGGTTGTGAGAGTTGAACTATAAGGAAAGCTTAACTCTACAGAATTGATGCTTTTGAATTGTGGTGGTGGAGAAGACTTTTGAGAATCCCTTGGAGAGCAAAGAGATCAAATCAGTTAATACTGAAATTAATTCTGTCTGTTCTCTGGAGGGCCAAATACTGAAACTGAAGCTTAAAGACTTTGGCCACATAATGAGAAGATGGGATTAATTAGAAAGGACTCCCTGATGTTGGGAAAGATTGAAGGCAAAAGGAAAAGTGGACAGCAGAGGAGATAGAT
>CM053594.1:51023453-51042639 GCA_028646575.1 Pseudocheirus occidentalis
TGTTCTGGGCTGGGGGGTAGGGACAAAAAGGGGAGAAAATTTGTAACTCAAAACCTTGTGGAAATGAATGATGTAACCAAGAAAATAAATTAAAATTAAAAAAAAAAAAGAAAAAAAAAGAAAACGTAGTCAAAATCAAAAGGAAAGCAGAAAATTTGGTGAAAGGTTTTATAGATATTTTCTCAAAGAAAGGTCTTATATCTCCAATATATAAAGAACTTTTGTCAAGTCTATAAGAATATGAATCATTTCCCATTTGATAAATGGTTGAAGGCTATAAGTAGGCAGTTTTCTAAAGAAATCAAAACAATGTGATGTTACATTAAAAATGCTCTAAATCATTATTGATTAGATAAGTACAAACCAAAAACAACCTTGAGATACCATTTTTACATCTATCAGATTGGCTAAAATAACTGAAAATGGTAATCGTCAAATGTTGGCGGGAATGTGGAAAAATTTGGATGTTGTTCCACTGTTAGAACTGTGAATTGATCAGCTATTTTAGAGAGCAATCTGGAATTATGCCCTAAGAGTTATTAAACTGTTATACCTTTTGACCCACCAGTACCACTACTAAATCTTTTTCCAAGGATGATTAGGGAAAAAGGAAAACAACCTATATTTTCTAAAATTTTTATAGCAGCTCTCTTTGTGGTGGCAGAGAATTGGAAATTGCAGGGATACCCATCAATTGGGGCATGACTGAACTAGTTGTGGTATGATCATGATGGAATACTACTGTGCTATAAGAAATGATGAACTCGGTGATTTTAGACAAATATGGATAGACCTCCACGAAATAATGAAGAGTTAAATGAGCAGAACCAAGAGCATGTTGTATACAGTAATAACAATATTGTTTTAAGAGCAGCTTCGAGTGACTAAGTCATTTTGACTATTATAAATACCAAAGTTAACTACAAAGAACTTATAAAGGAGGACTCTTTGTCTAGAGGAAGAATTGACAAATAGAAGTATGTATAGGATGATTTCTCACACACACACACACACACACACACACACACACACACACACACACACACACACACACATATCAGGGTCCTCTCACCCTGACACAGGTCTGTCAGGTTCACTTTCCCTGACAACTCTGGCAGGGCAGCCGGTTACTTACCACCTCAATTGAGAAGGTGGGAGCGCCTTCTCAAGAACAGAAGAGTCAAGGCTTGGAGGTGCAAACAGAGAAAGTTTTTGAGTCCTCTACATGGGGAAGCCTAATAGCAAGATTTCAAGATGGCTTCACTCCTGCCCAAAACCTGAGTCTTATATAACACCCAGATTCACGTACCACATGTGATAAACAACAGAGCCCAGCTGCAAAGATGTAGCAAAATGTGGGAGTGGAAAGTTGCAGTTACAAGGGCATCCTCCTGGCCCCAGGATAAGGAGATACTATCTGGAAAATCTGGTTTCCACATGCATGAGAACTTTAAGCACTGCTGCTCCCCACAGCCCTTGAGAGACCCAGAGAGTCCAGCGCGCCCCGAACTCTACATTGACCCAGGCTTTTCCAGGGCCTCAACTCTCCCCATGCCTCATCATAACCACCTGCAACCTGCAAGTATTTCCCAGACAGACAGGCAGACAGACAGATACACACACCCCTAATAGCAGTCATCCCTAATAGCAGTCATCTCTAAGGTGGGGGGTAATAAGTTACATATTAACATGTTTTATGTATTTAAAAGGAATAACAAGTAGTACATGATAGAATTGCAGTTTCATGTGCAATCATCTCTTTTTCCCCTTTTGGTTATTATAGAAATGCCTTTTTAAAATTTAAGTTTAGAATGAAATAAAGTTTAAAAAAGAAATGGCTAGAGTCCAGTTTGAGTAGAATACTAAAATGCATTTTTAAAAATGAGATAATGGTTATGAGATATGTCAGTCACTCAAAAACCATTTATTTAGCACTTAGAATGAGAAAGAAGAGGACATTTGGAAGTTTACAATATTTGGGAGATGAGCCATGAAAGAAGAACTAGGAAAGGAGAATGAAAAAAGCAGGAAGAGAATCAGGAGAAAATACTGTCAGAAGAGAGAGATTATTTAGGAGGAAGAAGTTGTTCATGCTGTCAAATGCTACCAAAGAAGCAGCTTGAAAAATGAAAATTTTTCACCATCAGATTTAGCGATTAAGACCTCATTGGTTCAGGTGAAGGTTAAGGTGGAGTTTGAACGCTGGAATACAAGGGGTTCTTCAGAAGTAAGAAGAGAGGAAATTAAGAATCAGCCTTTCTGATTATTCCTTTTCACTTTCCTTTGTTTTTTTTTTTTTAATGATAGTGTAAACTTTGGCTGCATTTTTTAGGTAAGAGGGAAGGAGCCAGTTAGGGAAGAGACTAAAGATTAGAGAGAAGGTAAAATGATTGAGGTGGCTGACTTCCAGAAGAAACAGAAAAGACTAGATCAAGAGATTAGGATCACAAGTGGAGGGTGGTTGGAACTACCACAGTCTGCAACAAAGGAGGAAAGAATAGGGCATATAAAGTCGTTTTGAAGTATAGGATAGGGTACCTGTCTCAGATATAGATGGAATAGGCAGAAGAATTGAGTCAAATATCTCTAGTCCATCTAAGATGAACTGAAAGAGATCTTAACAATAATTTTGTTTGACCCTACCCTATCCCTAATTTACAGATAAGTAAATCAGTCCCCGAGAGGGAGATGGTATGCCCAAGGTCACATGATGGAAGAGGTAAGACAAGAATTCAGTTTGATTTCCAGTCTGGAGTTCTTTTCTTTTATTCCATCTCACTCAGGAAGTTCACAGTGGTCAGGCTTTGTATCCAAAACCTAACATAACATCTTGCACATTGGTGATTAGCAAATGTTTATTGAACTAAACTGAGAGATCAGGATAAACAGCCTTATTTTTTTCTCCTCTGGGAGAAAAGGGTTATGTAGGGGCACGGAACAGTTATGTGGGAGTCTTGCAAGCAAAACAGATTTGATTATAGTTAGTTTGGAAGAAATTAAAAGAATTGCCTGGCAATAGTAAGCATCCAGTTGAAATTAGGTAACAGATATATAGTGTACAGTCAACATGATTTTGTGACTCGTGAAGCCATTCAGTGACCAGCACGTGAGTAAGCCTTTGTTGTGGTTTGACAAAACATGGATCCTCAGGAGAACAAGGGGTTTTCAAGGTGAAGACATGTAGAGTTCAAATGATTAACCACAAGATAAAAATTGAACAGATAAGAAACTGAGGCAAGAGGCCAGGTGATGGCTTAGAACAATGGTATGATTAGAACTTGCACTGAGAAAAGCATAGGAAGAAAAAAAAGTCATTATGCTTATAGAAAAATTTCAGCATTCTAGATCATGGAAGTAGAACGCTTGCAAGTGAAGGTACCAGATCATTAGAGTAAGAAAGGCCAGGTTATTCTGAGTAGCTATCAATATAATTACTGATGTCTTTAAGCTTAAGGGACAGGGTTGGAGTAGAGAAAAGAACTGAGTCAGAAGTGAAAAGGATCTTGTCACATCTTGCCAGTAGACAATACCAGGATCTGTTTGTATGAGATGGTGGTGATAAATGTAGTGAACTGAAAACAAATACAAAGTGCTGAAGGAGATGGCAGGAAAGGGTGTGGAAGTGACATTGATACCCATATTCCTCCTTTTTGGGGTCAGGGCTGGGGGGGGGGTGGAAGAGCAGATGACAGATGTGTCCAGTAGCTAAGAGAGTAGACAGAGATGGGGATGGGAGGGTGGGAGAGATGTAGACTAGAAGAGGGAATAGGACCACCAAGAACCAGGTTTGCAGGAGTGAACAGCCTAAAATAATCAAAGTTTGTTAGCAGAAGAGGTTTCATAAGTCACCTTGAAACAAAGGGCCAGAGTTGTAAAAAGGATTTTAAGTTGAAGTAGGTGAAGATGACAAAGACAAGAAGTAATAGAAGGGAAAGGAAGGGTTTTTTTGTTTTGTTCTTTATCTTTTGTCTGAGTGGCCTAAGGGTTGTTGTTCAGTCATCTAGTCATGTCTGATTCTTTGTGACTGGGTGGACCATGGCACACCAATACTGTCCATGGGATCTTGGCAAAAATACTGCAATGGTTTGCTATTTCCTTCCTTGTGAGTTAAGGCGAACAAGTTAAATGACGTGCCCAGGGTCACATAGCTAGTAAGAATCTAAGGCCAGTCTTCCTGACTCTAGGCCCAGCACTCTATCCACTGAGCCACCTAGCTGCCTCATCCTAAGGGTCAGAGGTCTCCTAATCTCACAAGAGATAGATTTCCTAGCCATTGAATGGAGATAGTCTCTCTTTGACTCGATCCTGTGATGGTAGAAGGTAGCATTAGTTCTCTCCAATTGTAGGGAAGAGGGAAGATTGACCCTGGTGTCACCAGTTAGACTCTTAGACAAATCCTGATATCACAAGAAAAACTGAAGATCTGAACAAGGGTCCTACAAATTAGAACACAGTGTCAGAAAAATTCTCTTCCATGTCTAACTTAGAAGCAAGAGGGAGTTGAATTGTGACTCTGCTGAACTTAAGACAAGGTAGAGGGGGTAGAGAATTGGTAGGCTCCAGAAAACTGAAGGTGGGTGTTGGAGTGTGGCACGGAGATTGGGGTGTCTGTTCACTGTTACTCTACCAAGTCGCCCAGTGTTTCCATTGATCATTGCTGAGTCACCCTGTGAAGGCATGTGAAAATCAAATGAAGGAATTAAGGTCGTTTTGTTGAGGTTTAAAAGGGGTTCAGGGACCCCTCAAGGACGAAGAAAAGGAGAGAGTTTTCTTGGAATGAATTCACAGACTCAGGCATTCTTTAAGTCAATGTGGCAAAGGTTTGTCTCACTAATGTAGTGGGCAGAGCTTCTTAAGGAACTTTGCCCCTTAAAGGGAATGATGCTAAAGTTTACATAGGAAAAGAGGTAGATTATCTGGCAGATATGCTAATTAGATGATAACTTATAACCTTGGTCACCAGAGTCTTTCACTACTGGAAACCAGGGAAAGGGGTTTCTCAGGGATGTATTTTGGTCTGTTACATCTGTAGCAAGATAGCTTTGAGAGTTGCTATCTATAGCTTGAATTCTAAACTGTATATGATAACTTTGGGAATCAATACATGATAATTATGTGGTTACAAGATAGTCCTGCTTTTACAAGAGAATTTCTCCTGAGGTCACCTTGTTTTTGTGATGGGGAAAGGTAGTTTGTCTTACTGGGGTCCACTCATGAGTAATTGTCCTTGGACTGGGAAGAAAACTCTCAGGGATAGTGTTGTGAGTCTAGGGAGAAATGTGATTTTGAAATTGGGGTTCAAGCATAATCACCCAAGCATCTCATCAATTTGACCTAGGGGAAAAAAAGTACTGGGGATGGAGAAACAAACCTGACATGTATCTTTGAGTATTTGAAGAATTGTCCCATAGAAGAAAGTTTACATCTCTCCTGCCGTGGCCTAGACATAGAACAAGGGGGAGCAAGGATGCAGTTTACAGAGAGGCAGCTTTAGGTGTGATATAATGAAAAGCTTTCTAACAATCAGAGTAATCTAGAAATGTAATGGGATGCCTTAAAAAATAGAAGATCTTCCCTTCTCCAAAAATCTTCAACTGGCTAGTGGATTTGGGGGTGAGGGGATATGTAGGATGTAAGAAGATTGGAAAGTTGTTGCTTGTAGTGAGGGCAGTTGGTTGGTTACAAAAGGCTATAAATGCCGAACAGGATTTCATATTTCATACTGAATGTAATAGGGAGCCACTGGAGTTTATTGACTAGGGAGATGACAAGATGAGACCTGGGCATTAGGCACTCTTTGACAGCTGAATGGAGGATGGACTGGAGTAAAGAGAGAGACTTGAGGTACCTCAACTCAGCCTTCCATCAGGCTAATGCAGTAGTCCAGGCAAGATGAGGGTGTGTGAGAAGAGAAGAGAACAAATGGGGTACGGGAGTGAGAGATAGGGAAGCAGAGACATTAGCATGACGTGAAGAGGGGCGTCAGGGTTATGGTAGTGTCAGAAGAAAGAATGATCTTTGCAAAGAGATCTTTGAGATCCTGCAAAAGTACAATCGACAGGGCTTGGCAGTGGATTGGATATGGTGGATAAGAGTAAGGCATCAACAATGACACTTAGCTGGGAGGATTGGATGACTCGGAGGTAGGTAGTGTGCCATAGTGGACAGAGTACTGTACTTGAAGAGAGAGGTATGTTGGTGTTTAATTACTCTTTCTGATAGCTAAGTCATCTGCTCTCTTAGCTTTTTTTTCCCCCTTACCTCACAGCATGGTTCTAAGGATCAAATGAGAGAAAATTTCAGACTTTCATAGTTGGACAGGTCCTCAAGCGGCCATCTAGTCCAACACATACTTGAAAAAGAATCTCCTCTGTAACATATCTTAAGAGTGACCATGCAGCCTTTGCTTGAAGACTTTCTAGGATGGGGGAACTCAGTTACCCCAAACAACCCATCATACTTTTTAGGTCTCTTTTGTTATTGCTAAGTTGGGTCTGACTCTTCATTGACCTTATTTGGGATTTGCTTGACAAAGACATTACACTTTGTTTCCATTTCCTTCTCCCCCTCATTTTATAGATGAAGAAACTGAGGCAAACAGGGTTGAGTGACTTGCCGAGTATCACAGCTAGAAATTGAGGCCATGTTTGAACTATGGAAAATGAGTCTTCTTGACTTCAGGCCTAGCCCTCTGTCCAGGTACCACCTTGGTGCCCCCTATATATCTCTCCTTAAACTAAACATTCAGTTCCTCCAGTATACCCTCAAGCTCAAAAGTCCTTCACTAGCTTGTTTCCCCTCCTCACTAACTTATGAGATTTCTGAGATACCAGTTGTCACTCAGTTGATTTTTTTTTTTTTGCTTTGAATTGCAAGCCAACAAGGTACAAGCCACTGCTAGTTGGCCCAGCAAATGCCACAACCCAATTCCCACCCAAATCCCTCGCCTCACTCCTTCAGTCCACGGGGTTACCTCGCCAGTGAAGAAAATTAAGTTAACTGAAAGTAAAAAAGATATTGTAGCAATTAAGTTCAGGGATAAAGTGTTGCATTAAGAGTTTTTAGCAAGTAAGCGAAGGAAAGTGACCGAAAAAGCAGAAAACAAAACTCCTCTAACCTCCTATCTATTCCACCCTCCACCTCCGCCAGTATCTTCTCAAAGTTAGCTCAAGTTGTCTGATACCCAAGGTAAGTATATGTTTTATAAAACCAGTTTATTTCTTTACATTCTCTTTTATTATGTTTTTATACAACATTTGTTATTTATAAATATTTTTTCTTATTTAAAAACATGCAACAAAAATATACTGGGGTGGCATTTGGGGGGGCTGGAATGGATTAATGGCATTTCAATTAATTTCAGTGGTGAAAAATGATTCGATATATGAGCAAATTAAGTCATGGTACCACTGTAGATCATTGTTCTCTATCAGAACTGAACTTAATACTCCAGATGTGATCTCAGTGGGGGCATCCATAGAAGGGAATATGGGACTAACACTAATTTACTCTTACAAAATATACTTTAGTGAAGTTGTTATATTACATTAACTATATTTATCAGACAAACTTCTTTGACATCCTTATCTACTTATGAAATGCTCCGGGAATGAGAGCCAAGTGTAATGTCTTCAGGGTAAGTTTGGATTTTAAAATTTTTTATCAGTCAGTTAAATGCTTACAACTTAGTGAACTGGACTCTGGAGCTTTAAAAACAAAAATGAAATAAACCCTACCCTCTAGAAATTTATATTCTTTCAGGGGAGAACACATATAAATATGCAAATATGTACTAATTAAATGTAGAGTAATTTTTTGGAGGGGTGGGTGAATAGATACACTGGTACCCAGGAGCCTGGGTGGCTTTTGGTTGAGTTTTAAAGGAAAGGAATTCCAAAAGGATAACCAATCCAGAGTCATTGAGTTAGGAGATAGAATGTTATGTATGAACAAAAGTAAGAGGATCATTTGACTAATAACAGAGCGTGCATAAACGGAATAATGTAGAATAAGGCTGGAAAGGTAATTTGGATCTATGTTGTAAAAGGCCTTAAATGCTGAAAGAACAATTGTATTTTATCCTAGGTATATTAGGAAATTTGAGTTCAGAAGTGACATACTCAGAAGTGAATTTTAGGCAGATAACTGGGGCAGTTGTATGGAGGATAGGTAGAAGAAATGAGAGATTTGAAGGAGAAAGAAGAGTTAGAAGGTGATTGCTGTAAGCTAAGTTCCTATTAATAATGAATCCCACTAAAGGTTGCAGTATTAGAATTTATGCTAGCCAGAGTTAAAATTGCATATAAAATATGGTAATTGATTCTAGCCCAATGGAAATATGAATTTAATATTTTTAAATGTTTTGTCTCTTTATTAATTTAACAGCAAAAGTTAAGAAAAGGTATTTCTGATTCAAATTTATTACAAAGTAATAGAATAGTTATCAAAAGCAAAATCTATAAATTTAAAAATTACTTAATATTGTACTTAAAGATAACCCTACACTAAAGATGGTACAAATGTCATTATGTTGTTTAATATATGTTAGCAGTATATACTGAATTGCCTTTTTTTTTTTTTTAATCTCAGAGGAGGGAAGGTAGGGCAGTTGGGATTAAGCGACTTGCCTAAGGTCACATGGCTAGTTTTTGTATTAAGTGTCTGAGGCCAGATTTGAATTTAGGTCCTCCTGACTCCAGGGCCCGTGCTCTATTTACTGCGCCACCTATCCACTCCTGAGTTGACTTTTCTTTTCTTTAAATCTTCCTGTGCTGATGGATACAGAGAGATCTTTGTCTGCTTCTTAGTTAATTTGCATGCTCACCTTCTTATACAGGGAACCAAGTGTAATTGTATGACCTGGGGCATTATCTAAAATTGGTAATGACTTTTGACATGTATTGTTGTCTTTGCAATAATTTTCAACAACTGTATTAAAATAACTTGAAAATCAACTTGAGTCATCCATGCTTTCTTATTCGACCACCAGAGAAAACTGAAAGTGAGCAATGGTTGTAGCCTCTCAGAGCATGAGTTTTGAACTGATAAGTGAACATTGATTTTAATTGAAAAATTCCCTTCTGAATTTCTCCCCACAGAAGTGTTAGAAGACCTTAGACATTTTATTTTTTATTTTTATGTTTTGCTTTTTGGAGAGTAGAAGGTAGAGCAGTTGGGATTAAGTGACTTGCCCTAGGTCACATGGCTAGTTTTGTGTTAACGGTCTGAGGCTAAATTTGAACTCAAGTCCTCCTGACTCCAGGGCTGGTACTCTATTCACTGCACCACCTAGCCACCCCAGACATTTTAAATCCAGGTTTAATTTTTCTTTCTTAGAAATGTAAGTTGTGGAAGGGGTCCTGTTCCAAAATAAGCCTGTTTAATCATAATAGGTAACATGTATATATAGCTCATTATGTGCCAGGCACTATGCTAAGCACTTTACAAACATTATCTTATTTGACCCTCACAATAACCCTGGAAGGGAGGGAGGCGCTATCATTATCCCCTTTTTATAGATGATAAAATTGAGTCAGACATGTTAAGTGAGTTGCCCCAAATCATACAGCTAGTTGTCTGAGGTAGAATTTGAACTTGGGTCTTCCTTACTCTACGCCCAGTTCTCTAATCCACTGCACTACCCATCTATCTGTCCCTAGAATTAATAGCTAATATTTATATAGTGCTTGAAGGTCTACAAATATTATCTCTTTCCTGTTTACCTTTCCATGCTTCTCTTGATTCTTGTATTTGAAAGTCAAATTTTCTATTCAGTTCTGGTCCTTTCATCAAAAATGCTTAAAAATCCTCTATTTCATTGAATTTTTCTGCCTGAAGGATTATACTCAATTTTACTGAGTAGGTTATTCTTTGTTTTAATCCTTGCCTCCT
Organism: Pseudocheirus occidentalis; assembly: GCA_028646575.1. NCBI lineage: Eukaryota > Metazoa > Chordata > Mammalia > Diprotodontia > Pseudocheiridae > Pseudocheirus > Pseudocheirus occidentalis. The sequence goes on from CM053594.1 coordinate 51,033,345, forward strand.
TGACGTCCAAGAATCTCATATTCCAAGCTCTTCTGTCCCTTAATGTAGAGGCTGCTCAATCTTGTTATTTCTTTCTGACTGCTTGCAGTATTTCCTCCTTGACCCGGAAACTCTGGAATTTGGCTACAGTATTTCTAGTTTTCCTTTTGGGTTCTCTTTCATGAGGTGATTGGTAGATTCTTCCAATTTTTATTTTTATTTTACTCTCTGGTTCTAGAATATCAGGGCAGTTTTCCTTGACAGTTTCTTTAAAGATGATGTCTAAGCTCTTTTTTTGATCATGGCTTTCAGGAAGTCCCATACTTTTTAAATGATCTCTCCTGGATCTATTTTCCAGATCATTTGTTTTTCCAATGAGATATTTGATGTTGGTCTTCTATATTTTCTTTCTTTCTTATAAAATCATTGGCTTCCATTTGTTCCATTCTGATTTTGAAAGCATTACTTTCTTCAGTGAGCTTTTTAAGGCATTCGTCTCCTCATTGACTTTTTGAACCTCTTTTTCCATTTGGGTTAGTCTATTTTTTAAGGTGTTATTTTCTTCAGCATTTTTTGGGGTCTCCTTCAGCAAGTGGTTGCCTTCTTTTTCATGATTTTCTTGCATCACCTCTCATTTGTCTTCTCAATTTTTCCTCTACTTCTCTTACTTGATTTTCAAAATCCTTTTTTGAGCTCTTTCATGGCCTGTGACTAATTCTTATTTTTCTTGGAGGCTTTGGATGTAGGAGTTTTGACTTGGTTGTCTTCTTCTGGTTGTATGTTTTGATCTTCTTTGTCACCAAAGTAAGATTTTATAGTCTAATTTTTTCCCCTTTGTTTGCTCATTTTCCCAGCCAATTACTTGACTTTTCATTTCTTTGTCAAGGTAGGACTCTGCTTGTACTATCCTAAGCTTCAGGGGTTTTGTTCAGCTCTTTTCAGTGATACTTGTAGGGACCTGTAAATTTTCACCTCTTACAAGGTGGTATGATCAAAGGAGAATTGCTTACTTCTCTCCTGGCCTGTGGGTGACCTCAGATATTCTTTTCTGCCTTGGAACTGTGAGAAGAATTCCCTGTCTGCCTCTGCCACAAGTTCTGCCATACCAGGGCTCCTCCTTGTCCCAGGACTGTGACCCAGATCAAAGCATGGGCAAAGCAAGAAAATCTTGCCTCAGTACCAGCAAAGAAATCCCTGCAATTCTGCTCTGATGAGCCTCTTGATCCCCCGCCGTCTCTGGGGTGAGGGCTCCAGAAGCAGCCACTGACTGCCACCGCTACCTCTACCCCCCGGGACTGGTGCCTGATCTTGCTCCTCTCTCACAACAGATCTTTCCTACTGACCTTCTAAGTCGTCTCTTGTGTTTTGGGGTTGGGATGTCTGGACCACAGCTGCCAGTAATTCAGTCCCTTGAAGCCTGCTTTGGTCTGTCTCTGCTAGCGTGGCCCATGCTGGACTGTATTCTTCTTTCAGACTGGTGCAACAGACAGGAAGAAAAGGGGAGTGAAGAAAATACAGACCATTTCCCATTTCTGTACAGTGTTTGAAAATGACACATATCAATTAAAATAGAAAATGGTATGAAAAGGAAACAGACATTTAAAAAAAAATAAACCATGTTCTATGGTAAGTCAGACATTTGTAATTATTAGAGTCATTCAGTTGACTCAGAGATGTAGTGGATACAAAATTCCAGTATTAATTATAAAAGGTATTCAGTTGAGCAAAACATTTCCTCAGTAACACCTCTACAAGTGGTGCCTGTATATATGTAAAATTATTCAGAATCTCTTAGGATGCTACTGTAGAGAACCTTGTTTGACTCCTCCTAGTAAAATATAAGTTCCTTGAGGTCAGGGACTATTCTTCATTTTTACCTGTTTTCTTTGTGCCTAATTATGTAGTAAGCATTGCTTAAATGATTGTTGAATTATATTATTAATTTGAAATGATGGCATAAATCCACTGTCATGAATGAGATAAGTGGTTCAAAAGCCTTCATTATACCCCATGAGCCAGATATTGTCTGGGTGCTGAGATTATAAAGAAAAAAATGAAATTTTTTCCCTCAGTGAGCACATATTCTATTAGTGGAAACACCATTTATATACTTAAGTAAATATAAATTATAGAAAGCATAATAATTTGCTAGGACTGGTAAGGTCCTCTTGTTTCTCTTTGTAGAGAAATTTGTACTGAAAATACTACAAGTCCTAAATGATCTCTGTAGTTACACAGGTTCATGCTAGCTATCTACATAGGAATAAATCAAATGAATGAGAAGTTATTACTGTATGAACTAAAATAGGCAGATGGACAACTCATAGAGTATATAAATAGAAAATAAAATATGCCCAAAATTAGGCAAGAGGAAGGGAGCTGGCAGGATTGCTTCTAAGAAATTGTTCCTTGGTTTTAATGATTCCTGGCTTCTCCCTGCAATGTAGGTCCATCTTTTAACACCCATATTCTTACCATTATGAAAAGCATTTTGGAATTCTCCCCCAAAAGTCAAAAAAATTTTGCATATACTTTGATCCATTGATACCAGGAACTTCACTGCAATGATATTAAAGAAAAGGAGAAAGGATCCATGTATATGAAGATGTTTATGTCAATATTTTTTGGTTGTAGTAGTAGTAGTAGTTAGTAGTAGTGGTGGTAGTAGTAGTAGAAGTAGAAGTTGTAGTAGAAGTAGTAGTAGTATAGTAGTCGTGGTGGGGAACTAGATCCAAAATGGGTGCCCATAATTTGGGGAATGACTGAACAAATTATGGTAGATAAATGTAATGGGATATATTATGCCATAAGAAATGACAAAAGGGATGGATTCAGAGGGAATGAGGAAGATTGTATGAGCTGATAAAGAATTGGAGTGAGCATAACTGGAACAGTTTTTAGAATGGTTACAATAATCATAAAGGAAAACAAGTGTGAAAGACTTAGGAGCACTCATCAATCAAATATCCACTGATGACTAGAAGGATAATGATGAGTCTTACTTCCTGTCTCTTGGTATATTGGTGGTAAACTATATGTATAAAATGAGGCATAGATGTTCAGATTTGAACAATGTGTGGATTTATGTTTTGTTTGACTATAGTTATTTGTTTCAAATAAGAACTTTTGTATTTGGAGATAGGGTAGTTGCCCAGGATAGTGAAAACAACTTTCAAAAAGGATAAAAAAAGCGCATCAGTGAACTATTGAAAAAAGTTCAGGTTAAGGCAAAAGAAAATTCAGAAGAATTTCACTATGGTACTACTGTGTTAAATTTAATATGTAGGGTTGTGAATCTAGAGCTAGAAGGAACCTCAGGTCATCTCATCCAACCTCCTTCCAGGGAACCCAAGGTACAAGAAAGTTAAGTGATTTACCCAGCATCACATAGGTAATAATCCTCAGAGGGGAAATTTGAACCTGGATTCTCTGACTACTTGTTGCATTGTACCACTATTGTATACTTAAACAGCAAGCTGTATGTAGTAGAGTCATGATTTCATATGCAATCCTCATTTTCTTTTATATATGTGGAAATGTTTATTTTTTATGTTGGTCAAGTTCAGAATAAAAATGAAAATTTAAAAATCTGTGGGGGTTTTTTGCTTTCTGTTTTATTAATTTTTTTCTTTCGATGAGTGTTGTACTGATTCAAGGAATACTGCAGTCTCTGATGCAATAATGTTGCTTCTCATCAAAAGAGCATTGTAGTCTGTAGAATATTATTATGGCAGTGTTTATGGTAAACATATCTCCAACAAATTACTAATGAGTAATTGGACAGAAAAGGTGATGTAAAGCATATATTCAGAGACAAGTATAACAGGCATTAAAGAGACAAGGAAAGGCAACAAACCTTCAGTAAATGCTTACCATGTGCCAGGCCCTGTGCAGAGGAGGAGAGAGAGATAGTACTTACTGCAGTTAAAGACAGTCACTTACCTCTTGGAGCTGAAAAGGAGGCTTAGAAGAAGGTACCTGCTTGGTAATGGTGATGAAGTCTGTAGAGGCAGAAGCAAGGAGGGGAATGAAGGCCAGCTTAGGCTCATCCCCTAAATGAAGGCTGTTGCAGGGTGAAAAGGTAGTGTACTTGCAGAGTGAGAAAGTGTTTATGTAGAGGACAGCCCCCAACATGTTGAACAAACCTCTTGTGGAGGGTTTATAGGAAGAGAAGGGAAGGGGAAAGGAACAGAGTCAGCACTTATATAAGGCCTGTGTACCAGGAACTGAGCTCAGCCATTCTTTTTTATTATTATTATTTTTGAATTAGTTTATTTTTAGTTGTCAACATCACTTCCATAAGTGTTTAATCTTCTTCGCTTTCCTCCCCAAGATGGCATGCAATCTGATATAGGCTCTACATATACATTCTTATTAAACACATTTTCACATTAGTCATATTACATAAAAGAATTATAACAAATGGGAGAAACCGTAAGAAAGAAAAAGAAAAGAATCTGCTCTACATTTTGACTCCATGGTTGTGTTTTTTTTTTTTTTTTTTTTCCTGGATGTGGATAGTATTTTCCATCATCAGTCCCTTTGAAATTGTTTTAGGCCCTTGCATTGCTGAGAAGGGCTAAGTCTTTCAGAATCAGTCATCGAACACTGTGGCTTTTACTGTGTACAATATTCTGGTTCTGTTCACTTCCCTCAACAACAGTTCACATAAATCTAGCTTTTTCTGAAATCTACCTGTTCATAATCTCTTATAGCACAATAGTATTTCATTATATTCATATATCACAACTTGTTCAGCCATTCCCCAATTGATGTGCATCCCCTTAATTTCCAGTTCTTGACCACCACAAAAAGAGCTGCTATAAATATTTTTGTGCATGTGGGTCCTTTTCCCATTTTTATGATCTCTTCTGGATATAGCCCTAGAAATGGTATTGCTGGGTCAAAGGGTATGCACATTTTTATTTTTCTTTGGGAATAGTTCCAAATTGCTCTCCAGAATGGTTGGATCAGCTTATAGCTCCACCAACAATGAATCAGTGTTACAACTTTCCCCACATCTCCTCCATTTATCATTTTCCTATTTTGTCATTTTAGCCAATCTGATAGGTGTGATATGGTACCTCAGAGTTGTTTTGATTTGCATCTCTCTATTCAATAGTGATTCAGAGTATTTTTTCATGTGACTATAGATAAGAGCTAAGCCATTCTTAAACATTTCATTCATATTTGGACTAAGGGCTTCCTTGCTCCCCTGTTCATTCCCTATTGCCTTCTGCTATTATAATTTAAAAATCTTTAGATAGTCAAAAGTTGTCAGAACTCTTGACTTTGGCTAGAAATATGTACAGTATTATAAGACAGACCCAGGAAAAGTAACTGCTGATATGGTTCTGCTGTTAGACATGGCAACGTAGCATTGTGTATATATTGCTCAGTTTACAGTCTAGGAGACTTGGATTTGTCCTGAGTGCTATGTGATCATGGTCAAACTTCTTCACTTCTCAGTGCTTAGCAAAGTTCCTGGCCTAGGAAAGATAATTATTAATGAATGATTAAAAGAATGAATCATTCATTTTTTTCCCCTCACTTAATAGTATTTTATTTTTTCCAATTACGTGTAAATATAGTTTTTAACGTTCACTTTTATAAGATTTTGAGTTCCAGCTTTTTTCTCCCTTCCCTCCCCATTCCCCAAGACAGCAAACGATCTGATATAGGTTATACATGTACAATCATCTGAAACATATTTCCACATCAGTCATGTTGTGAAAGAAGAATCAGAACAAAAGAGAAACACCATGAGAAAGGGGAAAAAAGTGAAAGTGTTTGCTTCTGCTCTGCATTCAGACTCTATAGTTCTTTCAGACTCTATAGTCGTTATGAGCATTTTCCATTATGAGTCTTTTGGAATTCTCTTGAATCATTGTCAAGTCAGTCATATTACACAATGTTGCTGTTACTGTGTATAATGTTATTGCTCACTTCATTCAGCATCAATTCATTTAAGTCTTTCTGGGTTTTTCTGAAACCCTCCTGCTCATCTAAATGAAGCATTTATTAAGCACTTGCTATGGGCAAAGCACCATGCTAAGCACTGGGGATACAAATAGAAAAGTCAGATGGTACCAGCTTTCAAGGAGCTCATATTCTAGTGGGGAGACAACACATTTAGGAAGTTTCAGGTGCAAGTCTGGAAAGGTCATGTGGTCCATAGCAACAAAGCAGATAGTGATGCCTCTTCTGTAATGTCATTTCTTTCTTTTTAAAAAAATTATTTTTTAATTCATGGAATAAAACAAGCATTTTCATGATATGATAAAAATACAGTTGTACATGAAACTGCAAATCCACTATGCACAACTTGCTATTCCTTTCAAATATACAACAAAATTAGCTTGTAAATTCCCCCCCCACACACACACATACCCTTTCCCACCCTAGAGATGACTACCATTAGACACAAATAGGTGCGTATATATGTAATTTTATTCTGTACATAATTCTCTGTCTCATTCTTTCTCTGGATTTAGATAGTGTCTTTCAAATGCCTTTTCCACTGATAAAATCCTATCAATTTCTGATGTTGAACCATTTGATGGTTCCAAGGACTTTGGTGACAGGACCTTTTTTTTTTTTTTTCCCCCCTGGATTTTCAGTAGCTGTGACTATAGGAAGGAGAAGTGCCCAGGTTGTATCTCCACAGGGTTTGCTTTCCAGGAAGATGGCTATGAGCATAGAACTGGAAGCCTTGTCCTAACCAAGGCCCTGGGTCAGAGTCCATTGCATTTTTCCTTGGGGTCTTAGGGAAGATGGTGGCAGTTTGACTGCTTCAGCTTGGCTGGAACCCCTGCTGTATGTTTGTGGAGTCTGCTGGCAGTTGAGTTGGTAGGGATAGCTGGCCCCCTTTTCATAGGAGGGCTAGGCTAGAAGCTAAACTAAAGGCCTCAGGGGGTCCTGTGGTTCCCAGGACTCCTCTGTTTATCTTCCTGTTGGTGGCAGTTAATTAACAGTTTTTGCTTTTGGTGGGAAGTAAGGTGGGTCTGTTTCTCAGAGATGATTTCTCCCCTTAGTTATGGTTGTGGGGGCTGGAATGGAATCATTCCTGGTAGTTTGGGAGGCTCTTTCTGTTTCCAAGGCTCTTAGGTTCAAGTCTTGTGGCCATCCCTGCTAGGATCTGAGGGGAGGTGCTGGTTCAGGTAGTGGTGATTTCACTTGCCTGGCACATGATGCTGCCCATCCCTCCTTCACAGTGCCCTGCTGCTTCAGCTAGGTTGGCTGGCTTAATATTTGTTTACTGACACTTGACAGTTAACTCATCTATAAAACAGAGAAAACATTGGTACCACTCACCTTACAGCTTTGCTCTATAGGGAAAGCACTTGCATACCTCAAAGCTTTATATGATTATGAGGTGTTGCTCTTGCCTTTGTTATTTGATTATTTCATTTGTTGTATGAGCCGTACACTGTATTGTTAGAATTTGTGACAGTTATTTGGGTAGTTAGTTGATAAAACAGCCAGGCCGGTAGTTAGGCCTTAGTAACTTGCCAGCTGTGTGGCTCTAGACAAATTCTTTTCATCTGTTTACCTCAGTTTCCTCATCTGTAAAATGGTAATAATATAGCACCTACCTCTCAGAGTCTTTGTGAGGGTCAGATGAGGTAATTATAAAGCTCAGTGTCTGGCACATAGCAGGTACTTAAATGCTTGTTAGCAACAAATGTGATTCCACCTTCAGTATTACTGTGTTGGAATGTTTTTGTAGAATTCACTGATTTAAAATGGAAATCTTTTAAAAACACATGGTACTCCTCAGTAATTACTGGTAGCATCTAGCAAACAAAAGTTGACAGTGCTATGTGTTCTCATTTCCAACTGAATGATAAGTGCTTACTATATGCAAGGCGCCTTGCTTAAGGCCACAGACACTACAACTTCTAAAATGGCTCCTGTCCACCAGCAGCTTTCACAAATAACTAAATACAAAGTAATACAGAATAATTTTAGGAAGGGATAGAGTATGGCTACCTAAGGGATTGGAAGGGGCATCATAGTCCAGTGAAAAAACATGATCTGGCATCAGCATATAAGATTACATGGTATAGTGGCTAGGGCACTGGACTTGGAGCCAGAAAAACCTGAGTTCAAGTCCTGCCTCATTCTGAGCAATTCCCTTTTCCTCTCTGTACTTCAGGTACCTCCTTGGTAAAGTGAGGGCATTGGACTTTTGATGGTCTCTCAGGTCCCTTCCAGCTCTAAATCTATGTTCTTTTTAACTTGGTTCAGATAGTGGTAATGCAATATGCTTTTTTCCTGCAACCTTGGGCAAGTAAGTGAATTCATGTCTGGGCCTCAGTTTCTTCATCTGTAAAACAAAAATGTTTGAATTGGATTATATCATAAATTCTCAGTTTTAAGAATTTCATGGTTTTATGAATCTTTGAAACGCTTCTCAGAAAAAAAAGGCATATGAACTGTACTTGAAAGACAGCTTTGAGTTCCATGAGACAGACATGGGAGGCCATTTGTGTGAAGGCACTGGGATGGGAAATGTAATAGCAGTTTTTGTTTTTTTTTCCAGGCAAAATGTTAGTTCAATATTGTCAATAGAGAGCCAGACTCAAAGCCAAGAAACCTGTTTTCAAGTACCACTTCTGACACCCACTGGTTGTGACCCTTTGGCAGGTCACTTCATTTGTCAGTGCTCCGGGTCAGGATTGTCAAACTTAAATAGATGGAGGCCACTAAATCATGCATAAAGATTTCTGTGCCTGCATGTATATGTAATAATGCATGTAAAATGAGCATCAGATTTAAAGACCTGGGTTTGATTCCTAACTTAGTTTACCACTTAGGTGACTTTGAGGAAATGGCTTTATCTCTCTCCAGCTCCAGGTCTAATCTTATGATTATTTAACTAGATAATTTCTAAAGGTCTCTTCCAGCTCTGATATATAGGAAGCTATTGAAATTTCTCTCAACCGAATGTCATAGGATGATTTCCTACCACCTACACTGCTTTTGGACTTCTTTGGAACTTGCATTCCTTCTCCAGAAAACTCATCATTGGGAAATCTCATTACATTGTAAGATTGAATCTGCCTGATACTAACATTTCATTGGTACCCTCTGCCCCTCTGATTGGAGACTATGACTGGAGGAAAGGGCCTTGGGCTCCAGGGCCTCTATTTAACCCTTTGCACTCCGCTGTCCCCTCTCAGGGGACATCGGAATTCTAGCATATCACTCGGATGTCCCCTCTCAAGCACTAAAACAGTTGCATACAGAAAGAGTAATACTACGCTTCTTGTGTGGAAAGATAAAAGAATTATTACCATGCTCACCAATTATT
>CM053594.1:51043139-51054381 GCA_028646575.1 Pseudocheirus occidentalis
CCCAGGTCCTTGTCCAGTCCTCAAAGCAATTCCTGGCACACACTGAAGTTCACAAGGTTCAGCACACCTCAAACCCTTCAGGACTTCTCTTGCCTGGAACTCAAGGATCAGCCAGCCCACCAACAAACAAAGTCCCATTCTGTTCATATCTTCAGTCAGCCACTCAGGAACCAAATCCAAGATCTGTCTTGTCTCTGTAAAATTCTTCCTTATAAGCACTGGCCTTCTTCCAAGTAAACAGGGGAATGTCTCAGCCAATAGCATTCTTCCAAGTCACAGGGGAATTCACACCTTTTCACCAATGGACAGAGTTCTGTACTTAACACTAGGTTACTAGGATCTATTTAACATCTGATCAAACAAATTAATTACCATTACAAGCACTTGCCTGCTTCCTCCTGCTCCAGGCTGGCCAGGGGGAATGGTTGCCCTGAGTTCAATGGCAGCTCCTCCAGACTTCTCTCCTGCTCCACCCTCTAAGCCTGGAGCCGGCAGCATTATGAAGCACCTGCCCTATTTCTACAAGGGTAAAGTGGTGCGGGGCTTCGGACAGGGCTCCAAGCAGCTTGGCATCCCCAAAGCTAACTTTCCTGAGCAAGTAGTAGATAATCTTTCCAGTGATTTATCTACTGGAATTTACTATGGTTGGGCCTTTCTTGAAAATGGAGATGTTCATAAGATGGTTTTAAGCATAGGATGGAACCCATACTACAAGAATACTAAAAAATCTGTGGAAACTCACATTATACATACCTTCAAAGAAGACTTCTATGGGGAAAGTATAGTCATTATTGGCTACATCAGACCAGGAGAAGAACTTTAGTTCACTTGATGCCCTTATTTCAGCAATTCAAGATGATATTGAAGAAGCTAAGAGACAGCTGGATTTACCAGAACATTTGAAACTCAAAAGAAGATAATTTCTTCCAAAAACCAGAAAGCAAAATAATGAATGGCCATTGATTAAAAGTCAATTTATTTACTTGTTAGTTTTTTTTCCTTGTATTCCACTGCTCTTTATCATTGCTGCAGCCTTGTGTTTGGTGAGCTTAAGAAAAATTTCCCAGTATCTGTGAATTAGTTCATACAATACAATGTAGTTGCCATTTTATGCTTAAATTAATGTTACATCATGCAGCAGTACCAAAAACGGTTCTTTAAAAATCAAGATTTTTTTAGTATGTTGAACTATACAGAAGCTTTGTGAAACACACTCCAGTAAAAGCAGAGAGCATAACAGGATCATAACAGTTTTTATGATGGAAATAAATGTAAAGTAAAAAAAAAAAATTGTAATGGTAGGGTAAAGGTAGTTTAAAAAAACTGGCTTGTAACTTACATATTTTATGTAGCTTGCAGATAAGTATTCAATATGGTAGACTTCCTTACCAAAAAAAAAAAAAAGGTCTACCTTTGTCAGGAAGCTTTGTAGTTTGCAATTGTGTACTGGGCATATACTGTGTACCAGGCATTTAGGGATATTGTCCCTGGCCTCAAAGTTCACAATTTAATAGTATTGGCAACATGTAGTAACTGTATATTCAGAGTATATATAAGTTCAGCAGGGGACCTGAGAAAAGTCTCCTGTAGAAGGTAACATTTGAATTGAGTCTTGAAACCAGGAAAACTAAGAGGTGTGGGTGAGGCGCTGAGCACAACCAATGCAAAAGCTCAGAGACTGGAGATGGAGTGATGTGTGTGAGGGGCAGCAGAGGCCAATGTCACTGGATCATAAAATCCATGGGGAGGTAGACCAGAGTGTAGGAAGATTGGAAACGTGGGGAGAGGATAAGTTATGAAGAACATTAAATGCCAAATGAGGGTCTTTATATTTGATCTAAAAATACTCAGCCACTAGAGTCTGTTGAATAGGATTCCATAGTCTGACAAGAACTTTAGGAAAATCACTTTGAAGGCAGAGGGTGATGTGGTCATAAAATAGAGTAGCAGTGATGTGAATGAAAAAGAAAAGGTATGGAAGAGTAAGGGTAAAAACAACACAATTTGGCAGCAAGTTGTATTTGTAAGGTAAGTGGGAGTAAGGAATTGAGTATGATGCCAGGGTTGTGGACCTGGGTGATGGGGAGGATAGTGGTGCCCTTGACAGTATTAAGGAAGTTAGAATGAGTGGAAGTTTATTTAAGTTCTTATTAGGTGCTCAGTGCTGGCATACAAAGAAGAAAAAACAAAGACAGTCCTTGCCCTCATGTACCTTACATTCTAACGGGGAGATGGAGTAGACAGAAGGAAGGTGTATTTTGCTTTGGAAAGATATTGGGAAAGTTACTTGGTCATAGGGAAGCAGGAAAAAGTGGCACTTAATTTGAAAATAGCCTATGGTTTCATAACTGGGAATGGAAAATAAGAAATGAGGTACAGGGTAAGATTCAAAGATAAGTTAACAGAAAGAAGAATTCTGTGATCCAGAACTTCGTTTCTTTCTAGTCAGTCAGTGCAAGAGGCTGTGTCTGTCCGTCCCTCTTTCCCTTTCACTTGTAAGGAACTAAGAAGGGAATGAGAGAAGAGAAAGTGGTGGAAGCTTTGGTTGTAGACAGCCCTTTTAACAAGTTTAGCCACAAAGGGCAGAAGAAATATATGATGATAGTGGGGATGGAAAGATCAAGGGAGCTTTATTATTATTTTTTAGAATGGATAAGACATACAGAGCCAGTTCCTAGGGAAAGATTGAAAATAAATGACATAAAATGTCAGTTACTGGGGGTGGGGTGTCTTTTGGAGGAAATGGGATGGAATGAGATTGCTCAGTCAGGCAGAGGGGGTTAGCCTTGGTAAAGAGTAAAGTCATCTCATCATATGAGATACAGATGAAGGAGATAGTGGCAGAAAACACCAGAGTCAAGTGGCCTGAAGAATAAGGGAGAAGGAACTCATGGTAAATAATCTCAGATTTTTCTGTAAAATATGAGACAAGGTTCTCAGCTTGAGAAGGTGGGAAGAAGTTGAACCATAGGAGCTTTGAAGAGGGATGAAAAAGGTTTAGAAGAACCCCAGTTTCAAACACCATATTCTGCAGGAGATCCTCACCTGCTAAGTGCAATTTTCCCTAAGATTATAACTTTCATCTATTTTTCTCTATTTTTCTTTTGTTTTCCCCTTTTAGACTATGAATTAATTCCTTGAGGGTAAAGACTACTAATGCTCACAGTGGCTAGCACATAGTAAAACCTTAATAAATATTTGTTGATTGATAAGAGGTAGCTCAGCTTTGTATGATAGTGAAATTTAAGAACATGACTTTCTGTTATGAATAGCTGAGGGAGTTTGAGTATAGAGGTCTTAGAAGTTGTAGAGGTTGGTGAAAGTATTCAAGAAAAAATCAGAAGTTCCTAAATTATGAGATTAGAGGTTATAGTGGAGAGAAACAGACTCTGAGCCAATCCTTAAAATAATGGAGAATATAGCCTACAGGCTGGTTGGTGTTCCTGACAAGGATCTGAAGTAGGTAGATGGAGTGAACTTTAAAGGAAGAGTAGATTGAGATGATGAAGGGAATGAAAGATCCAAGATGAATGGGGTTTAACAAAAACCCCAAAATTCCAGAGGGTATAATGGAAAGGGAAGTTAGAGGAAGTTATAACCTGGTTAGGGATAAGAATGAGAGAAAAGGTTGAGGAGGGAGCAGTGAGACAAAGGATAACATTTTTCACTTTACCACATGTATTGATTCTAAAAGATAAGAATAAGGGAGATCTGGAGTTTGGGTTTTGCTTGCCTTAGCATGGGGGAAGAACTAGGCTATCAGTCCCCCTGCAGGGACATTGGTGTTTATGAATTCTGTCAGGCAACTACAAAAGATGCAGGATGGAAAGGGATATCCCCATCCAGAGAAAGAACTGCAGAGTCTGAATGCAGACTGAAGCAAACTACTTGTTGTCTTTTTTTGTTTTGTTTGTTCTTTCTCAGTGTTCACTCCATTGGTTATAATCCTTCTTTACAACTTGACTAATGTTTAATGTGAAGGTGTTTGTAGATCCCATATTTGATTGCTCACCGTTATGGGGGAGGGGAGGCAGAGGGAGAGAAAATTTGAAACTCAAGGGATTGTGGAACTGAATGTTGTAAACTAAAAGCAAATAAATACATAAATAAATAAAGAAAGAATCCTGTCGAGGCATCTGGATCTTTAACTGGTTTTTCTCTTTTTTTTGGAGAGGGGAAGGCAGGACCCAAGGCCACATGGCTAGTAAGTGTTGAGTGTCAGAGGCTGCATTTGAACTCAGGTCCTCCTGACTCCAGGGCCAGTGCTCTATTCATTCATTGTGCTACCTAGCTGCCCTGTAACTGGTTTTTCAGTGCCTCTAATGCTCATGTTTGACGTTAGACCATTATGTCTTTTGTTGTTGAGTTGTTTCAGCTGTGTGCAACTCTTCATGACCCCATTTGGGGTTTTCTTCGAAAAGATACTGGAGTGGTTTACCCTTTCCTCTAACAGCTCAAGATGAGGAACTGAGGCAAATAGGGTTACAGGTATCCAGGGTCACACAAGTTAGCGTATGAGGCCAAATTTGAACTTGGGTCCTTCTGACTCCAGGGCTGGTTCTCTATCCTGTGCCATGCTTACCACTTTTTTTTTTTTTTTACAGATAAGGGAAGTAAGCACAGAGGTGTTACCTGGCTAGGAGAACCAGGATTTTCTCCCAAGTCCTCTTCTTACTCTAATCAAGGGTGTATAGGGATAGGGATAGGGTCAGGTTTGTTTGTTTACCACTATGCCTTGTAGTTTATCCTTCTGTCCAAGAGAAGCCTCTCCAGGCAGCTAGGCAGTGCAGTGAACAGAGTACTGGCCCTAGAGTCAGGAGGACCTGAGTTCAATTCCAGCCTCAAACACAACACAAAAACTAGCTGTGTGACCTTGGGCAAGTCACTTAACCCCAAATTGCCCTACCTTCCCCTGACAAAACAGCAAAAAATAAAAAAAGCAGCATTTCCTCTGTAACATCCTTGACAAATGGTCATCTAGCTAGAATAATTAGTGAACTTAATATCAGTTGAGGCAATATTTTATTTTTTGATAACTCCCATTGTCAGGATGTCTTCATTGAATCAAGAATACTTCAGCTTATTTCCCCTCTGAGGTCAAGCAAATGGGAACATCTAAAACATGTACAGATGAGTTGGGACACATTTCCTTAGGCCATGTTTTCACATACCCCTTTTCTAAATTCGTCTTTTCACCTATGCCTTATCCTATGCAAATCACGCTGTCCCACCAAGAAGGAAAAGAGGTACTCTTCCTCAATGGTTACTGCCCTGTAGCACAGAATCTTGACCTGAAGAATGAATGCTTCCTGAAGCCAGTTTGTGATCTAGGGTATTGAGATGGGTATTCTACAGAGGGAGGGAGGGGATGTCCCTAATAGTACCTTTGATTGCTAGCTTTAGACTGTGGTTTAGGAAAGGGTAGTTTGGAGAGGGGGCAGCATGGGGAATAAGGACTGGTGTGGTTGTTTTGAGACAAGCCCCACAGATTGGCTATCACATGAGGATGGGATTAATTTGTTGACACACACACCTCTTGGGGGTGGGTCTGGTCATGACTGGCCCTACTTTGAAAACTCTTTGGCAATGCTCACCTAAGACCATACTGAAAAGAAGGCATTGGCCTAAAATTATAAGAATGTCCTCATTTGAGACTTCCCCTGTATCACTGATCATAGATCCAGCTTATCCTTATTCCTTGTTTTTTTCATCACCAATATTTATATACTGCTTTTAGCTTTGCATAGCATTTTACATATTACCTCATTTGATTGACACCTTCATGTTTAAACATAGCCTTTACTCTTCTCTACTTGGAGAGCCATCCCTTGGATGAGAGGAGGGAAAAAGCATTTCAGCACAACTAACCAACCCATCAGCCAAGTCAGACAATATGTGTCAGTTTTCAAACCTCTATAAAGAAGGGATGGAGATGTATTTTACAATATTTTTGGAGTTCAGGCTTGATCGTTGCAATTACATAGCGTTTAGTTTCAACTCTTTTGTTCACAGTCACAGTTGTAGTTATGTGTGTAAATTGTTTTCCCATTTCTGCTTTTTTCATTCAGACTTAGTTCATAGAAATTGTCCCATGCTTCTCTGAATTCTTCATCTTCATTGTTTTTTATGGTGCGGTATTTATGTTGTTGTTTTATAAGTTGTTCTTTTCCCCAACTGGCAGATAACCTATTACTTTGTGGCCAAGTCTTTGTTACCACACAAAGAGTTCCTGTGGATAATTTGATTTATGACCTCAGTTTTTGTGTTTTACCCGGGGTGGGGGGGTTGTGGTGAGATTAAGCATAGCTTTGGTATCTGGCTCAGATAGTAATGTATGGTTTAATAGCTTAAAAAAAAATTCCCCTCATTATTCCAAATGTTGTTTTCAGAAGGCTTTGACCAAGTTAGACCCACTAACAAGTAGTGCACCTCTTTCCAATACCTCTCCTGTATTAAACATTTCCGTCTATTGGCTTCTTTCAGTAGCTGGGTATGAATAAATTTTTAGTGGCTTGTTGAAAGATGAGTACTCATTTGCTATAGCATAGCTTTCTTTTGCAGAATAAATCACTGTGCCCAGACTGGTTTTATGAAAGTATAAATTTGGACCTAATTTTTATTAATCTTTATGTCCTGGTTCAGCATGGAGGATTGGTAGCAGTTCTGTGTTACGATCAAACTTTAAATTATGCAAATCTCCAGGAAGATTGATCGGTTCTCTTAAAATTTGCCTTTACGCTTTGTTCCTTTCCCTTTCTGCTTAGCAAATCATTTGATTTTGTCATTTGTTTGTAATCCTAGCTATTCCACTAGATTGTAAGCTCCTTAAGGGCAGGAAATCCGGTCTTTGTACCCCCAGGAACTCGAACAGAGTCTTGGCACACTACTTAAAACTTTGCAGGTTAGCTGGGAGGTAGAATGGAATGGCAGTAATGTTATTTATATAAGTCTTACCTAGTAAATCATTGCTTATACTTGGCTATTCTTCTGGTTTCTAAAATTTTGTTTCCGAGCCTAGAGCTGTTATGAAGTTTGTTCTGCCTTATCTGGCTCAACTCTTTCCCTTCTTATCCCTCTCTAAGGACTGATGAGGAAATGGATCTAAAGTGCCAGGCCCTATGCTGCTTGCTGTGGATACAGAGAAAGGCAAAAGACAGCCCTTGGTCTCAAGGAGCTTTTAGTATATTCCTGTCTTTCCAGGGAAGAGGCCTGATGTGGCCCAATGTACGTAGCAATTTCTTTATCCTGTCCTGAAGAAGGAAATGGAACTAACGACTGATTTTATCATTGCAGATCCATAACATGGTGGCAGTGCTGGAAGTTATCTCCAGCTTGGAGAAATATCCCATTACCAAAGAGGCACTTGAGGTATGACCCATTATGATAAATATGTAATATTAAGACTAAATTTATATCTCAGAAGTATTAGCACTGACCACCTGCTCAGGTGCTGTGCTCCTTGGCTTTGGCAGGAATCCTGAGTGTCCCAAAGCAGTTTGGGCTGAATTATTTCATCTTAGTCCTTCCCAGCTTTGGGTTTGTTTTGAACATCAAATCCACTGCTCTTTGTAAACTGGAGCACAGCTTCAGTTTTTATTTCTGTTAGTGTGGCAGCACACCTGTACATTGATTCTTTACTTGAATTGTAAAAACTATTTTGTTGCTTCTTTTTGTTTGTGTTTTGTTTAAAGGAAGTAGATTAGAATTTTAGTTGTTTTTGATTTACCCATAGCCTTATTTAAGGACAGGCAACTGCCTTAGGGCATTACACATAGGTAGGTATGTGTACACGTGTGTATGTTTATGTATGTAGGTATATTGCTTGCACACATGACAGTGTAATGAGAAACATTTTAAAATGTAGCTTTTTGTAAATGTACTTTAAGTAGGACTGATGGATACTTATTTTGTGATGAGTCAAACTGCTTGTGTTACAGAAGACTCAGTTTTCCATAGATCATAAGTAACACAGCAGGGGCTCAATTTTTGAAAAATTTTAATAGGGAACACAGATTCCCTGCCCTTTGCTTTGGTTTAGACTCAATCTGTTCCTCCCCTGTGTGTTTTTGATGCATTTCTCAGGAATGTCACTTGTGAACATGCTTTTGTTCAGAATGTTTATCATTTTTGGAGAGTAAAGTTTCTCTCTTTGGTTGCAGGAAACAAGGCTAGGAAAACTCATCAATGATGTAAGGAAGAAGACGAAAAATGAAGAACTTGCCAAACGGGCCAAGAAATTGTTGCGGAGTTGGCAAAAGTTAATTGAACCTGTGACCCAGAATGAACCAGTGCCAAGGGGATTGCCGAACCCACCAGGTTCAGCAAATGGAGGTGCTCACAACTGTAGACCAGATGTGTCACTTGCTACAGTTCCTGGGTCCAAACCTATTCATGAGTTGAAAAATAGAAATGACATTCAAAAGCTGAACTCCCCGAAAACAGAGAAACTGGGAAATAGAAAAAGAAAAGGAGAACACCGTGATGGACATCAAGGCCCTCCTTCCAAAGTTTCCAAAGCTAGCCATGAACTGTTACAAAATTCTTCTCCCCTTCCAACTAATGGGATTGGGGGGAGCCCTGAAAACTTCCCCAGCCCTCTTGATGTCAACCTGCACACAGGGCCTGAAAGCAGCAGGACGGAACACAGTGAGAATGATAAACACAGTAAGATCCCAGTTAATGCCGTCAAACCTCACACGAGTTCTCCCGGACTTGTAAAACCTTCCAGCACTTCCTCACAGCTAAAGACTACAGTGCTTCAGCACCATGAAAAGCCGGAAGAACCTACAGGGCAGCACCAACCTAAGAGTCCCCGCTGTTCTTTTAGTCCTAGCAACCTAAGGCATGAGCCATTTGTCCGGCAGCATCCCACATATGCACCAAAGGGTTCTCTGCCTAGTCCATCTCAAAGGCCCCACTTCTTAGATGCTACCCAGGCTTCATCACCCTCTTCACGAGCACCATCGCTGATGCAGCCCTCAACACCTCCAGTACCCTCAAAAAGACCAGAGGCTTCCCATCAGACTGGAGTGGAGGTTTCTCAACACTGGCAGGAACACACGTCTTCTGAAAGTCATCAGCGGCATTTAGGGACCCTCCAGCATATGTCTCCTGGCTGCAAAGTGAGCTCACCCTCTGGGGAGCCTTTGATGCCACGGGTAGGGTTTTCTCCAGAGGCTTCCAAGATGGATAGTGATGACAATGCTGCTTCTGGGTCTGACAGTAAGAAGAAGAAGAGGTACAGATCTAGAGACTACACAGTTAACTTAGATGGACAGGTTCTAGAAGGGGGTGTCAAGCCTGTCAGATTAAAAGAGAGGAAAATCACTTTTGATCCCATGACTGGACAAATTAAACCTCTAACACAGAAGGATTCTTTGCAGGTAGATATTCCTGCCCTTGCTGACCAGCACAGGACAGAACCGGACAAGCCGGAGCAAAAAACCAACCTGCAGAGTCCTTTTGAACAAACGAACTGGAAAGAGTTGTCCAGAAATGAAATAATTCAGTCCTATTTAAACAGACAGAGTAGTTTGCTTTCCTCATCAGGCGTACAAACACCAGGAGCTCATTATTTCATGTCTGAATATTTAAAGCAGGAAGAAAGCACTAGAAGAGAAGCTAGAAAGACTCATGTTCTAGTGCCAAACAGTATATCCACAGACCTGCCTGGAGTTAGTAGAGAGGTCACAAATGATGATCTCAACAGAATAAGGCAACTCCATTGGCCAGGGGTGAATGGTTGTTATGATACACAGGGTAATTGGTATGATTGGACGCAGTGCATATCTTTAGATCCACATGGTGATGATGGTAGATTGAACATCCTGCCTTATGTCTGCCTAGACTGAATATAAGGTTGCTAAAATGCTTTCACATCTGCAATTAGCAAAAACAGCAGGGCAGACTCCATGATGCTTAACATGGAGAGTGCACCTCTTGTCCTGGAAAACAGGCCTGGAAGAGGGTCTCGAGGGGCTGATCCTTTGTAGCTCTTCTGTCTAAGTTCTTCTTTTGTGAAATGCTGCTACCAGTTTACTAACAAAAATAGCAAAGGAAGGGCGTACGAAGGACAAAGAATTGAGTTCAAAACTCTATAGCAAACCAGCTATAAAAAGTGTTAGTCCCCAAAAGGTTCAAATGATTTCCAGCACATGTGAATGCCGGAATCTTATCTACAGGCAGGTACAGAATACTTGTGGAAGAGTTACCTTAAAAAGTACGCATCTATTTATTTGCATTTTTTTTTTTAATTTGGCAGTGAGATGTCTGTGAGACAGTGTGCAACAGCTGTAGTTTTATTTGTATTTGCATCATCTCTCTGTTGAACGATTGGGTTATTTTAAGTCACATGGTGCAGATTTTTTTCAAACTGCAGCCATGCACTACTGCAGTTACCCAGTTTCCAACTCCACATTCCGTAGGCATCCACATATTTTAGTCTGGTTTCAGTTTAAATCCAGTCTCCAAGAAATGCTGCAAAAATTTAGTTTTTTTTAAAGTCCCCTCCCTAACCCCATCCTTTTGTCCTTTTTCCCTTCCTACAAATTTCTAGAAAACTTCAACTTTCTAGAGTCCAAAAATGTAACTGCGGGTGCTACTAGTGTGTAACTGTCCTGTGAGGGAAGAGGGAGCCTGTTTTGTATGCTGGAAATATACTTGTTACCATTCCTTTAGATATTGTTTGCCTTACGGATATTCATCATAAACGCGATTTGCAAAAACAAAGAGCCTTAGTGAATGTACAGTGACTAGACTTCTGTGTTCTTCAGATGCAGAAGGGAGCAACTTTGCTATTTGGTCCTTTAAGTGGACACATTGTGATATAAATGTGGAAATAAAAAAATTTGCACAAAAAAGCTTATGAATTATTAATTATAACTGATTTGGGGGGTGGTTGTCTTTTTCCAACTGTTTAATCCATGGAATAGTCTTTTGCTCCTGGGGGCTGCTACTGTATTTCGTCATCATCCTCCCCATTTCCCAGTCTCTTCCTCACCCAAGGAAGTAATAATCCATTTTTAAGTAGAAAGGAAAAATGATTTTTTAAAGTCTATGCTCTCAAAGATGAGTACTTCATATTATAATATCAATACCAGTACGACAAAGCTAAGTGAGACTTGTATCTGGCCTTACTGCAGAATTTCAGCAACCCAGAAGCTTCAAGTTCTGCTTATGAATGCTATATATGAAGACCACTGCAGGCATCTTATTCAAGTAGAATAACTGCAAGAGCTTCTTG
>CM053594.1:51054481-51126698 GCA_028646575.1 Pseudocheirus occidentalis
CCCCCCCCCCCCCCCCCGCCCTTGGGATTAGAGATTTGAGGGAAAGGGAGATGGAAGAGATCAGTAAGCATTTATTAGGCACTTACTACACATTAGGTACTGTTGGATGCTAGGGCTACAGAAACCAGATGGGAAATATTCTCTGGGAAACATAAATACATACAGAAGAAATAAGAAAGAGGATACAGGCAACTGAGGTGTTTGGAAAACTTGTGGGAGGTGGTGGTTGAACTGAGTCTTGGAAGGACACGAGAGGTTCTGCAGCGCAGGGGTTTGGAGGAAGCTTTGTCCCAGCCTTGTCCTACAGCCAGTTCAAGGGCTGGGTGTTGAGTGGTGGAATGATATGAGGAACAGAGGCCAATCTGATTGTACCACACAATGTGGGAAGGGCAATAACTAATGATTAGGCTGAGAAGATCAGCTGAAGCTGTGTAGTTGTGAAGAAATTTAAAAGCCAAATAGGAGTTTCCACTGGGTTGTTTCCTTTTTGTTTTTTCAGTAGAGGAGCTGTATGGTCAAATTTGCAGTTAAGGAAAATCATTTTGGCAGTTGTGTGGATGGGGGATTAGAGCCTGGAGACACTGAGACAAGACTGGGTGGGACAGTACAGCACTGAAGGGGTCCAGGGGAGAAGAACAAAGCTAGATAATGACTGTCCCCTTCCAGAAGGATAAGAAATAGACCAAGTCTATCATGGAGATAGAAATGACAAGATTTGGCAGCTGGTTAATCTGTGGGAAAAGAGCAAAAGGAAGGGGAAGGAGAAACCAAAGGGTGGGGTAGATAAATGAAAAAAAAAAAAAAAGAAATCAGAAAACTGGCACAGATGGAAAGGAATAAAAGAAAAATGTTCCTCTTACAAATCAGTCATCATTTCTGAAGAAATATTTCTCTGATATGTGGATGGTTCCTAGTATCTCCAACAGAGATGCAAAAACAAGGTAAAACATAGGCTCTTTGCCTAGGAAAGGGCCACCAGCATTATTGCCAACTGGCTCTTTGCTTAAAATGCATCATAGAATCTATTGCTTTTGCTCACTTTTTTAAAAAGAAGCCTAGTTTCCTCTCTTACTCTGGCTGTATCATTTGTCAGAGAAATTTGAGGGGAGGGAAAGGGAGGTGCACAGGCTTCCAGAAACATGACTGCATGACAAACTAGACAAGTGATCTTGGACAAATCTTTTCTAAGCTTCGATTTCTTCATCTAAATTGGAGGCTATATGTAAGGACAGCTTTGTAAATTATACAGCAACACTAAGACCGATGTGTAAAATCTTGGTGGCAGCCAGATTTTGGCAGAAATCTCATTCCAATCCCTCCTCCACCAATCAGGGCTGAGCAATCAAACAGGAGCCTTTTTATGAGGGTGTACATGTGCAGGAAGCTTGTGCCTCAGGGATTTTTTCTGTAATGAGCTTTAATTCTGTCTAGTAGAATAGCCAAGCCTACCAGGAAGCCTTGCCAGACCCTCTTGTTTTTTTAAAAGACCTGGGAATCAGTCCTCACTCTGCTCCTAACTTGTCTTGTAATTTTGGACAAGTCATTGGCTCTTTGTGAGCCTTTATTTTCTTCTCTGTTACGGGTAAATTATAACTGCACTGCCATCAATTAAAATATACTTAGCTGTTTTGCCTGCAAACATTTATTTTCTATTTAAGCCTGATTTTTTATTCATACACTATATAATATCCATTGTATGTACATAGAAATTTTTTTGTATTGAATTTTTGAGACAATGAATGTGAACACCTCTAAAACTTTTAAAGGATCTGAAGAGGATCCTTTAATTACTCCCTAATTAGAATCCTACACATTTTTATCAGGCCTGGAAGAAACTTTAGATATAACCTAGCTGAATTCCTTCATCTTACAGATGAAAAAGCAAGGGTTAGAAAGGTAAGTAACTCGAGAGAATAATACAAGAGAACTGGAAAGCACCAACAGGGCATAGTAGAACAAGCACTGGTCTTGGAACCAGAAAATCTGGGTTTTGCCAGTTTACCTTTCTAACACTGAAAGTCACTCCCCATCTGTAAGAAAGCTTATTAGTTCTCTTAACCCTTCCAAGGCTGATTCTAGGGTTGTAGAACCCAACACAGTTTACTGACCTGATAACCTTCAAACTGTAATCAGTCTCAGAGTTTTCTATCCACAGTAAAAAGATCCCTGAACTTGCTCTTCTGGTTCTTTACCTGAAGTACTTTCAGAATTCTGTTTTTCAAGAAACCAGAGAGCAAAGCAGGGTCAACTTGAAAAAATACTAAAAAGGAAATTTCAGTAACAGCTCACATTTACATAGCACTTTGGAATTTACAAAAGTGCTTTGAATACATTATATCATTTTTCAACTCTGTGAGGTGGGTGCTGTTTGTCCCCATTTTATCAATAAGAAAACTACTCTGAGGGAAATTAGGTGACTTTCCCAGGGTCACAAAATTTTAACTTGGGTCTTCTTATGTCCACTTTATCTGGAAGAGGCCCCAGATTATTGGAGCTGGAAGGAATTTTGGATATTATTTGGTCTGAACCCCTCATTTTTTAGATGAGGAAACTGAGGCTCAAAGAACAGTTCAGATTACTGGGCCACATTTTAAAACCAAGGTAGCTGACCCAAGATTAAAATCTTTAGACAAAACTGTTTTTTGGCACGAATTTAAATGAACAACTGGTGGTACTTCAGCATTGTAATTGAAAGAACAGAAATTGCATCTCTGTAAGAAACTTCTTGTAGGCTTTTACAATGTACAATCCTTTGTCCAAAGAATATCTTATAACATTTTAGCTTAAACTGTTGAGCAGAGCTGGCCTCACCAGACTTTGGTAAAGTGCCCTGGCTGCTCGTTGGGAATATTTTGTTCTGTTCCTCACTCGTACTCCTCCACATACTCTGGCCTACACAACCTCTAATGGTCCATGTCCCAAACATTTTCGCCAAATGACAATGAAAGCTATGCTCTTCCTCTAGAACAGTTGGGGAGAGAAAAAAGCAAAAACGGCAGGCACATGGGCTGTGTCTAGGAACATGAACCAGAATGACATCGGAATAGGGTTCTGCCAATCCATACCTTTGTGGCAGGGGGTGGGTTTCTTCCCTCCCTCTGCCTCAGTTTTGCCCCATTTTGTTTCTATAATAAGATGAGAGTAGGTTAGGGAAGGAGAACTTCCTGTTAGTAAGCTTACTGTCCTGCTAGCAAAGCTTCCTCTCATATAGGTAGTGCAAGTTTAAGCCTCATTTTGCAGATGAACAAACTGAGGGAAGAGATTCGGTCACCAGTCCAGCATGATATAGAATTAGAAAGGCCTTCAGAAATCTAGTGCCCTGAATTTGGTAGGCACTGAATGTTTATTGAATGGAACCTAGCCTACCCTCACAATCTCCCAATATAGTTAGAAGAAAACAATCTGAGTGAGAAAGAAATTAGTTAAGGAGCAAAACCAGGATTCAAACCCAGGTCTCCTGACCTGTACTCCAGTGTTCTTTACATTGTAGTCACCCAGGCTGGCAACTTCAGTGTCATCTACCTCTCATGTGGAATAAAGCCTTGTTCTATCTTCACAGCAGTTCTTAGATGTGTCCCATTTCTTTGCAGCAGCCTATTCTTTTCTGCCTATTCCATTCTCATTATTCCATACTATCCTCAAATGCCAAGGTATTTTCCTGAAGCACAGGTCTGACCACATCATTTCCCTATTTAGTAAATTCCTACAGCTTCCTACTACCAGTTATTTGTCCTTCCTTTTCCAGGAGGACTAATGGCATCACTGGGTGATGTCCTGACTTGCAAGTAAATTGGATTTAAGTGAGGCAGAGTTAGAGTTGCACACTCTTCAGCCTCATTATTCCTGCATAAATTCTTCTTGATTCCCCTCCCCTCCCCCACTCCCAATACTTTTTCCTTCAAATTATCTAGTTACCTATTTTCCATCTAAATGTTGCCTCTCCTCATTACGTTCCTGGAAGGCGAAGACTGTTTCGTTTTCACCTTTGAGGCTCCAGAACCAGACAGAATAGGTCCTTATAAAAAAAGATGATGTCCAGTCACACAGGTCAAAGTGAGCCTGGGTCTACTGACTACTCACTACACCTGTATTCTCTTCGCTTAAAGCCCATCAAGAGTAGCAAGAACAACGGATTTAGAGTCAGAACCCCTCTGAGTACGAAATTCAGCTGTTATTACGGGTGAGACCCCGGAGAAGTAAATGTAACCTATAAGTCACTATTTTCATCCTAAAAGATTGATCTCCATAAACCCCATTCTAGTTTCGTCAGGAATCTTGGTTCTGACGAAAATGATGTATGATCTTTGCTAAGTCCCTTGCATGCGAGACAAACTAGGTGGCACAATGGATAGTTACGGGCCTGGGTTCAGGAAGACCTGCATTCAGATTCAGCCTTAGACACTAACCCCGATGCTGGACAAGTCACTTAATCTGTCTGCCTCAGTTTTCTTAGCTGTAAAATGGGGATAATAACAGCACCTACCTTGCAGGGTTGTTGTAAAGATCAAATAAGATAACTGTAAAGCGCTTAGCACTGTGGCTGGCATATAGTAGTCGCTAAAGAAAGGAAAGCTATTATTATCAGCAACGAAGTTAAAGGGCCAGTCCAAAGGTCACATGGGAGCTCAGCGTCAGCGCCGGGGCTACACCAGAAGGACTGCTCCGGCAATCTGCAGGCTCCTCACGCTCTTGTCCTCCGCTCGCGAACAGCCATAGGCCCTCCCTCCTGGATAACCCGTTCTCTTCTCGAGGCACAGTCGCCCTGAGGAAATCCGAACGCAGGCTTCTCAGAACCAGGCCAAGGGAACATCACCACAGCAGGAAGAAAATAGGCTACCACAGCAGGAAGAAAATAGGCTACCTCACCACTTCCAAATTTCACTTCTGACGCGGCCGGAAGTTACGTGGACGACTGCTCCGCTCCGGGAAGCGGCCCACGTCGTCTCCGTTACGTAAGTCAGCGGCGGTGACGTAGGAGAGACTCCGGCCTATGGAGCTACGGCGACGACGGGAGGGGGCGGGGCAGAGCGGGCTCAACGCGCGCCCCCGGGCCGGCCCCGCCCCGCCTGCGACCGGCGCGCGGGGTCCCGAGCCGGGCCCGGAGCTGCAGGATGGCGGCGGCGGCGGCCTCGGCGGCGGCCTCGGCTGCTGGCGGCGGGTCGGTTAACGGCGCGCGGGGTGCCGGGGCGCGGGAAGGCGCGCGGGTGGCGGCGCTATGCCTGCTGTGGTACGCGCTGAGCGCGGGCGGGAACGTGGTGAACAAGATCATCCTGAGCGGCTTCCCCTTCCCCGTGACCGTGTCGCTCTGCCACATCTTGGCGCTGTGCGCGGGGCTCCCGCCGCTGCTGCGGGCCTGGCGCATCCCTCCCGCCCGCGGCCCGGGGCCCGGCTCTGGCCCAAGCGCGGCCGCGGGCGCCGACCCGCTGCCGCCCCGCTTCTACCCCCGCTACGTGCTCCCGCTCGCCTTCGGCAAGTACTTCGCCTCCGTGTCGGCTCATTTCAGCATCTGGAAGGTGCCCGTATCCTACGCGCACACCGGTGAGGCCCGAATGGGGCCCGGGGGTCCGGGAGGGCCCGGGGGGACCCGGAGGGGATCCAGAACTCAGGGAGACCCAGAGCCGGGGCAGCCGGAGCGGGGCCCGGGGAGGACCCGGAGCCCGGGGGAGGTTGTAGGGCGAGGGGGAGGGGCTCAGAGCCTGAGGGGCCGAACGAGGAAAGGCCCTGAGGCCGAGGGAGACACGTGGGAGGCCGTGGGGACACTTGGGGGATCTGAAGGTGCTGGGTATCCCGAAGGTATCTGGGTATCCGGGGAGCTAAGGGGCTGCCCGGGAACTGAGCGAATTGGGGTGGGGGGGGGCGGCGCACAAAATGAGACACAGACCTGGAGCTGAGGGAGGCTAGAGGGGATCTGGAAATTAAAGAGTTAAGGAGGGGAGAGGGAATCTCCCAGAGATCCAGACACTGGGGGGCCTGGAGAGCAAAGCAGAGGAGATTCAGGGGGAGGAGCTAGCTGATGAGGAAGTGGAGGCTTGAGAGCCGCTGAGATTGGAAGGTAAGGGAGATTGTGGGGAGATGAAGGTAGGAGGCCGGGAGGCTGAGGAGTGAAAGTGCTACGTTAGGCTCTGAACTGGAGGGCGGAGACAGTTTCATTTTTTTTTTTGGTTGTTTTGGTTCTAGTCCAGGTAGTGGCTATTTTCCAAATAATTGAATTGAATTGAATTGAAGGGGGGCTTTTAAAGCCCCTGGGTGGGGAACTGAGAACAACAGGAAACAACCAAGGGACTGGGCCCCTCAAGTCTTTGAGGCAAGAGGCAGAAGGGGCTCCGGGATGTCCTATTCTTTGGGGCAGGATGGGGAGAATGACTAATCCACAGAGCAGAAGGGATCTGGGAGGGTTCAGGAACTTAGAAGACAGGGAGGAGGCCTAAGAGTCAGGAAAGTAAAGAATGGGTTGCAGGCAACTGTGCTACACAGAGCTGACTTAGGGCAGGAGAGACTGAGACTTCAGTTAGGGAACTTGAG
The DNA here is from genome assembly GCA_028646575.1 of Pseudocheirus occidentalis. Taxonomy (NCBI): domain Eukaryota; kingdom Metazoa; phylum Chordata; class Mammalia; order Diprotodontia; family Pseudocheiridae; genus Pseudocheirus; species Pseudocheirus occidentalis. The sequence continues at coordinate 51,061,004 of CM053594.1, forward strand.
GGCAGAAAAGGCAGGATGAGGTGGTTGAACAGTGGAAGATCAGTGGGAGGGGTGATTGGTTGGGAGGAGACCCCAAAGGGTATGTGGAAAGGGGCAATAGCTCAAGGGTCCCTCTAACACATCACTTGTCTATCTGTTAAAACACCTAAGCTCACCTCATCCCCCATCCTCCAAACTCCTTCCATTGTAGTGAAGGCAACCATGCCAATCTGGGTGGTGCTGCTGTCCCGGATCATCATGAAGGAGAAGCAGAGCACCAAGGTAAAATGTACAGTTACTCGGCACTCAGACATGGCAGCATGGAACAGCCCAAACAGGACTAGGCTGGGGCCAGTGGCTGTGGAGATTCCCCATTAAGTTTTTGGTGTGACTTTTTGAAAGTAACTTTCCCACTCGAGTCTATTTCCTTTTGTCAAAGGAGGTTCATTTGACAGACAAGATGGTCTCCTTCTGCCCTTCCAGCTCAGTCTTCTCAGTTTCCGAGTAGTTGTTGCACTGCCAGAACTTGGCACCACACCTTCCCACACACCCCCTTTCACTCCCTACAAGCAAGACAGTTTCTAATTGGTTACATAGATGAAAGGACCAAACAGGTAATTTCAAGGAACCAGGAATGAGTTCCTAATCTGCTAGAAGCCCAGGTTTCTCCTTTGGGTAAAATCCAGAAACTCTTTAGAAGCTGAAACAGAGCTTGGCTTATTGTCTTTTGCGTTCTCCTAAAAATAACATATGCACTGACCAGTAATGCCAAGAGCACATGGCTGAACAAATAAGCTTTTCTGGCCTGGTCAACAGGAATATTTAAAGGGCTGAAGTACTATCCCATGTAGACCCAGTCTTGGTGTCTGCAGCATCCTCATCTGAAATCTGAGAATTTAACCTGGTGGGATTGACAGACTCAAAGAAGGTTTTAAAAAACAGTGGTTTGTAACCTGTGTGTTTTATGTAGCTCACAATCAGGTAGTGTTCTAGATCCTAGCCTATTTCACAGAAAACTAGGTCACCTTTGGATGATTCCTTATAAATCTTTACTCACTTAAAACTGCAGTCTATATGTAAGAATTTATTTTACCCTGCTCCTCCTAGAGGGCTGTTTTTTGCCGTTTCTTATAATTCACCATGCCTGGCACATAATAGTTGCTTACTAAATGTTGATCGATTGACTGATTCTTTTAGCCATAAAGCCACATCACTCAGTATTTCATAGATTAACATACTGATGTGAGGGACCTTAGACATCACAAAATCAGATATTCTCAGGGTAGGAAGGACTGGGACCATCAGGGATCATCTAGCCTCTGGCGGAAGACCTGCCTGTATGGGGTTAGCCCACTATCTCTTCTGAGGTGGCTCATTCCACTGAGAGTTATAGGAAATCTGATTTAAATATTTAATTTACAGAGGAAGAACCTGAGACCCAGGGTTATACAACTAGTTCCTGGTGGAGTTGAGCCTTGGGTCCCTGTATTCCTAGCGTAGTGTTCTTCACTGGATATTATAATCTATATCGCATAGGGTATTCTGCCTACAGAATTTAAGTGAGGGAATTTAAACTTCCTTGCACAGAAAGGAAAAAAATGGAACAGCCCTTCTTTATGGGAGAGTCTACAGAATCTACCCAGGAACTCAGGACCCCTCCCTCTAAGTAAAGAAGTCTAAATGTCGGCTATATAAAATATCAGCAGCCTCACCCACAGGGAATCACACTCCTAGGAAATATTCTAGAGCTCCCAATGTTGCAGAAAAACCTTATTTCTTTGGAAGTTTAAGGGGACTCTGTGGTTGCTTCTGTGAACTGTTATCCTTACTGGAGAGGGGCAGCCTTTGGGTACCTAGGTGGTATAGTGGATAGAGTGCTGGGCCTGTAATCAGGAAGGATTCATATTCAAATCCAGCTTCATAAACTTATTTGTTATCCTGGGCAACTCACTTAACTCCTTTTTTCCCTCAGTTTCCCACATCTGTAAAATGGAGATCAAAAATAGGACCTAGCTATTGTGAGGATCAAACGAGACAGTATTTGTAAGGTGCCTGGCACACAGTAGGCACTTAATGAATGTTAGTTGTTATTGTTACTATCATCATTTTAGACAGGCATTCTCGAATTGTTTTCAAAATTATTCTGTGACAAGAATCAAGTGTGATATCTAGATTAGTTATGAAAGGATAGGAAAGGTCATGAGTTCCTTTTAACAAAGATAACCTTTTCTGAGAAGGAACTTTACAAAATCCTGGAGCTTTAGACTTACAAGATTGATTCATTTGTGTTTATTCTGGCTGTGTCTTGCCCTTGGTTCCTTTTTTAGCTGAAAGTGAAGTGGGGAGACGGGGAGGACAGTATTAAAAGTATTTCCTTTGGAGTATTCAGCCTGTTGGTCACAGGTCAGTGCCAGTTAGCTTTATCCTGTGGGTAATGCCATGGCCACCATAACAGCAGGTACACTAGCATGTCTTCTCCATTCTTCCTCTTCCAGGTATATTTGTCCTTGATCCCCATCATCAGTGGTGTCTTGTTAGCCACAGTCACCGAGTTGTCCTTTGACATGTGGGGACTCATCAGTGCTCTGGCAGCGACCCTCTGCTTTTCCCTTCAGAACATATTCTCCAAAAAGGTATTCATTCAGTCATTGGTGGTGGAATGGATTTCCTGAGGATGGGCAAGGTCTTAGTAATCTGTAGTGCTGGGGTTGTTTAATGTAGCTGGATGTGGTAGAAAGGGCACTGGGCAGTAGAGTTCAAATTAGAGTTAAAAAGACAGAGATGATGGTTTGGTTCATATTGTCTCTGTGTTTGTGGGCAAGTTAGTGCACCTTCAAACCTCAGCTTTTTAATTTATAAAACTGTGATGATTGTTGTATAACCTACAGTCTGTGGCTCTTGTCAGCATCAAATGAAATAGTGTATGGAAAAGCATCTTCTAAATTGTAAACTGTTCTAGCAATGTAAGTTTCTGTTATTTAATATTGTTTATAATATTCAAAATTATAAACCTTTAAATTGTGCAAAAACACTTATTATCCAATTACTGGAGGACATACCAAAATAATAATAATAATAATAATGATATATGGTCCCTCCTTTTACAAAGTTTAGAGTCTTCAAAGCAGGTCTTTTACCCTTTGCCCAGAATCTGTTATGTATGAGTATGGCAAATTAAGCTGGATTAATGCAAAGAGGCAGTATTTTAAAGTGGAAAGAATGCTGAACTCGTCAGCTGAGAACTGGGCTAAGTGGCAGCTTTGACACTTTGACAGGACTGTGTGACCCTGAGTAAGGCTGTTTAATTATGAACTTTCCTGTCATCTTTGAAAACAGAAACGATAACAATAATAATAATGTTTGCACTATCTGCTTCACAGAGTTTTGTGAGTCAAGTATGTTTTGACCTCTAAAATACTATGAAATAGCTATTCTTACACTTTTTTTGTTTCATGGATGGATGGACACCTTTGGAAGTTGGTCAGAACCTCAGCCCAGAGGACTGTAGACAGGAAGATGATATTATATTACGGCTTGCAAGTGAATTGGTTTTGAGTGAGGGAGAGCTGTGCAGTCACCAGCCTCATTTTTTCCTTTAGAGCCATTTGGGTCCAGTGACCAGATACAGATCAGGATAACTGCAGAAGGCCCAGGATGCAGTGTGAAACCTTAGCGTTTTTAAGCTAAAGTCTTTCCCACTTCTCACTTTGCCTGAGGCAACGCCCATTCTGTTAGACTGAACACCTTCTGAAGGTAGCTCCTTTTATCTAGACTGAATCCTACAGCAACCTAGTACTTTAAGCACCTGATGTATGTTTGTTTGATGGATGATAATGTGATATGGCAGCTTACAGAGCTAATTGAATCTGGGACTTCATTAAAACACTTACAGGCTCATAATGAAGGAGATAACAAACCTGATTTTATCTTCCCAAATCTGACCCTTTCTGTGATATTGTGTTCAGGTCTATGGACCTCATTTGAAAAATAACATCGATAAGTTTCAGGACAACAGACTGGTAAGGGTGCTGAAGATTAGTTGAAAAAATGGATGATTTTTAATATAGAGAAGAACAAACCTTAGGGGGTCCATGGTAGCTGCCCTTGTAAGCACTTGAAGGGCTGTGAATAATTAGATTTATTCATCTTGGCAGAACTGGCAGCAGAAGTGGAATTCATAGAGAAGCAGATGTAGGTTTGATATAAAGGAAAACTTAGTCATGGTTAGAGCTGCCCAGAGATGGAGGAGGTAAGTGTAAATGCTGGTTAGGGATAGTGGGTCCCCCTTGCATTCTGCTAGTGGAGTTTGGGTGACTGCTTGGGTATATGTTAAAAGAGAATTCAAGGACATGTTAGAGTAGTTCTGAGGTTCTCTCCCACTCAACTCTGTCAGTCTGTGGATTAAAAAATTTTCTCCTTAGGGGGCGGCTAGGTGGTACAGTGAGTAGAGTCGGGAGGATCTGAGTTCAAATCCGGCTTCAGACACTTGACACACTAACTAGCCGTGTGACTTTGGGCAAGTCACTTAACCCCAATTGCCCTTCAAAAAGCAAAAAAACCCAAAACATAAAAAACAAAAAATAAATGTGGAAAAGATCTGTCAGTTACTTAAAGAGTTTTGCGTTTTCAGGTGCTGAGAGATTCAAGGATCCATCACCTTCGATTGTTGAACATACTTGGATGTCACGCTGTCTTTTTTATGATCCCAACATGGGTTTTGGTTGACCTTTCTTCTTTCCTAGTAGAGAATGACCTGGTGAGTTGGCCAAAGCAAAGAATCTGTTTTTCTTACTAGTTTCAAAGTAGATTTTGTGTTTTTGGAATCATTACTTTTTGTTGAACTTTTCTGAAGTTTCTGGCATCTGATAAGTAGCCCTCTTAACACAGAGTTCTTTATTATGCTGTGTATTTCTGTACAGTTGAGAAGGAAATCAGTTTCTGTTCTTCCTCATGCTGTATGTTTGCTTTCACCTACTGATAACACTGTTTTTCATTCATTAGAAGAAGCCAGGGAGGGAATGGCCCTGCCATTCCTAACTCTCCACGTAGTATTGGCAAGCCTTTTTGGCAGTCTACTTTTATCCTGAGAAATCTACATTTCAATTTCTTTGTGTTTTTCTTTTGTTGACATCATCATCATTATCATCTCTATTTACTCTTCCAGTGAGAAATGTAATGAAAGGTTGTAATTCTCTTGCCATTTTCAGACACAGCTGCCAGGAAAGACTTTTTTGTCTCTATGAATATTTTTCCCAATTACATATACAATTTTTAACGTTTTTTTTTAAATTTTGAGATTTTTCCAATCCAGATTGGCTTGGAATTCCAATCCAAAATTCCAGATTCTCTTTCCTCCCTTCTCTCCTCCCTTCCTGAGATGGTCAGCAATTTAATATAGATTATAGATATGCAAACATGCAAAACATTTCCATATTAGTAATTCTGTGAAAGAAAACAGACAAAAGAAGCACAAAAAATAAAAGAAAATGAAAAAATAGTAGGCTTCCATCTGCATTCAGATTCCATCAGTTTTTTCCTCTGGAGGTAGAGAGCATTTTTCATCATTGGTCCTTTGGAATTGTCTTATCATTGTATTGCTAAGGATAACTGAGTCATTCATCAGTCAACTGATCGTTATGCAGCATTGTCATCACTGTATACAATGTTTTTCTCATTTTCCTCACCTCACTTTATATCAGTTCATGTAAATCTTTTTCAGGTTTTTCTGAAATTGTCATGCTTGTCATTTCTTACAGCAAATTAGTATTTGATTACTATTATAAACCACAACTTGTTCATCCATTCCCTAATTGATGGGTACCGCCCCCCCCCCTCACTTTCCAGTTCTTTGTTACCACACACACAAAAAAAAGCAGCTATAAATATATTTGTACAAATAGGTCCTCTTCCCCCCCCCCTTTTTTTTAGCTTTCTTTGGAATACAGACCTAGTAGTGGTATTGCTGGGTCAAAGGGTATGTATAGTTTTATAACCCTTTGGGCATAATTGAAAAAGACTTTCTGAACTAAAGCAGACACCAATTTGAGCTACTGAGTTTCTTTTCATTCTGCTTCTGTCTCTTGTCAGCCTTTCCCTCTTTGTTTCTCTCAATTTCCTCTTCTAACCTTGTGGTTTTCTGTTTTCCTCCTTTTTCCCCTCAGTACTTTTCTGACTAATCATACCTATATTCAAAAACATTTTTATCAGGTGTATTTATAGAGAGTTTAACTGTTATAGAGCCACAGAATGTCAGAACTCTAAGGGACCTTGAAGGCCATTTTCATCTCATTTCACAGATGATAAAATTATTTGCCCAGTATTTCTCAGAGAATTAGTGGCAGAACCAATGTTTCAACCATGATCTCCAAGCTTCCTATTCAAGTATATCATGATGCTTTCATGAGAGATGGGGAAAGTAGAGGTTACTGCTAGGTGTTCTTCAGTCATGTCTTCACCATGACTTTTCATTACTTGGTATGATATAAATACCAACCACAACAACAACTAATGTCTAGTGCTTTAAAGTTTGCAAAATGCTCTCATTGACTTGCATAAGCCTCAAAACAAAAACAGTTCTTTGACATGTTTTGCAAATGCTTATCCATATTTTACTGATGAGGAAAACAAGACTCCGATTGAATAACATAGCTGTGCTCACACATCTAGCAAGTGTCAGAGGCAGGAACTGAACCCACATCTTCTTGATTCTGTGCTATGCTGCTCTTCAGTTCAGAGTAAATATCCAGAATATTAAACATACCCACATTGACCTGTAAATTTAAAAATGCATTCTTAAGCCAAATACAAATGGTAATTTTTCTGTGGCTTAAAATTTTCCCAGTCGTCTGCATACTCAGTGCTAGCACAGTACCCTTCACATACCAATTATTCAGTGACTATTTGAGGATTATTTATGGATAGTCAGGACTTGAATATGTACTCTTTTATAGGCACCCACAAACATCAAGGCATTTTAAAAATAAGGAAATAGAGAATCTGTATGTTAATAGATACTATTATCTAGTTAGCCCAGAAAATGTAATATTAGCCTTCCTTATCTGGCTTGGACCTATTGTTAATTTCTTTACCTTTTAAAGGCCATTGTTTTGTGATTGGGAACATCATAGAAGAGAGTTGGCTGTTTATTATCATAGTCACGTTTTTGTAGGAGACAAAAAATTTTGAGTTTGAATGGACTTGTTTATAGGCTAATGGGAAAATGATTGTGTCTATAGAGCTGTTGACATCATAAAGAATATCTTACTTAATTGTGTCAGTGTGAACCACTGACTGATTTGAACAGTTTCTTTCGTTGAAGCCAACCTAACACAGTGCAGCATATACTGAGCTTGGAATGAGGAGACCCTGGTTCTTATCACAGGTTTGCCAGCAACTAGCTTTGTGATTGTGCTTTGTAGATACAATGGTAATGGGCTTTAAAGATCCTCCTGTATTGACTTGGTTTTCCAGTTGAATGTTAAAACCCAGAGTATATGAATCCCACTTGTGAGATGGACTTGTTTACATGAAGACAGAGGGCTGAACTGGGAGAAGCTGGTGCTGTGGATTTAGAGAGAAGGCCCAAGCAGAGGAGGCCAGAAGGACTTTTGGGGAGCAGTATCGTGGAGGCAGAAAGAGAGGAGAGTTGCTGGGGGCCAGAGTTGCTGAAAGAGAGACTGTGAGGGCCAGTTGGAGCTGCCCAGGACTTTTGAGAACTGCCACCTAGAGCTGCTGAGAATTGAGGCATGGCTATGATGTCAATATTTTGTCTGTTTTGATGTTGTTTGGCCAGATTCTTTTGCTGGTGAAGGACAGTGCTGTTTTTGCAGAGTTCCTGGAACCATGCTGTGGGTTCAGAAGCTCTAAAGGAGGATTTTCTTGTTGTATGTTTACAGAAATCCTGGAAGAGGGTCTTGCTGATGTTTTCAGGGGTTCTGGAACTGTTCTGCAGGCAGAGAGTGAATTAGTGAGGACACTGGTGATGAGATGTAGGCTCTGGGACCTCCCCTCCCCCTTTTGAGCTCTCCTTGAATCTTTGAGGTACATACATTAGGAGACCTCTTCAAGTCTGATTGAATTTTCAGGAGGCATTTGCAGAGGCCATTGTTGCTGGGCCCAAACCTGTTACTAGCCTGGTCCTCCATTGTCCATCTGCTTCCCACCCTGGAGCCTATCAAGATATATCACGTTGACCTCATTAGCTCCACCTGAAGTACTGGAGTCTGATCTCATTAACTTCACCTGAAGTCCCTCCCCAAACTCATTACTGGAATCAGCCTCATTGGCTCCTCCTAAAGACCCTCCCCTGGCTCCTCCTCTGAACCATCCCTAGAGTTGTGGTCTAGTGGTTAGGATTTGGCACTCTCACCACCACAGCCGTGTTTGATTCTCCATCAGGGAACCATAAAAATGAAGAGGGTGCCCAAAGAAGGTTAGGGCTGCCTAAGACCCCAAAATACCAACATGCCGAGTCCTGCAGAAAGAATTCCACTCGTCTTCTCAGCCAAAGAAAAAGCAAAGTTTATTGAAAGGACTCTTACAGAGCAAGTCTCTCCTAAGCTATCCTAAGGTGCTCTCACCCAGAGCAAGTCTCTGCTAGGGCATTCTGTGGTGCTCTCACAAAGATGGAGGGAAGATGCCGTCTTATATACAGAGGAGTCTAGGGGTGGTTCAGAGGAGGAGCCAATGTGGTCTGACTCCAGTAATGAGTTTGGAGAGGGACTTCAGGTGAAGTTAATGAGATCAGACTCCAGTACTTCAGATGGAGTTAATGGGGTCAATGTAAGATATCTTGATAGGCTCCAGGGTGGGAAGCAGATGGACAATGGAGGGCCAGGCTAGTAACAGGTTTGGGCTCAGCAACAATGAAATACTTATGGCCTCTGCAAATGCCTCCGGACTTGCAGATGTTTCCTAATGTATGTACCTCAAAAATTCAAGGAGAGCTCAAAAGGGGGGGGTCCCAGAGCCTACACCCCATCACTGGCAATGTATATTGTGGTTTTGTTCAGTTTTGTCTCCCCAGGAACAGAGATTGCTGAGAACTTGCCTCTTGTCAAGAAGAAGGAAGGACCTTTCCTAGGGTTTTCTATGCTGTGTAGTAGCTTAAGGGTGGATGGCTTTTTGTGCTCTCCAGCCCCTTTTGAGAAAGTGTTTGGCATTATTGGTATTATAATTCAGTTGTGATCCAGGGGTGGGAAACTTTTGACTTTCTTTTGTGCTCTTTGACTGACCTAATGAATGTACTTTGTTTATGATTGGAAACTAATCTCCTTTTTGAGAAGAGAGACTTTGACTAAATGAATGTGCTATCCAGGGGTAGAGTAGTACTTGAATTGAATTGAGAGCTTACTAAATGAATGAGTTACACTGTATTTTGATTTTGTCTGTTCTGTGAATGTTTTGCCTTAATCAGTCTCTGAATAAATGGAGTTTGCTATGCTGGTATTCCATACCTTGGAAGTTGCCTTTGCTTGCCATTACTAAAATATCTTACTTAATTGTATCAGTGTGAAACTGACTGATTTGAACAGTTTCTTTAGTTGAAGGCAACCTAACACAGTGGAATATATATACTGAACTTAGAATGAGGAGACCCTGGTTCTTGTCTCAGGTTTGCCAGCAACTAGCTTTGTGATTATGTTTGGTAGATAATTTGCCTTCTCTTGGCCTTGTTTCTTTATTTTTTAAACGAGAGAATTAGACTAAATTATAGGAAGGGTCCTATCTAATTCTTATGCTGTGAGCCAACTGTGTTCACTTGGAAGGCTGTGTGGAAAGAAGAGCTGAGTTTCATTTGCCCCAAACACACCCAAACTGACTGTGTTTAACCCTGGGTACATCACAGAAAAACCTCTCTGAACCGCAATTTTATCATCTCTACAAATGGAGATAGTAGCATATAGTTCAGGCTCGTTTTGGAGATCAAATGAAATGATCTATGTAAAGTGCTTTGCAAACCTTAAGGCAATATATAAATGTTACCATTGAATTTGAGGTGCTTCACTTTGACAAGGAGTACTACAGGTAGGAGAAAGTGATAGGTCTTTTAGAAGATGGAATCGGGCATGGTCAGCTTGAAGAAGAGCAGAATTTATAGCCCTTTCAAGTATTTGAAGGATGTGAAAGTTGCATCAAAGAAAATTAAAGCTTTGAAAAACTTGCTAAACCAATTCCCTAAAATTTTAAACTAAAGTCAGTGGGCAGATCTTTATCTGATCAAGGGAGTAGCCGGACATCTTTCTTCTCTACCCCAATACAATCCCAAATCTAGATGGAAAACAAAAGTTAAGGAAGCCCTGAGAGCAGAAAACTGAGGACAGAAGCCTCTCAGGTTGGAGTGAAGGGTGTAATGATGATCAAAAGGCACCAGATGCCTCAACAACTAACCTTGCCTATACCCAAGTCTGGTCCTTTGGTCACCCTCTTTATGTCTAATCATCTTTGCTTCCTTAGATTTTTGTTTCTCCTTATTTGAAAACTCTTTAGAAGCCAAAGCCCCATTCACAACTGCCCATTCTGTCTTGAGCTGGGTAGCATCGTCCCCTTCATTTCTGAGATTTGTAGTTGTAGATCCTTGTTACAGATCTAATACAGGGTTTAAGACATAATTTTTAGAAGAAGAAAAAGGAAATTTTTCCTATCGAGTTCTCCCTAAGTTAAACAAACTGCCTTTTGAGGATCCTGGATGATGACTTCTCAGTCTTGTTATAGAAAAGATTCTTGGAAGGTATTGCCTCTTTCCTAAGCTGAGATTCTGTTCATGAAAATAGTTGAAAGAGGACCCATCACCACCAGGTGTTTGTAATTATCCTTGTAGCGGCTGTGAATTACACAAAATCGTTCTGCTGTAAAAATGTAATGACTCTTCTGCCATCATCCATCCATGCATTTTACCTCCATAACCTAAGTTAGAAGGATATCAGATCCAGCCTCATTTGGAATAGATGTTGAGAAGCAATCTCCTAGGACATCTGTCCCTCAAAGTCTCCTTTAGCTTAGCCACTAGGACCCAGTCTCTATCTTCTCTTCTGATTAATTTCTGTACGGGGACAAATACCCTAGATTTGTCATCAGAAGATTTGTGTTCCAGGGTGATGTCTGCCACCTAACCTTGCACAGGTTTATCTTTTCCTCTAAATCTCATTTTCATCATTTGTAAGGTGGGATAATATTTATACTGCCTAATCACAAGATAGTTCTAAAGGTTGAATGAGGTATTTGAAAGATATTTACCACCCTAATGAGCTCTGTATGTGTAAGTTCTCAGTGCTTTCAGATGTTATAGCACTTCCTCTAACACTAACAGTTTTGTTTTTCCACTGTGGATCAGTCTTGTAATTTTGAAGTAACACAATGTCGTGGGTTTTTTATTTCCCTTTCTGTAGAATTCGATTTCCCAGTGGCCCTGGACTTTAATGCTGCTAATAGTCAGCGGATTTTGTAACTTTGCACAGAACGTCATTGCTTTTAGTATTCTTAATTTGATCAGCCCATTGAGTTATTCTGTTGCAAATGCTACAAAAAGGATCATGGTTATCACAGTATCCCTCATAATGCTACGCAACCCAGTCACCAGCACTAATGTTCTGGGCATGATGACAGCTATCTTAGGGGTCTTCTTGTATAATAAGGTAAGTGTCTGTTGTGAATCCAGCTCAGGTTAGTCTCCCATTAATGTCAGAATTCAATAATTGTCTTTTAGTACCTATGAAAAATAGGTTTAAGGTTCTGGGATTGGCAAACACTTCTTCAGCAGGCCCTTGGTTGGAGGATTCAAGGATAAAAAATTGAAGATTCACTCTTTTCTCTTGAGCAGCTGTTCATCTGTGTTTAAATTGTCTGATATGGGTGTACAGCAAGATGTTGTTTTGCAGCCCCTTCTCTCTCCTTTGGAAAAAATGGCCAGATTGTTTCTATCCTCAGCATTCACAGAACGTAAGAAGTTTAGGATTTAAAAGGCCTTCAGAGCCTTTCCATTTTAGTACTTGCCCAAAGCATGATTCACCCCTGATAAATCATTATTCAAGGGTCTGTTTCAATATCTCCAGTGACAGAAAACTCAGTACCTAGCAAGAGGACCCCTTCAATTTTTTGGCAGCTATCTTTGTGAAGTATTTCCTTCTATTGGACCTAAGGCTGCCTTGCTACATTTCACCCTTTTGTTGTAATTTGGTCCCTGGAACCACCTATGATAAACTCTTTTTTTTTTTTAAGGGGTAGAAGGAAATCCTATACATGGGACTTTGTTGGTATAGGGAAAGCACACTGAGAAAACTTCCCCTGCCAATACAGAGAGGCAACTGGTACCTTAGAGACTTGCCATGGGCACTTAAAAGTTAAGGAATTTGTCTGAGGTCCTGTAGCCAGGATGAATTATAGGCTGGACTTGATCCTAAGCCTTCTTAACTCTGAGACTTAGTTTCTAGCTACATCTCAGAAGGGAACCCTTGAAATATTTAAAAACAGTGGTCGTGCACCCATGTCTCTTCTTTGGACTAAACATTCCCATTTCCTTAATTAGACCTAATTCTAGACCTAATTAGATCTAATTAGACTAATATCATAGTCCCCCTCTTCTTTTTCTATCCTAAATTCCACCTCATGTGCTCAAAAGTAAACACATTGTTCATTATCTGTTTGACCAACAATTGGGAATTTTAATAGCCAGGAAAAGAATAATAGACTGGTAGCTGTTTATTGGAAACAAGAATTTGTCCTGGGCTTCTTAATGTTCATAAATTGTTCCAATGTTTGCCTTGCTCTGAAAATGCTAATTTGTTTGAATCTCTGAGTAACTAAGCTTTTGGATTTGGCAATAAGCAGGTATTACATTAAAAAATGCTGAATGTTTCATCTAACTTTTTATTGTCCAGACCAAGTATGATGCAAATCAAGAGGCCAAGAAGCATCTTCTGCCTGTGGTAGCTGGAGACCTTGGAAATCCTGATCATCATCGGAATACACCAGAGAAATCTCAGAATGGAATTATTTTCCCTCAGCATGGGGACTACTATGGTCGAACCAGCATCTTCACAGATCACTTTCAGTACAACAGGCAAAACTATCCAAACACATACAGTTTAAATCACTATGATGTATAGAATTTAGAAGACAGGTAGAGACTGTTAAGAGATTATTTTTTTTCCCCCAAGCAGTATCAGAAACTTCTGACACACCAGAATTCAGAATCATAGAATGTACTTCTCCTGCAGATGGGAAGGTGCATGATTGTCAATGATACAAGTGTTATTTTCCACTAAACACATTTTATGCATGGAGCACCTTTCATAGGGATCCTGGAGCAGGGAGTATTAATACTGCAGTGCAAGAGTTTGGGGTTCTGGTGAAAGGTAAACTTTCAGACTCCAGGAGAGGGGGATCTTTGCTGGCTATGTTATCTTCGAGTTTGACACTAGAGGATTGTGTCAATAGGAAAATTGTGGCCAGTATTACTTTTCTGTGCTTAATTTTCTGAAGCCATGTGTTTCTAAGTTAACATCTTTGCTTTCTGAATGAAGTTACTTAAGATCCTTTTTGAAAAATTTAAATTTCTAGATAGACTCTTCATAGGTTGGCACTCTGCTATTTGTGGTTATCATGGGCAAGGATTGTGCCTGAGTCTCTAGAAACCAAAGTTTGCATTGCACTACTTGAACATGCTTGGGTCACAACTACACTATGGGTGGTAAAGGGTTTGGTTGGTAGGAATTTGTGACCCCATTTTAATGGTTTCTATAGATTGTCAAAAAGGAGGAATTTTTATTTAATCAAAGAAGGGTCAGTGCTAAAAGAATTTTATTGGTGACTATGAATAGTACTTCAAATATAAGGAAAAGCCAAGTAGTTTCCCAAGGCATTGTGACAATCCATTTGTGATCCTCAACAAATGTAAAAAAAAAAAAACTGTAAATCAATAGACTGGGCTTTCATCGTGTTTGCATTCTGGGCATGCATCATTTTTCGTTGCTGGGTATGTTCAGCTTTATTCTTTGGCCTGAAATTCTGAAGTTCACTGGCTCACATCCATAGAAGGAAGTTCATCTCCTCTTCCATTGCAGGAAGGAGCAGAATACTTTCCTCTCCTTGATGCATCAAGTGATTTCAGCAGCAAGGGAGTATCATTGCACATAATCCCTGATTAACAAAAGACACATAAGGAAATAATAATCGGTGCTTTAAACAGCTCTTTCCCCAGGACTTGTACGCTGTCATCCTCTGAGGTTTGAATTGGGCAAAGATTTGGCAGACAGATGCTGCCACAGGAAGCTTTGTTCTTATAGGAAGGATTTTGCATTTTCTACAGATGATTTGTAAATGTGTGTCTATATCCTGGGCCCTCTGACTCCCTCTTTAATCTAAAGCCCTTTGCTTTCAAGTGTTTCAAAACTGAACTATTGGTAATAGCAAACATTTGCCATTTCTGTATGCAGCAGAAACAAGTCACTTTGCAATTTTGTGTCTGTACTGTAATCGGAGAAAATAGAAAGGAATCGAGGATACTCTGCAAGTTTGTTTTGCTATTTCCTGATAGAAATGGTTAAGCTGTGTTGAATATGTTTTTTAATTACATTATTCAGAATCATGTCTCCCATGTAGGATGAAAGGTTATTAGTTGAGCTTTGTCTTTTTTTTTTTTTTAACACACAAATAAACACAATATTTTGACCAGGATTAAGATGTTAGACCTTAACAGTTCTGGGTAATGAAAATAACAGAGCCCAATTTAAACAACTGATTCTTCTATGGATTTGGTTCTACTACAGGTATAAGTATGTTCTGTCCTGTTCTTTTTAGCTTCCTAACAGTTCTTACATTTTGAAAAACCCTGATAGAACATGATTAGCCCAGGAGGTCAGTGTTAATCCTGTCTTGTGCCACTGGCCTTCTAAAGGAGTTCTGCCCTAGGTGATGAACTCTTAGCTCAAAACTTGGGATCTTCCGTGCTGGCTTCCTTGTAAAATACTGGTTGGATAGATACCTCAGTGGATCCTCATTGATCTTATTGACATATGGTACTGTAGATTAGAGGTGTACGTGCAGCCTGCAGGTTCTTGCAGCCCACAACACTCCTGAATGCGCCTGATCTAGCTTAAAATGTAATTGAGAAATACTTAACAAAACAAATAACAATAAAATAACACAGGTGATAGTACATTTTAAAACTATGTCAACGTGTTGCCCACAGAGATCCTTTTGTTCAGCTTAGCAGCCCCATTTCTCTTTGTGGTTGACGCCCCTGCTGTAGATGATGATCCGTCTAGGCCTTGCTATCCTGTGCCATTCTTGTCCGTGTCCTTTCATAAAGGATTTACCTAATGTACTGATGGCCTTCCTTCCTCTAGATATCGAGGTATTTCATAGAGACCAGGGCAGCATTTGAGCTGTTCATCTTTTAATCCTCTTTTTGGGTACATAGTGAGTTTCACTATGTTTTTGACAAAATGAAGTCTTCTCTTTAGAGGGAGATACACACTGTGGCAACTATTGGCTCATTGACTTTTTCCTTCTTGCTTCTGTTAGATTAATAAAATAACTTGTGTATTTTGCATGAAAATGAGCCAATATTGTAACCAACATTTGAATCTTTTTTTTAAGTTGCTACTTTTTTTATAGTAAGTATGCTAGTACATGAATAAGGTCAGTCAAAAGAAATAAATGGATCAACTTTGTAAGGCCCTAACGCTGCTTACCCCTACCCTGGCTGGATTTTTATATGTTACAGACTTTAGAGTGACTTTTTTTTGTGACTCAGCCCTCTGTTTCTAAGCTTGAGTACAGCACCTAAAATCAAAAGGCATAGCATGGGAGAGATGTAGAAAAGACCTTTCCAGATGGTTTCATGATGGGGGTTAGATCCTATATGGATTTTTTTTTCTTTTTAGCAGCATTTGAGCAATACTGAAGACATTTTTGCACATTCTGGTTAAAACAGCAAAGTAGTGTTTTTGCCATTTGATTTCTTGAACACAGTAACCCACGTCCAAAAGAAATCCAGGTAAAAGGAAGTTTCTGATATTATTGCAGTTTTTATTTACTTAATTTTTCAATGCAGGATCTTATGTAGTTGAGGTGAAAGAGTTGTTAAATACCATGTGTAAATTAATGAGCGGTCTTTAATTCTGTACATCATCTTGTAGCAGGTACGTACGCTGGAATGAAAAGACCCTTGGGGGACAAACAAAACATTCCTCATCATCAAAGGAAAGAAAATAAATCTTTACAAATGTAATGTTGCTCAGAGTACATACCTTTTAAGTAGAACATTAGTTGTGTTAAAGGCTCTCTGATAGTTTAAGATAATTTACTGTCTGTGTAATTTTACATGAGAGAACTCCTATAACTGTAGGTAATTAGGCCTCTACAGCTTTTCTAACCTGTCCTTATTTCGTTATGTATCTTGACACAGTCATAAAAGAAAACATTTGTTTGCCCTGGAAAATAACAAGACATAGGACAATTATAATCTTCATAGAGACAAACATTTTAAATACTTGAAATTTTGCAGGCCTGTTTCAATTATGTTGAACCTGTTTTCTAGACCAAAATGCTTCCAGATTGTGTGTGAAAGTGAATTTTTCCATGTTGTATATGTTCACCAGTGGCATTTGCCACAAAATAAAGAAGCCTCCATAAGGAAAAAAAGAACATTGTGCATTTGTTCAGCCTCCAGGGTGTGCCCCTCCCGGGAGCAGTATTTGCAATGATCTTGTTGCAAGATATGCCTCTCCTCAGGAAGACCAGCCACATTGGACAAAATGATTTTCTTGTAGGACTCCACAGCAGAGTTCAGAGTATTAGGGATTCTGTTTGGGGAAGGTTTTGAAATAATCAAAACCAGTTAAGCATCAAGTAGCTTTTCACCCCAGCTATTGCTTAAATGTTTTGTGGGAAATTTCTTGGCACATTCATTTCCCAAGTGGTGAATAAGCACTATTAATTCTTAGGACTTCTGACAACTCAGTGGCATCAGGACTCTGGGGACGAAATTTCCATAATAGGGATCTGCCTTCTGTATATAACTTTATACATATAAAAATCACTGTCAGATTCTTGTGTGGTATTCAGAACCATTTGGTGAAATAGGCTAGGTACTTTCCTCTCTTCCAAGTGATGACACAATCTCATTAAAGGGAAGTAACTTACCTCATTTAAAAGTCAGCTCTTTGGATTCCTCAGTTCATTGTTCTTTTTATGGCAAAGTGTTTCCATGGACATTACTAGGATTTCATTGTGTAGGTATATACACTGAACTTAATGAAGTCAAAGAGTTCATTCCCCTAACACTGATAGCTCACATTTGCCTGAATTGGAACCTAGCTTATTAGAAACATTCCGTTTTAATCTGCTGAAAAACATGCATGAATATGCAATTTTTCTCTTATTTAAGAGGGCTTTCCTCTGTTACTGCTTTGTAAACTAGGAAGAATTGTTTCTCTCTAGGGGGCTTTAGTGGGGAGATTGCTTTTTCTCCTGTACCACCATACATTATTTTGCTTTTTTTTTTTTTTTTTTTGTAGGGGGGACGGTAGGGCAATTGGGGTTGTGACTTGTCCATGGTCACATGGCTGTTAAGTACTAAGTGTCTAAGGTTGAATTTGAACTCAGGTCCTTACGGACTCCAGGGCTGGTGCTCTACTCACTGTGCCACCTAGCGGCCGCCCCCCTCATATTTTTGCAGTAAAAACTCACATTTCATTAAGTACTTACCTCTGTCTTTCAGTATTGTAAGGAGTCGTTTTCATTTTGTACATGAAACAGGCTCAGGGAAGCTGTGAATCACCTGAAGAGAAGCGCTGGGATTTGAATCTTGTTCCTGAGGCCACATTGAGTATTCATTACACCATAGCTTTCCCTTTTAAAAATAAACTTTCCCTATCCCTTTAAGGAAGCCCCATAGTGTAGTGGAAAGAGGATTTGCTCTGGATGTACAGTGGCATAGAAGAGCTCTTGCATGACCACAGGCAGAATTCTCCACTTTCTTGAAGAGTCATGGATTTCCTTGTCTGGATGAGAGCTGGGATCCGTAGTCTTTGAAGTGCCTTTGAGCTCAGGTTTTTTTTTGATCCTGTAGTCTGGGTTGATGTGGGGGTGGCACAATAGCTGTCCTCATGTGTTTAAAGGGATTTGATTTGTGCTCACTCCTTGAAGGCATAATTAGTAGGAGAAATATGGAGATACTGGCTCAGGACCGTTCTGAACTGGAGCTGTTCAAAAATGGGTTGCCTCAGGGGCACCTTGGTGGCAGAGTGAACAGAGCACTGGCCCTGGAGTCAGGAAAACCTGAGTTCAAATCCAGCCTCAGACACTTAACACTTATTAGCCATGTGACCTTGGGCAAGTCACTTAACCACAATTACCCTGCCTTACCTCCTCCAAAAAAAAGCAAAAAAAAAAAAATCACCTCAGGAAGCAGTGGTTGACCAGTTGTTAGATGGATTATTTTTCTGTGAACTTCTTTTCAGGAACAGTCTGAATCAAACGATCAAACCCTGATCTGTGAGACTCTGAGCCTTGCTTCCACCACTAATCTAACTCTGGGTCTCGGTTTACTTCACTATTAGTTCTTGTACTGTCATCTTTACAGAACTGTGAAAAACATTTTGTAGATATTAAATGCCTTGGATACACTTATATAGTTGTGTATTAGCAGAATTTGAAAGAATTGAGATACTGGTTTTATACTCATAACATAAACCAGCAACTCTTGACAATTTGTATAAAAAAAGGCTTTTGCAAAAGTATGAGCCAAGAGCCCACAAGTTTGAAATTATGTAGAACTGGAACAGGGCATGGTAAAATAATATGAATAACATTAAAAGAAGTGAGTTTGGCAATAATAAAACAATATTTTATTGGCAAAGTTTTTTGTTTTTGGTTTAGCTGTTTTCCTAAACACCACCAGGAAACCCAAAGATATTTGGCATCTGAATGTCAGCCAGGGAAGCTCATTCTTCCAAGTGAGAAAGCTCGTTTGACCAAGGTTTTCAAGTTTGTTTAGGGCCTGTCTTAAAGAAGTAGGCCTTGGAGCTCCTTTTAGTTAATCTTGGCCAAGGCAATCTTTTTCAAATGCAATATGGGCCAGTGGGAGTATTGGCCTTTAACCTGAAGGGCTGATTTAAGTCCTCAATCAGCTACTAAATTGATGTATGATCTTAATAGTTCATACTTAAGATACCAATTTGTGATTAAAAAACTTTAAATTGAACATTCTTAAGTGTTTACAATACAGGCCATTTTTTTACCTGCTTGATGTGCAAAGGCAAAAATGAGATTCCAAGCAGTTTATTTCATTATACACAGGCAGGTAAAAATAATGTACTTTGAAGCAGGAGAGACCACCTAAAGTGGAAGACCTGTAAAGGCTTCGTGTAAGAGGCCGATCCTTTGTTGAGGACACAGATGAGCAACAGTGAGGGGTGGGGAGGGTAGGGGGGAACCAGGCTATAAGTGCAACAGTTAGGAGATAGTACTTTTAAGTTAAGTAACTGCTAAGTGACCAGTTTAGTTAGAATACTGTATGCAGGAAGGTGACTAACGTGAAATCTATAAAGGCAGTTGTTGAGTAGAACTGCTGTAACTTTTCTGTGCCAGGCAGGGGAATTTGTGTCTCACATGTTACATCTGTGCTTTAGTAATACTATTTGGCAGTGTATAGAGGACGGATCAGAACAGGGGAAAAGACTAGAAGCAGAAAGACCATTAGAAATTGTTACAGTAATTAGTTTAAGAGGTGATAATAAGGTCTACAATAAGCCGAGTTGAAAGGGACAAAGGTGCTGGGTAATTGAAATCAAGGGATACTTGGTAACTTTATGGTGGTGGTGGTGGTGGTGAGACACGTGGGAGAACAATGAAGCCCCTTCCCTTGGAAATGGGAAGGGATGGGGTGTATTTAGGAAGGAATTCTACAAACAGTAAATAATAAAAGCTGGGTTTTGTTTTGGATTCACCTGGAATTTGAAATCTAACAACTCGGACTGCTGACGTGGTGGAAGGATTGGAATGCAGGAAAGGAAGGGCGGCGGGTCTGAACCCAGGGGACATCCGTGCACTTTTAGGTTTTTGTGACAGGTTCCACGTTCCTCCCGGAATTAGGCTCCGTAAGGACACTTTGGTCCGCGCTCCCTGACCCTCCCGCGCCTCTGAAAAGTGCTAGGCCCCCGATGTTTGCCAGCCCTCGACCTCGCGGCAGCACAAAGACACCGCCGCCGCTGACTCCGAGGCCCGCAGGCCCACAGGCTCCTCTCTCGCCCACGCCGGCGGAAATCTTTCTGTGCTAAGGGTTCCCACCCTCCCGCTCCCCCGGCATTTCCCGCAGCCCCTCCACCTCAACACCCCGTTCGTCGTCGTAGTTTTTTCCTCGGCCGCCAATCTACAACATAGGCTGCCTTTATCCTCTATCTCTCGCCTCCGCCTTTGTCCAAGTAGCGGTGCCCCTCGCCAGACGTGCCCTCTTGGAATCCCAGTCGTGCGTCCCTGCCTTGGCCCGCCAAATTGTTTTGTGTTTGTGCACGTGTCTCTACCAATAGACTTTCACGCCGTCTCGGGGTCCTGGCACACAGCAGGCGCTTCATAAATGCCTACCGAGTTGAGCGGCGGTTCCAGATAGAGAGGGCGGCCTCAGGGGCCCAAGACTAGAAGTCAGTTACCTAAAGTAATGAAGCACGGTGGAGAAAGATGATGCTCGGACCCAGGTCTCTGACCCTGGAGATTTAAAGAAAAAAAAAAGAAGTAACGGACACTGGGAGGCAACGGACTGAGATCGTTTCCCGCCATCCGCTCCACCCCTTAAAGAAGGTACATCCCGCCCTCTGGGAATAACGCACTTCCGGTTCTCCATGGCAATAGTCGTAAATCAGTACCGGAAGTGACAGATGACCATAAATTGATACCGGAAGTGGCTTGGTACGTCGCAAAAGTGAGGTGCGACACTTCCGGCCGGCTTCAGTCTCTGGCGCGGGGAGGAATCGTGAGCTTCCCGAGGACGTTCTACGGCTCCGGAGCCATGGAGCTGCCGCTGCCGCCTGACGGTGAGTCTGGGCCCAGGCCTTAGGGGACCCAGCCGCGGCTTCCCTTCCCCATCCCTGCCGAGCGCACAACCTCTCGGGCCCCTTCTCTTCCCGTAGCCCCGCCCCCAGCGTCCCCGTTTCCCGTGTGAGCCCCGCCCCCTCTTGCCGCCTCAGTTTCCCCCCCGGGCCACCGTCCTTTTCCCTATCGCCGGGGATGTCGGGTGGGGACTTAGGGCTCCGGCGGGGAGACCGCGCTCGCTTGTCTCTCCTGCTTTTTCTTTGACCCATCCTCTTCTGGCTGGGCCCCAGACCAGGAGCTGCGGAATGTCATCGACAAGCTGGCCCAGTTCGTGGCCCGCAACGGGCCAGAGTTCGAGAAGATGACGATGGAAAAGCAGAAAGACAACCCCAAATTCTCCTTCCTCTTCGGAGGCGAGTTCTACAACTACTACAAGTGCAAGCTGGCTCTGGAGCAGCAGCAGCGTGAGTGGGTCCAGACCTTCTTGGGACCAGTGGGGTTTTGCAACAGTGGGTTGTAACAACCTCCTCCATTCAATCCAGCCAGTATTTATTAAACATCCACTATATGCTAGGTACTTTGTTAGTACCTGGCATATTACAGTGCTACTCTCGGTTTAGGAAGAGGAAAAAAGTCATAATCCTTCCTCTCAAGAAGCTTACATTCTCCTGGGTGATGCAGCCCTGAAATACATAAATAAATATGTAAGGAGGAAGAAAAAATGACAAGTGGAAATTGGAAAAATTTCCTAAAAGAGGTGCCTTTGAGCCTCAGAGCTCAGCCTCAAAGGAAGCTAGGAATTTTATGAAAGAAAGGTAAGGTGGAAGTGCATTTCAGGCATGAGAAACAGCCTTTGGAAAGGCAGGAAGTCTTTTAAGTCATTTAATAAGCATTTATTACGTGCTTTCTATGTGCCAGTTTAGCACTGTGCTAAATGATGGGGATACAAGGAAAGGTAATAACAATCACTGCCCTCAAGAAGCTTACGTTCTGATTGTTGAGACAAAATATAAATGACAAGGTACATGTGAAAATATGTACGGGGGCTATATGTGAGGAAGAAGAGACTATCTGCTGGAGAGGAACTGGGAAAGACGTCCTGTAGACAGTGACATTTGAGCTGAGGAAATGAAGAGGAAGAAGTGACGTAGGAAAACATTCCAGACATGGGAGAAAACGAATGCACAGGTACCTAGACTGGTGATGGAATGTTATGTTTGAAGAAATGCCCAGTAGTCCAGGCTTGTTGGATCATAGAGTGATAGACAGGAGTAAAGTATAAAAAGACTAGAAATGTAGGAAGAAGCCAAATTATAAAGAACTTTAAAAGGTGAACAGAAACTTATACAGGATCCTGGGAGAGTTCCAATATTAAGTATTGAATTTGAAGAACAGCAAATAAGTCAATTTATGTGTAATATTTATTATAAGAAGTCAGATAATGGGAAATATATCTGGGAAAATAAACTGGAACCAGAATGTTAATGGCATTTAATTTCAAGCTGAAAAGTTTATATTTTTCCTAGAAGCCATAGGTAACCACTGAAGATTCTTAAGCAGTCAGGTGATTTAGAACTATGTATTAGAAGGGTTTTGGCAGCTCTATAGAGGATGAATGAAAGAGGGGGGAAAACTAGATGCAAGGAAGTTAATTAGAAAGTTATAATTCAGATAACAGGTAATAAACGCCTGAACTTGAGTGGTGAAGATAAAGGGAGGAATTTTAAAGGTGTGAAAATAGAATGGATTAAATATGGGAATTTAATGATTACAAAGGGTAAGGAAGATAGAAAAGTCCTGGATGAGTCTTAAGTTTTGACTCTGGTAATGGTGGCTGAGAAGATTGCAGTACCCTCAGCAGAAATAAAAGAAATTATAAATGAGGAGTGAGTTTAAGATTGAAGATACTGGATGAAGATGTGGATATTTTGAGTTATCAATGGCAGAGAGACAGTTGTGAATATGTTACAGGTAGACTGTAGCTCTGAAGAAAAGTGAGGGTGAGATATGTAGAATGGAGAAGTCATTCAAATAGAGATTGTAATTTAATCTATTTGAGCTGATGAGAACTTAAAAAAAGGGAAAGAGTGAGAATTGAAGAGGATCCAGGCAAAGCTGTATGGTACATATAGTTAGTGAGTAGATTTTTGATCCAGCAAAAGAGCCTGAGAAGGAGCAGTCACATGCGTTGGAAGAGAACCAGTAAAAAGTATTGTAACCAAAAAAATCTAAGGAGGAATGGGTATTTGGAAAGCAGGATCATAGGATACCAGGTTTAGAGCTTAAAGGTACTTTAGAGTTCAGACAACCCCCTAATTTTACAAGTGAGGAAGCTGAGGCTGAGAGGGGAAATAAATTTGTCTAAAGTCATAGAAAGTAAGTGGTAGACCTAAGATTTGGCTCCAGACCAGTATTTTCTCTGGTATACCATGTCCTCCCTCAAGATGGTCCTTAGCTTCAGAGAGGTCAAGAAGAACGAGGAATGAGAAAGGACCATCAAATTTAGCAATTAGTAGACCATACCTCACCTTTGACATGGTTTCAGTTGGGTGGAGAAGTTAGATTCCAGGTTGAAGGAGTTGAGCAATCTGGTTTTTGTAGGTAGCAAATATAGTTGTCTTTTTCTAAGAATTAGGCACAGGAGAAGAAGCATAAGTCAATAGTTTGAGCGGATGACAGAGTCAGTGAAGGGTTTTAACGATGGAGGAGGCATGGACGTGGTTGTATACTACCAAGAAGACGAGACATGGTGAAATTAATAATAAGAGGAAAGGCCCACGGCCCAGATCAAGGTGCCTGTCAGAAGTGGAAGCATTTACCTTGACCAGAAGGGCCTGGTCTTTGACAGATTGTTGTTCTTCCTTCACAAAGAGGACTAATAACATCAGGAGGGGGATGTCTTGACTTGTAAGTGAATTGGATTTAAGTGAGGTGGGGCCGTACAAAGTCATCAGCCTTGCTCTTTCCTCCAGAGTCCTTCGAAGTCCAGTGGCATGACATAGGTAGGGATGACCCTAGAGCAGTGGCTTTTTTAACCTTGGCTCTTTTAAGTTAATATCTTTCCCACCTCTGAGTTTTTCTGAGGTAACATCCTTTACCTTTTGATGGTTTCTCTGACCTGGTAGTAAATTCTACTTAAATTATTCCAGGACCTAGAACCAAGCAATTGGAAGTGTGTGTAATTTGTGAATGAAAGTCTTGATTATCTTGCCAAAAATGTATTGTCTGTGTGTCAGAATTGATTCCTGTAAAAGGAGTTTTGACACACAGTCGCATGTTTTCTTTGTCTCTAAATTAACTCTTGAGGTAGATAAGGAAGGGTTTAAAGTGGACTGCTTTCTGAGTAGTGAGTTCCCTGCCACTAGAAATCTTTTAAGTGATGGTTCATTGACCACTTGTCAGGGCCTTCTGAGGTTGTCTCTGAGATTCTACAATTATAAGAAAGAAAGTGATACTGAATCAAGAGAGCTGGGGTCCAGGACTGCTTGTCTGATTTTGAGCAGGTACCTTTCCCTTCCTAGACCTTAGTTTCTTCTTAGGTAAAATGAGAGGATTCGAGTAGATATTCAACTCTGAATCCTATGAAAGTCTATAAGTAACTGCAGAACCTTGAACAAGACATTTCTCTCTGTGAGCCTCAGTTTTCCTATCTATAGAAAGAACTAGTTCGGTAAGATCACTCGTAAGGTTCTTCCCAGTTTTAACCCTCTTAGCAGAGTCTAATTCATAATTTCTTCCCAGCTGTAATATTCCATTAGTATGTTTGAAAGTTGGAGTGGGGAGAGAGCTGAATTTGGCAGGAAAAGACTCAGGGTTCATTTGCAGCAAGAGAAAAATCTGAAGCAGAGAACAGTTTTACAATTTTAAAAAATCTTTTGATGTCTCTTTGATAGTAGAAATAGCTTTGCTTTTCCATAGTCCTTGAAGTCCCTATTGGTATAGAAACTGAGTGAGTTTCAGAGCAGACACGAAGAGAAGAATGGAAAGGTTGATTATGTGATGCTGGACTTTTTTTTTTTTTTTTTTTTTTACCTTTTATGCCCTTTTAGTGATATGCAAGCAGCAGACTCCTGAGCTAGAACCTGCTGCCCAGATACAACCCTTACCACAGCCTTTACCACAGCCCTCCTTACCACCAGCTCCAACCATCAATCCCTCTCAGGGAGCCCCTTCTATGGAAGAACTCATTCAACAGAGTCAGTGGAACCTGCAGCAGCAAGAGCAGCATCTTCTGGCCATGAGACAGGTAAAAACTGCTGTTCTTTGCCAAAATATTGCTGGCTCCTTGCCCTCCTCACAACTCTCCCATATCACTTTATTTCCCAGTGAGTTGCACCAGAGGTAGATGACTCTTCCTCTTTGCTACCTTTGACAATAATGGTTTTTGAAAAGGCTTTGAAGATTGCCTTAATGGGGAAAGTATGTGCAAATTTCATGTCTTGGGGACATAAATGGGCATGGGAACTATGAAGCATAGGATAGTACCAAGAACCTTGGACAAGGAGATACTGGGCACTAATCCTAATTTAGCCATTTCCCAGTCATTTGACCTAGGCAAACATGAAACACTTTACTTTCATGTTCTTAATTTTCCTCTCTGCAAAATGGGGCAAGAGAAGTTACTTGACTAAAATGATTATTTCTCTCTGAGGTTTCCCTCAACTCTGGCTCGTGATGTCAGGTGCCTCCCTCTCAGCTCTGAGTAATACCATTAATGTGGATGCTGTTAAAGATTGTTAATAATTTTGTTCAGCTTCCTGTGAAAGCAAGGAGCTTGAGTAAAGAAAAGTATTTAATTGTATAGCCTGAAGTCTGATCTTCATCTTGGGTGTGGGATTCTTTAAATCTGGAATCCAAGTAATGTAATCAAAATTCAGTTAGTCCAGCTCTAAAAGAAATCCTGTTTCTCTGGCTGTTTGTTGTTATATATCAAATGAATGAAGACATCTTGGTCTGGTTTTTTTAGGAGCAAGTTACCTCTGCAATAGCCCATGCAGTGGAGCAGCAGATGCAGAAACTACTGGAGGAAACCCAACTGGACATGAATGAGTTTGATAACCTATTGCAACCAATAATTGATACATGCACCAAAGATGCAATCTCTGTAAGTAAGAGACTCATTCAGAAAGTGTGCCCAGCCTGTTGGACATTGTCACCCAGAGACTAAGCCTTGGCTCACTTATGTTTCTTTTTAACTAGAAAACAGTAGTTTATTGGATGCCTTCTCTTGTAGAAGGCTCTGTTAGGTGACAGGTGTTCTATTGGCAGGTCATTCTGATGACAAAATGGCCTTTTATTTTTTTGTCCTGTTTTTGGAGAAAAAGAAAAGTGTAGTAGGCTGCTTTGTAAGGTAAATTTCCTGCTATTGGAAGGTTTCTAATAAACCTTGCCAACAATGTTAGAGAGGGTAATATTTGCCTGAAGTACGTGAATTGGCATGTATGGGTTCTGAGGTCCCTCCCAACTCTGAGACTGGGTGATTTCCTCGGATATGAAGAGCATCACATATGTAGTCATAGCCAAGGTTTGTATCTTGTTTATGCCATTTGCCTCGCACTTCACCCTCTGAACCTATTTTGGCACCTGTCAGTTGGCAGCTGATGCAGTGGTGAAAGTATTGGGCTTGGAGTCAAAGACATCTGAGGATCTCCTGCCTATGATGTTTAATAGGTGTATTATGGTGGGCAGATCACCTAGTCTTTCCAAGTCGAGGTTTCTTTTTAGTGGTCCCTCAGTCTAAACTTTATTTGTAGTCCATCAGTCTAAACAGGTTGTTGTGGGCCTACGGTCTGATGATGTCTTCTGTGCTTTGTAGACTTTAAAGTGTTCTATATACATCGTATTTAATGTTATTGACATGACTTATGTTACCCAGGCACTTATGAGGAGCATGTTTTGTAAATTGTGGAGCACCACAGAAAAGTGAGCGATTTATCATCACTATTGTCATGGTGATTCCAAGTAAAATTTTAAGAACGTTTAAATATTTAGTCCAGCTGACAGTTACTAAATTGGCATTTCCAGGCAGGAAAGAATTGGATGTTCAGTAATGCCAAGACTCCTCCACACTGTGAGCTGATGGCTGGCCACCTCCGAAATCGGATCACTGCTGATGGAGCACATTTTGAGCTGCGATTGCATTTGATTTACCTGATCAATGACGTTTTGCATCACTGGTAAGGGCTTTCATTAAGTATCGTTTCTAAATTATCTGCCAGGACAGATAATCCTGTGTAGATATGTGCACATTTCATGTCTTGGGGACATAAATGGGCATGGGAACTATGAAGCATAGGATAGTACCAAGAACCTTGGACAAGGAGATCCTGGGCACTAAGCCTAATTTTGCCATTTTCCAGTCATTTGACTTGGGCAAAGTACTTTCCTTTCATGACCTTAGATTTCTTCTCTGTAAAATGGGGCAAGAGATGCTACTTTACTAAAATGATTATTTTTCTTCCACACAGATTGCATTACCTACAAGGTTCTCTGGTTTTCTGTTGTGTACCGTACCATTGTGGATGTACCGTTCTCCCTTCCCATCTCAGACCCTCAAATCTAACTTTTCTATATCCTGAACATACCTTATAATGACATTACTCTTACATTTGTGTGTGTGTGTATACACACACACACACACACACACGAGATATAAGTATATATTATGCTTTTAAAATTATCTCCTTTTGATCACATAGCCTATCCTCAGACCAGTTTGTCATTTGGGTCTGTCTCCACCTGACTTTGTAGATGTTTCAAAGTAGTGAGAGTCTGATGCATCCAAAGATGCATTAAGTCTATCATGGAGGAAGATGAGATCAGTGCATGGATGCCTGCGTCCTTAGATCCTCCTAGCAAAGAAGATGGGTTAACTGTTTTAAATTGTACACTCTCTGGACCCTACTTGTGATGAGTTGTGTGTATGCTTGTGTGTATATATAAGTATACTTGTCCAATGCACTCTCTAAGTATTACTTTTAATAGAGTCCTAAAATGCTTTACTCTCTCAACTTTTCACTCTGACAATTCCTATTCCTGAATCGCCTCTAGCATCTATTTTTTTCCCTCCTTGTTCAGTCTACTACAACTCATTATTAGGAAAAACTGCAAATCACTGCCACTGCATGTATGGACCTTCTCAACATCATTTGAGTGTGGCCCCCAACTGTTATTTATACTCTTTATGCCTTGGAATTCCTTTCCTACTCCTTAACATTCCAGCCTGCCATCTTTTTGGATCCCGATTCAGTCTTCCATTGTGTTACCTATCTATCCTTCCCAGCTACCTGTATCTAGAAAGAGTTACTGCTCTAAAGTATTTCTTGTATAGTTATTCAGTTAAAATTGAATAGTTTTATCATTTTGTTTTCATATCTTAGTTGTTTCCCCTTTGTAACTCTCACTACTGAACCCTTTCTTGCAACAAAAAAATAAAAGGAAAAAAAGAAGAAAGCCACAAAGCAACTGTATCTGACAGTAGAGCTCAAATTTTACATCTGTAGTCCCACCATCTCTTCAGAAAGGGAGGGGATATGTTTCTTTTATCAGTTCTCCAGGGTAACTTTTCAGTGCTGTCATGTGTATTATCAAAATCATTGTTTAGATTCCTTTGATTATACTTTCTTTTCTCTGCATCTTACTAGTCCTCCTTTTGAATTCTTCATAATTTTAATGGGTCAGTAATATTTCATTATATACATATATAATGATGTGCAAATCACACAGTAATTAAATTTATTAACAATACATTTTTTTTAACTTTTAATATAAAAAAATATCCTTTTGCTGCAGTCACTTATTTTACAGTTTGAATTGAGTTCACAAGATTTGGACACACTCTTCATTTTGAAACCGTACTTTTTATCCCAGTGGATATTAAGTGTATCTTTGACAAAGAGTCTGTTTTTTCTGGTCTTCTTTTTATTCCATAATGTTTCAATGGAGTTTAAATCAGGCAAGTTCTCAGGCCGTTGAAGCTTGTTTATCTCCATTTCCTGGATAAGGTTTTTTTACCTTTATGATGTAGCATTATGCAGTGATACATTGCAGGATTCCATCTCCCTTTGGGAATTTCTGACATTACAGAACAATTCTACCTCTTAGTATGTGAATAGATTTGTCAGAGTTCATCTTTCTCTCAGTGGCAATAAGACTTCTAGGCCCATTGGAAAGAAAAGATTCCTCAATTGGGGGGGGGGGGGAGTTTACAGTCTGAAGGTTCCCAGATTATATAGGATCACCTGGATTCTGACAACAGTTTTAGTATAGTCTTGAGTGAAAAAGCAAATTTAAGCAGTAAAAATAACCTTTTTCCAATCTTCAGTACACCATTCTTTGCATTGTTTTGCCCATAACAAGTGTATTTTCATCTTGGCAACAGTTAGCTGCTGTTTGTTTTTTTTCTCTAGAAAAAAACATTCTCTGGTAAGCTACCATTTATCCTGGAAAGATTCCACATATATATTCTCTGACTTAAGGTTCTGTTCTTTCAGCTTTAACATACCTGTGCTGGACTGTAGAGGAATCAGTGACCAGGCCCATTGGAAGGTCTTTACTTGTCTCCTGAGGTTGAACTTTAGACTGTTTTCAGTGACAATTGTAGTTGGTTGTGTTTTATCTTTCTGGCCCTGCTTTGCTTTGTTCTTTAATGTAACAGTTTTGTTGCCATCTTACATGGTCCTTGAAGCACTTGACTTTCTTCTCCACTTCACACCCTCCCCTACCCCCCAACAAGGACTGCTGTGATAGCACCCCAAAGTGTACCCTTTAAGTATTCGCGTTTCCTTGAAGTAGCAGCCATTCTTTAAAACTACAGGTTTTAAACTGTAACAAAAGAGAGCAGTGGGTATTACACAAAATCCAGCACTCAACTAACAGTGAGCTAACTGAAAGAAGCTCAATTATGGAGTCATCTAGTCATGGTCACGCATCCTAAATTGACTTAGGGTCATCAGGAGCTCAAGTGCTCACACACGCACACCCCACCCCAAATTCCAAATTGATTCACAGACTGGTTGGTTATGGCTCCACCAGTAGTGTATTAGTGGGCCTGCCCTGTGCCTCTTCAACATTGATTATTTCCAATTTTAAAAATCATTTTTGCCCCTTTGACACATGTGAGATAGAACCTCAGAATTGTTTCGGATTTCATTTCTCTTAATTATTTTTGTTACAATCTCAATATAATCGTTGGTTTTGCTTTACTTTTTAAAACTTCTTGTCATTTTTTATTGCGGTATGACTTGTCTTCATGTATTTATAAAAGTTTCATATAAATCTTGGATTCCAGAATCTCATCAGAAATATTTAATGGAACGATTTCTTTTTCTTCTCAATTTCTCTTCTTCAAGGCTATTTTAATTTTGTTTGTCTGACAGCTTATAATTTTGCATAATTAAAGGTTTGTTTTATCTTTTGTGATATCTTCTGTTTCTTTTTTTTAAGATTTTTTTTTTAATTTAAATTTTTTTTTTTTTGGTAGGGGGAAGGTAGGGCAGTTGGGGTTAAGTGAGTTGCCCAAGGTCGTACAGTTAATTTTTTTGTATGTTAAGTGTCTGGAGCTGTTTTTGAACTCCGGTCCTCCTGACTCCAGGGCTGGCACTCTATTTGCTGTGCCCTACCCGCCCCTATCTCTTTTTTAAAAAGCATTTTCACCATAACCATTGTGAAAGGAACCTTCTTACATTTTTTATATTTTGGTCATATACCCTTTTGGAGCATGTTATACATATGGGGTAAGATGCTAATCTAACCTCATTGCAACCAAACAGACTATTTTCTCAGGAATTTTTCCTTGATAGGTGCTTCCTTCATTTCTTTTTTTTTTCAAGCTTTATTGGTGCCTTTTGTGTTTATACTAGTTTCTGAATATTCTGAATTTTTCTGTAATAAAGAAAAGAAGTTAAGACAAAGAACAGGCATAGCAGGGGGTCTGACTGTAAGCAGCCTGTTGTGTCCCTGTGTATTAGGCCTCTTTAAGGACAGTGAAGGGCCTCATTTTTTCCTCTAGGACCACAGTTCCCTTCCTCCATTTCCCCAGATAGTTCCACATCTCCAGTAGTTGGGTTAAGGCCTGAACCTGACACAGGAAACTTCTCTTGCCTTTTTTAGCCAGCGGAAGCAGGCGAGGGATTTATTGGCTGCCCTGCAGAAAGTGGTGGTTCCCATTTACTGTACCAGCTTTTTAGCTGTGGAAGAGGATAAACAGCAGAAAATTGCCCGGGTGAGTAACTGCTGGCCTTTCTCTTCTTCCTTGACTTTGAGAGAGCCTGGGAATATTTTAAAGTAGCCAAAAGGATTTTCATGTCTGATTCTTCCTTCCTGCTTTTCCTCTACCCAGCTCCTTCAGTTGTGGGAAAAGAATGGCTACTTTGATGAGTCAATAATCCAGCAGTTGCAGAGCCCAGCTCTTGGGCTTGGACAGTACCAGGTTAGTGTGAACAACCTTCCACTTGCTTTTTTTTATAGGGTGACCCAAGTAGATTTGGTGCTCCCATCTCCAGCAGTTTCTCGGAGTTAGAATTGATATCCATTTGTGAATCAGATCAGAAAACTTCACACACACACACACACACACACACACACACACACACACACACACACTTGTGATGTAGCGTTGATTTCCAGTCAGTAGCAGGATTCCTGTATTACTGGCATGTCATTTGCGTTATATAAAGTTCATTTGTAGACAGGTATTTTGGGGTGCCTCTTGTTTTATGGGGAAGTCTATCTACATGGAACAAACTACTAGAGGATTTTTAGATCTGGAAGGAACCTGAAGTCAGAGAATATACATGTGGAATCTTTCCCGGGTAAATGGTAGCTTACCAAAGAATGTCGAATAAATGGACCACCCTCACTTGGGTGCTCCATAGGGTACATGGGAGGGGGTAACAGATTGTCAGGGTCATTTTACAGCAATCAGTGTGTTGGTTTGTTTTGCTTAGCTTTACTTATTTTGGGGAAGGTATGTTTTGGCACTTAGATTCTAATTAGGTGACATTGAATAGGGCTAAAGGTAAAAGTTTTCTGGTAGGGAGAAGGAGTCATTGGGAAGTTTACAGTATGTAGAAAAAGGAAATGGTGCCTATGAGACATCTCAGAAATGAAGAATGGTCCTTGGAAGCCTGCTGTTTGGATACCTTGGTGTGTAATGTCTTGATCAGGATTGACTTGTGTTTTTTACTGTTTTAGGCAACGTTGATCATTGAATATGCAGCTGTGGTTCAGCCAGTTCAGATGGCCTTCCAACAACAGATACAGACCCTGAAGACTCAGCATGAGGAGTTTGTTAATAGCTTGGCGCAGCAGCAGCAGCAGCAACAGCAGCAGCAGCAACAGCAGCAGCAACAGCAGCAGCAGCAGCCGCCCCCACAGCAGATACAGATCCCACCTATGGAAAGTGAAGTGAAATCAACACCTCCCCCACCAGCCCCACCTCCAGCGCCTACGCCTGCACCCTCTGCCCCTCCAACCACGCAGCCAGGTTGGTATGCTGCTATTTTGGCTGAGCCTCTTGTCTCTACAAGGAAGGGTCAGGTACATGTTCTTAATGTTACCCCAAGGAAGTCTCCACGATCACCTTATGTCCAGAGACAGGCATCTGATTTCTGAAAGAGAACTATACAGCTGTCCTGATTTATAGTTCTTGAAGTGATTGCTTGAGATGGGGGAGTGAACTGTGAAAGACAGAAATGATACTGAGAACATTATTATCCTCATTTTTGAACTGAAGAAATGGAGGGTGCAGAGTGGAGAAGTTGTTTGCCCCAAGTCACAGGGTCAGTAAGTAGCAGAAGTGGCGCTTGAATTCTGGCTTTTGCATACTGTGCCCAGTCTGTAGGAGGTAAATCTACCCTTTGTGCCATAGCTCAGGGGGAGGTAGGACTGATGGAGTCAGATTTTAATCCATATTAGTCAAAAGCTTGTATCTTATAGTTAAGGATACTGTTGTGATGTGGTCAGTCAGCATTAGAAATGTTGATACATGTGCTGGCTCTGTGTGCAGCAGATGACTTGACCTCTTTGTGTCCCATTACCATTATCTATAAAAAGAGGTCAAAGAATCTGGAAAGGACTTTGGAGGCCATAGAGCCCACCTCCCTCACTTTATAGAAGATGGAGTTTCTTTACAGAAGATGAAAATGCTACTTGTCCATGGTCACATAGGTAGTAAGTGTCTGAGGCAAGAT
The DNA here is from genome assembly GCA_028646575.1 of Pseudocheirus occidentalis. Lineage (NCBI taxonomy): Eukaryota > Metazoa > Chordata > Mammalia > Diprotodontia > Pseudocheiridae > Pseudocheirus > Pseudocheirus occidentalis. The sequence goes on from CM053594.1 coordinate 51,094,204, forward strand.
TTGAACTCAGAATCTTCTGACATAAAGTACAGCTCTCCAGTCATTCTTCCTTACTGTAAGTCAGCAAGCATTTGTGTAGTGTTTGCTGTGTGCCTGGCACTGTGCCAAGCTCTAAGAATACAAAGAGAAGGCAGAAAGATAGTTTCTGTCCTCAGAGGTGCTCTAAGTCTGATGGAGGGAGATGACACGCAAACGACTATTCAGAAACAAGCCGCAGAGCAGATAAACTGGAGATAATCCGCAGAGGGAAGGTGCAAGAATTGAAAATGATCAAGAGGCTTCTTGTCCTAGGTTTTAGGGACTTGAAAACCAGAGAAGCCAAAAGACAAAGTTGTAGAGAGAGCATTCTAGATCTGGGGGCAGCCTTTGGAAATGCTGTCAGGAAGGCCATTGTCACTGGAACAAAGATCGCATGTAACAAATAAGATTGTGAGGTATAAGACGCCTGGGAAGTGTAGGAGGCAAGTTATGAAGGGCTTTGAATATCAAACCAAAGATGTTATTTTTGATCCTGGAGGTGGTAGGGAGCCACTGGAGTTTCTTGAGTGAGTGGCATAGTCAGACCTTCACTTTGAGGAAGATCATTTTGGCAGCTGAGTGCAAGACAGACTACATTGGTGCGAGGTGAGAGGCAGGCGTGTGCACCAGAAGCCTTTTTCAGTAGTAGAGACTTGAGTTGATGAAGGGAATGAGTTCTGTTTTGGACATATCGGGTTTGAGATGTCTCTGTTTGAAAAGTCCAGTAGGCAGTTGGTGAATACTTGAGCTAGTAGTGACTTCAGCCCTAATCTGACTGAGAAAACTGAGGCTGTGTTAAGTGACTTGCCCAGAGTCACACAGTTTCCAGGCATCTGAGACAGCATTCAAACCCAGATCATCCTGGGCTCCTAATCCAGCACTCACACTTGAGTGGCACCTTCTACTGCCAAATCTATCATCGTTTGACTAGATCAGCTCAGGTTTGTCATCCAGCCCTGAATGGTGTAAAGTGTGACCAAATTCCTTGAAAAGCTTGTTTTAGGGCTCAGATGGGAGACTGTGTGTAAAGTGCATGACAGCTTTTAGTGCTGTGCAAATGACCGTTATCATCATCATCATCGTGATTGATATAAGACTCTATTTAAATTGGCATCAAAAAGAAACAACTAGGAAAGTTGTGTCCAAGCCATAGTTTGAGTTGGCTGTTCCCAGGCCCACTCCAGATGGCTTTATTACATCAATTCCATCAGCACTAGAAAGAGAATCTTTTTCTTTATAGAAAACTGGAGTCTTTCTCCCTCTGACTTGCACTTTCTTGTTTACTTATGCCTACTGATGCCAGATAGAGCAAGTCTCCTTTTTCCACATGATGCCCCTTCAGACACGAAATGAAAGATATTTCAGGCTATAAAAATGGAGAAGGGGGGGGGTAGTTACATAATCATGTGGCTTTGTTATTGTTTGGGAAGTAGAATACTTGGGTTTTACAGAAATTATGTTTCTCCAGTGTCTTTGGGACTATATCTTGTGGTTTTATTCAGCATAATTTCTATAAAAATTATACAACAAGGAGAGAACTGTGCCAAAAGGATCTTGTATGCGATTTCACCATGACCTCAGGTGTGGCGTCTGGTCACAGTTTTGGGTCCTGATGCCTTCACTTGTAATCACCATTTCTGCTTTGTTTCCAGACACATGGAAGCTTTGTGTAACTGGTTTCTCGTTTCTCCTATAGATGACAACAAACCTCCCATCCCAATGCCAGGTTCTTCTGAATATGATGCTTCAGGGGGAGGTGTACAAGACCCTGCTGCAGCCCCTGGTCCCCGGGGACCTGGGCCCCATGAGCCGATTCCTCCAAATAAACCTCCTTGGTTTGACCAACCTCATCCTGTTGCTCCCTGGGGCCAACAACAGGTACTATATTCAGGGAAGGAGGGGTATAGGTGGCACATTGTTGTTTCGTTAAAAATATTTTCTGGATATTAAGAGCATTTGGGGACATTCGTGAACATCACAGGAAATTACACAGTGATAGAATATGCTGACTCTGATCCACATTCATAGCAAACCCTGACCTAGGCGTTCTCCAAAGAGGAGACATTTTTGAGAAGCTGCCCATTGGTAATGCTCTTCTCTAAACCTCAGTTTCCTCATTTGTAAAATGATCTAAGAAATCCTGACATTATCTGATCATAGAATTAAGCTGAAATGTATAGAGCACTTACTGTGTGGAGGATATTTTGTTAAGTGCTGGGAAATGTTCCCTTACAACGTAGTCCTTGTTCACATAGAGCTTATAGCTTCCTAGAAGAGTTTGATACATACACAGGTGACCGTGGTATAAAATAAAACATGAGGAGAGGCACAAAGCCTATTGGGAGGTGAGTACAGGTTACAAGGAAATGTCATCTGAGTTAGACTTTAAAAGTTGGAGTGAAATTCAGTAGGTAAAGAAGAGATGGGAGCCTGGTCCAAAGGAAGGCCACATTGAACAGTGGAGAAAATGTGGAGTTTTGAGTCAGAGCCCTTGGGCTCAGATCCTGACTCTGACAGTTACTCCATACATGATCTGAGGCAAAGTATTGAACATTTCTAAGCCTTCATTTCCTCACTTGTGGACTCAAAAGGTTGGAGTAGATGACCTCTTAAGGTTCCTTCCAGTTCTAGACCTTTGACTCATGAAATTATTGGGTCTGCCTTGGTAGGTCACAGTGTAAGATAAGGCTAGAAACAAACTGGGTTTTAGAGGGTCTTGGAATGCCAGACCAAAATAACATTTGTTTGGGTGTTAGGAGTCACTGAAAATTTCTGAAGAGAAGTACAATAAGACAAGATTTGAGCATAAGAAAGATTATTGTGGCAGGAGCATGAGGGATGGATTGGAAAGAGGAGACAGTAGGTGGGCAGACTTCTTAGTAGGCTACTGCAGTGGACCAGACAAGCAGCAGTGTGAGGATCAAGACTGGCTAGCAGAAGGCACCAAGAGAGGGGAATGGAAGGAAATACTGATTCCAGTATAAGAAGGGGAACGATGTAATCAGTGACTCCAGAATGTTGACATCAGGACAGGAAAGTTCGGTTAGATTTGAGTTGGGAGATTAAAGTAGAGCTATCCTGTAACACTTGGAAAATTGGCTCTGGAGTACAGAAGAAAGGTCTAGGCTGGAGGGTCCTCTGCACAGGTGATGGTTGAAGTTATGGGAGTGGAGGAGATATCTTTGGGAGAGGAAAAGGCCAAGGACAGAACTTTGAGGGAGACTCATTTTAGGTTTGGGGAAGATGGTGAAAAACCAGCAAAAGAAAGAAAATAGGAAGCTGGAGAGGATCAGCAGAGTGTAGTGCTTCTAAAGCCAAGTGCGGGGACCCAGGACATGGAGGTGGTTCACAGGGCTGGGAAGTGAACACAGGCTGAGGACTGAGACAAGGCCATCAGAAGGAGTGATAGTGAGCACATTGGTGATCTTCTGGGAAAGAACCAAGTCGTGGAATCAAGCTAAATGACAGCAAATTGAGATAATGGGTAATAAAATGACAGTATCAAGTAGAGGCAACAAAGAAGTTTGGCAGTAAAGTGGAGTGATATAGGATGAAGAGAGATTAGGTATGAGAGTTAGCATGGGACATTGAGGATTGAAGTTGCTCACACGTTTTGTGGACAGCTGTGAATGAGCAGCAGAGAGGGGGAGATTGAAGATTAGGAGATAAGTAGATGCCTTTTGGACTAAGGTCCTAACACAGACAGGGCAAAGGCTAAAGGGTGCAGGTAAGCAGATTTGCTTTAGCAAAAGAGTGAGGAGGCGCCTTATGACACAGTTGAATTTGGAGTCAGAGGAACCGGATTCAAATTCTGGCTCTGACACAGACTGTGTGCCCTTAGAGAATGCTCTTGACCTCTCTGAGCCTCAGTTCTCCCATCTGTAAAATGAAGGGCTTGAACTAGATCTCTCAGGTCCCATTCCAACTCTGTATCTGTGACTGAAGAGTAGAAGGTGATGGTAGAAGTTTTGAGGTGTCAGAGGAATGAATGTATGGTGCCACCAGTCTCTTCTGTTAAACAGGAAACTGTCGGCTCTGGTATCTTTGGGGATTAGAGATAATCTTAGAAATTTGAGGAGAGGAAAAGGTTTAGAACACTGACTGTTGGGATTGAGATCAGGATTCTAAGTAAAAAAGGGAAAAAAGGGGTGTTAGGGTCTAACCAAGGTTATGTACCACTTCTGACATCCTGTGTTCTAAAGATCCCCTCCCAGCCCTGACCTGGGTTCTAAGGGCCTTCCCACTCTTGACCTTCTGAGTTCTGAAGTGTGTCCCAGCTCTGACATTGTGTTCTAAGGGCCCTCCCCCCTCTAACATAACCTGTTCTAAGGGCCCTCCCAGCTCTGACATTCTCTGTTCTAAGGGCCCTCCCAGCTCTGACATTCTGGGTTCTAAGGGCTCTCCCAGCTCTGACATCCTGGGTTCTAAGGTCTATCTCGGCTGTGACGTTCTGGGTTCTAAGGGCTCTCCCAGCTCTGTATTTCCTTGTTCAAAGGACCCTCTCAAGTTTGAAATTCTTCCTTTTTAAAAAACATTTTAAACATTCATTTTTAAATTTTGACTTGCAAATTCTTTTCCTCCTTTCAGTCCCTTTCCCCACCCATTGAGAAGGCAAGCGGTTTAATACTCATTATACACATAAAATCATGTAAAATATATTTCCATAGCAGCCATGTTGCCCTCCACCCCTCCCCCAAAAAAGAAAGAAAAATAAAGAACATTCCATGGTTTCTGATTTACCATTCTAGTGTTCATTTATGTCTTCATGACCCTATTTGGGGTTTTCTTGGCAGAGATACTGGAGTGGTTTACCATTTCCTTATCCAGCTCATTGTACAGATGAGGAAACTGAGAGAAACAGGGTTAAATGACTTGCCCAGGGTCACACAGCTAGGAAGTGTCTGAGTCGTATTTGAACTTAAGTCTTCCTGACTCCAGGCCCAGCACTGTTCACTGTGGCACCACCTAGCTGCCCCATTACCATTCTATTACTTGAGCTTTAATACGAGAATCTGTGATTTTGTGATTCCACTGACAAAATTCACAAACTTCTCTTTGGCTTAGTTAGATATTCTTTGTGTGTTGCTCTGGCTGATGACTTCATTTCCCTTTGGCCAGTGTGGTACTGAATGTCTCCTAACTTATCTAGGTCAGGTCTTCAGTGGCAGACAGAGGTTATCACTGGGTTTGTATTAACAGCTAGCTCTGTGTCCGCATTCCAGCTCTGTAGGACCAGCCCCCTCCACACTGTGCTGAGGCATCATAATAGGGGTCTGGTGAGCCCTGGGTGTTGCAGCTTAGTAAGCCTATCAAAAATATAAATGGGCTAAATGCTATTAAGAGTGTTGATAACTCCAAAACTTGTGTGTGAAAACATATGTGTGCCTTTGTCCTCCTATAACTGGCTTAAAAGTAGATTATTTGATTGCATTCTTTATTTTTATAGCCTCCTGACCAGCCTCCTTACCCTCACCACCAGGGACCCCCTCACTGTCCTCCATGGAATAACAACCATGAAGGAATGTGGAATGAACAAAGAGATCCAGGGTGGAACAATCAGCGAGACCCTCCATGGAACAACCAGCCAGACCCCAATTGGAATAATCAGTTTGATGCCCCTTGGAATAACCAGCATGAGCAGCCCCCCTGGGGGGGTGGTCAGAGGGAGCCACCCTTTCGGATGCAGCGGCCACCCCACTTCCGGGGACCATTCCCTCCCCATCAGCAGCATCCACAGTTCAACCAGCCTCCTCACCCCCACAACTTCAACCGCTTCCCACCACGATTCATGCAGGAAGATTTCCCCCCTCGACATCCATTTGAGAGACCCCCGTACCCTCATCGTTTTGACTACCCTCAAGGAGATTTTCCTGCTGGTGAGTGACTCATCAATTCTCTTAACGTTTATTTTTTTCCTTTGGGGATGGTAGAAAAAGCAAGTCTGTTTTCAAAATAGGGACATTTTCACTAGATTTTTTTTTTCCCTTGTAAATAGATATTTGCTCTTCCGGGACTGCTGTGACAGTTCTGTTCCGATACTTCATTGTGTTGTGCAGATGAGCCTGGGCTTTTGCTGCCTATGCCTGCAAAGCCCCAGCTTGGGGAGGGTCCAACCCTTCGGCTGCAGACCCATTTGACAGAGTAGTAACTCAGTGGGAGAAGCTCATCACCAGAACCAAGGCTTCCTGGGCAGAATTGGGTTTTTTAGCCACACCAGTGGTTAGATGTTTTGTCAGCAGAAGGAATACCCATGCCAGTGAAATCAGCCCTCAAAGTATTTAAGTAAGACTTTTCATACGTAAATTCTCCAGTCCTTTACAAAATCTGTTTGGGTCCTTGTCTTCCCACCCATGCCCAAGTCTTTATTTAACTTCCTTTCTGCAGATTTCATCCATATCATTCTCATCAATCCCCCAGAGAGGTTTTCTTCTGCTAATTTCATGAACCTACAGTTGGCTTTGTCTGTGCTAGGTCCCTTCACCTCACTTGAAGTTCCATGAGTAAGAGGCAGGAAGAAGGGTTTGAAAGAGCACAGGTTTCCCGCCAGGGCCCCCAAATGCAGCTGCTGCACCTTCGCCCTGCCACTTGTCACCTGGGTGACCTTTGGCAGGCCACCTTTTCTATAAAATGAAGTGGCCAGATTAGATGGTATTTATAAGTCTCCTTGTGGTCTTCCTTCAAATAGTCCCAGGGTGGTGACCACTCTTCTGGTGTGCCAGGACATCACTGAGAGCAGATGCCAGAATGTGCTTTGAGCATTCTGTGCATCTTAAAGACAACTGCTGCTGTGGTGGCAGTGCAGGAGCAGTGCTCCGCACGACATTGTCATTTACGGATGTTGGTTCTCACCACAACCCTGGGACATAATTGATATTATCACCCTCATTTTTTTTTTCTTTTTGGAGGGCAATTGGGGTTAAGTGACTTGCCCAAAGTCACACAACTAGTTAGTGTGTCAAGTGTCTGAGGCCGGATTTGAACTCAGGTCCTCCTGACTCCAGGACTGGTGCTCTACTCACTGTGCCACCCAGCTGCCCCCACCCTAATTTTATATGATGAAGAATGTGAAGCAAGAAGAGGGTGACTTTTCCAGGATCAAAAAGCCACAGTCTACGGCAGGATTTGAACTCAGGTCTTCTAACTCCACATCTAGCACTCAGTTCATTGAATCGCCTAGCTAGCCTCAGAGCCAGATCTGGGCTCAAGTCCTGCCTCTGTCCCTTCCTGGCTGTGTGACTCTGAGCATATCAATTACCCTCTCACTGCTCCAGGCAGCTCCCTTAGACTTTTGTCTAGAAGACTCTGTCTTGCTTAGTGGAAGGGGCTCTTCATTTGAAACTCTCTCGACCAGGGAAGTCACAGGTCCAGCACTGTCCTGTTAGGCCATTCTAATCAAACCCAGCCCTATTGGCTCTGACCAGTGATTTCATCATGACTAGACCCTGACAGGAATAGAACAGAATTCCTCTGTGATGTCATTTTGTTCAGCATCCATTTATTAGTATTATTTCTGGGGAATTCAATGTTCCCTGTAATAATGTTCTTCTAATGACCCCTCTGCATGCTAAGCACCTTAATGGCCCCTGTCCCCCCAACATGCTCAGCTGATCTTTCTTGAGGAGACAGTGTTTTCTCTTTCATTCACTCAGTGCGACACATGCACATCCCCTAGCCAGCCTGAGTTGTGGGAAGTGGTTAGAATTGTGTGCAGGAACTGATCTTAGAGCTGTGGGTTTGAAGATGTCTGGAATCCATCTGGAAATGGTGATGGTACCTTTTTACCATGCTTGTTAGTTGGCTCTTGGAGGGCTTTACTATTTTGTCTAAGGAGTGTACTGTTGATCATTTGACTTCTAAGAGCCCATACGTCCTTATGTTCTGTCTTTTGTGTGTAGAGATGGGACCTCCTCATCACCATCCTGGCCACCGATTGCCTCATCCTGGGATCAACGAACATCCCCCATGGGGTGGACCACAGCACCCAGACTTTGGGCCTCCCCCTCATGGCTTCAATGGCCAGCCTCCTCACATGCGAAGGCAAGGTCCTCCTCACATGAATCATGATGATCCCAGCTTGGTCCCCAACGTCCCATACTTTGATCTACCTGCTGGACTGATGGCTCCTCTTGTGAAGGTAAAGTGGCAGAACTCAGAAATGCAATGAAATTCTCATTGCTCTGGTCCATTTCTGGGCAGTCTTGCCAATCTCTGTCTGCCCTGAGGTTTCTCTCTCTCTTTTACATATGTCCATGTACCAGTTTCTCTTTTAATAGCTGCTTCCTAATTTCGCTCCTGTGTACGTCAGTTTCATTAATGGCTATTTTGAATTCACCTCTTACTTTTCCCATTTTAGTTTACCGGGTGGACTTTACTCAGGTATCTTTTTAAACTATGATATGAGAGACTTCTCAACCAGGAGCTGTTGCCAAAGCTGAATTGGTCTGTGAAAGTATTCTTCACTGATGCTTGACTGTTCATCCATTCCTTCCAGTCGCATAATCACTTGTCTCTAACCTGCTTTTACATTTATGGAAAATTCACTGCCACAAACATTTGTTAAATGCATTCTTATAAGGGGGTAGGGCCCTGTGCTTAGTGCAAGGCTAAGGGAGATAAAAACTGTACAACTGTATCAGTCACTGTGAGGGTAACTTGGTGCAGGGAGAACATACACTGTTTGGAGTTGGGAGAACCTGTGTTCCAACCTTGGCTCTGTTTCTTACCTGTGTGGCCCTGAGCAAGCCTTGTGACTTCTCTGGGCCTTAGTTTCCTCCTCTGCAAAGAGAGAGTGCTGGACTAAATGTGTGCTAAGGTTTCTCTTCCAGCTCTAAATCTTTGAATCTCTGACCTCTAGTTTTTTGTTTATCTCGTCCTCTACCTGGAATGCCCTTCCTCCTTTCAGCTGTTCAGATCCTTCTCATGCTGCCTTCCTCCTACCTCCCATTAGCACCATGGTTCTCCTTCCTTGTTTAGATATCCTTTTGTTTTGCACTCAAATGCATGTGATATATTATGTACTCTTCTACTAGGTTGTAAGCTACACTAGGGCAGAATCTGTCTTCTCTAAACATGGTATCTACCAACACGTAGTACAGTTTTCTGCACAACATATGCACTTAATGTTTGGTGAATTTAATTTAATATTGGATGCCCTGTTTTAGGAGGGTCATTGAAAAACTGGAAAGCATCCACCAGAATGTTGAAAGGGTTTGGAAATCATGCCTTAGGAGCAGTTGTAGGCACTGGGACTGGTTAGCCTGGCAGAGAGGCAGCTGGTGTAGGTGAAAGCTGTCTGCAGGGGTTTGAAGGAATTGTCATGATGTGGAAGAGGGATCAAACACTTGCTTGATCCCAGAGGTCAGAGCCAGAAACAATGGGTGGAAGTTACAAAAAGGCAAATTTGGTCAAGCTCACAGGACAAACTAACCAATTTGAGCAGTCCAAAAGTCACGTGGCTTCTTTTGGGGATAGTGGGTTCTGTATTCTTTCAGGTCTTCAAGCAAAAACTAAATGTCCCTTTGTCAAAGGTGCTATAAAGAAGATTCCTTTTTAGTTACAGGCTGGACCATTTGACCTCATTAATGGGGCTACAACTCATAGATATATATATAGGGAAAAAAAGACTATGATGGTAATACATTTCTTTAGTGCTTTAGGAGATTGCAAAGCACTCTGCTTACAATCACCTTGTGTGGTGGGTATTCAAAGTGTAATTGTGCATTTTACAGGTGAGGACACCAAGGTCCAGACAAGTTAAATGATTTGGCTAAAATTCATACAACTGAGCTCAGAGTCCCTTCAGATTCCCATAGTCTCACTGTTCTTTCCTCTACTGCCCCTTAAGGGAAGTACATTGGGCAGTAGATACAGTGCTGTCATCTCTGCCAGGTCTGAGACAAGAGGGACTGTGTCCAACCAAAGGGTGAGATCAGGTTTTCTGGAGGAGGTGCCAAGAAATGGGCCTCAAGTTCTTCAACATGTTCCCTTCCAGCTCCACCTCTGTGATTCTAGATGTATAGCAGTTTGCTAGCTCAAGATGAAGGAGGATCAGCAGAAGGAATGGAGTGACGCATGGGAACAATATGGGATATGGGCAGGGGACAGTAGCTGTAGAATACATGGTAGGGGAGAGTATGAGAGAAGGCTGGAAAGGGAGTGTGCTGTTTCTGCTTGAGAGGGTTTTCAGCTTTAAAGGGAAGGCAGTGGAAATTGTTGGAAGGCATTGAAAAGTGGTGCGCAGAGATGGCGATTAGAACAGTTAATAGAAGGCATCTTAGGAGGGCTCATCAGCCCAGTGAGGACATTGGTGTGATAGTTCAGGTCGGTGGTAATGAGGGCCTGAAATAGGATGGTGACAAGAATCTAATAATAACAAAAAGATAAAACCAGAAGGGAAGAAAGAGGTTAGGAGAACTACCTTCATTTGTATTTAGTCCCTTATCCTTTACCACTGCCCTTAAGATTGGCAGAAGGACCGGCCAGATAAAGGCTCTAAAAGCCATTTTAATTGCAAAAGTATGAGGGAATATCTTAAATTTCAACTCTTCCATATTGCTGAAGACCTGTGCACAGAATTGTAGTTGAGTGAGAGCTGTTGGTTGCTTCTCTCACCACCAGGTCAGACTTGGCATCTATTCTATAGTGCCCTGCAAAGCACTCCTGCCTATCTAACAGGATGTAGCTTCATGCCCACACCAGTGTTTTCCTACAGATACTGCCCAGGGCAGCCATGGGGAGGCATCAGTTTAAGAGATTCTAGGTGGTACTGCTGAGCTGCAAGATGAAAGGTACTTAGTTGTGTGAGAAAAGTCATGTGTTCTCAGTGTGTACATGGAGCACTGCTGTCCTTTTGCTTTTAAAGACGGTGTTTACTAACAGTGATTCTGGTATTGAAGCCACACAGCTAGCAGAGCACACAGTAGGTACTCAATAAAAAATACTTGTTGGAAAAATCTGACTCTTCCTTCTCCTTTACCCTACATATAAATTAGTTGCCAAGTCCTATTGATTCTCTCTCTGTAATAGCTTGTTGTTCTGCCTCTTTCTCCTCTCCCAGTTACCTAATTAATTTAGGTCTTCTTACCACCTGGACTCCTATTTGTTACTCTCTTTAATTGGTTTCCCAGTCTCATCTCTCTCCAGTCCAGCCTTCATAGGCTACTAGAGTAATCCTCCTTCCATAGAGGTTGGTCTGGCCACATCTCTCCCCTGCTCAAAAACTGTTGGTTGTTTCCCATTGCCTTTAAGACAAAATGCCAATTTCATAAGTCTGGCATTTAAGGCCCTTTAACTGTCTTTTCAGTTTTATCTCCTGCTGTTCCCCTTCACAAATTACATTCCAGCATTTCTTGCCTCTATACACATGTGCATGTCAGGCCCCCCCAACCCCTTGTTCCACCCACAGAAATCCTCTCCTTTCTTTAGTACCAATCTTGGCTTATCACCATGTTCAAGAATCCTTCCTTCAAAAGATAGAGGAACCAACAAAGAGAAATGCTGTGGGTTTTTTTTTATCTGATTCTAACCAACACACTGGTGCTTGAATAACAATATGGATTTGGAGGGGAGCATATTTCAAAGGATTCAGAAAAAGGATAGTTAGGATCCTGCGGACTAAAATTACCCAAGGGAAGTTGACCTAGGAGATAACGGGAAATCGAGAACACAAAGTCTGAAGACACAAAGAGAAACAGTTCTGATGTGGAGGAAAAAGGAGCCGTCCAGACACACTAATGTGGGTGCACAGGGAACTCCCTAACCAACTTAATGAGCTTTTTACAAAATTTGCAGAAGATGAAAGCAAGAATGGCTAACGGGGGGACCTCCAAAGCGATTAGCAGTCTCAAGGATTGTGTCAGGAGTACTAAAGCTCAGAATGAACTGAGGCTGGCAAAGGGAAGCCAAAGATAACCAAAAATGTCTTTAGATCAGTGGGACAGAACTTTCACTTAGGGTAATGAGAACAAAGCAGTTTGTTTTCTACTTGTTTTCTCTGCAATGGAGGTAATCTTTGCATGGGAAATGCTGGAACATAGCCAGGAAGGAGTTAATGTCCAAGCTAAGTAAAGAGATGGTAAGAGAGCACCTAGTCTCCCAGGTGAGTTCAGATCACCTGGCCCAGAGGAACAACATCCTTCAAGCCAATGTCCGAGACCTTGGAGATAGTGGGGAGAACTGGGGACATACTGCAGGGCCAAAGAAGGGCAGGTGGCCCTTTAAAAAAAAAAAAGAAACAAAGGAATCATTTGGCTGCAGGCCAGTGAGTTTGACTTGATTCCTGGCAAAATTCTAGGACTTATTATTAAAGGAATAGTTAGTGGATAACTACACATGGAAGTAGTGATTATACAGAGCCATTCAGAACAGGGTCTGGTAGGCAAAACTCATTTTCTTTTTTTGATTGGGATACTCTACTGGTATACCTACCAAAGGAAGATTTCAGAAAATTCTGGCCTCAATCTTAGCAAAACATTTGACAAAGTATCACGTTGTTCTTGTTGGAAAGATGAAAAAACTTGGGCTAGTTACAAGGTGGGTCATTAATGATGTCATATCAGCTTGGAAGATCTCCAAGAGAGGGCCCCAGGGGTCTGTGCTGGGCTGCATTTGGTTTACTATTTTTTTGTAACTTGGATAAAATCAGATAGCATTCTTATCAAATGACAGCATCCAGAAGTTATTGATAGGCTAAAGTTGAACTTAAAAAAATGTAATTAAATAATACCTTATACTTGGATTTTTAAAAATCACATAATTAAAGTCAAAAGATGCATTTTTATGCTTCTGATAATCTAGAGCAGGGGTGGGGAACCTATGGTCTGGAGGCCATATGTGGCATTCCAGGGCTTTGGATGCAGCCTTTTGACTGAGTCCAAATTTTACAGAACAAATCCTTTTATTCAGGGGATTTGTTCTGTGAAGTTTGGATTAAGTCAAAGGGCCACACTTGAGGACCTAGAGGGCCACATGTGGCTTCCAGGCAACAGGTTCCCCACCCCTGGTCTAGAATTATCTCGTGGTTTTCACGAACTACCAGCTCAGAATATGTGAGCAAACCTGGTATAGAAACAAGAGCTAAATTTTGCCCTGGTCACAACCCTCCCTCCCTGTTTTCAGGTCTGGGGACCACATTTTATTTAGAAAGGACATTTGAAAGCTGCACTGTGTTCCTGGGAGAGCAGCCACCATGATAAAAGTCCTTCGATTCATGCCATATGAGGATCACATGGAACTTGGTCTGAAGAGCAGCAGAGGGTCATTGTTTAGTCTAGAGAAGACTTGGGGAAGGGAAGGGGACCATGATAACTGTCAGCTGTTTGAGGGACTTTCATGTGGAGGGATTAAATATGTTCTGCTTGGCCCCAGAGGGTAGAACCAAGAGTAATAAATGGAAGTAGGAAAGAAGTAAAATTTAGGCTTTATGTAAAGGGAAAACTTTCTCACAACTAGAATCATAGTAAAGTGGGGTGGGCTGCCTGGGGAGGTAGCAAGTTCCTTCTCAGTAGAGGATTCCAGGGAAAGGCCTAATGACTCTTTATCAAGTCTGATTGGCACTTCTTATTCAGGTACAGATTGGCCTAAATGGCCTCTGGAGTCTCTTCCAGCCTACATCCCATGGTCTTGATTTCTTCTTTCCCATCCCTTTTGCAGCCTGAAATTAATCTTTCTCCTTGTCTCTTGTATTACTTTGTCCTCGCATATGTTTTTCTCATGTTCTGTTATGTTATTTGTATGCATGTCTCAGTCTCCTGTTAGGCTGTAAGCCCCACGAGGGTAGGACTCTCTTGTTTCACCTCTGCATCCTTAGAGTGTAGCAAAGTGCCCTGCACAAGGGCATGCTTAATAAATGTTTATTTGAATTGACTTGGTTAAGTGAATTGTGTGGTGTATCAAATGTATGTTTTTATCTCCTGCAGCTAGAAGATCATGAGTATAAGCCTTTGGATCCAAAAGACATACGTCTTCCACCCCCCATGCCTCCCAGCGAGAGGCTCTTGGCAGCAGTGGAGGCATTTTATAGTCCTCCATCCCATGATAGACCTAGAAACAGGTAAGGGTGGGTATGGTGTAGTGGCCCAGCAGAATAAAGTATGCAGATTCTAGTCGTATCACTACCACCAACCATCCATCTGACCTTGGGGAAGTCAGTTTATTTCTATAGCTAGGTTGGGTCCTCTGGAAATAATGGTGATAATAACAACCCTTCCTGCCTCATAGGAATCAGAGAAGAACTAAGATAACTTTTACAAAAGAAAGATGTTACTTGACACACTTACTAGCCATGTGATTTTCGGCAAGTCACTTAACCCCAGTTGCCCTACAAAAAACCCCAAACCAACATAAAAGCAAAAGAGAGAGGTTTAATTCACCCAGGTCTGAGCCCCAAGTACAGAAACATTTAACCCTTCACACTATCACCAAAATCTGTTAAACTAAGCTGAAACTCTTCATTCTTCTATTCACTCAATGGATTATTCATCATTTTTAATCTTTCTGCTTTATCCGTACCTTGTATTTGCATTTACTGCCTACTGTGCTTCAAAATCCAATTTTCCATTGAAACCTAGCTCATGTCCTACCTTCTACAGGAAACCTTTCCTGATTCAAGAGAAAAATTAATCTGTCCCTTCTGAATCTCTCTTGCTTTTCTAACTCGTCCTGAGCACTTAACACTTTCTACTTGAGTATCATTTTATTCAGAGTCCGTACAATATTGTCATTTTGTAATTGGTTGAACTGGATTTAATTTATTGAATTACAATGAGAGAAGATGAATAATGCTTTGAATATTAAAAATTAGAAGTTATTTGATACTGCAGTCACTTGCTAAGAGAGTATTTGAAGCAAAGAGTGTCAAGTTCCCCATAAGACTACAATATGGTGAAGTTTCTGTCTTCAAGATTTTCTTTGAGACTGCTAGGAATGATAATGTGGCATGACCTAGGGTGTTAGGGACTTCTGATCCAGATTTTGTATACCCATTCCATAAGTTGTTTTTTTTTTTTAATATGGCATCTGAAGAAGAGATGCTTGCAATTAGTTATTCAGGAAAACATACGTGTCTTACAGTGAAGGCTGGGAACAGAATGGGCTGTATGAGTTCTTCAGAGCAAAAATGAGAGCCAGGAGGAGAAAAGGGCAGGAAAAGAGAAACAGGTGAGAACTTAAAACACTTTTAAAAAAATTTCTGATGCCTTAAATTGTACATTCAGACAAGTGGTACTTCTTGGGTCTGTCAGCACATTTAAAATAGTAAGACCAAGGTCAGTACCCATTTTTCTCTTGCAATGGCCTTGCTGGGTAGAGTATATCCCTTATTTTTCTTATGCTATCTTTAACAATAATAGATCATGCTGATTTGTGACCACTAGGAATCTTAATATTTAGAAGAAAAGTCAACATTTGCATTTTCTGCAGATTCCTAAAATCAAGAAGTAGTAGTGCTCTAGATGCTGAAGCTACAGCCTCCATATTGTCTTTGGGAAATTGATTTACTAATAGAGTCTAAAGTTAATACTACATCAGGAAGAAAGAAGCAATTTGGGTTTAGAAACAGGGTGTTTATTTTAGCATCCTTAGGGCCTCTACTCAGATTTGTTTATTGTTCATCAACAAGACTGGATGCTTTTTTTGTCTCCTGCTTTTTTTTTTCCTTCAGAGGTGAGAAGATGTCAGTAGTTTTCTGGTGATGTTTAATTTAGGGCAAGCTCAAACATTTGTATTTTGTGGGTGTGGCTGCATAGAGATATTAGAGCTGTCAGAATATTTTGCTCACTCACTAAAAATTCTCTTTGCAGTGGACCTTCTAGATCCCGTAGCAGGTCTAAAAGTAGAGGTCGTTCTTCTTCACGATCCAATTCAAGATCTTCTAAGTCATCTGGTTCATACTCAAGGTCACGATCTCGCTCCTGTTCTCGATCCTATTCACGCTCCCGGTCTAGGTAGGTCAGAATTGGGCCTCTCTTCATTAAGTAGAGCCACGTCATAATTTGCAAGACTGGATGCTCATGTTCAGATTTTCTAGAGGAGAGTGTAACTGAATTTAGACACTCTTGTGATACAGGAGCAGAAGCCGGTCCCGTTCTTCACGAAGCAGATCACGGTCCAGGTCCAGGTCCAGGTCAAAGTCTTACTCCCCAGGAAGGAGGCGCCGTTCTCGATCTCGGAGTCCTACTCCCCCGTAAGATTATGTTTCCCTTTTGAATGACCTGCTGGCAGATTGTTTCTGTGTAGATCATAATCATCTGGTGCTTTTCTGTGAATAGTTTAAAAGTCCTAATTAGAAGCCTCATATGTTCAGCATGGCATGATTCCATGCATGAGATGATCAAGGACTATTATAATTAGTCCAAATTGTAGGCCATCTCCTGCCTTCCCATTTTACTAAGTATACCAGAATGTTCCTAGTTTTTACTGTTGTAGGTTTTAAAAACTGTGCTCAGTTTTCTAGTCCACTGAAGACACTTTCATGCTTCAACAAAAACCTGTCTTAATTTTAGTTCCTCAGCTGGTTTGGGCTCTAATTCAGCACCACCTATACCTGATTCAAGACTTGGAGAAGAAAATAAAGGACACCAGATGTTGGTGAAAATGGGTAAGATTTTTCTGATGAACAGTTACTTATTATCTTAAGAAAAAGCCATCTGCAAAATGTAGGTCATAGATAGCACTTAGGACCACTTTTCTTAGAAGGTCTTATGAGGAAATCACATTGCATGCTTATGTTTTTAAGTAGTGCTTTGAGGTAGTTTTTCCAAGGCCTCATCTTCACAACAGACCTGTAAGGGCAGGGAGTACAAGAGGTGTTATCACCATTTTACAGATAAAGAAAAAGGGTGAAAGAAGTCATAGTCACTAGAAGAGCCAGGATCTAGTGTTCTTTTCCATTATGTCACACTTACTCTTAAACTATAAAATGCTGTTAACATAAACTATTATTATATAAAGCTCTTTGTTTCTAAAGTAGACAGCATTTCTGAAAATGTCAGGTGTTAAAAATCATTTCTGGAAAGAATCATTAACACTGATATTTTTAACTTTCTACTAGAAAACTGGTTCATACCTTCCAAAGACTCCTCTTTGTTAAGAATTATGTTAAAGTGCATTATTTCACAAATTAAAATTTATTTGTAGATTGATAAGTGTCCATCTCATCTTTTTTCCCCAAGGATGGAGTGGATCAGGTGGCCTGGGAGTGAAGGAACAAGGCATTCAGGACCCGATTAAAGGGGGGGATATCAGAGATAAATGGGATCAATACAAGGGAGTGGGAGTTGCTTTGGATGATCCATATGAAAACTACCGCAGAAACAAAAGTTATTCGTTCATTGCACGTATGAAAGCCAGGGATGAATGTAAGTAAATTGATTGAGTTTCCCCACTAAGAGAGCAGGGCTCTCATGTTGCCTAGGCTACATGGCTAGAATTTTAACATGGAAGATTCAAGAGTTAAAACTTTTTGTTGTTCTCATTGGAAACGTTTGTCTTTTTTGAATTTTGTTCATCTTTTTTGGAAAAGTTTTGCTATAAGTAAAATCACTTCTTTGTTGTCTACCCACTGTGTAGCCTTTCTGTCCTTTGTTAGAAATCTTAATCCTAAATTGATACTTGGTATGGAAGTCAGGATCATAGTAACAACTCAGTTTTACCAAGGTGCACTTCTCTGAGGGAGTGACAGGAAACAAGATGGGAAGACCATGGCATGCAATACTGACAAGGCCCAGCATCTGAATATAATGGAAACCGCATACATATGCTTCATCTGTGATTTGAACATTTGATAACAAAAATTTTCAAAAGAAAAAGGTTATGGAAGCCCTTACAACGACCTTCATCATTTACACCTGAACTTTTGTCCTTTCTGGTGAAGTGTGAAATCCAGGATCTTCCACCCCCTGAATAGGAATCCTTCAGATCCAAAGAAGTGGATGTCTTACACCTTCTTTAAATCAAATCTGAGCATCTTATGTAAAACCAAGACTAGTGTCTTGAGGAAAGGATGTTAAGTGATTGCCATTAGCCAACGATGAAGTACATCAAGAGCCATGATGTGTATTAACCTAACTTAAAATTATTGGTTGTGTAGTAATAAAAACTAAGACTAGACTTTACTACACAATATTTAAAGTAAAAAGAAAATACCCTTTTCTGAAAATGATCTTCATTCTTTTTTTAAATTCCATTTGGTTTAGTTTTAGTCAAATGTATATTTATCTTAGACTATCCCTAATAGAGATCATTCAAAGCCTAATTCCTCTAGGACATGCTGACACTTAGGATTAAGTTTATACTTGTCTCAAATGTTAGCCATTTGAAATGGATAGATGCTATTGGGAGGGAGCAAACTGATATGTGGACATAGGGCTAAAGCATTTTCCTGTTCTGGGAATGCTGACCTTTGAAAAAGCTCTATATACTTAATGTTTCTATTTATAGGAGGACCCAAACACCAGCACCTGTGTGCTCACAGCCCACTCAGACTCTGTCTTGGGCATCTAAGCCAGTTAAAGATTCTACAGCTCTGTGAATTCATCATTTTTATATTGAAACCAAAATAGAAAGGGGAGGTGGAAGAGGAATAAAAAGTATAGATTGTCATTGTGAGGTGTTCCTGGACATTACCTAAACACACTAACAAGTGTGACAACGTACAGAGCCTGAGTGCTGTGGGCAGCTTGGTGCAATGCCATCTGTTTGTACAGTTAACAACTTTGGAACCTTTGTTTTAAAAGATGCAGAAATTTCTCCCAAACTCTTTGACCCAAGGTGATGAAATATTTGATTCTGTTCTAGATTTCCCGTAGCTGTGAAACTATTCAACTGTGTCTGATTCAGAATAAAATGTCAACGTGTGATGTTGCAAATTTCTTGTGGATTTTACTGTTTTGCCTTCAAATAAAGACTTTTTATAAAGAAATATGTTTAGTGTCTTAGTTTAGAAAAGGGGAGTTTTGCTTGCTTGCTTTTTTAAGAAGTCTAGGAATTGATAGTGCTATAAGTATGGCTCACTACCCCTCATTTCAGCGACTAAATTATTTAATCAAGACCAAGTGAGGAAAATGGCAGATGCCATGGTGCTGTAGTCAGGGGCCTTCCCCACTAAAGCATAAAGCCTTTTTTCAGAGGAGTAGAACCTGTCGAGGTTGTGCTTTGCCAGGCAAGCTTTTAAGAACCATGGGGTATCTCTATGTTAAACAATATCTGTATCAAGCATTTATTAAGCACCTACTGTGTTGCCAGATGATGGGGAAGCAAAGACAAAAATGAAGCCGTCCCTGTCCTCACAGAGCATTTATTCAACAAGGCAATGAAATAGACACTGAAGCTCTAATGACAGATGGAAATGCACACATTTTCTAAGCATCCAGATGACCAGGGAGAGCCTATCCCATTATGGCAATAGTGTTCTCTTTAGGGAACTTTTAACAAAGGACAAGAAAAGTACAAATTCAAATATGTGATCTGTCTTGCCTTTATAGGTCTTTATAGACCAGGAACTTAATAATCTCTATTTAGAGGACTTATGTGTAATTTCTCATCCAAAGAAAAAACTAGGTAAAATAAAACAGACCCCATAGTAATGTGATTCATTAATTATAAAGATACAACATGCCAAACCAAATCTTACCCAAATAAAGCAACAGAATGAAAACATGGATGTTAATACTGTCCCTTAATATCAATGTTACAGTAAAAAAAAAAAAGGGGGGGGGGGGACTGTGTTGCCCTTAAGCATATTTATATGCCTAACCCGTCATCACACTTCATTCAGCAATATTTAAGCACCAATTAACATACAAGATGTAAGCCATATGAAGCTTTGATTATAAGCATGAAAGTTCTGGTAGGTGCTTAACAAATTGATGTTGAGGCAAATTTAATCCAGGGAGAATTATTTCTGAAGCAGAGGAAAAGAGGATCATGGAACTCTTCCTCTAGGCATTGGACCTTGTATAAAGGATGTGGAAGATTTAAACTGGGACGGGGGATGCTGTGCACTGTATTCCAGGCACTGGGGAAAGTTTGATCAGGGACCTAAAGGCAAAAAAGGGTAAGATAAGCATACTCAGTCATGGATCCAGTTTGCCAGGTGATGGTGACTTGACTTAAGGCTGCAAGAGTATGGGGCTGGTAAGCCAAAGGTTCTTGAATGCAGAATAAAGAGTTTCTTCAGTGGGCCACAGGGTCATAGTTGAAGGTCTAGGGGCAGCACAGCCACATGGTCATAGTTGAGGGTTAGGAATTTGATTTTACAGCATGTGAAGGACAGACTGAAGAAACAGGAGCAAAGAGTTTGGCAACTGCTGTGACATCTGGACTGAAAAATAGGAAAGATGTTTCAGAGATAGGACTCAAAGGTCTTGGCAATGAACCATATATGAGACTGAAGAAACAAGAGAAATCACAGATGATTCAGGTTTGGACACTGGAAAGATGATGCCAGTAACAAACTGGGAAACTGAAGGAGGAAGAGATTTTGGAGGAAATAGAGTTCGGTTTGCTGATGATGGGACATTGTAGAGGTTATCTAGAATGTTTTTTGAAGGTGTAGGAATGAATGGATGGAGTAGTCAAAAGACTGAGAACAGCCTTTTGGTTACAGCTATATTTAAGGGTGAAGCTAGGAAAATGGACTGAGGAGACAGGTGGAGAACCATGACAGTATAGTGTCTGAGCTGAAGGAGGAAGGGAAAGGCAGGGGTTGAACATGTACACTAGATAGAACACTGGATTTATAATCACATTACCAGTATGATCTGGGGTGGAAGAAATAAGATCGCCACCACCTCTCACTTTCATGCCTTTGACCATATCCCCAAGCACCTAGAATCCTTTCCCTCTTCACCTCGACCTCTTGGAATTCCTAGCTCATACCAAGACTCACCTCAAGCCCTACTTTCTATGAAATACCTTGCCTGATGCCTTAAACTGTGAGGACTCCTACCCTATGTACAATATTTCTGTGTATATTTCGTTTTTTCCCAAGGAGAGTGTAAATTCCTCAAGAGCAAAAACTTCTTTGCCTGTTCATTCCCAGTACCTATATCCTAGAACGTGATACATACTAGGTGCTTAGTAAATGCTTGTTAAATAAATAATCATCTCCAGGGTCTCTTCTGGCTCTAAATCCTATGAAAAGGCTGACCACAGAGTCAGGAAAACCCCTCCTAAGAAAAGCTAGAACAGGAGTAACTGATTGGGAAATTGGTTCAGGTGAGATCGTTTTCCCTAGTACTGGGACATGGATCTGTGATGATCCTGCCCTAGTCCTCTTAAACCATATGGGAGAAATGATATAAAACGTAATTACAGTTATAGGTCTAAGGTGGGGAACAAGACTTAACCATGCAGTTTAGTGGAAGGAGCACTGGATTCAGGGTTGAAGGACCAGAGTTTGAATTGTGTGTCTGGTACCTATGGGGCTTCGAAGGAGTCACCTACCCTCTGCAAGAGTGCAGAGAGCTTTAGGAACTTTGGCAGCATCCTTTCCACTTCTAATTCCTATGATGTTCTGGGACGTTATCACAATAGCATAGCAGGCTTGGTGAGTTTAATAAATTAGTCTTAAAGATCCAAACCTTACCTACATTGGAAGCAAATCTATATTCAACTCAGGGATCCGACATTTCCTTCACAACTTCCTCCAAGGCTTTTTCAATTGTCAGTGGTGGTGCCTTGTGCTTCCTAATATACTGCAAGATAACCAGACATCTGTTAGCTTTCTCACCTAGACGTCTCTAATAACAGTCTATTCAAAATGTTGGATGTCTGACCTTAAGTTACTCATATGGTAAACAGTAAAAAGTACTTTCTATATCAACATTGGAAACACAGTTGGCCAAAAAAGCTGCTAGAGATGATCTCCGTGCCTTGTTGGATAAACAGTGACAGAGAGAGAGCTTGGGAAATAATAGCAAACGATCATACTAGCTCTTCAGGAACTGGCAGCTCATCCTCACAGCAGCTAACATATAGTACTTTATTGAAGGTTTGCAAACTTCTTTACTGCTTATTATCTCATTGATACTCACTGATTAACCCTGGGAGGTAGGTCTTCTTATCCCCATTTGACAGATGTAACTAAGAGTAAATGACTAGCCTAGGGTCACACAGCTAAGAAGTCTCTGAGGTAGGATTTGCACTCGGGTCTTCCTGACTCCCACATCCAGTGCTCTGTCCACTCTGCCTAGATGACTACTGTGGTTCCTTCCAACTCTCAACTTCTATGAATTCTGTGAGTTTGGGAGACAACACTTGAGGGGGTGCGGTGAGGGATAGAGATGAGTGTTTACTAAATGCCTCTATGTGCCAGGCACTGTGCAAAGTGCTTTAAAAATATTATCTCATTTCATCTATGATTGTACTACTAGTATACAGCAGTGATACTAGTGGGCAAGAGAGAAGAGGGCATCTGGGTGTGCTCTACTGCGTGCCCTCGATTTGGGCAAAACAAACGTCAGCGGCTTCAGAAGAACAATAGAAAAGGTTTTATTGACTAATGGGATTGACCAAGGGAAAGTCAGCCCAGAAGGGATGGGAGAAGCTCAAAAATCAATTTTAAAGTCACAAAGGGAAACTCTATGAAGAGAAAAAATATTATTTTTTCAGAAGAGAATGATGTGGATGCACAGGGAACTCTCCAACCAGCCAGGTAACAATACATAGAAGAGCATGCCGCAAGACTAAAGATAGCGTCAGGAATGCTAATGCCAGCAACGGAAGGCAAGGACAACAAAATGCAAGTTTTAGCTATATTGGGGGAAAAAGGCTCAGAGAAGGCCCAGGACTTTTGCTCAGGGTGGATGGAATGATAATGACTGACAAGGGCAGCTTCATTCTTGCTTCATTTTCTCAACCAAGGACAATGACATTTTACAACCAGAAACAACTGAACAAAAATTATTAAGAGGGTGCTGATACTCAAGTAAGACGGCAACAGGAGGGCCTTTGCTTACCCTTGATGAATTCATGTCACCTGGCAGAGATAAACTAAAATCTTGGGCAGTGAACAATTTGGCAGATGTGATGACTGAAGGGTTGATAGCAATATCTGAAAGATCATGTAAAATGAGAGAAGTCACATAAGACTGGAGTACATATGTGGTCCTGATTTTCAAGAGAAGAGACCAGAATCTACAGAATATAGGCCAGTAAGCTGAATACTTCTGGAAAAATTCTGGAATGGATCATTGAAGAGAGGCGGGCAAGCATCTAGAAAGGGAAGCAGTGATTACAAAGAATCATG
Organism: Pseudocheirus occidentalis; assembly: GCA_028646575.1. NCBI lineage: Eukaryota > Metazoa > Chordata > Mammalia > Diprotodontia > Pseudocheiridae > Pseudocheirus > Pseudocheirus occidentalis. Next base: position 51,117,467 of record CM053594.1, read on the forward strand.
TATTTAAGAACAAGTCATGTCAAACTAACCTCATTTTTTTTTTGACAGTTACTAAGTGCGTATATAAGGAATATTATAGGTCAGTGGTTCTCAGACTTTTGGTCTCAGAACCCTTTTATAATCTTAAAAATTATCAAAGCCCCGAAGAACTTTTGTTTATATCTATTAACAAATGTTGTGTTAGAAATTAAAATGTCTTCATATTATTACAAAAAGTTTTGACCCAAGGACCCCCTGAAAAAGTCCTGGGGATAGACTCCTAGGGGGTCCCTGGATCATACTTTGAGAACTACTGTTTTAGAATTTTTGGCAAAGCTTCTTATCCTATGGTATTCTTTTGACAGAAATTGGAGAAATATAGATTTAGGTAGTAATATGATTGGAAGAATTCGTAACTGGTTGGGTGGCTGGACTCAAAGAGTAGAGTTGTTAACAGTTCCATGCCAGCAGGGCAGGAGGCCTCCAGGACAGTGCCCCAGGGATCCATGCTTGGCCCAATGTGTAGACAGCATGCTCAAAACATTGCAAATGACACAAAGCCCAAAGAAACTGTTAATACACTAAATGAAAAGATTTGTTTTGTACAAATCAGTACACTGAGCCCTGAGAATACAAATATAAAAGCAAGATAGACTCTTAAGGAGTTATTATATTCTAAGGGGAGGAGGGAGCAACAAATATAGGTTTCAGCTACAAGTCAGATGGAAAGATCCCATGGTCCTTAGGGTGCGGTGGCAAAAGGGATGGTAATACATTTTCTTTCATGTAATTTCTACTGATAATAAGAACATATTCATTTCTGATCTTGAACCATTTGCCACTTCCAAGTAATCTGGTGTTGAGAAGTTTCTCTTCCAGGTCTTCAGGAGCTTACTGTTAAGAAGGCAAGGGCTGCAGCACCTGCAGAAGCAGCTGCTAGGTCGCATCTCCACAAGGCTGAGCTCCCTGGATGATGGCTGCCAGCAAGGGCCAGTAGCACAAGGACTGTTTGGGGCTCACCTATCAAGTGATGGCAGTTTGTCAGCAGGTAGTACTGGTAGTATCAAGGATGATAGGACCCTTCTCCTGGAGTTGCTCTCCTGAGTGATGATTGTGGGGGCCAGGATGGCAGCAGGGCACTGCTATTCCCAGGACTGGGAATTGGCATCTTGAAGGGTTATCTCCAAGGTCTAAGGGGAGATGGTGGCAGTACTCTCACTCACCTAATCTGTCCTGTCTCCTGTGGATGACAGGATCCAAAAAGGATCTTGACAGGTTAGAACATTTGGCTAAATCTAAGAAGATAAAATCTAGGTATAAAGTATAAAATCTATTTGGATGGAAAAAATTAACTTCACAAGTATAAATTGGGGAGGCATGGTTAGGCAATAATTGTTCCAGGGATTTTAGTGGGCTACAACAAGTTCAACATGAGGCAGTAAGTGTGACATCACAGCCACAAAAGTTAATGCAGTCTTGGACTGCATTTGAGAGAGGTGTAGCTTCCAGGAATAAGGAGATTGTACTCCTCATTGTACTCTTCCCTCATGTGGATTACTATGTTTAATTCCGGGAAGATGTAGCTTAAGAAAGACCTTGATAAGGGGGAAGGATATCCAGAGGAGGGTAATCAAAATGGTAAAGGGACCTGCATCTGTCATATAACTAATGAGAAAGTACTTATTAAATACATCCTATGTGTCAGGGTCTGGGGAAACAAATGCAAAAGCTAAGACAGTCCCTCCCCTCAAGGAGTTTCCATTCTAATAGGGGGAAGCATATCCATATATAGGAATGGTAGCCAAATGGGATACTTTGCATTGCAAAGTTACACAGATGATAATGAGAGCCATAGAGGAATAGACTGACACACATTTTCCAGATGGCAGTGACTTGATTTCTTTATAGCTCCAGAATTGAAATAGAAGGAGGTAGAGAGAAAAGGTAAGTATGCAGGAGTAGCATGCCTGATGGAGAAAAAATGGCCAGAAATTGAACTGAAATATGGCTGGAGCTCAATGTAGTGGCTGAAGGAGATAACCACAGGTCAGGATGGCAGGGCCTCAGGGTAGAGTTCTAGGTATGAAAATGTTAAGTCTCCAGGGCTTAGATTCTGATCTGGGGGCCATGGTGGCTGGTGAAGAAATACCCAAAGAGTAGGTGACACTTGGCTGAAGGAGCTGGGCATGTTTAGCTTGGAAAAGAAGCTACTTGGAACATGACTGTTATATCTAAAGGGTGGTCTTTTTGGCTCCAAAGGACAGACCCAAAAGTAGTGGATAGGAGTTGCAAAGAGGCAAACTTAATAACCTGCAATAATAGCTCGCATTTATACCTAGTGCTTTTAAAGTAGGCAAAGTGTTATCTCAAGCTTGATGTCAGGAAAAACTTCCTAACATTAAACTTGTTCAAAAAGTTGTGAGTTCCTCCTCCTCAAGGGTCTTCAAGCAGACGCTAGATGACCACTCATCAGGTATGGCTTCTTTTTGTGTGTCATCTGAACTAAATCACCACTGAAGAATTTTCCAACTTTCAAATTCTGCAGTTGTCACAAAATGGCCAAACAATGGTCAGTCTGTACTCTGGGGATAGTGAGAGGGGAGCAATGGGACCTGACTGTGAATACCACAAAATTCCCCAAGATGTTAAACATGTTCTACTTTTGTCCAATTCATATATATCATATGGATAGACTGATTGAGAAAATAAAGAATTATTTTACCCCTGTCAATTCCTCTCCTGCAACAACTCTCACTTACTGCCCATGGCTACAGGTTCCCTAGAAGGTGTACTAATGGTACCCTTATCATCAATCACCTGGCCTAATGGAAAAACCTTCCTGCCTCCTCCAGTCCTGTGGACTTGAGTTTGAATCCAGGCTCTACCTTACTTGTGTACCATGGCCAAGTCATCTAACCTGAGCCTCTGTTGCCTCACCCTCAAAATAGAAATACTAACACTTGCCTGTACCAACTACCACATAAAGTTATTGTAAAGAAAGCACTATAAGGTTTACCAAGCATTCTGTAGATGGGAGCTGCTGGCCATTGCAGATGACAATCTGGTCATGTCACTGCCACTTCAGCAGCTCTCCACTTACTACCTATCAAGTCAAGTTCAAATGCTTTTGCCTGGCCATCAGCATTCTGTATAATACAGTGCCATCTAATTCCCCGCCAGTATTTCATATCACATAGCACTTTGTTTGATGAGTTTCGAACATACTTACAAATGGATATCACAAATATCGGCATGCCACCCCAAGAGACCATAAGCCCCATGAGCAAAAGGCCAATTTTACCTAAATTCAAATCTTCCCCAGGGCCTATCCTCTGCACCAGGCTGGTAGAGAAAATGCTTGGTGTTTGATGAATTGCAAACAGTCCTTTTCCCATGTGAAATTCTTTCAGCTTACAAGAATCACATGTGAGTAATGAGTGATGGCAGTCTTCCACAACACTCCCTTTAATTCACTCCTCACCATGTTTGAAATGCCGGCTGGACCAATGCTGTGGTCCATAGACACTTCAAATGTCCCTGTGTGTGCTCATTTATTGACCCCCAGTCCTTTCCACAAAGTGTGAACACAGGATGGTCAAGGGGAAAAAGCATTTACCAGCATTTCAAAGGAACATCTCAGAAGCCCCTGGGCCAAACTGACCACAGGTGTGATTTCAGGCCACAGTCACACTGCAATAGAACATCTTTGCCACTTCCACCCCAAAACAGGAGGTTTATGCTACACTTACCTCTTTAACTTCTTCCAGTGTATTATAATGGAATGTGTCATCTTCCAGGGACTTCAGGAGAGAAAAATGCAGATACTGGCTGGTTTCCATAAACTGCTTTGTCAATGTCAGCTGCTGTTTTAACATGTCATTCAAAGCAAAGGCTGCAGGACTATAGGCTGTCAGAGCTGTAAACATTTTAAAAATATATTTTTTATGCTGATATGAAATTATGAAGTGAAAAATAGCACTACTGTCATCTTTCCATTATTCAAAGGTAAGTTATCTTGTTCGTGTATTAGAGAGGGTAATTCTTTTGCTTGGCTTTTTAGACATAATACTCAAAGGCATTTCAGATGTTGAATCCTGAGTCTTACAAAGTCCCCCACCAGTTGTTTCCCCCATTTTAGGGGTCCAGTGACTAAAGCCCCAGTTCCATTTCAAAGCTTAATATCAACTGGCTTTTCAAAGGAATATCCTCTTCATAGAAATGTCAAGAACAAATATAAAAGCATTTCCTCCAATACCTTGAGGGCATAATTCCCTCTACACCACATCAATCTGGGGAGGAGAAGAAAGATTAGGCTAAAAACCTAGCCCAGTTCCTACATAGCACCAGCCCCACCAAGTTCACATACAGATATGGCATGAAACCATATCTCGGCCATCACCAAGCCGGGCTTCTGAGAGTTAATCCCTAAAACCACTATCTCTCAGGACATCAGCATTTATAATGACAGGATGCCAAGGGAGGTTCTACTTTCTTCATATCTTAAGACAGTGATGCTGCTCTAGCTATAAAACCTGAACTTTAGGATGTCAAGATGTCAAGGAAGCCCTCTGAACCTTTCAAACTCACCAAGTCATAGGCTCCACTCTCTCCACAAGTCACCAAGCTCCCCCAAGACCACTGAGGCCAAGAGGCCATAATGGAAACTGACAGGATTTTCTGAATGCCTCTGCAACCAAAGGGCCCCCTCATCCACATGCAGTTAGCTAAGCAGAACAGGAAATGAATACTGATGCATGTTCCAGGTTCTCTCTCCAAGGCACTTGCCCCCCCTTCTCTCCTAGAAGGAGGCACTAGCTTCTGCCTACCATCTACCACATAAAGACATAATCTGAGCATGCACCAGACCCTGCACTTCAAGCACAAGTACATATCTGCTGTCCTCCTGGGTCATGTATCCAAGGCAGGACAAAGAATTCTTCAAGACTTGACAAACCAGTTGATTGCTCTCCACTTCTGGTGATTCACTCAGACAAAAATGATACTTCTAGAAAGAGCACTATCAAAGAACAAAGAGTTTTCAGCAAGAAAATAAAGGCCTTAGGGACACAGGTGGTGTTTTCTTCACTGCTGCCCTGTGAAGGCAGGGGATTCAGAAGAGAAAAGAAAAATTAAGAAGGGAACAGCTGGTTAAGAAAAGAATGTTTGAAAATTAAATTTGGATTTCTGGCCCACAGTTTAAAATACAATAGAAATGACCAGCTCTTGGCCAGGAATGGAGTGTACCTAACAAAGGCTGGGATAAGAATGTACTGAATAGTGTCAAGAGTACTAAAGCTCAGGATAAAAACTAAAGACAACAAAGAAGGTTTGTTTTTTGTTTGTTTTAAGCTATATTAGGAAAAAGAGGAGGATTAAAAAATGTTTAGGACTGCTACTCAGGGTATATGGGTGATGGCAACTTATAAAAGAAAGAATAAACAGTACTTAAGTTTTATTTTACTAATGTTTTCTCTGCTAGAGAGAATATGCTTTAGATTGAAAGGACAGAACAAATATGACTTAACTTCCTAGTTAATATATAAGAAAGGAGCTAGTAATACTGAATTCAGTTTACCCTCGATAGGTTCAAATCACCTGACCTACATGAATTACTGAAAGGAACTAGCATATAACTGCTCAGTCACTGTTAGTGACCTTGGACAGATTAGAGAAAGTGGGAGGGGGTACTACAGGACTGGACAAGGAAAAGGACATATGTCTCGATTTTGAAAAGGTTGGGTGGGGAGAGGGGCAGAGAATTGATCCTCAAAATTATAAGCTAGGAAGCTTGACTCTGATTTCTGACAAAACTCTAGATCAGTGGTTCTCAACCTTCCTAAGGCTGTGACCCTTTAATACTCATATGTGGGCATATCTGCATATGGGTGGACCTGCCTGGAGATGGATAGAAGAGTGGTATCTCAGTTCCTAAAACCATCAGAAATATGTGTTTTCTAATGGTCTTAGGCGACCCCTGTGAAATGGTCATTCAACACCCAAAGGGGTCGCAACCCACAGGTTAAGAACCTCTGCTGTAGATTATTAAAACTATGGTTAGTTAAAAAAAAGAGAAACAATAATTATAAAAATAAGTTGTGTCCACCTAACCTTTTTTCTTTTTCTCTGAGAAGCTTACCAAACTGGTAGATCAGGAGGACATTATAGGCATAATTTACTTAGATTTTAGCAAAGCATTCAACAATCTATTATACTTTTATTGTAGAAAAGACAAATATATACAAACTAATCAATTGTACAAAGAAGAAGCTATGAAACTGGTTGGATGGCCAGAACAAAAGAATCATTTGGAAAGAGGTCTCCTATAGTATACACTAGGTATCCATGCTTGGCACTGTGCTGTTTAACATTTTTATCCAAGACGTGGTTAAAAACTTATCAAATCTGCAGGTGATACAAAGTTAGAAATAAATAAATGGGAAGCATAGCTACCACCCTGAATAACTGAGTAAATATTCAAAAAGGTCCTGACAGACTAGAAGACTGAAATAAATAAAATGCTATTATAATTTGAAATTTAATAGAAATTAATGTGAAGTCTTACATGGGCTCAAAAAAATCAACTTCATAAGTAAAAGATGGGAAGAGGCGTGGCAGAATGGAAGTTTATGTGAAAGAGCTGTAGGAGCTCTAAGAAACTGCAGGCTTAATGTGAGGCAACAGTGCGTGTCATGATGGCCCAATAAACCAGAGATACCAAGACAAGGGGCCGTGGTCATCTCTGTCTTCTGCCCTGCTCTGACCACAGTTGGAATGCTGTGTTCAGTTTTGGGTACTAATTTTAGGAAGGACCTTGAAAAACTTGGAGTTTCCAGAGGAAAACTAGAATGGTGAAAGGCCTTGGCTTTGTGCCCTATGAGGTTCAATAGAAGGAACTTGGGGGATGCTGGGAAAAGAGATGTCTTAAGGGAAATGTGACAGCTGTCTTCAGCTCTCTGAAGAACTGTCAGATGGAAGAGGAATGAGATTTATTCCTTCTGGTACCTGAGAAGAGAACTTGGAACAGTAGCTAGGAATTGACAAATTTAGGTTTGAGGCCAGGAAAAGGTTCCTAACAATGAGAGCTGCCTAGAAATGGCCCTGGCTGATTGCAAGAACTAGTGGGGTTCCCCCTAATCAGAGGACTTTAAGCAAAGGAGAAAGAACTACTTGTGAGCTATGTTGTAAATGGAATTCTTTTTCAGGTAGGGGTCATACTAGGCAGTCACAAGATCCCTCCCAACTCTGAGATTCTGTGAATTTTCAAAACTATACATATATAATCCCTAGCAATTGAAATTGAAGTTTTTATTACAACTACTAATTAACATTTAATTAGCTTATTCTTGTATTTACCTAAGCCACTGGAAAACCATGGGTAAAAGTTTTTCTAAACAACTATGGTTGAACAGCAAAGAGTCAATGCTACTTTTTATGACATGATCACACTTCAGCCCTTCAGTGTGACTGGTAATGTCACCTTAATGGGTATTTCCTCTTATGAGTGCAGATCCCAAACCTTTTGTGTTTTAAAAGTATAAGAGTGGCTATGCCCCCAAATTCATCACCTAACAGCTAACCTTCAGAGGATAAGCCTCTCTGCGAGCTCTGGTGGCTCTTAAATGAAGACATGGAGTCTCTTGCCTTTCACCTCTAGAGGGCCTGCCAGACTTCACACTTCTGTACAAAACAGTAACAGTTAAGAATCCAAAGCTACTTCTATGCCTTTGTGAGGCATAGTGGAAGATCAATGGAATTTATAGATATACCACTGGTAGTAAAATGTATCAAAGACAAATGCTGGGGTGTGGGGAGGAGGTTGCTGAGAAACAGGCATAGAACTATGGACTGGTACAAACTTTCTAGAGAGGGATCTGGCAACACATAATAAAAATTGCTCAACTCTGCCGGGGTGGGGAACCTGTGGCCTCAAGACCATATGTGTCTGGCAGAACAAAAGGTCCAGAATGTCAAAGGAATTAGTGAAAAGAAATGCTAGGGAAGGTGGCCTAGCCATATCAGATCTTAAACTGTATTTATAAAGGAGCAATCACCAAAACTACTTGGTACTGACTAAGAAATAGAGTGGTGGATCAGCAGAACAGATAAGGCACACAAAATGTAGTAGTCAATTACTATAGTAATCTCCTATTGGATAAATCCAAAGACCACAGCTTCTTTGATAAGAACTCACTATTTGATAGAAATTACTGGCAAAACTAGAAAATAGTATGGTATAAACTGGGCATAGACCAATGTCTTACACCATATACTAAAATAAAACTCCTCCATTGTTGGTGGAGTTGTGAACTGATCCAACCATTCTGGAGAGCAATTTGGATCTACGTCCAAAGGGCTATAAAAACGTACATACCCTTTGACCCAGCAAATGGGTACACAATTTAGATATAAAGGCTGATACTATAAGCAAATTAGAAGAGCAAGGAATAGTTTACCTGTCAAATTTAAGGAGGAATTTATGACCAAACAAGAGATAGAGAACATTATAAAATGCAAAATGAATAATTTTGATCATAATAAATTGATAAATGGTCAAAGGCTATGAACAGGCAGTTTTCAGAGGAAGAAATTAAAGCTATCTATGGTTGTATGAAAAAATGGTTTAAATCACTATAAATTAGAGAACTGCAAATCAAAACAACTCAGGTACCACATCATACGTATCAGATTGGCTACCATGACAAAACAGGAAAATTACAAATACTGGAGAAAATTGGAACACTAATGCATTGTTGGTGGAGTTGTGAACTGATTCAACCATTCTGGAGAGCAATTTGGATCTATGCCCAAAGGGCTATAAAAATGTACATACCCTTTGACCCAGCAATATTACTTCTAGGGCTATATCCCAAAGAGATCATACAAATGGGAAAAGGACCCACATGAATAAAAATATTTATAGCAGCTCTTTTTGTTGTGGCCTAGAACTGAAAACTGAGGAAATGCCCATCAACTGGGGTATGGCTGAATAAGTTGGGATATATGAATATAATGGAATACTATTATGCAATAAGAAATATTGAACAGGCAGACTTCAGAAAAACCTGGAAAAACTTATAGGAACTGATACTGAGTGAAATGAGCAGAACCAGGAGAACACTGTACACAGTAATAGACAGACTTAGCTCTTTTCAGCAATGCAATGACCTAAAACAACTCCAAAAGACTCATGATGGAAATGCCAACCACATCCAGAGAAAGAAATATGGAGTCTAAATGCAGTGCAAATCAGACT
>CM053594.1:51126798-51172946 GCA_028646575.1 Pseudocheirus occidentalis
TTTTTGCTTTTTGGAGGGCAGTTGGGGTTAAGTAACTTGTCCAAGGTCACACAGCTAGTTTTTTGTGTTAAGTGTCTGAGGCCGGATTTGAACTCAGGTACTCCTGACTCCAGAGCCGGTGCTCTACTCACTGCGCCACCTAGCCGCCCCGAAAATTTAAAACTTATGGAAGTGAATGTTGAAAACAAAAAATAAATTTATTTTTTAAAAACATACCTTATGTGGCCCTCTAGGTCCTCAAGTGCAACCCTTTGACTGAATTCAAACTTCACAGTACAAATCTCCTTAATAAAAGGATTTGTTTGGTAAAACTTGGATTCAGTCAAAAGGCTGGACCCAAGGACCTAGAAGGCCATATTCCCCACCCCTGGAACTTAAAACCCTTTGATCAAATGATGCCACTGAAGAATCTTTATTCTAAAGATATCATTAAAAGGGGGTGGAGGTGGGGTGACACCCAGCTAGGTGGTGCAGTGGATAGAGCACTGTTCCTGGAGATAGGAGGACCTGAGTTCAAATTTACCCTCAGACACTTAGTAGCTGTGTGACTCCAGGCAAGTCACTTAATCCCAAGTGCCTCTTAAAAAAAAAAAAAGCTGAGAGAGGGGGAAGGACTTATCTCTACCCCCCAAAAAGCCTTCTTTATAATACTGAAAACAACTTGTATGTCTAATGTACTTGGAAAAATCTCATATTAATGCAAAATAACATTATGAAACTACCAAGTTACAAGTATGAGGGAAAGGAAATATAATAACAAAACATACAAAGTAGTTCAAAGTGTAGTAAATAAATAAGAACAATATAAACAATAACTACAGGCATATGCTTTTTAAAAGGAGAGTAGAACATGGAGAAAGCCACATGGAGCCAAATGTAGTGAGGTCTCTTATTTTTATTTTGTTAGAAGATAGGTTTTTATATAATTTTTAAAGTTTAATTAAAAATATAAATAGTTCAAGTTTAGGGGTTTTAGTTGGAGAATTAATCCCATATTTGAATAAATTATTAGTATTGGTTTTGAATGTTAAGTTTATAATAAAAATTATATAAAATATAATAAATTAAAGACCTTTACCTTCTATTGCATCTGCACTAATCACATGAGTGGCAATAGGTTCAGGATCCATGTAAGCTCTCCCCAGACTTGGGCCAATGGTCGCCATGCTCTCTATAGTTTAAAGGATAAAAGGTTAGAGTTCTGACCTATATAGGTTAAGAGCTGAAAAATAACTAAACATTTTTCATGGTAACACAACAGATGCCTGTCACAGCCCAGGCAGCTTCTCCTCTGTTAAGTGCCCTAAAACTTCAGGAATAATCAGCATTTTCTTTGTTTTCTGTAAGTTACTAATATCATGACTAGTAAAATATTTTTATATTCCCAGGCCCTGTCATTTGTGATGACTCCACCTACTATACAAAGCACAATGCTTGGATGACTTAGCAGACAGTCCTTTAAGAATGGCTTTGGTCAAAAAGATTATACCATGACAACCCAGTCTGGTGATTAGGCTTTTCCAGAATAGAAGGCCAGTGTTCAGATGGCAAAGTGGAGAGAGTGCTGGATGTCAAGAAAACCTGGGTTTGAATCCTAACAAGTTACATGACCTGGTCAAGTCACTTAAAGTCTCAGTCTTACTTTCTTCCTCTAAAATGAGAGAGGTGGGCCAGATGGACCTCTAAGGTACCTTCTGGCTCTGCCTAAAATCCAAAGTCTTTACTAGACAAAAGGCTTTACTAAACAAGAGTTCACATGCCTCTAGCAGAGCCTTTAAGAACCCAGTCACCTCAATTCCACAGTGATGCATTTGCAGAGGATTTTACTGGAATAATTATAAAATCTAAAAATAATTAATTTTTGCTCTTCTCTCTTACCATGATTATGATTTTTTACAACTTCATTTCTTCTTTCAAGTTTTTCTGACTTAACAGTATTAACCTTTCTTTCTTTCCTAGCCAGTCTTGATCTGCCTGTTCCAGTAAGCAGATCTCAACTACATGTCCTATAGGTATCTCAGACTCACCATGTCCAAAACAAGACTCATTCTTTTCCCCCTAAAAGCCACCCTTTTTCCAAATTTACCTTTTCTCCTGAAGACACCATCTTTCCAGTTATCCAGGTTAACAAAATCAGTGGCATTCTTGACTCCTCACTGTCACTTCAAATAGCAATTCAGTTGCCAAATCATCCTTTTTCTATAAGACCTCTTAGATCTGCTCACACTTTCTCTCCACTAACATGACCATCATCCCAGTTCTGACTCTCTTGACCTCTCATTTGGCACAGTGGGTAGAAAGCCAGGCCTAAAACCAGGAAGGCTCATCTTTGAGTTCAAATCCAGCCTCAGACACTTATTAGCTGTGTGACCCCAGGCAAGTCACTTAACCCTGTTTGCCTCAGTTTCCTCATCTATAAAATGAGCTGGAAAAGTAAAAAACACACCACTCCAGCATCTTTGCCAAGAAAACCCCAAATGAGGACATGATTGAAACAACTCAACAACTTTTAGTCTCCCTGCCTCATATCTCTCACAACATGTGAAAGTGATTTTCCTAAAATACAAATCTGACCATGCCAGTTGGTCAACTACCTTGGTCAATTAACTCCAGTGACCTCTAGGATCAAATGTAAACTCTTCTGTTGGAACAGTGGTTCCCGGGCCACTGCCAGACTTATTACATACTGCAGTATTCCCATTCACACACTTAGGTCAGCAAAACTGTCTTTCCTCTTCCTGACGCATGAAATCCCTTCTCTGGACTCCACACCTTTTCACTGGCTGTCTTCCATGCCTGGAATGCCTTTCCCTCTCTCCTATCCCTTCTGGAATCCCCAGTTTGCTTCAGGGATTAGCCTTCTCTACATGAAGCCCTTCGTGATCCTACCGGTCATCAGTGCTTTTGTCCCAATATTATCTTGTATCTACTTTGTATCTCTTTACATATGTGCATGTTATCTCCTTTAACAATGTTCCCATTGGCAGGGTCTTTGTGTCTCTAGCACCAGCTTGTCCTAGTAGGCCTTTAACAAATGCTTGCGGATTATTTTTCCATTTAACATGCCTGTAACAGTAGCTGCTGTTTTTTTATCAGGAAAAAAAAGCCAAAGGTATTTGTCATTCTGACTATCTTCTGTACCAATGTCTCCTAGGGATTTTATCTAGTTTTCTTCAAATTCTGCTAGGGGGTTTTTAAACTCAAATTCAAATAAACACATTGTTGCTGCTTCCAAGAAACCTGGTATCAGCAAACACATGGGTTCTCCTCCTAGCTCTGCCCCAACTCATTCTAGAACCTTAGGAGGGTCATTTCACCTTTGTAAATTACAAAAGATGGAGAAGATCTCTGAGGGCCTTTCCAGTACTAGGGTTGTATAATTCCTAGTTTTTCTTTCTACTTTTGTCATTGGGCATTGTGTGTTCAAGCTCAGATAAGAAAACTGACATTCCCAATATTTCATTCAAATAGGTATTTTTTGCAGTCAGATTTACTTTTATGACATAATAGTAACTCACATTTGCATGGTGTTTCAGTTACAATGAATTTTACACACATGATCTCATTTTATACTCACATCAACCCTATGAAGTAGAGTCTATAAATACTGTTATCCCCACAGATCTTAGGTTACTTGTTGAATGAGATAAGTTACTTATCACGAGATGATATTTGTAAAGCACTTTAGCACAGTGCCTAGCACATGGCAAGCATTATATAAGCACTTATTCCCTTCCCTTCCTTTCCCTCAGGCTCACCCATCAGAGACTTAGAGCTAAAAAGAGCCTTAGAAACCATCTAATCTAACCCCCTCATCTTATAGTTGAGTAAACAAGGCCTCACAAAGTAGTATAGCAGAAAAGAGTAGATTCAATACTTAACCTGGACCTTTTTACCTCTATTCTTTAACTTATTATGTACTATTAATCCAGTGTTGTTCCTTATCTTTATTTTGGGAATGAGTAATCTCTCTTTGAAAGTTACCAAGAACATGGTAGTAATGGGAATTCCAGCACTTACTGACGATGTCTACCTTTTATATTATAAATTACAGTCAAGCTGAACATGACAGCTAGGAAAATATATATTCCTCTCTCACGCCCACAAAAATGTCTATCAAATTATTTATTGTTTATCTAGATGGGATGGAAGATGAAAATATATCTTAAAATATTGGCTGTTTTCAGTCCAGAAAGACAAAGGCTTCATGAAAGGCAATATGACATATGGGTAAGAAAACCAGCCCTAGGACAGAAGATGTGGCATCCAGTTTGCTCTCTGATTCTTGCCCTTGTGATCCTGAACAGGTCACTTCATTTCCACAGGCTTTAGTTTCTTCATCTGTAAAATGAAAGGAATGGACCAGATAGCCCCTGAGAGCCCTTCCCACTCCTGACCTATGGTCCTATGACTGAAGCTTATGAAACCATGATATGTCTCTTTCATTCAAAAATTCACATGTGAGGATCCCACAGAAGTCTGAAGGCTCCACGTAAATAAAAGCAACTATTACTTTCTATACTAGGAAGTAAACTTATAGAACTCATTATCCTGAAATTATTTACTAAGTATTGACCAAAAAAAACCTAGTGTGTGCTTAGAACTATCAAAGATTCATGAATGAAAAATACAAAGCAGGTCACCAAAAGGCAGTTAGGGATGATTATGGTACATTCCTAAATGTCTGAGGAAGTTGTGGAAAGCAATCAAGCTGTCCCACACTAGGGCACTTATTAAGAGTCAGAACACGGGGCTGAGTAGAACACTGACCTAACTCAATTCAAGCATGTCTTCCATGACAACACAGAGCCCATCTGGTATAAATCCTTTTACTTGCTAAATGAATAAACAAAGGCTCAGAGGTGAGTTAAGTGACAACCTAAGTCACACAACTAAGTGGGAGCAGAATCATGACACTAACTCAGGTCTTCTGTTCAAGGTCCAGTCCCAATTCCACTGAACACCACTGTTTTCAGGGCTGGCACATAATGGTCTGCTAATTGAAACCAGAGCTATAGGTTCCTTCACTTGCGTCAGAAGAGCACTTCTGACATTCACTAGTTGAATCCACACTCACCCTTTGTCCAGCTGTAGGTGAATGCAGGATCGTAAGTCTGAACAGCTACTTCTTTGACTAAGAGCCTTCTCACATTCTCACTCCATTTTTGACCAGGCTCTCCTGACGCTGTGGGAAGGTCTCTTTGAGAATATGAAGGGCTCTCAGACAAAGACTCCAGTGTCTTGTCTAATGACTCTTGGGAGTAGGCCATCTGCCCAGATGCTGTTGAACTTGGAGATTTTTCAAAATCTTCAGAATACACTGAGTTTATAGTGCTCTCCTGAGGTTTAGGAGATGGTGACCTCCTGCTGTAAATACTTTCCTCTCTCGAAAAGGTGACAGACTCCTCATTCATATCCTCACATATTTCACTTGCAGTGTGACTTTCCTCTTCAGTTTCAATAGAAGTAATGTTCACACTTGTCTCTGGGCTCATCTCTTTGGCATTTCTTCTTTGTAGACTTTTTACAACTGACACATCTGTTTTTAATTCCTTGTTTGGTTGCTTTATTCTATGATCTTCTTCCTAAAATAAAAAAGTGACTTGGAGGTGGTAACTATGAAAGTTATTTCTAAAAGATTAGGATTATAGATTTTGAGCTGAAAGGAAGAACATCAAATCCAAATGCTTCATTTTGAGAAGAGGACACTGACCCACAGAAGATAAGCAACCTCTCCAGGTCACACTGGTAATAAGTACGTGCTATAATTCAAACCCAGGTCCATTAACTCCAAACACCCTGTTTTGTTTTGTTTTTTTACTATCTCATGCTGCTTTCCACAACTAATATACATGCTGTAACACAAGAGGCAGTCCTGAAGGGACTAGAGTCAGCAAGACCTGAGTTCCAGGCCTACCAGACACATACTGACTGGCCAAGTCAGCCTCTCTGTGTTCTACGTCAGAGGTGTCAAACACCTGCCAGAGTGTTCCCAGCGCAGCCCCAAATCAGACTAAAATGGAGTTGGGAATTTATTTAACAACAACAACAAAAAAAAACAAAGATAATGTTAATATGTGTTCTTTCCAAGTCCACATGCGGCCACAGGAATCTTCACATACTGATTACTGGCCCTGTTTCTATCTCAGTTTGACACCCCTAGTCTAAACTTCTTAAACTGTGGGTTACAACCCACAGTTTGAGAAGCACTGAAGGGGTCATGAGTGGAAAAAGTTTAAGAAGCCCTGGTCTAGGTAACTCTCTAAGATGTATAAGCTACAGAAAAGATGCTAACCTGCACTGGTAGAGGACATTTCCACACCCAGGAATTCCCTATAACAAAAATTCCAAGATCTAGTCCCTTATCCCTATTTAAGCCAGTAACTATTTACAATAAGTCTTACAAATGTAATACCATATATTAGAATGTCTATGAAACTATATTATTACAATTAGAGTACTTTAAGTGTTGCTTTTCATGCTTTTAGCATGAAACATTTATAGAGCAATTCAGTTATAGCAAGTATTCATCATTTGCTAAACAAGGATGTCTTGTCCTGTTATATTACCTAAATGCAAGCCACTATAATGAACAACTCTTCCATGTGACTGTTAAAACTTAAAATGATCAGTTTTGTCTTTACTTACCTTTTGTTCAAGTTCTGCTTTCTCACTGACATCCGGAGCCAAATCATCAAGGGATAAAATATTTATTTTAAAATCTGTCATTAAAAGATGGATTGGTTACAATATGACACCAAAATATGATTTTTTAAAATGTAAGGTAAACAATCATTTAAGCATATCCCTTTTATAAAGATGACAACAGCAAAGTTATAAGGAGAAAAGAAAACTGGGAGTCGAGTCTGTTCTAATCTTCATATTCCTAATGACTTTCCCAGACTTGGAAAATCAGTCTTCACATCTCCAGGGCCCAGTTCTTCAAGGGGAGAAAAAGGGCTAATGTTCCATGGGAGAAAAAACTAAGGTTCACCCAAAGTCAACCCCCAAGAACAACATGAGATGACAGTACCTCTTGGCTCCTCCATAGCCATCTGGAACCTATTTGTTCTTCAGTATACAAACCAAAGCCCACCTCATTTCCCAACCACCTTATTTTATCCTGAAGCCATCTCTGTCCTCAAAATTCCCAAAGCATTACTGTTTATGGAGTTTACATGACAACTAACCATGTACGGCAATGCCACAGATTTTTTTTAAAAATCATCTGGAAAGAAATTCATTTCCATTAGAGGCAGCTAGATGACACAGCGGGTAGAGTATTAGATTGGAAGGTCAGAAATCCAAGTTCAAATCCTATCCCAGATGCTTATTAACTATACTACTCTAGAATCGGGATAATAATAGCATTTATTGTTGTTAGGTTGTTGTTAGGTGGTTGTTAGGATCTAATGACAGTTCATACATAAAACACTTTGTAAACCTTAAAGCACTACATTAATGCTGCTGTTATTAGCAATAATAATTATGCAAACATTTTAAGATGTACATTCTTTGTGCAAAGCACAGTGCTACCCATTAGGCATACAAAGACAAAAAACAAAGAGCCCTTCCCCCTCAAGAAACATCTATTCTACTGAAAACAAAGCCTTTAACAGCTAGCCTATAGAGGGAAAGGAGGACAGGCATCAGTTGTGGCATCTTCCTCAAAGCATCACTAGTAAATTCAGCTGACAACAAGGAGGTCATGGCCTTTCCATCTGGAAAAGGGCAAAAAGTCTGGTTCTTGAGCCCTGTACTACCTATATAATTTGTCCCACTCGTAACAAAGTTTATGACAATCAATCATGCAGTCGGAATACATCTTCCTAAACAGGAATTACATTTCACTGCTTTGTGATACAGTCTCTGTTTTGTCTTAAGCTGCCACTCCAAGGGTTGATTGTTAACTAGTTTCTACTTTGTGTCTTCTTCCCCCACTCCAAACC
Organism: Pseudocheirus occidentalis; assembly: GCA_028646575.1. Taxonomy (NCBI): domain Eukaryota; kingdom Metazoa; phylum Chordata; class Mammalia; order Diprotodontia; family Pseudocheiridae; genus Pseudocheirus; species Pseudocheirus occidentalis. The sequence continues at coordinate 51,134,748 of CM053594.1, forward strand.
TCTCCACATACAACCAGTGGGACAAGAGAAAGGAGCCTGGTTCATACTTCTCATATGGTGCAACTGGTACACATGTACAGGGTTATGGAAGGAATAGATGTTCCATGTGTGACTTGGTTTTTATTGGGAAAAAATTTTTTAAGTCACAGAGCAAGAAAATAAAGATTTTCAAACATAACCTTCAGGTACCATCTTTCTTCCCATTCCCTTCTGTCTTTTTGGTCCTAATACTAAACTGAAGTTATGTATTCATATTGACAGAGTTTTTTTTTTACAAAATTTAAAATATAGGTGAATTTCTTCTTTGGAAACTCCATTAAATTACTTTTACTTGGATCTAGCCTTTACCCAGTTTATTTGTTGTGAGTCAAGGACCTTGAAAGAAGGTTGCCAGGCTTACTTTGAGGGATGCTATTCTACCAAGCCAAGTGCCACCTTCCTCCAGGAGGTCCATCTGGAATCTCCCATTGCTAGTGCTTTCTCACCAGGAATTACTCCCCAGAGAAGAATGTAAGCTCTCTGAGGGCAGGAACTGCTCTGTTTTCATCTCTGTATCCCCAGGACCTGGTATGGTACCTTGCACATAGAAGATGTATAATAAGTTTTTGTTAAATGAATATAGATACAGAAATCATGGCCTTATGTCTTGAGTAATAATAATTCAACTTATAAAATATATTGTACTAAACATTACCAGTTAAGTTATCATTGGATGCTTCAGAGAACAACTCATCCAATGATCCAATTTCAGTCTGCTCAGGTGAGAATGCTAGCTTTATATGTTCCATTTTAGGGGAGGCTGGCCTTGAAAAGTAATGCATTACTGAAAGTGATGGTGATCTTGAAGTTTTGATAGCTGAAAAGTCACTCTGTGGAGATGGAGTTCTTGAAGGGCTATTATGGGAGGCTGTTTCTTGACAGCTTTCCTCAGGCAGGCATAATGTTTGAAAAAGCTTGAGACTGGAAAATTCTTCATTGGATGGAGAAAGTCGACCTGGTAGACTCAGAATCCCATCCTAATTTCAAGGGAACAAAATCCATAGTAATTAACTTCAGATATTTCACCAAAAAATGCTGCCATATTAACATTAAATCATTAAATTAGAGAGAAGCAACTTCTCTGTTGCAAAAACAAATTTGAAGGGTCATAAGTCTGAATGTTCATCTATCATAATCAGATGTTCTGTCCAGTTCTGAGATTCTGTGAGAGCCAAAGTGTTAACAATGGATAGTATATTTCCTTCCTGTGATTCTAATCAATGATTTATTACATTTTCTTCCAAAGTTGGCCTAACACAGGATCCCACAGCTCTACACTGCAAGTCAACAAACATTTATCTATGCAAGAAGGCACTGGGCAAAAAAGACAAAAGAAGACACTCTTGCCCACAAGGAGCTTACACTGTTTCACTTTAGTCGCCTATTCCATTTTGACAAATGACAAAATGTATGAATGAATAAGTCAACAAACCTGTAGCAAGTGCCTACTAAATTCAAGACACAGTGCATGGTGTCAAAGATATAAAGACAAATATGTAACACTTCTTGCCCTCGAAGAGCTTACATCCTATCAATGAACACTGCATGTGCATATATCTCTAAGCATACACAGAACAGAAGGTAATTTATAAAAATGGGCACTAGTAGTTGGGGGGACACCAGGGCCTGCCAAAAATGGAAATGAAGAGGGTGTATACATTTCAGTCAAAGAAATGTGCCAGGCCCAAAGTATACAGAGTGTCAGGTGTGGCAAGAGGAGGGATATCTGATGAAGCTGGAAAGGGAGGCTGGGACCAAGCTGTTAAATGCCAGACAGAGGAGTTCTTATTCAATCCTAGATCACTACCAGCTTTTAGACCACCCATAAGAATTGTGAGCTTATGAAATAAGGGCTTATTAGGTATGTAAGTGTAACTGCCTTATTTCCATTGGAATCTAGTGCTCCACGTATATTCACATACATAATGTTTGTAGAAGGAGTGAAATCCCAGTGCCTCCTATGAAAACTTCCTTTAAAGTGACACAGAGGCGACTTCTTCTGCAAGAAGTTCCTAAAAGCACAACTTGGTAAAGGACAAAAAACCAAAATCTTATTTTAAAATGGAAAGAGAATAAAAACTTACCATAGAGAGTGACTTATATTCATCCTCCTGAAATTTAGTGTTCATAAGAACAGCCTTCTTAGGTTTCTCTTTGTCACTGAAAGGCTTCACAAAGTTTCCCAGCAACAATTTCATTTCCTCTTCATCACTATCCAGAGAAACCAGCTTTCCAACTGGCTCTTTCTGTTTTGGTGGCTGAGAATTCTTGACATTTCCAACCTGTGCTGTACTGGCTATATTTTCAAGGGCTGGACCTTTCTTCTTCAGAAACCGACTCACCCTTTCACTGCTACCAGCAATGGGAACTTTATCCTTGCATTGCCAGGGAACGTCATTTACATTCTTCAGAGAAAGGGCATGAACTCTCTGATTCAAAGAAATGTCATCCGCACTCTTCCCATCAGTATCAGTGTCAGACATATCAGCCTGCAACTTTCGGTTCATAATTTTAGTTTCTATTTGTGCTAGTTTCATCAAAGCTGCATTAGCCCTGATCCTGGAGGCAGTAGTTAGTGATCTACTTAAAGAGGTCCTGCTCCCCATTTCCCTTACACTACCACCCTTGAAGAAAAACTCGTTCTCCTCAGCATTCTGCTTCCTCTTCAGGAATCTGTTTTGGCTAAATGGTGTCTTAGCAAGACCTTCACCTTTGAGGACTCTATGAGTGTCTTTCATTCTCATATCTCCCATGGAAATCTCACTGGAATCATAAAAAAAATCATTAGCCAAGTGGCTGGCGTTTAACAAGCCGGCTTTCCTTGCTGCAGACATCCTGCCAAGAAAGAGACAAAGAGGCCTTTACTCATTCATTCTCAGGGCAATTAGAGTTCAGAAATTTGAATTCAAATTCTAAACTCTAATACCTACCTGTAAGGACAAAGTCAGATAATTTCACAAAGTGTCTGTTTCTTATTCTACAAAATCAATCTCAACTTGTGGAGGCAGGCTAACAGTGGTCTTGGAGTAAAAAGACTAGGTTCAAGTTCTGGCTCTGCCACTTTGATCAGTTACAAGACTTTGTGCAAGTCACTTAACAATCTGGACCTCAGTTTCCTTACTTATATAATGAAGATAATTATATCTGTGCCACTCCACCCCCAACACTGTTAGTAGTAAAGCTTAGAATGATACATAAACATCAGCCATTGTTATTCAACAAATGCTTACTGAGAGCCTACAGAGAATGTCTCAGGTGTTTTGTTTTTTTTTTGTAACAAGGACACTGGATTTGAAGTTGGAGTTTTTTGAGGGGTTTTTAATTTGGGGGTTTTTTGAGTATATGAAGTATGGTCTGTGTTTATTCAAGAAATCTTTAAAAAACAAAGTCACTGAAAAGTATCAACATATGTTAGAGTCTCCATTTTGCATGCCACCGTACTACCATGGATAATTTCATCCCCATGCTGGGTCTCTGTTTCAATGTTTGTATTAGAGATCTCTAAAGTCCCTTCCAACTCTAAGATTTTAGAATGGGGCCCTGTACCCAGCAGGGAATAAAGCATTGAGTAGTACACAAAGATGAAGAAAATCCATAGCTTGCACTCTAGATATTTAAAGCCAATGGGGGAGATGATCACAGTGAAAGAAAATAAATCAAAGCACAGTGGGTGAATGAGGAGTACAAACAGCAATCGAGAAATTCCTCTCCTCAGATTTCTTCAAGTCTGTGAGTATATATACCATTGCAGACACAGAATCACAAATCCCAAAGTTACTGACTTACTATGTTTAGCCAGGAGACTGGCTAAGGACTCCATGGAATTCTACCCCCAGGAAATCTGTGCCATTTAAAACTGTTGTCAGTGATGTGGCTAAATTCACCAGGTTTGCAGATGTCAAGGGGGACAGCTAACTACACTGGAAGGCAAAGTCAGAATCCCAAAAGATCTTGACAGGCAAGAGCACTGGGCTGAATCTAATAAGAAAGTCAATAGGGATAAACATAGTGGCTTACATTACGAGTAAAAAAATCAACTTCAAAAGTACAAGATGAGAATCATGGCTACATGAATACAGAGTATTCTGAGAAAGATCTGGGAGTATTCATGAAATGCAAAGAAGCACCATATGATTCAGAAGAATGATGTGGCGACCAAAAAAGCTAATTTATCTTGGGCTGCAATTGAGACAGGCAGATTTCAAGAATAAGCAGATGGTGCTCCTTCTGTCTTTTGTTAATAAACATTTATTAAGCACCTGAGTACCAGGTACAGTGCTGAGTGTTGGGGATACAAAGGACACAAGACAGTCTCTGCCCTCAAGGAGCTTACAGTCAAATGGGGGAGAAAATATGCAAACAACTATGTACAAACAACCTATAGAAAAGATAAATTGGAGATAATCAACAGAGGGAAGGCATTAAAATTGAAGGAGACTGAGAAAGGCTTCTTGTGGAAGGTAGAATTCCAACTGGGATTTGAAGAAAACTAAGAGACTAATGTGGGAAAAGAGATTCCAGGTGTGGGGGATACTCACTGAAAATGCCCAGAGTTGGAAGATGGATTGTCTTTTGTGAGGAGCTAGGAGGCTATTCCAGATCCTTGGATCACAGTAGGGGTCAGGGAGGGCAGCACAGATCTTAAGATGTCCCTACATTCAGACCTCATCTGGAGTGTTACATTTAATTCTAGGTGCCACAATTTAAGAAGGACATTAAGCTGGAGAGTGTCAGGAGGAGGGCAACAAGGATCGTGAAGGGCTTTCAATCTATGTCATATACGAGGAAAGGCTGAAGAAACTGACCTGGAGGAGACTCAGTGGACGTGACAGTTGTCTTCAAGTATCTGAAGGATGACTGTCATGTGGAAGAGGGATCAGACTTGTTGGTTCCTTCAATGAAATCAGAAAAAAATAACACAGGGTCAAAGTTTCAGAGAAGTCAGCTTAGGGATTGTGATCAAGAAATATTTTTTAAACAATGAGAGTTGCCCTTTCTCCATATGGGAGATCTTCAAGAAAATGCTGGATGACTATTTGTTGGCTGGTATAATGGGGTGAGGATTGTTCTGTGGTGCTGGTTAAATTACTAGATGGCTTCTGAGGGCCCTTCCAACTCTGAATTTCCGAGATTCATACCTGTACAGAAATGCTCCTAAAAACAGCCCCAACAAACATTTCACTCCAGCCTTAGATCTACAGCAAAAGAACAAAGTACTTTTCTCATAAAATTCCTTTAAAATGGATAATGCAAATATCCTTATCTTTATATTATATATGAAAATACTGAGATCCAGATAGATGAAAGCTGCCCTTGTCCCAGGTATACAAGCCCCAAATACCGTGGTGCAAAATGCAAAGCTCTCTTGACTCGGAATCCAACACTTCTGACTACACTGTATCTCAATTCCACTACTCCCTAAGAAGGGCATTTCACTATATTTATTAAGAAGTTCCCACTTACATTAAGCCTAAATCTGTGTCTCTCAAACTTTCATCCATTTCTTCCTAATTCTGTCCTTTAAGGCCAAGGCTTTAAATTTCTCTTACACAGGAGACACCCCTTCAAATACTCAAAAACAGCTGTCAATCATGTTCCCACTGAGTCTTCTCCAGGCTAAACATAATGTGTCAATTAAGAAATATTTATTAAAAACATAGTACATGCCAGGCACTATGCTAAAAGCTAAGGATACAAAGAAAGATAAAAGATAATTCTATACTTTAAGGTGTGCGAAGCCCTTTATAATACATTACCTGATGCTCACAACCACTCTACAAAGTAGGTGCCATCATTATACCCATTTTACAGGTAAGGAAACTGAGGCCAAAAGACATTAAGTGTGCCCAAGATCATACAAGATAAGTGTCTGAGACCAGATTCGAATTCAGGTCCTCCTAATCATAAGTCCTGTGCTCTACCCACCCTGGCACCAGATCCTTCTAACAAGCATGCCATGGCACCTTCAGAGACCTTTTCACCACCCTGGCTGCCTGGCTCTGGATGCTCCTCAACTTGTCAACTTCTTAGACCCCGGCACCTGGAATTTACTATGACACAACCACAGCAAAGGACATCAGTCACTATCAGTTCCCGGTCATTTATTTACTCAGCAAGCATTGGTTTCGTTCTGGACGCTACACCTCTCTTCTTAACAAGGCCTCAGATACCAGCTGGGCTGCCACGTCATGCGGTAGATGCATCTCCAGCTTGCAGTCCACTAAGACCCCTAGCTCTCCTCTGGCCAACTCTCTCTTCTTTCACCCCACTCCCCACCCCGAGAGGCTAAGCGAAGCTGGAGTCAGAGATCGGCCTAGAACCCAGCGCGCGGTCGCCGCCGCCTCCTCCTCTTTCTCCTTCTCCTGCCCCTCCCCGATCGCGCGACCCCGCTTCTTCCTCCCCTCCCCAGGCCCCGGAGCTTCTGGCCCTACTCAACCTCCCTACGTCCGAACGTCAAATCTTCCCCCGCCGCCACCCCCACCCTAGCCCCTCCCACCCCTTCCTCCTCGTGCTACACACCGACCAGTTCCTTGGGTTGGCTTCCTCGAAGGCCCAGTCCAATCTGAATCTTCCCTACACCAATCCCCCGGCCCAGGGCCGGAGGGCCCAGTACCCACTAACGGTCTCTCTTGGCAACAGAATTGGACTTCCGGCCTCGCGCCGCGGGGCGGGGGGGTGGAGGGGGAGGAAGAGAGGTGGGGGGCAGGGAGTAGGGTCGAGGACGATAAACTACATTTCCCAGCATGCATCACCCTGGGGGTGGCCGGAGCGCCACGGCTCAACCGCTCAGCAAAGCACGATGGGAATCGAAGTTCTTTTCCTTTCCTGTCCCTGGACGCGACGGGGAGCGTTCGCGGAGCTCTCGCTAAAGCCAATCAGAGAGCGTCGCCGGGAAGGAGGGCGGGAAAAAAAAAACTACCTTCGAGCTGCTATGGGCCTGCCCGTGGCCCGTGGGTCTCTGTGGGTTTTTTGGCTGATTCCGACGATACTGGCCACCGTATACTTCCAGGAAGAGTTTCTCGATGGAGGTGAAAGGGGACGGAGGCCTGGGCTCGGTGGGAAAGAAGTCTCACTTGGGACTCCCGGGCCACCGCCAACGGACGTTCCCAGGCCATGAGAGGGCCCGAGGCGGGAGCCCCGGCTTGTCGGAGGCAGGAGGCGCCCACGGCCTGCCTGTATATCAGCTGAATGGACCCGGCCAAGCTTCACGCCATTGAGTCTCGTAGCCCTCTGCCCTTGTATCCCCAGCACGTTGGATCAGGCAATCATGGGGAAACATTTAATAAGCACCTACTATTTGCAGGACACTGTGCTGGGAATACAAAAAGTGGCCAGAGCGTGTCCCTGCCCTCGAGGAGCTTGCCATCTAATGGGACGTAGGAGATGCTTAATAAATGTTGCTTGACTGGCTAGTGGACTTGGAGTCAAGAAGACCCGAGTTCAAGTCCCTCCCTTAGAAGAAGTGTGACCCTGGGCAAGACACCTCACCCCTCTGAGCCTCAGTTTCATCATATGTAAAATGAAGATAATACCCCTAAAATGTCTTTATGTCCCTACCTGTGGTTTCGTTCCTCTAGGGGCCTCCTAGTATAGAAAAGCCCTCTACTAGTACATGTCTGTAACTTACAGAGGGTTCACTAGGGAATCTGGATATTTCCTATTTTGACAGCCAGTGAGCCATCCAGCATATGGAAGACAAGAGTTAAACTGAGTTTCCCGACTCTTAGTTAAACTGGCAATCTGCGAGCTAGCTCGCCTCTTCAATATTTCTAAAGCTTTGATGGACAGGTGGGGAAACTGGGGCCCAAAGAGTAGGAGACACTTGGCCAGGATGACATAGGTAAGGCAGCATTGTAGGTTGTTAGAACCAAAAAGAGACTCTAGAAAGCATCTGGTCCAACTAATTTTATATGAGAGTGTGATCGTGAATAGAATGTATGCTCTGAGAAGTAGGAATTATTTCTCTTTTTTTGTATTCCCAGTGCCTGCTCATAGCGCTAAACACTTTGATTTGTTAATTGATCAGGATCTAAATAATATCCTGACAGGCTAGCCTAATGATCTCTTATAAGATGGGACTTCACAGGGATAAATATAAAAATTCTCCACTTCAATTTTAGAAGAATCAACTAGTACAAAAAGAATCAAACTAGTCAATTTTGGCTAGATACCAGTGGCAGGAAGGAAGGGAAGAGAATGGGGGTATTTTAGTGTTCTCTGCCCTGGTCAGACTACCTTTGGAAAATTGGGTTCAATTCCAGCAGCCACATTTTAGGAAGGATATTGACTAGTTGGTACCTGGTCAGAGGTCAGGATGCTGAAGGGACTAGAGACCATGCTGTAAAAGAATGTGGCCAACTTTCACTTAAACAGGACTTGGGAAGGTTGTAGTAGTTGTCTTTTCAGTCTGAGTGGCTGTCATGTGGAACAAGGGTTATAGGAATATAGATATAAAGCTGATGATCTTAGAAGTCATCTAGTTCAACCCACTCTTTTTTTTCCCACAGCCAACTGAGACCCAAAGAGGTGGTGTACTTTAGGATTATACAGGTTCTAAGTGGCAGAGCCAATTCTGTAACCTAGATCCTCAGTTCCCCATTTAATGTTTCTTCCATTGTACCAGTTAGCCTTGTATCCTTAGAGGAATGGATAGAAGTTACAGAAATGCAGATTTCAATTAGATATAAGGAAAAATTTCATGCCAGTTAGAGCTAGAATGGGCTGCCTTAGGAGATAATGGGTTAACCTTCCAAAAAGATCTTTAAGCTTAGACTGGGTCACCACTTGTAGTTAACTGTAAAGGGCTGCCTGTTCAAATACAATAAGATAATTTTTAAAGACTATTCTCTGATCTCAAACGTGGAATGGGATTCTACAGTGATGTCATCAAAGGTTTGCCTTCGAAAAATGAATCACTCAGGGTTTCTCCCTGAAAATTTGTTGAATAAATCACCCATAGTTTACCCTTAAAGGTAGATTATGAGTCATAATCATTAAATCCTGAAAATTCTTAACCCTTTTCACCTTTGAAAAGATTAGTGTCTTCTCATCTATAATCTTAATACCTGACTTGTGATGTTTATCCCTGACTTGCCTTACTCTTTCTTTTTTTTTCTTAAACAGAAAGTTGGAGGAATAGATGGATACCTTCTACTAATGATTCCAACTTTGGGCACTTTAGGTTATCATCAGGAAAATTTTATGGTGATATAGAGAAAGATAAAGGTTAGTAGTAAGCCTTTGATTTAAAATTCCAGCTCTTATTATGACCATTTGGTGACTGGGTCCTATCAACAATGAGCTGACAAGAATGAGGTAGGAGGTCACAAGATAAGGGGAGCCCCTGCCTTGTCCATAGTCTTTATATGAGCACTACCTATATAACAAGAAATTGTGCTGGGGATACAAAGACATAAACAAAATAACCTCTGACCCCAAGAAGTTTACATTTAATCTCTTTTTTCCCTTTTCTTCATCTATTGGTAGATAGTGCATATCTACACTGTCCTCTACAGTTGAGTCACTTGCCCCCTTTTCCTGTTGCCTGCTATAACTTCTCTGGCTGCAGTCTTGAATTATCCTCACAATCTAGTGGAATAGAGATAGAGAAAATCACAAAACCATGTTACTTGGGTTTACCACAAATTTATCTTACCTAATGTCAACTGGGACCATCACTGCAACAAGGCAAGTTTTTACATCTCCCTAATCTATTTACTAGATAGGTAGGTGGCGAGTGCCAGACTTAGAATCAGGAAGACTCAGAGTTCAAATCTGATGTAGACACTTAGATGTGTGACCCCGGGGCAAGTCACTTCACCGTTTCTCTCAGTTTCTTTATCTGTAAAATGAGCTAGAGGGGCTGGTAGACCACTGGTCCTGGAGTCAGGAGGACCTAAGTTTAAATTCAGCCTCAGACATTTGACACGTACTAGCTATGTGACCCTGGCCAAGTCACTTAACCCCAATTGCCTTGCCAAAAAAATATATTAGCTGGAGAAGGAAATGGCAATCACTGCAGTATCTTTGCCAGAAGCTTCCAAAGGGATGACAAATAATAGGACACCACTGAAAGGACTGAGTAACAACAATTGGTGAAATCACTTTGTTTTTATTTTGTTTTGGTCTTGTATTTACTATCTATAAATATTTTGCATCCTCTCCATAGATATTGAGTGTAAGATGTTTATGAAGCATCTAGTCAAATGATGTGAAACTGGAGGTCAGGAGAGGGATTTGGCCTAGATCAGTGGTTCTCAACCTTCCTAATGCCACGACCCTTTAATACAGTTCCTCATGTTGTGGCGACCCCCCCAACCACAAAATTATTTTCGTTGCTACTTCATGACTGTAATTTTGCTACTGTTATGAATCATAATGTAAATATCTGATATGCAGATTGTATTTAAACTGAACATAACCCCCAGGTTGAGAACCACTGGCCTAGATAAAGTAGATCTGAGACTCACCAACATTCGAGGTGACAATTGAAACCATGATAGGTGATGAGATCACCAGGTAAAATGCTATAGAGGGGCAAGAGAAAAAAGCCCGTGATAGAACCTTGAGGGATCCCTATTTTCCACAGGCTTGACATGGATAAAGAGTCAACAAACGAGAGAGATAAAGAGAACTCAGTCATGTAAGACAAGAACCAGGAGAGAGTAAAAACCTAGACAGCAGAAAGTATTAAGGATAATAATAAAATAATCAGCAATGTCTAAGGCTGCTGAGTAGCATGAGAACTAAGAAAAAAAAACATTCAATTTGACTTAAGTGGGCAACTGGGTGTCAAAGTGATAGAGCACTAGCCCTGGAGTCAGGAGGACCTGAGTTCAAATCCAGCCTCAGATACTCGCTGTGTGACCCAGGGCAAGTCATTTAACCTTCTGCCTCAAAAAAAAAACAAAACATTAGTAACTTAGTAGAGCTGCTTCAATTGAATGTGGAGATTAGAAGTCAAACTGCAAAGAGTAATAAGAGAGTGAAAAGAACGGAAGTGGAGGCACCTATCATAGACAGCCTTCTCAAGGAGTTTAGCCACAAAAGGGAGGAGAGATATGGGATAAAAATGAACAGGGATGGATGGATCAAGTGAGGAATTTTTTGAAGATGAAGGAGGTGTGGGCATCTTTGTAGGCAGTAGGGAAGCAGCCAGTAGACAGGGGGCAGCTGAAGATGAGTGAGAGAGCAGAAATGATAGAGGAGGCAATCTACTAGAGAATACAAGATGGAATTGAATCACTTGTGCATGTAGAAGGCCTGCAAGAAGGGCCGTCCATCTCTTCATGGGAAATGAATGAAGAAGGAAGTAGTGACAGAAGTCATCTGAGTGACCTGTAGTCTCACACTACCAACTATTTATTGGATATCTCCAATTGTGCATGCCATAGACATTTCAAACTCAGCATTTCCAAAATTGAATTCGTATCTTTCTGCCAAGATCCTTTCCTCTTCCTAATTTCCCTATTACTACCAAGGTCTCCTCTCACTGATGAGCTGTATTCTCAAGACTACATCTCAACCCTCAAGGTTCTAGGGCTACTCCTAGAATTATTTTTGTTGTTGTTGTTTGTTTAGTACTTTGTTTTCTCCCAATCACATGTGAAAATGATTTTTAACATTTGTTTTTAAAACTTTGAATTCCACATTCTCTCCCTTCCTCCCCTCCCACTCACCCTCATTGAGAAGACATGCAACTTGATACAGATTATACTTGCAGAACATTTTCATATGAGCCTTGTTGTGAGAGGAAATATAGACAAAAAAAAACTCAAGAAAAATAAAGACAGTAAAAAAAAATATGCTTCAATCTGTATTCAGACACCATCAGTTCTTTCTCTGAAAATGGATAGCATTTTTCATCATAAGTCCTTCAGTCCTTCAAGAGCTGTCTGGGATCATTATATTGTTAAAAAATAGTCAAATCATTCACAGCTGGTCATCGTACAATATTGCTGTTACTTTGTACTGTACTTTGTACAGTACATGTCACTTTGCATCAGCTTCTATAAATCTTTCCAGGTTTTTCTGATATTACTACAATCCCACTTTTGGAGCAATAAGGAAGAGTCTCTAATGCCATAAGACATCAGTCTCCTTTCTGATGTTTTGTCTCCATTGTTAACTGCCAGTGGTTAGGAGCCCAGTTTCATTTAACAAGTTAATATAAATGAACTTAACAAAGGGATATTTACTGCAAAGATATAGCAAGGCTAAGAACAGAATTTACAAAACATTCCCCCCACCCTGCCCCAAACACCTGAATACACCACCACAGTCTGTAATGAGAATGGGCTCAAACTTAAAAAGCAATTTCTATAAAACATTTATCCCTCCACGTTCACTTCTAAATTTAGCATAGCTAGTGGATAAATGAGTTCTTCTTTACTCCCTCTGGACTGGGTCAAGCTGATCAGTCCTCAGGACGTCAGCTAGCATCTCACTTGTGCTCAGAATTTTCAGTTGGACTTCACTTTTCTGGCTCTCTGTTTCAACCTGTCTCAGCTCATGGGGTCATTGTCATCTCCAGTACTTCATCTAAAAGCAGGAGAGCATGAACAAAAGAGACATAGACAACAGAAGGGCTGAATGCCCTTAACTTCATTCCAACTCCCGTGTGAGAGAGGGCCCAAGATCCCTCTTCCATCCAGAGACTTACAGGAGCTTGTCCTCCTCACTGAAATGCCAGTAAGGCATGAAAGAGTGAAAGATTCCATTTTGGTCCTGTTGAGTTTATGAAGAAGAAATGTTCAATAGTATTGAAAACTGCCAAGAAATCAAAAAGGATGAGGACTAAGAAAAGGCTACTGGATTTGGCAACTAAGGTACTTTACCCTTGGCTTCTGTCTCATTCTTTTCTAACTCTGCTCCTTCTCAGTCTTCTTCACTGGTTGGTTCATTGTCTACCTGCAATATCTTAAATCAGGATGTCTTCTAAGACTCTCTTAGACCTCTTCTTTTCTCTATTCTCCTCCTTCGTGAGCTCATCAGCTTCCACAGACTCAATGATATACTTGTATACAAATTACTCCCAAAGAGATATAGATATATCCAACCTTAATCTCTCACCAAAACACTGATCTTGCATCTCCAACTACCTGCCTGCTATGTACCCATCTCTTACTAGCACCTCAAATTCAAAATATCAAAAAATGAACTCAGTAAATGAGTTCAAAATCAATAAAAAAAAACCCCCACCAAAATCTGCACCTCTGGCTACAGGAAAACTAGTATATGGCTGTACCTTCAGTGGAGCTATGAAGTCGTCCAACCATTCTGGGAAACAGTTTGGGACTATGCCCCAAAAGTTATTAAATGGTGCATACCTTTTGACTCATCAATATCACTACTAGGTTTATGTCTCAAAGAGATCAAAGAAAGAAGAAAAGGACCTAAATGTACAAAAATATTTATATCAGCTATATTATTATATTTATTATACTTAAAATTATAGGTGGTGGCATGGAATTAGAAACTAAGGGGGTTTCTATCCATTGGGGAATGACTGAACATGTTATGATAAATTAATGTGATGGAATACTATTGTGCTTTGAGAAATGATGAAGGGGGCAATTTTAGAGAAACCTGGGAAGACTCTTATGAACTGATCAAGTGAACAGAAATAGGAGAATAATTTCTAAAATAACAAACAGTTATAAGGACAATTTTTAAAAGACTTAGTAACTCTTCAACACAACAACCAATAATGCAATGCCTGTGGAGAAGGGGCCAGTCATCCCCACCTGCCAACTCACTGCCACTCAGGACAAAAGTGCCAACCTATTGCTTCTCAGGGTGGGGTGGGAATGGGGAGAGGGAGAAAGAGAATTTAGAACTCAAAGTTTTAAAAACTTGTTTAAAAATGTTAAAAGTTGTTTTTTACACATAACTAGGGATAAATAAAATACTGAATAAAAGAAAAAAAAGTGTCAGCTTAGCTTAACCCTAACCCTGAGAAAGAGACAAGAGAGATCATGTGTTAGCGTAATAGTACTGATATTTGAAGTTCCTTTTGTATTGCCAAGCTGAGAGGTACTTAGCACTTAGTAATTAATCAAGCCTCTGTTAAAGAAACAGAAGGTATGAACCCCTGTTGCTGACATAACAGGAAGGGGCTGGCTAAAACAGGAGCTAATGCCATGTGTGTATATAAGGAGAAGTCCCTGCTGGGTCAGACAGATCTTCTTGGAGCAAGCTTCAGGGAGGCAGAAGTTGCTGCCACTGGGGAGGCTGAAGAGGAAAGGCTTTCTTCCAGGCTGGAGAGAATGATTTTGATTTTGGGAACCTAGGTGAAGTGATTTTGATTCTGAGAACCAGATGGAGTTTTTGCCAAGGAGTTGCTGAGTCCAAGGGCCAGCTGGAGCTGCCACAGACTGTGGAAGCATGACTGTGATGCTGGTACTTTGCATGAATCTGTTTGTGGCTTTGTTAAGCCTTAACTTCCCAGGAACAGAGACTGTGAAGGATTTAAGGTGGACTGAATGTTGTAAGCTTCAGCAGAGAACAGGAAGTACGTAGACAAGGACCTGGGAGCTGTCTGCCTTTGAACCCAGGTGACACTTTGGTGAAACCAGGTAGGAGCTGGGACCATAAGAGGGGATCCAGGGAATCTGAAAAACTACCCCAAGTCAAGCTGAAAGAAGACTTTACTTGGATACTGTGTACTGACTGAGAAGATTGTAAGTTATTTGTGACTGAATGGGTGAACAGCCTGTGTATTTTACACTGCCCCTTAAAAGAGTGCTGAGTAGTGACTAATATAGTAATTTAGTGTGCCCCATGAATGGATAACTTTGACTATTGTATTTTGTGACCTTTAAGGAGGCAAGCCTCCTTAAGGATGATTGAATGATTGAGTTGATTGAATAAGTGATTGACTAAATGATTATATTTTGTTCAAAATTGTGTGACCATTGTGGTGAAAACTATGTGGTCATTTTCTGTGATAAGTTGTTGTGAATGCTGTATTTTGATTATCTGTGATAAGTTGTAACACTGTGAATGGTGTACCTTGTTTTACTGTGAATGTTTTGCTCTGACTTGTTATTGAAAAAACAGTGTTCACTATACTGTGTAATCAGAACCTTAAAAGCTGTTTACAGTAGCTTTCATCTGGAAAGTTGCTCATGCGTGGCTTGACAAATCAAACCACCAACACCACCTTGACCACCATTATTCCCATTTCTCAGTGGGAGACAACCCAGGACCCTGAACCCAAGAGCCTTGGGAATAGGTTTCTAGCCTAATGCCCTCAGCCATCCTCCAGGAAAGCAGCCCCTATGAATATATTGCTGGCCAGCTGTTCCTACAAATGCTATAGCCACAGCTACTAAAGATCCAGAAAAATAAAGGTCTTGTCACCAAAAGTCCTTGGCACTATCAGATGATTCAGCATCAGAAACTGATAGGATCTTATTGGTGGAAATAAAATTAAAGAAGAGGTGTTGCCATGTGCTTTGTGGCTGTATCTTAAGGACCATGGGACCTTTCTTTCTCATTTTCAGGCAAAACTTTGCACATGTTGTCTAGTGAATTAGAATTTGGAGAGCAGGGAATGTCTTACTTTTCCATGTGTATCTTTAGTACTTGGCACAGCACTTTTTACATAATAAGCATATAATAAATTCTTCATTCATGATACCAGAGTGCTCATGATGAAACATGTTTCCCACCTCCTGACAGGTGATAGACTTAGATTGCAGAGTGAGACAGGTTTGGGGGCTTTTTTTGGGGGGGGGACCTTGCTGAAACAGGAATTTGTTTTCTTCATTGTACATGTTTATAACAAGGATTTTGTTTTCTTTCTTTTCTTCATGAGATGAGGCTTGTCTTCCAAATCTCTATTTCTGTTGATGTCCCTATTATCCTCCAATTACTCAAAATAAAAGTTCTGTTTATATAAGTGCTTTTTATAACATTAACAGGCATTAGATAACATTTACTGTATAAACATCCATGAATATAAAAGCCATTCCTTGTGGGGAGTGAGCCTGCCTATTAGTGGTGTGTATGAATATAAGACATCTAATGTATTATAGTCACTTAATACATTTTAAATATGCTTTGTTGTAAAATCTGGGAAAGGTATTTTATTTTTTATCTTTTATTGACATGCATCACTGATAATATATTGCTGTTGCAGTTGAAATGTATAAACTTACACCAGTGTTTTTGCTTAAAGGTCTGCAAACCACTGAAAATGCAAAATTTTATGCTATCTCCTCACGATTTAAACCATTTAGCAATAAAGGAAAAACTCTGGTTATTCAGTATACAGTAAAACATGAACAGAAGATGGATTGTGGTGGGGGTTATATTAAGATCTTTCCTTCAGACTTGGATCAGAAGAACTTAAATGGGAAGTCACAGTATTACATTATGTTTGGTGAGTTTAGTAATGCAATTATTTTTCAGAATATGTTGACATAGTTGTGACAATGTAAAAGCAATGATATTTAGTCATGAGTTCAGTTTTTTTCAAGAACTGTCCTAAAACAGAGTCTTATAATCATCTTTCAGAAATCTTAGCCTCAGTTTATTATAATATCTCCTTCTGGAGTAGTGATAGTACCTTTCTCTAGGTGAAAATCTTTTTTAAATTGGCATATAGTATTATCATGATTACAATAATGATTCTTAATTATTAATCACATTTCTATGGTACCATCACAACAACCATGTGAGCAGGTATCTCAAATGTTGTCATGTCCATTTTATAGAAGAAGAAGCAGGCTCACCCATGGTTGTTAAGCTCATAAACAGAAGGTTTCTTGATTAAGAGCCCAGCACTCTCAACTTAACATGTTCCCCCTTTATTTTGAAATATTTATAAATTCAAGCTCATGGCAGAGGGAATGGTGTCATGAATGCTTGTGTTTACATTAGTTTTCCCTACAGCAGTTCTTGTGTGCTGAACTTATTTTTTAAAATAGGGCAGAATTTACATTGAAATAAGATAGGCAGCATGGTGTAATAAAAAGAACAACAGACTTGAGTCCAAAGATGTAAATTCAGATTCCAGTTCCATCACTTTCTAGCTGTGTAATGTTAACCCCTCTGAGACTTCATTTCATCATTTTTTAATTGGAAGTGGTAATATCAGTCCTTCCTACCTCAGAAGGGTGTTATGTGGACCAAATGAGATAACACGTAAAAGTGCCTTCTAAGTTATCAAGAAGTATGTGCATATGGGGCAACTAGGTGGTGCAGTGAATAGAGCACTGGCCCTGGAGTCAGGAGTACCTGAGTTCAAATCCGGCCTCAGACACTTAACACAAAAAAACTAGTCGTGTGACCTTGGGCCAGTCACTTAACCCCAACCGCCCTCTTAAAAAAAAAAGTATGTGCATATACACTACTAAGTACAATTATCTACAATGAATGAAAATATGAACTGCATATTCCTCAGGGCCTCAAATTCTCCTAACTGTAGCATTATAATAAAAAGTATTTAATTTTGTTATAAATATATAACAAACTGTCAAACATTTTAGTAGAATTTGCTAGAAATTGAGTACAATAGTAAAACCTCCTTTTGGCATGAATAAAACTTGTTTTTTTAAGTGCCAAATTTTAAACTTTTAATATTCCATATGGAAATCCTTCCAGTATGTATTATGCGCTTCACTACCTTCTCAAACAGAATCTACAGAACAGAACACCTTTTTCTTGATGACTTAGGATCATTATTATGATGATTATTTATGACCCTGGTGTAATAGTGCCCTCACTGAGCTACCGAAATGTGGAGGGCTGTTTATTTACCTTTAGACCAAATGGTCCCAGACTAGTATATTTTTTGAGTAGTATCTGATTTTATAATCTTCTGACATCCCCTCCACTCTTAGGGTATCAGCTGTCACTCCTAACTGCTAATGGTGTGCCTGCCTCAGCGGCCCATTTCCCCTTACACTTACCCCTTCTAATTTGCTGCACATATTCTGCATGTATCCAGGAAACTAGATCATACCCTCCCTTTTTTTCCCTGAGGCAAATATGGACAATTATATGTAATATAATATTTAAATGGATTTTGAATGAATATTTGAAAGAGTAAAATTTATATGAACTTTGGCAGCTTACTTTTTGTTCCTTGGTTGGTATCCATTTAAGTGGGGGTATTAATACACATATATAGCTCATAACTTGAATGGTTATTGCTTAATATGTGAACTTCTCTTTTATTCATATATTTAGGAGAAATATTTGATATGTTTAATAATGATAAAATATCTAAGGAAGTTGAGAGTAGATGTTTTTTTTTTGTAGGACCTGATATTTGTGGATTTGATATCAAGAAAGTTCACGTTATTTTATTTTACAACAGTCAGTATTATTCAAACAGGAAATCAATCAGATGTAAGGTAAATGCTCTCATGCAAAAGTTAATAATATCTAAACGTTTTTTTGTTAACATTTGTTTTATGCCATCTCTAAAAGATAGTGTAACTCTTAAAACATGGTACTATGCAGTGACGTGTCCTTGCATTAGAACTGCAACGGACCTTAGAAATCATCTGGCTCATCCATCATATGTTATAAATGAGGAAGCTGAGGCCCAGTAAGGAGAACTGCTTACTCAAAACCATACAAGGTATATAGAGACCATATCAGATTGTGTGCCATCTTGGGGAGGATGGAGAGAAGGGGGAGGGAGAAAATTTAAAACCCAAAAGAATGTGGTAAACTTAAAATAAATGAATGAATGAATGAATGCATGCATGCATACATGCATGCATTTTAAAGCCAACCATATAAGGGAGTAGCTGGCAAAACTAACATTAGAACCCAAGCCCCAAGGAGAAAAGCAACACCCTGTAACGGAAGAAGTATTTACCTTGGAGTTAGGAGAAACTTTAATTCAAATCCTGCTTCTGATACTTACCAGCCTTGGGGTGGGGGGGTGGGGAGAAAAACTAAGAACTCAAGCCCTCTGATTTTTTTTTATTATTATTAAACAACGTTGCTTCCTGTGTATAGACTGAGGGTGAAGATTTTAGTTGCTGGCATTTCCATTTTATTCCATCTGCATAAATTAACTGAAGATTAGTGTTTTTCCTCTCATTTTTTTTTCTTACTAGACAGGTATTTATTTCTTCCTTAGGTGAAGCTGCAGGACTACACTATAACTTTATACAATAAGAAATACATTGTTATAATAATTATACGGCATTCTAAGAGAATGACTTATTCCCTGGTGACTGAAATGTAACCTTTTTAGTGTCAAATTACTTTTTATTTTAGCCATAAAAATCTTTTTGAAGCACATCTCTTTGTTTCCTTAAAGAGACTATAATGAATTTATTTCTTGATGGCTGAAGGTCATTATTGTTGTTGTTGAGTCATGTCCAGTTCTTTGTGACCCTATTTGGGGTTTTCTTGGCAGCGATACTAGAGTAGTTTGCCATTTCCTTCTCCAGCTCATTTTACATATGAGGAAACTGAGGCAGAGTGAAGTGACTTACTCAGGGTCACACAGCTAGTAAGTATCTGAGGTCAGATTTGAACTCAGGAAAATGAATCTTCCTAATTTCAAGCCCAGTGCTCTATCCACTGCACTACCTGGCTACAGGGCATTATAAGCATCAATTATTGTACTTTAGATAAAAATTGTATTGGGACATTAAGCCTAAATGGGTACCCTAAAGATAGCCTAGAACTTGCTTTCTTAAAGGCCCTGATATCTGTTTGCTTTTTGGTGACTTGTACCTTTTTAAAAGGTGGAGGAGTGCTCCCTTCTAGTTCTACCTCGCTGACTACTTAGGTCTCTTTTAATGGATCATCAGCCATATCTTGCCCTCTAACTAGGGGTGTCTGACAATGCTCTAGTCTGGATCTTTTTCCTAATAAATGTTCATCCTTGAATACTTATTCTTTCTTTTAACATCTCCCACATTAAGGATTTGTTGTGTTAAGGATAACCTCAGAAGGCAATTCACATTTTTTTTAGAGAGTTTTAATTATAGGGAAGCTCTTACAATTGTACCAGAATTTGTCTACCTGTTATCAGGTGGCCCTGGTTCTACGTTTAAGAGCTGTATATCACAGTTCTAATTTTTCTTCCATATTACACCCCTTCAGTAATGTAAGGGTTATAATAACATGTTTCTCAATAAATTTTTTTCCAGGCTAAATGTCTTTAATTTCTTCGAGCACTGCCTCATCGAATCTAATTTCAGCCTTCTAATCATTCTTGTCACGCTCCTCCAAACATGTTGCAGAGCATTCTCCCCCCCTTAAAAATGTTTCCCCAATCTGAATGCTTTAGACTTAGTCTGACTAGCACATAGTTGTACTGTCATATTACCAAAGCTCTAATTAATATCCAGGACAAGTTTGGCACTACTCTTTATGCACATTGAGCTTTCAGTCAAACAAAACCTAGATCTTTTTTACATATAGTTGATTTTTCACGAATAAATTACAGTAGTATCCTCTCTTTATTTCTACTAAATTTCATCTTGTTGCCACATTTGGCCTAGCATCCAAACAGTTGACATGTTGTTGTTTCCTAATTCTATAGTCAGGCCTTTTGTATGCCATTTACATCTTTATCCGAGATTTTAAAAAAAGGTCAAACAATACAGGGCCTATGGTAGAGCCCTATGGTAGTCTAATAGAAAGATCTTTCAGGCTAGCACTGACCTATTAAGCAACATTTTTTGAATTTGATTGTTTAATTATGATCAATATTACTGTCAGTAACCATAATACTGATCATTTCCTGGAGCAGACTGCTGATGGTAGTGCTGCAAGATGGCCTAATGAGTCTGTAGGCACTCAGACATAGCGAGAGTTCAGTGTAATGTCATAGCATAGCTGTTGCTGTAGAGAACTGTTTAAGTGAACAAGAAGCTTCCATTGCCTTGGACAGTGGAAAAGATGTACCCACCTGTAACCACCAGGAAAAAAATATATGATGAAGATAACTGCTTTCCAACTACTACATCCTTGGCACATTGAAGCCTTTTTTAACACCTCTGGGACTGTGGACCGAGAATATTTCACAAGATCTGGTCCACCGAGGAACCTGACTTTATAGAATCTGGTGATTTGTCCATAGTGAATTGTCTCCTAGTTCAGGGTCCCCTTGTAGAATTCTGATGGTCTAAATGTGCTATTGGTGTTTAGGTTAGGTTAGTTTTCAGGGTAAGGAGTTTGTCATTTTTCTGGTTTTGTTTTTTGTTTTTTATTTTTCATATTGTTTTTTGTCAGGACAGTGAACCCTTTTGACAGATCGTGAAGGCTAGACTGGAGAGAAGAGAGACTGAAGATAGAGATGTCAAAAAGAAAGTTATTACAGTAGTCTAGTACAGTGATGATGAGTTCTAAACTAGGCGTGGTGCCAGCGTGACTATAGAGAAAGGACAGCCGAGGTGAGAGACGTTCTAGGTAGAGTAGATATGGAAACTGACTTGAATCTGATTTGAGAGCAAAATCAGACAGTCAATAAGCTTATTCATTAAGTGCTTATTACATGCCAGGCATTGTGCTAAGATCTGAGGATACAAAGAAAGGCAAAAACACAGCCCTATCTCCAGGGAACTAGTATTCTAGTGGGGGAGGCAACGTACAAACAATTCTATGTAGACAAGTTAGAAACATTGTAAAAGGGAGGTAATCTCAAAAGGCAGCTAGTTGTGGTGGGAGGGACCAGGAAAGTTCTCTTGAAGAAGGTATATTTGAGCTGAGTTTAAAGGAAACTGAGAAGTGGAGATGAGGAGAGAGAATTCCAGGCCTGGGGGAGAGCCCATCAAAACTGCCCAGAGTGGTGAGATGGAGTATCTTATGCAGAGGACACCAAGGAGTCCAGTGTGACTGGGTTGTAGAGTATGTGGACAATGTAAGATATTAGACATTTTGAAAGGTAGAAAGCCTCCAATTATAAAAGGCTTTCAAAGTCAAACAGAAGATATTATATTTGTTCCTAAAGGTAATAGGGAGCAACTGGAATTTATTGAGTAGGGGAGCACCATGGTCAGACCTACACTTGAGGAAGATCACTTTAGCCGCAGAGTGGAGGGTGGACTAGAGTACATTCTGACACTATGCAAGAAGACCAACTAGAAAGCTATTATGATAGTCAAGGCATAAGGTAATGAAGGTCTGAACCAGGGTGGTGATTATGTTGAGTAGAGAGAAGGGGAGTTGAGTGTGAAAGACAACTCTGAAGTTATGAGCCTGGCCTAAGGAGAAGAATGGCTGTATATTCCACAGGGAGTCTGAAGGAAGGTTGGGTTATAGAAGGGTATAGCTGATAAAGTGTAGGACTTGGAATCAGAAAGACCTGAATCTTCACAATACACCTGCTGCCTTTCTGGACATATATCTAAACTCTCTGGGATGATTCCTCAGCTTTAAAATGAGAATAAGAATAGTATCTACCTCACGGGGTCTTTGTAAGCATCAAATGAGATTGTAAAATGCTTTGCTATGTTATATCTGTGGGCTTAAAACAGAATGAATTCTATTTTAGGCATGGTGAGTTTGAGGTACCATTGGTACTGACAGGTGATACACAATATACAGTGAACAGTTAGAGATCCAGGACTGGAGAGATTAAGGCTGCATGTGTTTAGTGTGTATGTATGTTTATATGGTAGTCATTTGCATACGTATACGTGTATAGTAGCCATTTGCAAAGATATAATATTTGAACCAGTGAAATCAGATGAGATCACCAGGGAGTGTGAGAAAAGAGAAGAGAGCCTAGAATTGAGGCTTATGGGATGCCCAAAGTTGGGTAGTAGGAGGCAAACTGAAAAGTAGCATCCAGATGGCCAGGAGAACCACAATAAAGCAATGTCCCATATGCAAAGACAGGGCCAAGCAAATAAATGTTCATTGAACACACCAGTTGTCAGTACTTCCCTCCTCTCTCACTGAATCTGTCCTTTCCTTATTCTTGTTTTTGTCCCAAATA
Source organism: Pseudocheirus occidentalis (assembly GCA_028646575.1). Taxonomy (NCBI): domain Eukaryota; kingdom Metazoa; phylum Chordata; class Mammalia; order Diprotodontia; family Pseudocheiridae; genus Pseudocheirus; species Pseudocheirus occidentalis. Next base: position 51,157,711 of record CM053594.1, read on the forward strand.
TAGCTTTATTGTCTTCCATTACCATTACTGACAGACAGCAGTGGCCTTTTGACACTGTTCTTTGAGGTGTGTGCCATTCCTTTGTATTCTCATTGGGGCCACGTGTCCCTGTATTCATCTTTGCTATACGAGGGGTTCCAAAGGTTTGAGTGCAACTTTAAACTATTAAAACCTAAAGCATTTGTGGCCCTGCTATGTTCCATTTAAAAATCTTAGCTCATCAGAAAGAAAGAGTGATCAGCTCATCTGGGCTCAGCCATGAGGGGTAAGTCACTTAAATCTCCAAGCTTCATTTTTCTCACTCATCAAAAGAGGATAGTATTACCTGTACCTTGCTTACAAAGTTGTTATGAGAATCAAATGAAATCAATGGTGTCAAGTGCTTTGCAAACCTTAAAAATCTCTATAGATATTAGCTACTATTAGAGTTATTATCATACACTAGAATATATCTGTGGTGTTATTGATGTGGAATTGCTTAAAAGGTGCAGAGCACAGTGCTACCCTTTATCTGCTGCTCTCATCCATGTCCCACCACAGACTCACCACAGGGGGTCACCTAATTTTGGTGGGCCTTCCTCACCTCCTGTTACTGAAAGTGTACCAGTGGAGCATAAGGATGTTTACTAGTGAGCCCGCGTTCGCCCACGTTCTTACTACATAACCAGCCATGTTCTTTTTGGATCATGCATTTCTTCTATGACATACATTCTTTTGATTATTCTGCTTAGTTCCATATTTATTTTGTGTTACAACTTGCTTGCATGTACCATGTACACTTCCATCATCCTCTGAGTGATAATTTCTAACTCTTGGGAACTTGTAGTGTTCTACTTAGAACCATATAACAAAACCACTGGGCTATTGATATTTTTTTTAAGTAGGCCTTTATTTCAAGCAGAAATATGGAGGCTTTAAAAAAAATATGGAGGCCCTAAAGGAGTTTTACCTTTTCCCAAAGTTAATCCATCCCACTTGCCTTTATTTAATTCTAAGCTCAAATCACACTCATTTGTGTCATCTATCCAACATAAGTATATGTATATATGTATGTATCTCTATCTGTCTGTTTGATAAGCTCTATAAGTTGTTCACACAACTGTGAATAATAGATATTTTTCATCCATTTGCTTTTTCCTCTCTGCATGGTTAGGCCAAATTCTATCGAGTGGCTGTAGATCTCTAGGAGGCTCTATAGTGTTCAGAGACTTGATATCTCCATGATATCATTTGCAAACAGAAGCGCATGGGAGACCTTACCATCCACAAATAATCCCTTTTCATCATGTGCTCAACACTGCACATCTCCTTGCCAGTGGTAAACATCATTGGTAAATAAAACCTTCTAATTTTATTCTTTACCTGATATCAACAATCAAAAGGTCACCAAGGAAGAATGAAGAGAGAAAAGAGGAAGGTTCAGAACAGAGACTTGGGCCTTGTGCACACCCATAGTTAGAGGGTAGGATGTGGTTGAATATCCAGCAAAAGAGACCGAGAAGCAACAGTGGACAGGTAAAAAGAGAAACAAGAGAAGCAGCATCATAACAACCCAGAGAGGACAGAGTATCCAGTAGGAAGGGGTGGTCAATAATGTCAAAAGTTGCATAGTGATCAAGAAGGAAGAGGACAGAAAAGGCTATTGGATTTGGCACTTAAAGACACTGGCAACTTTGGAAAGAGCAATTTCAATTTAGTGATGACATTGAAAGCCAGATCGCAAAAGTTAATGTGTGACCTGTTCTGGGATATTAAGGGCGAAAGCCTGTTTATTCCTTCCTAATATCTTGATTGAGGATGTCCTCAATATCGGTATAGATCAGAGATTCTTAACCTTTGGCAATCTGGTGAAGCATATGCACTCAGAATAGTGTTAGTTGCCTGTGTTGATAATTAGAGGATATGCTAAATTTCAGTTGTAGGTTAATGAAAATTAAAATGTGATTTTTTTTTCCATCCAAATTCACAACTCTGATGAAATCTACCCATGGACTCCACCTAGGTTAAGTTCTCATATAAATTTTATATAGATGGGAAACTGTATGATAAAGCTTATTAGCTTTAGAATCAGAAGGCCTGGGTTCAAGGTTGACTCTAATGTTTATCTTCGCAACTTTGGGCAGATTACTTAACCTCCCGTCATCTGAGTTTCCTGGAAAATGCAGATAGTCCTGAGTGGTTGTGGGTTGTCTTTAGTGCTATAGCTGGGATGACCCCATAGTTTGTTCTCCCCCAGGATTATCAGTTGATATCAGTTAGCTCTCAGTAGTATAGCCAGTATCAAATGTATCACCACTCTTGTGCCTGAGTCTGACCCATTATCCCACCAGTATATGTGGAGTCCGCAGGAAAGTGGGTTGAGTATTGGGTAATTGGATCATAGAAGATGATGATGCTTTTGGAACTGGAAAACTGGTAAAAGGCTGGTTAAAATAATGCCAGACGCTCACTCTGCTTCCTCAGTTTGAGAGCTAAAGTTTTCCAGAAAGAGAATATTTTGTGTCTTCAGGTAAGTAAATGCTACTATAAACTAACATTTATATGATGCTTTAAGGTTTGCGAAGCACTCTAGTAACATTTCTCACTTGACTTTCACAATGATACTATGATTAACGTATCATATTAATATTATTATTTTCAGAATTGAAGTTCAATGAAACTGTGATTTGCCCAAGGCCACACAGCTAATAAATGTCAAAGCTTGAATTTGAGCCAGATCTCCCCTGACTTCCAAGTCAGGCTCCTTACACTAGACCACATTGTCTCTTTATTGTACTGAAGGTTAAAAAGCACGATGGAACCAATTTTTAGAAGTATTGTTTATCCAAGCTTATATTCTACAAATATCTGTTAACTATAATGAATATTGATATATTACTTTAAGGCTTACAAAATATTTTACAAATATTCTCTCATTTGATCTCATAACAGCTTTGGGAGGAGGTTTTCCTCATTTCACAGATGAGGGAACTGAAGCAGATGGAAGTTGCTATATTACTTGCCCAGGATCATATAGCTTTTAAGTGTTTAAAGCCAGAATTGAATTCAAGTCTTACTGACTCCAGGAACTTTTGAAGGCTTTGGGATAATGATATTTTCCTGTTGCTGTCATTTTATAGGTTTCTATACCATTTGTCTACACGAGAATGACCCACTTGTCTTCGTTCTGCTTAAAATCTGTAGAAATTGATTTTCAGGACCCTGGTAGAGTAGAATTCTGCAAAATTCTTCAGAAGAATCGAGTCTCATCAATACTGTAAATCTGTTCAGAAGGTAGCACTCAGAGATGAATATGCTATTTAAAAACCCCACACAATTCTGTAGTTTCATGGTTTGGTGCTTAGGCACCATAGCTTTCAAGTGCTATTTCTCACTTTGAAATACCAGAACCATTAAGGAATGCACGTAGCATTGGCTCATAAAAACCTTTTCCCTTTTAAATCTTCATTAGGCCAGTGGGGAGATCTTGTTTGTTTGTTTCTTCACTAGATAAAATTTAGAATCTGTATTATGGGATAACTTATAGTGCTTTTCTACTATTTAAAAGCAACTTGTCCACTTTACAATATTGTACCACTAAGCTTCTGAATTACGCTATCAATGTGCCTTCATCATGGCACTACTCGAATCTAACTACATATCCTTTAAGGATGTTGAAGTAAATACAACTTGGCTTGTCTAAATGTAACTTCCCTCATCCCTTACATACATATATCCTGTGGCCAGCATATTGTTTGTGTGAAATTGTGATCCCTGTAGAGATTAGTGAAAAGTAAAGAAGTCTTCCATCCGAAGTGATGACAACGTTCCAAGTTCTGGATCTCTCTTCTGCTCTGGTTTCTGCTTGTTACCTCTGGTGCTACTTCCAACTGCCACTGCTGCTTATTGGGCTTGCTGGTCTCTTTTCTCTTACTAGCTCTAACTAGACTCCTTTATTCTAGCCAGCAGATTGGACAGTTGGTTACTTTGGGATCTTTGCTTTTTAAGTGTTTTCCTTGCTGGTTGCACAGAAGCTATTACTGTTTCCTCACCAGGGTAAATTTTTTTTTTGATCTCTGGGTTGAGCCGTGCTGTGGAAGTCTGAAGTTGTAACAATAGAAGTATTACTGTATGACTTTGAACTTGTTATGAAATAGTGAGAACTTCTCTAGTCTTTTTCAACAGTTACCTGAACCGAAAAAAAAAAAGCTAATTATTTTTATCTACATGGTGCAGTGCAGTAAAAAAAAACCCCAAAACCCCAAAACCCCCCCCCCCACAGATTTTTGAGGCATAAGACAAAGGCTTTTGTTCTGGCTCTGCTACTAATTAGATCTATGACCTTGGGTAAGTTATATCACTCTTCTGGACCTCAGACTGCTTATTTATAAAAAGAGAAGGTTGGTCTAAATGATCTACTGTCTCTTCCAACTTACATTCCAGAGCTACATAATTTGGAAGTTTTGCTATTTGTTTTTAGACTTAGGACATGTTATTTTAATTGCACACTGTGTTGATTCTTGGAGAATCAGTTCAATTCAATGAACCTGTATGTTTTGTGCCCTGAATGACTTTTCCAACAGTAAGATGATCTCACTTAAGCTATAACGATGTGATTTTTAATGAAGAGAAAGATCCTATTTAAAAGTATATACCTTTATGTACAATACAGCCAACTATGCTTAGTTGCTTTCAAATGATAACAATAACTCTTAGGTATCCTTCCATTAACATAGCATTACAGAAAACATCTATGTCCATTTTGTAAATAGGAGTCATTATAAATGTATTGAATGGGAGTTTGCTGTTTAAAGGAAAACTACATAATTAAAGACCCTACTATAAAGTCAATAATTACCCATTATCTTTTATGTAAATTTGGGTATTATTAGGTTATATTAGGTTATATTATATTAGGTTCTTCTAGCTAAATAAACTTCTAGTCCTAAAATCAATCTTAAAATTGTTACCAGTGAAGGGATTGCTGAGTATTTTGTCAGGAAGAGAAGCATGAATAAGTGTCTCATTATATTTTTTTTCCTCTCTAAAATTTTCAGGTTGATGGCTTTACACATTTATATACTCTGATATTAAGACCAGATCTAACTTATGAAGTGAAGATTGATACTGACATAATTGAATCAGGCAATATAGAAGAGGACTGGAATTTAGGAGAACTTAGAAAAATGGAGAAATCTGCTTTGAAGATGTCTAAGAATTGGGATCAATTGTCTCAAACCGATAAGCCTAGTGATGTTCCATCTCAGGTTTGATTTTTCTCTGAACAGTTGTAGAATTTATGAAAATGTAAAATATAGTTTACAAAGAACTGGTTAACAAATCAATACTCAGTTAAAAACACCCAATTCTCTTTTCCAAAGTATCCAGCACTTGTATATTGGTCATATATCTTAGAGAATTCACTGGACTATGGAAAAGATCTCTAACATTTAAAGTTTAGTGCTGACTGGGTTTTTTCACCATTGCAAATGTGGTACATTTTTGGTACAATTTTTGCACAATTTTTTGCATCTCTGACATATAAAAATATGATTTATTGGTGGTTTTTAAATTTTGAATGTGAAGTATTTTTTGAACTGTACTCGTTCTGCTTCTACTAAAGCCTTCCTTCAGTGCCTTATCATGGAATTAAAGTGATCCTAAGTTTTAAAAGATTTTGCTAATGGAATGATATCTCTGATGGGTTCTGCTGAGCTGGAAGGACTTTGAATACAGGCCTGAATATAGATATGACAATCAATCTAGTCAAGATTGAAGAGGCTCATTACCAGAATGCTAGCTATCATACAATGTATTTTTTTGTCCATAGCAATTTATGAACTGCATACTAACGTGTGGAGGCATTGCAGTCTACATTAGTAGAGGAAATATCCACACTAATGAAATTATGGGTTTTTTAGAAATACTGGAATATATTATGTGCTAAGCAAGAATCAAGCTAAAAAAACCCAGTTATATAATACAAGCTAGTCAGTAATAGCCTTTCTGAACAAGAAAGCTAATTTGGACTGCCATATATAGAGAGACAAACTTTACAAGACTGATGAATACTTAAAAAAATGTTTTTATTGGATAATGACATGAGTTACCAGAGGCAAAAAAAAAAATACCTGGTGGCCAACTTTCTGATAGTAAACATCTTCTCACTGGTCTTCAAATAACAGTCACAGAAGTCATCGCAGGAAGGTTTTGCAGATCTAATAAGCTCTATCAGAATTTGTATTCTGTTAGCATTTAAGAACTCAAGATATTCAATTTTATAAGCATTTATAAGAAATGCCAACAGTGTGCCAGGTACTAGGGATATTGAGATTTTAAAAAGCTGTTCCTATCCCAAAGGAGTTTACATTCTACTGGGGAAAGGGAGGAGAAAAGAGGGATACATACACAGATAAATACATCAAAAATATATACAAAAGTAAATTCAAAGTTTAGGGTGAGAGCAGGGAGAGCACTAGTAACTTGGAACAAGTAGGAAAGGAAGGTTTGGTATAAAAGGTGATACTTGATTTGAGCCTTGAACACAATTAGAGGTTCCAAGAGGTAGGGAGCTACCTATACAAGAGCACAAAGATGGACTAAAAGTTGGTTGCTTCTGTAAGGACATGTGTATATATTCACTTCATGTAATAGAGAAAATGCAATGCAATGACTTTAACAAAACAAAAGCATCCAGTTTTCTCATCGCTGTTATTCTCATGATTAGTTTTTACATAGTCCTAGTCATTATGTGTAAGGGGTTGTTCTAACTTGACTTCCTTCATTCTTCAGTACTTCAAAGCAATTCAACAAACATTTATTAAATGCCTTTATGTGACAAGCATTGTCCTAGGCCCTGGGGATACAAAACAAAATGAAACTGTGCTTCCCTTCGTTCAGGGAGCTTTCATTCTACTGGGAGGACACAACAGGAACATATACAAATAAATACAAAATATATAGAGAGTAAATCCAGAATAATTGTAGGGAAATGGAGCACACAAACAACTTGGTGGAATAGGGGTGGAGGTGGGTGGGCATGGAGATCAGGAAAGGTTTCATGTAGGACATAGCACCTGAGCTATGTCTTAAAGGTGAGCTAGGATTTCCAAGAGATGAAGATAAAGAGGGAGAGCATTCTAGATGCTATAGATAGCTTGAACAAAGTCACAGGAGATGGAATATTGTGTACAAGGGAAAGACAGGCTAGTTTGACTGGCAAGTATAATGGGTGAACAGGAGTAGTGTGAAATCAGTCTAGAAAGACAGGTTGGAGCCATATTGTGAAAGATTATAAATACCAGGCCTATAGAAATACACAGAAACTTAAGCAAGGGAGTGTCGTGTTCAGATTAGTGCTTTAGGAATGTCAATTTGGCAACTATATGAAAGATAGATTGGAGAGAAGAGAAACTTGAGATGAGAAAACCAATTAGAGAAGTCATTCCCATAACAAATGAAGTATCATAATATAAAAAGGCATCAGAAATCATGTTCTTTTCACAAGTATATGTATATGAATATATGTATATACATATATATTTAGTTTAGCTAGTATGTGTGTATGTATACACACACACACAAGCTATACTTTTTTCACATTCTTAGTTCTAAGAGAATTCCCCATTCCCTCTTTGTGACCCTTGAGTACAGGCACAGGGGTCTCTCCACCACTGCTCCCAGCTTACGTTCCCTTGAATCATTGGTGTACTTTATTACTTAAAGCACTGGGAGGTGGAGGGAGTGACTAATGTTTCAGCCCAGCAAATTGCATTGCTCCTTCTAATTCAGACAGCAAGAGGTGTTCTTATTTTATAATGGAATAACAGGGAGTTAACCTGTTGTGCATATATCCAAGTCTCAGTACATCAACTAAGCTTGGGAGAGGAATAGAACCAAGTCTATACACATGTATATGTATACATATATACATACACATACACATACACATGCATATACACATACACACATGCACATGCGCACACACGTGTAAAGATATACATATGTACACATACATATACATGACATGTAAGCAGGGATTGCTTCACTTTTGTCTTTATATTCCCAACACCAAGTACGGTTTCTGGCACATGGTAGGCATTCAACAAATGCTTGGTGCATGCTAGATGGTCATTAAATACTTTAAAGTATTTGCTACTATGGTTAGAGAAAATGACACAGATGTGCACACCCGTGTATCTGACTAGGACTTCTCAGCAGGTTAGGGAATCCAAAGTGTTTCAGTGAGCAAATATTCAATAAACATTTATTTAAGTGCTTACTGTGGACAAGGCACTATGTGGGGCATTGGGGCTCAAAGTCAGAAATTAAGCAGTTCCTGCTTCAAGGAACTTACAGTATGCTGGATAGATATAACAGGCCCACAGGTAAGTCATTTAAGGCAGGAGAGGACACTCATAGTGACTGGAGGCTGTCCACTGAAGAGGAGACGTCTGAAGCTAGCCCTGAAAGACAGTAAAGATTCTAAGAGGTAAAGATGAGGAAGGAGGGGTGGCCTTTGTGAATGCACAGAGGCAAAAGATGAAAAGTTTAAGACAAGGAAGAGTTCTCAGTCCAGCTTGACTGAGACATAATATGTAAAGGAGAATAATGTATGGTAAAGTTGGAAAGGTAGGGTGGAACCAGAGCATGGAGAGTCTTAAACACCAATTCAAGGAGTTAGTCATTTATCCTTCAAGTAGCAGGGAGCGACCCCCCCCCCCAGTTTTGTATACAGATCAGAGATACGGTTAGATCTGTGCCCTAGGAAGATTGTTTTAGCATCTGGAGAGGGAGAAAGATTGGGAGCAGGGAGAATCTGATAGAAATGGAACTTTGACTCTACTCCCTTGGGGAGACTACATGAGAATCCCTAGTGGAATATAAACGTATACTAATGTTTCTCTTTCACAGGCCTGGGATAAACACTTTTTGGATGCCAGTGCCAACAAGCCTAGCGACTGGAATAGTGAGTTGGATGGAGAATGGCAGCCATCATTGATCCAGAAACCTAAATATAAAGTATCTATTGTTTTCTTCAAGAATTGCATTGTACTATGATGGGGCTATAACCATGAGGGGGTTGGCAAGAACATGTTGGTGTAGTAGGAAGAACATTAGATTTGGAATCAGAAGACCTAGGGTTTAATTCTAGATTTAAAAAACAACAACTATAATCCCTGTGTGACCTTGGACAAATCACCCCCTGTGGGCCTGTTTCATTATCTATAAACTGAGGGATTAGAGAAGATGGTTTTTAAAGTCCCCTCCAGCTCCAAGTCCTATCATAATAATGTCATACTTTTTTGTGGTTTATTGCAGGATGGATTGAAATCAGAGAAAATGGATAATTCGGATTATAAAGATGTTTGGCTTCATCAGATTGGAAACCCAGGATACTTGCAAGGTTTTGAACTCTCAGAATATGAGAATATTGGTGTTATTGGACTGGAACTTTGGCAGGTCACTTGAGTTTAATTCACTTTAACTAGAAACTAAGAGGTTCGATACTCCCCTCCTGAACTGACATCAGGCTAGGTATATTTGGTGGGTTTATTAAAGTCATCAGAGCATTGGAGAATAATGCCAATAATAGATATTTAAGAAGACCTGATAAAGTATCACAGTGTAAATTTAAATAACTGTTTTTATTTTATTACCTTGAGGAAGCTTCAACTTTTATTGTCTTTAGCTAAATTAACTGCATATTACATAGATAAATTCAGCTTCTCAAAGATGAAGTTATGTGGGTTTTGGTATTAAAGAGTGCTTTTCATACTGTGCATACTATAACGTCATTGTAACACTGTTCACTGTTGAAGCACAGTCAACAAAGGAAGTCTTTTTTGAATTCTTTTCAAGAGGGTTTGTTAATTAAATCATACAAAGGACCTTATTGTCCTATTGGTCTGGACCTGAAGGGCTATGTCAATGTTTGGGCTCAGAGTACTATAATTTATATCTTTATAGAAAAGATAAAGTAAAACATTTCCCACATAGAATTAAATTAGCTTTTAGGTATTAATTATTTGTAAGTAATTTTGGCCAACAAATCTCAAAGGAGAAAGAATATGTTCCCTGTAGATGGATAGATAGTGTCATGGAAATACTGAACATGAGGTTGAACAGACTGGGAAATAGCAGAGTAGAGAAGTTTCTGGCATGTGATGGTCCATGGCGTCACAGAGAATTGGATACAACTGAACAGCAACATCTTTACCCTAATCTAAATCACACAACATTAACTACATCCTGTTGTAAGTGAGCTTCCATGAACCAAACTCTATGCAATTTTAGTGACCAAGCTAGAAAAGCTGATCCAGAGAAAAGTTGGAAAAATACAACTCCTCATCTCATTGCAAAGGTGGGAGACTAAGGACCGTAGAACATTGCCCAATACTGTCATGTGCAGTCTATATGTTGGTTAGTTTGCTAAACTGTGTTTTTCTTTCTTACTCAATTGCTTTTTTTCTTCCTTTTATAATCTTTGTTAAAAGGGATGGGATGGTTCGCTAGGTAAGAGGAGGTGAAATATTCAGAACAAATGCCATATAAAAACAAAAGATATCAACAAAAATAAGATAAATTTTTGAAAGTGAGCTTCTGTGTCATACGTATATCATATACATAGACATACACACGTATACCTACATACATACATGCAAAACCATGAATGTGAAATGACTATTACATGTATGGAGACTTTAATTCTGATACGGTTGCTACACAGATTAAGGAGTTTATACTTTTTGTAAGAAGCAGGATACATAGAAATCAATGGAAGACTTCTCAAACATGGAAGTCAAATGGAAGTGTGATTTCTTTTCTTCTTGGTTTTAGCACAATTCTGTTTTGAAAAGAGTATAAAGTAATAGAACTATTTGGACTCTGAGGCTGTCAGGGTCAAGTAATCTTTTAAAAACATTATGATGTTCTAAGTACAATACACTGAAGTTATCTAAAGCTTCCATAAATATGTTTAACCATGGTTTCTTGAGTAGTAATCACTGAAATGGTGCTGGGGGAAACAGTAGGAATTTTGAGATAAATTCTTATACGCTTAAAAATATAACATTCCATTTTCCAAATGGAAGAATCTAAGAATTCATCTCCTTTTATCAACATAAATCACAACTCCTCTATACCTTTTCTTTATGTACATAAGGGTCAGAAACATTCTTCTGGTTCTTGCTAGCTGTGAAAATTAGGGTTAGTGACAACCTCTGGGATTCACTTTCCAATTGTAAAGCACAACGGCTGGTCCCACTTATCATAAATGTATTGAAGTACTGTAGGATGGGCAGGTGGGGATAGGCAGCTATCTATTATCATTTGATGGAATATGCAACTCATTACAGTACAGATACATCTGAGAATTTGAATAAGAAGAAAAAGAAAATGAGCTATGTGTTCTCTAAAGACCCTTCCAGCTCTAAACCCTAATATGCAATGTTTTTTTTTAAAGCATTATATAACAAACACTAATTGATTTACCTTTCACAACTAGGTAAGATCTGGAACTATCTTTGATAACTTTTTGATCACTGATGATGAGAATTATGCCACAGAATTTGGACTGAAAACCTGGGGAAGGACAAAGGTAAATAAAATTCATTATTTATTTTAAAACATAGCAGGTAGTAGATGCTATAGGAACTTATATAGAAGCTTATGTAGAAGTAGATGCTATAGGAACTTATACAGGAGGGAGGAAAGGATCATGTGGTTGGAATGGGCAGGAAAAATTCACATTTATAATATGCCTTTTATGTGCATATTTCCTTTTTTACTTAAATTTATCTATGAATTTATAATTTTTATTATTTAATGTGAGAGCATCAAGCTAAAATCTAACAAAATGAAATAAATTACAAATAAGCACAAAGTCTTGAATGTGCTCAAAAAACAAATTTCAGAAGTACAAGATGAAGGTGGCATGAATAGACAGCAGTTTGAAAGAAATCCAAGGGTTTTAAGAGACTAAAAACACAATGTGAATATGATTTGGCAAACAAAAAATTAATGTAATCTTGGGTTATATTAAGAAAGGTGTAAATTCCAGAAAGAAGGAAGTGACATTATACTCTGCTCTAGGTAGTCAACATTTGAAGTGTTATGTTTAGTTATGGACATGACGGCTAAGGAAGGACATTGATGAGCTGGAGAGCATCTCAGTGTCTCCATTGCTCAGTGAACTCCAGTGTCTCCTATTTCACTGAAAAACTTGAGGCTATTCACAGAGGCGGGAAGATCATTTAGGAGGCTATTGAAGTAATCTACGTAAGAGGTCATAAGGGTTTTGAACTAAGGTAGCTGTATGAATGGACAGAAGGGGTCAGATATGAGAGGAGATGTTAAGGTAGAGATGGCAGGATTTGGCAAGCTATTGGGATTTGTGGAGTAAGGGAGAATGATGAGTCCAGAGCAATGCAAAGATTTAGGACCCGAGGCACTAAAAGGATAGATCTGCCTTCGATAGAAACTGGGAAGTTCAGAAGAGGGAAGGGTTTGCGCCAAACATAAGGAGTTCAGTTTTAGACACAGCTGAGTTTAAGGTATCTCAGCTATCCAGTCTGAGCCTGTGATATGGGATTAAGACTCGCAGAAAAGACTAGGCCTGGGTATATTGAATGAGGAGCAGAGAAACGAGAGCTGAACCCATGAAAGCTAAGGAGGCAAAAGATGGAGACAAAGATGGAGACAGAGACAGAAAGAGAGAAAAGAAGGCCAAGGACAAACCCTGAAAAGAGGCTTACATGACACCAGGACCGCATTATCTCAGGTTAATGAAAATGTTAAGGTAGAAAAAAACTAGCTGTGTGACCTTGGGTAAGTCACTTAACCCCAACTGCCCTCCAAAAAGCAAAAAAAAAAAAAATGTTAAGGTAGACAAAAGCTAACGGACACTTTCCCAACGTACACATTGTTTAGACATTTTGAAATTCTCACTGAAAATTCCATATGCCATAGCAATCCTTTTCAGACTCCACATTTTCCCCAACGTAATCGAGGCTCGTTCTTTTTTTTTTTTTTGCTTTTTTTTTTTGAAAGGCTCATTTCTACCTTAATGTTTTTCCTCATTCTATTTCCTTTCCTGTCCTCCTCCATTCTCCTTCCCATCTCACATATGCACCTAGAACTTTCTTCTCTGTCCTTCAGACTTATCCTTACTTTGAAGTTCAAGCTCAAATTCTACCTCAACCATAGTAGTCCACATCAATTTCTTCCGTCTCTGAATTAGTATAACCATACAATTTAGCAGCCAATTATAGATTGGCTTTATTTTTTTTTCTTTGTTTCTGGTATGCGTCTGCTTTTTAGCCTCAGCTATAAATGAGCTCCTTATCCTGCACAAAGCATCTAAGCAACTCAGTAAATACTTGATATCTATTTATCTGTTTATTAATTGCCAACCTAGAATAAGTGACCCTGATGACAAGGTAACTGGGGATTGTTCAGCCTCAAAAAGCAAAGATGTGTTTTATGTATATGTATGGGAGTGGGGGACAGAGGGGTTAGCATAATTTCTGTCTTCAAATGTCCGAAGGATTGTCACGGGAAAAGATTAGACATGTTTTTCTTGGCCCAAGAGGGGGAGAACTAGAACCACTGAGTAGAAGTTATAGGAGGCACAGCTAGACAGTTAGGGATTTCCTTACAATTTCCTTCCTTAAGGTCAGTTTTCCCCATCACTGGATGTGATTAAGCAGGAATTAATCTCTTAAAGATGTTGTAAAGGGAATTCATGCTGTTCACAAGAGTTGGATTAAGATACCCTCTTCAATTCTGAGATCAAAATAGTTCTATTTTTTTAATTTGCTTTTTTTTTCTAATTTATTTGTTTCTATAGGGTCCAGAGAAGGAAATGGACATGATACAAGCTAAGGAAGAAATTAAAAAAGCAAGAGAGGAAGAAGAACAGTTGATAAGAGAAAGCATTAAGGAAAAGCATTTCCAAACTCACCCTGTAAAAGATGAGCTCTAGTTATCTTGATTCTTATTTTTGGATAACTGATAATATTAGTATAACTTCTATTTTATTCTATATTTACAGACTCAAATACTTGCATAATAATTTGTTCTCTGTCAGATTTCTTAGAAAAATGCTTTGATACTTTTTGGTACAGTCATCATTCTCCCCCCAGACTGTTCCTGTGTGTCAAGGGATTTCCATAAATAGGTTACTTTTCAACCAGAATTTAATATGCATCATACTAATAGTGGGGTTGAGGGCAGGGGGGAAGAAAATTTTTTGTTTTAGAATTTGGTAAGGCCTTATGAAACAAAAATGCATTAATATTTCCTTAGGTTGCTAGTAATATATGTGAACCTTTTCAGACCAAAATCTGTAACCAACAGCTTTTTGTCTATTTATCATTCATCTTTTATTTGTATCGGAAAGATCAGTTCTTTGCAGGCATGCATTTTCCTTTGCAATAGATATTTTAAAGCTTTTGGCCATTTATATAGCAATCTATGAATTATAATACAGAGAATAAAATAATTTAAAGTGTGATAACATCTTCGGAAGTTATTTTTTATCTTTCAGTTTTTCTTTAAAATTACACGTACATCTTTTTCTGAAGAAAATACAGTTTTCACAAGACATAAGACAATTGAAATAGTCTAAACTTAAGACACTGGAAAGTTGGCAACCTAGATTGTAATTTTAAAAATATTTTCAGTTATGGTAGAGAGGCAATATGGTGTAATAGGTGGCTGACCTCAGAGTCAGGAGACCTAGGTTAAAATTCTCCCTCTGATACATACTGTGTGACCTTAGGCAAAAGCATTTAACTTCTTGAATTTCTAGGCAGCTCTCCAAGACTATAAGTGCCAAAGAAGGTACTTAGAGAGAGGAGTTTCCTCACCTAGAAGTTCCTAAACCAGTGAAATCCCTAACCCTATCCTAGCAACAGATTACAAATGGCAACAAACAAATGTGTACAGACAAGCTATAATACAGGATAAATAGGGGATTTTTTTTCCATTTTAATGTTCTTTTCTTTTTTTTAAGCTTTTGTTTATTTTTGGTTTACATCATTCATTTCCATGAGATTTTGATTTACAAATTTTCTCCTGTCTTTCCCCAAAACAGTGATCCTACTGTATACCCCCTCCCCCAATCTGCTCTCTCCTATATCCTCCCCCATCACCCCTCTGACTTTCCAGTAGGGCAAGATGAATCTCCCTACCCCAGTACCTGTATATTTCACTCCTTCCTATTCCACCCCCCCCCCACTTATTCTATTCTCTAC
>CM053594.1:51173446-51188783 GCA_028646575.1 Pseudocheirus occidentalis
GGTCCTTCTGACTCCAGGTCTGGTTCTCTATTTACTGTGCCACATGGCTACTGCTAAAAAATATATTTTTTTAAAGTGCTCCCCCTCTAAAGAGTTTAAGCTATGTGACACTTGTTAAAAATCATAGATCTTACTTTTACCCAAATAAGGAAATTAGGAAAAATCAATAGCTACCAACTTACATGTTTACACTTTCCCATTTCAAGAAAACTTTTATGAGAATAATTTTATACATATATTGAGGGATATCCTAGTTTAAAAAATGAGAATAATTAGAATTTCATGAGAAAAGAGAATTTCAAAGTTAGAAGGGACCTCAGTGGCCACCTAGTCCTACCTTTATCTAAAGAATCCCTCCTACAAGATTACATGGCTTAGGAGTCATTCCTTGAAGAACCACAGTAAGAGGGAAGCCACTGCTTCCTAAGGCAGCTCATTTCATTCTGTTTCCCTATGGCTCTAATGATTTGTAAAGTTTTTTCTCAACTCCAGACTAAACTTGCTTCTTAGCAATTTTTATCCATCTTCTGATTTTTGCCCACAGTGACCAAGGTGAACAAACCCAGTATCCTCTCTGTGAGAAATATGCTTAGTCTAGGAATAAATAATATTTGTTGGGGGCAGCTAGGAGGTGCAGTGAGCGGAGCACCGGCCCTGGAATCAGGAGGACCTGAGTTCAAATCCGACCTCAGACACTTGACACACTTACTAGCCTCTTGACTTTGGGCAAGTCACTTAACCCCAACTGCCCTGCAACAAAAAATAATAATATTTGTTGGAGAGCCAGGAAAGTTTTCATTACATTACATTCTTTCTGAATAAATGCGTAGCTTCCTTAACAGAGTATAATGACTCAGACAAAACGCAAGCCCTTTTATACTGATTCCATTAGAGTTTCCAGCCTGGTTCTCCATTGGCTAGGTACAACTCCGGAAGTGCCCATGTCATGCTTCCCTCAAACAGTGCCCAAGCATGTGTGCAAGCCTCTAACCCCCTACCTGGTCAGAAGCCTGGCCCTGCTAGATCACAGCTCTGATTAGAACTAGTCACCTCTGACCCACATTCTGCTATCAAAGAGAGGAGCACTTTTAATTACGTGGAAACAAAATTCCTCCCATTGTTTCCCACACTCTCCCACATGATAGATCTTCAAATATTTGAGAACAACTACCGCTGAAGAATGAGAATTTTTTTCAATATGACACAATGGATACCTTTCTTTTGAAGAAAACCTATATTTGTGAATTGGGACAAGGGTTCAGATACAAGAGATGTTGATGTAGAAATGGCAAGATATTTTTGTTGTTGTTGTTGTTTCTTTTTGTAGGGCAGCTAGAATTAAGTGACTTGCCCAGAGTCACGCAGATAGTTAGTGTCTGAGGCCGAATTTGAACTCAGGTCCTCCCGACTCCAAGATTGGTGCTCTATTCTCTGCGCCACCTAGCTGCCCAAAATGGCAAGTTTTGACAAACTATTTGTGTGGGGCAGCTAAGTGGTGCAGTGGATAGAGCACCAGCCCTGGAGTCAGAAGGACCTGAATTCAAATCTAGTCTCACTAGCTATGTGACCCTGGGCAAGTCCCTTAACTCTGATTGCCTTAAAAAAAACCAAACCCAACAAAGAATCATCATATTTTTGTGGTGAAGGAGAATGAGTCTAGTATAATGTCAAGATTTAAAACCTGAGACACTGGAAGGATAGTGCTACCTTTAACAGGAGGTAGTATCTAGCTATCTCCCTTTCGCTCTCTTCTCCCTTTTGTGACTAAACTTCACGAGAAGGCTTTCTGCAAGAGGGCTCTTCATTTACTCTCACGCTCTTCTTGACTTTGCTTCTGTCCTTATCATTCAACTGAAACTGCTCTCTCCAAAGTTATTAATGATCTTAACTGTTGAATCTAATGACCTTTGAGTCTTCTCTAGGATAAACATCCCCTTCAACTGGTCTACATATGGTATGAACTCAAGACTCTTCACCATTCTTGCCCTCCTCTGGACAATTTCCAGCTTACCAATGTCCTTCTTAAAATGTGGTACTTAGAACAGAACGCAATACTCCAGATGTAAGTTGACGAGGGCAGAGTACAGCGGAACTACTGATTGTTTGTTCCTAGAAACAGTGTCTCTCTTAAATCAGCCTTAATAATGTATTAGCTTTTTTTGCCTTTTGCACGTATAGTGTTGATCTATATTATGCTTATAGTCAACAGCAATTAACCCCCCCACCCCCCCCAAATTCAGGTCTTTTTTCATTCAAATTAATACCTAACCCAAAGATAATCTACCTTCCTCCCCAGCTTATGTGTGCTTCATTTTTTTTAAACCAAAATGTAAAACTTTGTCTTCATCCCTATTAGATTTCATCTCAGATTTAGACCAATTTATAGTCATTAGATGGCTCTAATTGTCCAGAAGCTCTCCCTTGTAATGAAGGTAAATCTGTCTCCCTGTAACTCGCCAACTCTTTACTGATTCTGGTTACCTTCCTCTGAGGTTAAGTAAAATAAATCTAATCTTTCCCACCTTGAAAATATTCAATATTTTTCTCATATATATGATTCTCCTCCAAGAAGCTAAAACCACACAAACTTTATTCACCTACACAACCTTTCTTCCCTCAAAGGTACCTTAATACTTTGATGGATTTGTGACCTCATTAATGAAGGCAGTGCAAACTACAACCCTTCCACGCCTACTCATCCTATGCATGCCTTTCCATACCATAAATCTACCACAAGGGGTCTTCCACTGAGTGGATGCTAGTGGAATATATTGGCTGTCCATTAACTAACCCTCACTCTCCCTATAGGACCATACCATCTTTTTCTCCCCCTCCCCCCCATCCTTTTTAAAGTCATCAACCACACTTTTCTCTGGTGAGATTTCTCTATTACTATGCTTAGCTGTTTTTTTATTTGTAGTATTGGGGCAGCTAGATGGCAAAGTAGATATAGTATTTCTGAGTTCAAATCCAGCCTTAGATACTTACCAGCTGTGTGACCCTGGGCAAGTCACTTCACCCTGTTTGCCTCAGTTTCCTCAACTGTAAAATGAACTGGAGGAGGAAATGGCAAACCATTTCAGAATCTTTGCCAAGAAAATCCCAAAAGGGGTCATGAAGAGTCAGACCCAACTGAAACTATGGAACAACAACATTTGTAACATGTTGTGGCTTGCTTATGTCCACTATACAGCCCTGTTTGCTTCTGTCTTTTGTGGGAGGAGCAGTAGAAGAGATAAGGACTTGAGGTGAATAAAGAGAAGGAAATCATAGAAGGGAGGTTTTAGAGCAGAGCAGAGGTTTAATTTGGGGAGGAGAAATTTGGTAAAATTTGGGTGAAATAGAGGAAAACGGAAAGGACAACAATCTCAGGCCCAGATATTGGTCTAGATTTTACTTATTGGTTGAAACAGAAGCAGGATCAAGACAATTAAGGAAGCTGTAAAATGATTATGGAGGATTAAGGTGGACCCAGAAGGTTTAGGGAATTGAGAGAGTCAGGAGAGGTCGACTTGGTAAGGAGAAGGTTGTTGGCAAGATTTAGCCAAGATAAGTTAGAAAAGGAAAGTGTGACAATTGACAAATTGATGGAATGGATTGGTGTGCTTAGCAAATTGATGAGATAGACTGGCCTGGTATTAGTAGGAAGGTGGGTGTGACTAACAAAGGAAAGGGATTTGAGTGGATTTGTCCAGTGATTAAGAGGTAATAATTGGCTTTAAAAAGTTTTCACCAGGTTTGGGGTTGAGACTTAGAGTAAGCCCAAAGAAGCAAAGCTGGAAATCTCAACCATCATTAAGGATAGGGAAAACCGTGTAAGTGACTTGCACTGAATGTGCAATATTTTTATTTCTCCTACAGCCTAGTGACTGTTATCTGTGTTCTAAGTGGAGACTGATCTCTCAGAGGGGTGACAAGTGACACCTGGGAGAAGAGACTCACCTTCTGAGAGGCAGAGGGATACCTCACCGTCTCCAGGTTGTTAGAGGGAACTAGAGGTTTCTAAAGGAAACAGAAGCAAGGTTTCAATTGAAAAAAGGGGAGAGGAGCAGATCTGAAATAGAAGGGAGGAGAGGAGAAGAGATGACCTTTGTCAAGATGATGAAATATAGAAAAGTGTTATATAAAGGAAAAAGAGAAGAAAAAGGACAACTATACAATTAGAACTCAAAGACATATTTGAGACTCTTGAGGAAGAGGAAATAGCTAGATAGTCTGAGGAGAAGGAAGCCACTTGTCCTCCATAGAATGATAGTGTGGAGCTGGAGGAGTGATCAGAAGAGTGATCCCGAAGTAAGGGGCTGAGGAAGAAGAGAATAGTTGAAATGGGAGGGGATTCCTTCCTCTGAGGGACAGAGGCAGATATCTGTTGGATAGGGCATGTATCCTGGATATAACAGAGAATTTCCCAAGACTTATCAAGATGAATGACATATTCCCGCTTCTGATGATTTTCATGTGGGCATAAATGATACTTGTTAAAAGGAACTAAAAAAAATATCGACAACAATTATGAAGTTTAAGGAAGAAACGTAAGATTTTAGGGTCACAGTTTGTATTTTTTCACTACTTTTCACCAAGAGTGGATAAGCAGCCCTGAAAAAGGCTTGAGGCCCCCCTAATACTGGAGTTCAATTCTCCCTGAGCATCCCATAATCTCCTGGCAGAGTTGTAAATCTCGGGATGGGTGGAGGGGCTAAAGCATTGGTTCTCAACCTGTGGGTTATGTTCAATTTGTAACAATGAAAATACATCCTGCACATCAGATATTTACATTATAATTCATAACAGTAGCAAAATTACAGTTATGAAGTAGCAACAAAAATAATTTTATGGTTGGGGGTCACCACAACATGAGGAACTGTATTAAAGGGTCGCAGCATTAGGAAGGTTGAGAAACGCTGGGCTAAAGGGTCAAAATGCCTGAGGTCACCTTTCCCCAGTTCTTAAAATGAAAGGCTAGCTCAAGCCAGTTCAGCCAAGTGTTGGTGTCACGGGGCCAAGTTAAGCAAGGAGATGGTAAGGGAGCACCTTGCTACTCTGGAAGAATTCTAGTTACCTGACCTGGATGAACCATGTCCTTGGTTCTGAAAGAACTGGAAGATCTGATGACTGAGTCACTTTTGGTGATATCTGAAAAATCACGCAAAATGAAAGAGGTCCCACAAGATTGGAGAAGGGCAAATTACTGATTTTCAAAAAAGGAACAAAAACAGTCTTCAAATTATAATATAAGTGAGCTTATTTTTAATTCCAAGAAAATGGGTCAATTTTCCCCCCTTAATTCCTGGAGGGGGTCATTAAAGAGAAGATTGATTAGCATCTAGAAAGAGAAATACTGATTACAATGAACCCCTAAGACTTTATCAAGACCAGATTATGTATGCAACCAATGACCTCCATTCCTTTGAAGAGGTGAGGGGTTGGGGAGAAGTGACTTGGGTGTGGGACCTTACATATAATGTCAGATTTTTCCTATGTATAGATAGGCTTGGCTGAATTTTTTTTTTCTCTCCTTTAAAAGAATTATTTGTTACAGTGGATAGCTTTTTGGGAGGGGAGAGAAAGAAACTGGGCAACATAGGTAATGTAAAAACCAAAAATATAAATAAAATTGATTTTTCAAAGTTCAAAATTCTGTAATATACTAAAAGCAAAACAGAACGGATTTGCCTGTCTGACTTCATTTCTTTATGCCCAGTGTGACAGGAAGTCTCCAGTGGAGTGCCCCAGGGATCTGTTGTTGGCTCTGTGCCATTTAATTTTTTTTTTTTATCAATGACTTCAATGAAGGCATAGTTATTGAACACTCATCAAATTAGCAGATGACAAAAAGCTAGGAAGGACAGCTAGCTAAGAAAGCTAGAAAGGCAGGTAGATGGTCCTGGAGTCAGGAAGACCCGAGTTCAAATATGAACTCAGACACTTTGTTAGCTGAGTAACCCTGGGCAAGTTGCTTAAATCTCTGTCTGCCTCTCCTGTAAAATGGGGATACTAAAAGCACCTCCCTCTCGGGGTTGTTGTGAAGATCAAAAGAGATAATAAATGTAAAGTGCTTTGCAAACCTTAAAGCACAAGCAATTATTGTCACTACTACTACTACTACTACCACTACTACTACTACTACTACCACCACCACCACCACCACCACCACTACCACTTCTTCACTGGATGACAGATCCCAAAGGATCTTGAAAGGCCAGAGAGGGTTGAGAACATTCAATAAGGATAACTGTGGTTTTTCTGGAAGGATAACAGTGACAGGTAATAATTACACAGCACCTACTATGTGCCAGGCAACGTGCTAAGTACTTTACAGTTTGTCTCATTTGATCCTCACAGCAACCCCAGAAGGAAGCTGATCTAGTACATCTATTTTATAGATGAGGAAACTGAGGCAAAGAGAGGATAAGAGTTTGCCTTACAACGTAAGTAGCTGAGACTGGATTCGAACTCAAGTCTCCCTGACGCTGGGCATAGCACTCTGTTCATCTGGAAATGTTAGCGGACTTCACTCAGTCTGAGTCAGCAGCCGAAAAAGAAACAAGGGCAGCGTTAACATCAACCCAACTTCCAGAAAGAGGGAAGTCATAGTCAGTCTTGCCGTTCCCTGCTTTTGTCAGGCTTCATTTGGAGAACTGTGTTCAATTCTGGGCGCCGAAGTTTAAATAGACAAGGATGAGCTGGAATGTCCAGAGGAACTAGGTGGTATAATAGACAGGTCACTGGGCTTGAAGTCAGGAAGACCCTACTTTGAATCCTGACTCAGAATCTTACCCACCAAGTGCCTTAGGACAAGTAAAAAACTCATAGTCTTGGTTTCGTTGTCTGTAAAAATCAGGATAATAATAAAATTAGCTCCACAAATGCACACAGTGTCCATTGGAAGTATATACATAATTTAAGAATACGCCAGAATCGAGGCACACCCCTAGGAATTAATAGGAATTATTGAGGCACACACCAAGGCGGTTCTCCTGTGAGTGCAAATTGGGGTGCGGGGGGAGGGGTATCTTAGCTCCGGAGGAGGAGTCATAGATGTAGGGTGAGAAGTCAGTCAATGATCTATTATTAAACCACTTAGTACTCACCAGGCACTGTGCTAAGCAGTGGAAATACAAAAAAAAGGAAAAAGACTGTCCCTGCTCTCAATGAGCTCAGTCTTTTGGGAGAGACAATTGAAAATAAGTATATATAAACACAAGCTTTTTGTTTTAGTCATTTTCCTTCCTGTCCAGTTCTTCACAGCCCCACTTGGAGTTTTCTTGGCAGAAATTCTGGAGTGGTTTGTCATTTCCTTCTCCAGCTCATTTTACAGATGAAAAAACTAAGGCCAACAGGGTTAAGTAACTTGCCCAAGGTCACACAGCTAGTAAGTGTCTGAGACTGGATTTGAATTTAGGAAGAGTCTTCCTGACTCTGGGCTTAGCACTTTATTCAAATGCATCATTAGCTGCCCTATAAACAAGCTGTATACAGGATAAATTGGAAATAAACAACAAAGGAAAGGGGGAATCAGGAAAGGCTTTCTGTAGAAGGTGAGATTTTAGTTGTCTTATAGGAGACCAGGAAAGCCAGGAGGCAGGGATGAGGATGTAGAGCATTCGAGGCATGGGGGACAGCCAGTGAAAATGCCTGGAGTCAGACCATTGAGGGTCTTGTCTGAGGAAGTGTCAGGAGGTCAGAGTAACTGGACTGGAGAAAGGAAGGGTATAAGGTGTAAAATCGGGAAGGTGGTAGCGATAGGAGGTTAGATAGGGCTTTGGACCCCAAACACAGGATTTTATATTTGATCCTGGAGGGGACAGCAAGCTGCTGGAGTTTATTAAGTAGGGAGGTGACAGGGTCATACCTGTGCTTTAGGAAGATCACTTTGACAGCTGAGTGGAAGATGGTCTGAAGTGAAGAGAGACTCTGGACAGGGAGACCACCGAGAAGACTAGTACAATCTAGAGCAGGTGTGAGGTGAGGAGGGAGGGGACAGCGTGAGGATGCTTGGTGGCAGTATTAACCTAGAGAAAACTAGATTGGCTTTGGCAATAGATTGCATGGGGGCGGTTTGAGAGGGAGGAATCTAAGTGAGTTTAGGCATGTTAGTCAATCACAGTAATACACATTTATTAAATGCCAGAAGGTGCCAGGCAGTGCAGTGGGCTAAGTTCTGGGGATACAAAAAAAGGGCAAAAACACAGCCCCTGCCCTCCAGGAGTTTACAATCCAATGGGGTAGACAAGTAAATACGAAGTCCATGCCAAACAAGCAAATGCAAATTATATTCAAACAAATACATATAAATCACGCTATCTAGAGGATAAGTAGTAGATGAGAGGGAAGGCTTTGGAATTAAGAAGGGTAGTCAAGGAGTCTCTTCATCTAGGAGTCCTTGAATTAAAAAAAAAAACCTATTTTGATAGTTGTACTTCAACATAACTGGTTTCCTCTCTAACCCTATAGATTTTATTGGGTGCATTTAAAAGCCACATTCTGAGAGGTGCTTCACAGACTTTACTAGACTGTCAAAGAGGTCCGGGACACACAAAAAGGGTAAGAACCTCTGATCTGCTCCAACCCTCTCGTTTTACAGATAGAGACGCAGGGGCGCAGGGAGCGGCCCAGGGTCGCAAGGGTAATAGATGGGAAGTGACTTGCTCAAGTTCACATAGTTATAGCTGCTGGGCCCAGATACGAGCCCAATTTTTTCTGCTTCCCAATCCATTGCAGCACTGAGACTAGCGAAACTATTTTACTGCTCTTCTAAGTACGGTGCCACGAACATTTCTTCGGAGGGATTGAGGGCAGGAGCAGGGGGCGGGGTCAATAAATGGGAGGGGGAGTTGGAAGGCGGTGCGCTCCTCCGGCACTCTCAGGCCACGCCCCTTCGCCTCCCGCAGCGCTGCGACTCTCAGCCGCCACCGAGACGCGGGCTCTCCCCCGCCCCCCGCCCCACCTGCACTCTCGGGGCGGGGCCCCGGGCTGCGCCGCGTTGCGTAGCGTAACGCCGCTCGCGCACGGAGCCCCGGCTCCTGCTGGCCCCTCCCCTCCCCGCCGTAGGTCGGTCAGTGTCGGAGCGGGGCGAAGATGGCGGCTCCGCTCATTCCGCTCTCCCAGCAGGTACGGGGCAGGGGGCGGCAGGGGCGACAGGGGCGGGGCCCTGGAGCGCCCGAGGCCCGCGCGAGGCCGGGCCGGCCGAGGCGGCGGGCCCGGGCTCCGGCCTGGGCCGGGCAGGGCCGGGGCGGAGAGCGCGGAGCAGGCCGGGGCAGCCTCAGGGGAGGCGCCGGGAGCGGGAGCCGACGGGCGGCCGTGACCCTGGCGGGGTCGGTTCCCCCCCATTCCCCCCGGAGGTGACAGACCCAGGCAGCGTGAGCCGGGGGAGCGGGGTGGCAGCAGAGCTCTTGGAGATCCCCTCCAGATCCCCTCCAGGCCCGACCAGTGTGACATGTCATCCTGGGCGCTGGGAGAAGGAAGAGGAGGAGGAGGAGGAGGAGGAAGAGGAAGCAGGAGGAGGAGGAGGCGGCTGCAGGCCCCCGGAGGAGGAATGCGGGCTGAGGACTCGGGGCTGAGAGGGAGGAGGGAGTGGTTGTGAGTAGGACACTGAGAGTAAGAAAGGCGGCGGGGGCGGGGGGGGGGGGGGAGCCATTCATTCTCCCTGGGGCTGTGGACCCTGATCCCCTGGCTCTTCGAAGCCACCGGCAAGCCTGCCCTGGTACACGGGGCCTGAGCCCCTCCTGATCATATCGCTGCCGTTCAAGTTTTCTATTGAGCCTCGGGCTTTAGCAGCCGCAGGTCGGACCCTCCGCTGCCTTTTGAGCCCATGCTGGAGGTGACCCGGGTCTGCTTCCGTGCCTCATTGTGACATGGAGGTGACTTGGAGGCTGAGCCGGTGGAGCTCTGACTCTGGAAGCCCCAGCAGATTGGAAAGGCCTCTCAGGACCAGGTTGGCTGGGGTTGCAGAGGCTCAGCACCAGCCTAGCCCCCCCAGGGGTGAATTTGGGGGCCCAAGGAAACCTTCAGACACTTACCTGAGGTGTAGAGGGGTGGCTCTCTGCATTGTTGGGAGGAGTTGAAATTTGACATTGCAATACAGGATGAAGCTTTGTATCTAAGATGATTTTAAACAAGTGATATCCTGGTATAAAATGACTTCTTCGGATATAATGTCTATTTTTACAAGATCCTTGGCCTTATATCATGGTTGTTGATTTATTTTTGCTAGATATCGAGGCATTTTAATAGATACAGAAGAGATAATGGAAGGAATAGTGGACTGAGAATTAGGAGACGTGCGTTTTGCCAGCTCAGCCTCTAAAGTCACTGTGTGACTGGTCAGGTCGCCCCAAAAGACCTTAATGTTCACACCTATTGCGTTTAGAGATTGAAGTTAATGATCTTTAGAGCCCCTTCTAAACATCTCTAACATTCAGTTATTTTTAAAGTGCTTTCATTACTCATGGTGTGGTAAGAGGCACATACAGAGAGAACCATACATACGAGAATCCCCTTTTCCCGGAAGGTATAATCTCACATAGTACTGGTAGGTATATACAAGACCAGGAAGTAGATGACATTAAATTTAGACATAAATGAACTGAATTAGTGTCTTTCAGTTCAGTTTTAGGTGCTATAGCAGAGGGATATGAAAATGACTAGGGAAGGGTTCCTGCTTCCCTCAGAGGGTTACAATTTTGTAGAAAGGATAAGATAAGGCTAGAACTGTAATACAGAGTAGAGAGTGCTAGGTGTGTAAGAAATACCAGCTAAGTGTGCTATAACAGGTCAGAGGAGGGAGAGAGAGGAATTATCTCGTGCCAAACTCAGTTTTCAGTGCTTTGCTTTAAGTAGTGGGTGAAATCTTTCTAATTTTTTTTGTTTGGGGGGGCATAGGAGATTTAAGACAAGCTAGAAAATTTTGACTCAAAAACATTGTCTCAGGTTTCAGCATTTGATCTTAATTTAACCCAACATATATTTGTCAGATGCAGGTTCTGGGAAGGTGGTTGGGGTATAAATACAAAACAGACTGTAGATTGGAGTTGCACGTCTGAGGCTCCGGCATCTGACAATTTTTCATCCATGATTTGCTTATTCTGGTCCATATCAGCAGTTTTTCCTTCTTATTTCTGTAGATATTATGCTTATTGTGATATGAGTTTGTGAGAGAGTAAGACCAAACACATAAAATAGAATAACAGAGTTGTTAGGAATCTGAAAAGTCATCTAGCCCAACCCCCTGTCTGTTGCATTAATACCTTTTGTAATAACTCTAGCAAATGGTTGTCAAGCATCTAACTAGTTTCAGGGATGGGGAAGTCACTGCCTTGAAAGGCAGCATTTCCATTTTTGGACAACTCAGATTGTTAGGAAATTATTTTGTATTGAAGGGAAATCTTCCTCAAGGAGTCCTCTGTGTCATTGGAAGGGTTAAGTATTCAGTTAAGTAATGATAAACATGAATGAATTTTGAAAAAGTGTTTAATAAGTGTGTACTATGTGGCAAACATTGTTATGTATTAAGGCAGTATTCTGAGTATTAAGGTGAGACTTGACCTAGGCCTTAAAGGCTGGGTTAGACTTTTGTAGGCTGAGGTTGGTATAGGGTAGGTACTAGTAAAGGCACAGAGATGGAAAAACATTGAATAAATCAGTTTAAAGTGGGAGGTAGGGAAAATTGAGGTATGTGGGAGAGTTGTGAAGGAGATAGAATTAACTTCCCATATCTCCTTGTTTCTTCTCCCCCCCCTCCCAACTGCTCATTTACTCTTTTCCTCTTAGCATATAATCCCATGCTTTAGTTCTTGTCAAAGCCCTTTTCCATTGAGTCTAGGATTTCTTTCTACCTGCAACTTTCTTTTACTGGAAAAAAAACATGGATCAATAAATCCGCAAGCAATTAAGTACTTCATCTGTGCCAGGCACTGGGGATGGGTACAGAGTAAATGATCAAGGAGACCAGGTGAAACTGATTTCCCTTTTGCCCATGTTTCTTTTTGATAGTTAACTTTGACAACTCTTGTGTTTTGTACACATTTCTTGAATCCTAGTATTTTATTCTCAGTATTTCCATGCCACCTTTCTTTTTTCTAAAATAATTTCTAACTCTGATTTCTCCAAGGAATGCTTGTTGGAATGTAGCACTGTCTTCTAGCTGGAGCACAGGCCTGGCCTGGGAGTAAAGATCTTTATCTTAGAATCAGATTTGCCTTTTCTTGACTTAACCATCTTTAGTATTTGTTCTTTTCCACGTGAGAGACTAGTGGATGTGGTATAATACTCAGGTCTTTAGAAGAAATATGTTTCTGTAATAAATGCTTGATGGTAACATCAGCCCACATTTTTAAGAAAGATCAGAAAGGTGTAGATCTTAGGGATAATGGAAAAAGGAAAAAAAAATAGATTGATTTCACTTCAACTGCTAATGGTTATTTCAATACTAAGATGAGAAACATTCTTAGATTTCTTGAAATCTGAGCCTCCTGACCATTTCTTATCCAAAATGATCCTATAATTATGTACCTGACTTACTGATAAACATTACCTTGGCTTTTTGGTACATATCACATTCTTTTTCTGTTTCATCCAGATTAAACTTTAAAACTTCTTTCTTGCATCTTGTCCTTAGTCAGATAAGGAAAGTGGAGCTTCTGACTCTGGACTAGGTAGTACTGTTGATCTCAGCGTCAGTTTACAGATTAAGATGCCTCAGCTTGTGTCACCTTGCTATTCTCACAGACAGGCGTCTTCCTTTTTGTCACCTCTACTGTGAAAACCATCCATTCCAGTTCATGTTGCCAGGATATCTGAACCTTGTAATGACCTAAGCAACTTGTAATGCTTTTGTCAATATGGGAAGTTCTACCAAGCTCTTTATTGGAGTGAATTCCTTCAGTGTCATCTCTATTCTATGTTTAGATCCTAAATCAGTTGTATTGAGTTACTCTTTGAGTATGTACAGTATAGTGATTGATGCTTCATAGAACAGTGACAATACCTAACCATTAAAGACCTTAAAATCGAATGGGCTAGATAACATGGTCATTTTTAATGGTACTGGTTTTAAAATAGCGATTCAACTTATTATTCTTACTGCATCATAAAAGAAGGGAGAGTGAGAAAATCAGTCACTGATTTTGGGATTGCTATTTTACCTTCAATGAACTTATTACTTTCACTTAATTAAAAATTTACTTTTATTAAGTGCATATTGAGTGTTTAGGGACCCAGAGACAGAAGCAAAAGGGTCCCTGTTCTCAGGAGTTTACATTCTAATAAGATACATGTATAAGTATGTACACACCAAAGAATCTGACCGCCTTCTTGGAGGACCAGGGAAGATTTCCTGAAGAAAGCTGCAGAAGTGAGATGGGAGGAGTACATTTCTGGCACAGAGGAGTGCTAATGCAGCTTGGGGATGGGGGTGGGGAGAGGGCACATATGCAGTATCACTGGAGAGGGGAGAAGAGGTCAGATGACAAACCAACATTTGTATGTGATCCTAGAGGTAATATGGCACTTCTGGAATTTAGTGAAGTGGTGGGGGGAGACAGAGTTGACTTGTACTTTAGGAAGATCACTTTGGCCGCTTTGTTGAATATAGGTTGGAGTGGGGAGATATTAGACTAGTCTGGGAGACCAGTAGGAAGACTTCTGTAATAATAGTTCACTCAGAGGTGAGAAGGGTCTCTATGAAAGGAATGTGTGAGAGTACAAAAGCCTTCTAAATTTAGAAAGAAATAAAATACTAAGGGAATAGACAAGGGGGAGAGGATAAGGAGGGAGGGGTCTTTAGAGGGAGGTTGAGGAAATAGGTTAAAGGGGGGGTATATAAAGGTCTTTAGATTTATGGGAATGGGAAGATAAGGGAGGGATCATTGGGGTGGGGGTAGGTTAAGTAATAGGGCAAGGTAGCAGGTAGAAATAAAGTAGAGGAGTCAGGAGAAATAGGAAAAGAGATACAAACATAAAATAAAGATTAGGCATAGAATCTGTTAGGGAAAGTATGTTTATATAAGTATGTATGTTTATGTGTATACATGTATGTATGTATCTCTATATAAATACATCCACACTTAATTGTAGCCTGGGAGGGAGAGAAGACGAAGAGGGGGAAGAAAAAGAACAAAGTAAAAAGTGTACAGCAGAGATCAAAAGAAAGCCTTCAAGGAAGCAAAGATGGACACCTTTCAACACAACGCATAGTATTTATTATACAGGCTTTCTTGAAATGGAAATTTATGCTATATATTTTGAATCCTCTCATAGCACATGACATTTTTTCGTTTCTTTTATTTTTAAGTCTTAATATTTAAGTTTATATCTTTTTCTATTCTGTATTAAAGTTTTAGTATTTCAGTCTAAAATTTTTTTTTACAGTTTTTTTGGATGCAAGGCAAATGGGATTAAGTGACTTGCCCAAGGTCACATAGCTAGTCAAGTGTGTCAAGTGTCTGAGGCTGGATTTGAATTCAGACCCTCCTGACTCCAGGACTGGTGCTCTATTCACTGCGTTCCCATCTGCTCCCTAAGTCTAAAATTTAAAAAAAGGTAAAACAGAACAAAAAAGAGTTCATTGAAAAAGAAGAAAGTGATGTGTGAGTGGAGAAGATGGTATGAATGTGAGAGATCTGGGTATGAGTTTAGAATGAAGGAGGAATATGGTTTAAAAATGTGAATTGTGAGGCAGTTCCTAGTATTTATCATCAAATAAAAACAAAGGCTCGAGAGGATTTTTGTTAAGAAATAGAGTGGTGTAGTGGAAAAAGAAAGCACTTTAGTTTTCAGGAAACCTAGCGTTGTTTCCTGGCTCTAGCACTTAGTGGTTGTGTGACCTAGAGCACATCATCTAACCACTCCAAGCTTCAGTTCCCTTGGCTTTAGAATGTGGATCATACCTGTTCTGTCTACTGAAAATGAATCACTGAGAGAGGGAGAAGAAGAAATGAAGCTAGTCCAGTGGCTTTCATATGCATAGCCTGGAGGATACAAGTGGATGGGTTAAAAGACTTTTTTTTGGTACTTTGTGATAGCCTTCTAGTTGAACTTCTTGCCTCCAATTTTTCCACTCTCTAAACCATCCTCTAGCAGGTGCCAAAATTATATTCCTGACCATGGCAATGGCATTCTTTACAGCTTTACTGTCTCCCCGCTGCCTGTAGGAGCAAAGACGCATCTCCTGTTTGGCATATAAAGCCCTTTACAGTCTGGCTACAACCTGCCTTTCCAGACTGGTCGCACATTGTTCTTGTTCCCCCTCACACACTCCAAGTGCTAGCCAGACCAGCCTCCTTGACGCTCCCTATACAAGACACTCTATCTCCTGGCTCTGTGCTTTTGCCATGTGCTG
>CM053594.1:51189283-51224533 GCA_028646575.1 Pseudocheirus occidentalis
AACTCTAACGTTATCTCTGGCTTCTAGAAGCCTTTCCTGATTACCCAGATTGTTGCACGTTGCTGTGAATTCATTTTTCTCTTTTCTCTTTATCTGTGTACATGAACTGCATCTTTTCTCCATCCCTCCCCCCACTTTTTTTTTTTTTTAGAGTTTAAGGTCCTTAAGAAGCAAAATGCTTTTGTATTTGTATTCTTAGCGCATAACGGTGTCTGTGGGAGAGCAGGCACTTAAGTGCCTGCTGATTGATTGTTAGGATACTGATCTGCCTCTTTTTGTTAGGGGTCACTAGAGGGCAGGTACAGGGCTCTAGCTGAGGAAGGATTCCAGGCAGCGTTAAATAAATGCTAATTGATTTTAATTTAAATGGAAAGGACTGGTTTGGCAGTGGATTGGAAATGGGAAGTAAGTGTAAGTTAAGGGGGTGAGGATGGCACTGAACTTGTGAGCCTGAATGACTGGGAGTCTCCTAGTGCTCTGCATAGTAATAGAGTGATTTGAAAGCAGGGAATGGTTTTTGGGGAAAGATAATGAGTTTTGGATATGTTGAGTTTGGGATGCTTATAGTACAGTTAGCTTGAGGTGACCAAAAGGTAGATATGGGACTGAAACTCTGGAAAGAATCTTGTCCCTAGAGCTGATAAGAGCACTGTAAGTGAGATAAGATAGGTGTCCCAAAAGTCCTAGTGCAGATTTAAGCTAACTTCAGTTATATGCTACATAGTTATAAAAAAAAATAACTTTGGAAGGGTTAATTATTTAACATTTTAAAATAGTGATGTTATTAAAACTCAGCATAACCACTGTCATGTACAGTTGTTCCACTTGATTATTTTCAGACTTTGTAAAAACTTTCTTCAGCTGCTATTCAGTGACTGAAAGGAGAGTGCTTGTAATCCAAGCCTTCTGATCATTCAGAGAATGAGGTTTTGTTGCAAAATGACAGTTTTGACATGACTACAAGAAAATGTCTAATGGAGACAGAACAGGTGATCAAGGTGGCCAAGCATAAGGACCTCCTCTGTTGATCCAATCTGAGAAAATGTCCTCTAGAAACTGTTAAAAAGTCAGTACATAACAAGGTACCCTGTCTTGTTAAAATAAAAAAAATTATTGTTTAGAGTATAAAATAAACTTATTTAAAATGTCAATTTTTTGGTAAGTTTATAGCATTTATAATTTATACTTATATTTAATAATTTATAATTCTGAAGTTAAAGCTTAAAACTCCACTAAGGCTTTTGGGATACTCCATATAGATAGAAAAGAGAAAAAATAAGGGCCTACCCTGGGCAGAGCCTTGGGGATACCCATGGATAGTGACTATGACTTGGAAAAATAACCAGCAAAGGAGATGGAGGAGTAGTCAGACAGGTAGAAGGGGAATGAGGAGAGAGCAGCATCACATAACCTTAGAGAAAAGACAGTATCCAGGAGGAAGAAGGTGATTAACTATTTCAAATGCTGCAGAGAAGTCAAGAAGAATGAGGCTTGAAAAAAATACCTTCGGATTTTCTGACTGCATCGGCACTGATAACTTTGGAGAGACAGGTTACCTTTGAATGATGATGAGGTCAAGAAGCTGGACTGCAGAGCACTGATTCTTAACTTTTTTCTACTTGGTTAACCTGTTTGCCTGAGAAATTTTTATGTGACCTCAAGTATGTAGGTATATAAAATAGATATATAGATCAAGCATTTACTGACAACAAATTTTAAAGAAATTTGTTTTAAAACAATTCTTTGGTATACATATAATTTTACCATTTATTAAAGATGAAAGCAAATTTGCATACTAGTGAGATTGATGTGCTTGTTAATTTTTACATAAAGAATTAAATCTTGGTGAAATATTTGATACTACAGGATGTAGAGCATCCAACATTTTTCAGAGTTGATTGATATTTTGATTTTATAATCATCAGTGCTGAGAATGCCACTTTGTATAAATATTTAGTAAAAATGACAGTATATTTAGGGCCGTTTCAGAAAGGACTGTAAATTTTATTGTAACCCTAAGCCAAAATTCATTTAGCGATTTTTGTATGTACAGTAAACACTGTAATTAACAACATGCAGTAGTCTTGAATTTGAGCTGAGGTGTTTCTGGCGGTGTTTGTTGGTGTTGTGTGATGTGATGGCTTACACAGTGCAAAGAGTGCGCATGTTGTGTGTTCAAAACCAGGGCTGCAGTGAAGTTGCACTTTGCAGCATGGACAAGCCAGAAACACCTCAGATTCATTAGACATTTGATTTTGAATTAAGTTTTGGTATTTGCACATTTATAAACCTTTTACTGTTGCCAGATTTTTCTGAGACTTCCCTCCCTCCCCCCACATTGAGTTGCTTGATCCCATATGGTTGTAAGCCACAGCTACTTTAAAAAATTAAGAAGAGAGGCAGAGCAGAAGTAGGGAATAGATAGGGCCTAGATCACTTTCTCAAGGAAAGGGAAGGAGAAGTATGGGATAATAACTCACCCAGATGGCACCTTAGACACCTGTGATTTCAGCCGTGTGAGGACATGTCCATTATCTTATAGATCATCACTCTTGCCAGGCATTTTGCTCCATGGAAATTCATGTCCATGTTTGATCATAAATTCTCTATAAAGGACATTCATAATACTGGAGGGCTGCTTTATTTTCTCTTTTACTTTGAGATTAAAAAAGTAATGTGCATGATATATTAAAACCTAAATATGTCTAAAATTTTAAGTTGACATGTGTGTTTCCTGGTAACTTCTATATAAACTAGGCCACTGAAATCATGAATCAGTCTATCAGTTAATCTTGGAACAATTGCTGTATATTCAGTGCCTTACCAGGTGCTGTTGAGAACATTAAAAAACTCCATAAAATATAGATTATCTCTTCCCCAATCTCTCTTAGTTCTGATGGCTACTTTCTGTTAATTATTTCCTATTTATCCTCCATATGAATTGTTTTTGCATATATATTTGCTGTCCTTCTCATTAGATTGTCAGCTCCTTCAGGTCAAGGACTGTCTTTGACTCCTTTTTGTATCACCAGCACGTAGTACAGGCATATAGCCAGGTACTTAATAAATGCTTATTGACTGACTGCCCTTAAGAGTTTATAATCTTGATGAAGAAAAATGATTAGTACACATTAATTAGAGGGGGAAATAAGATAGGATAAGTAAGAACTAAATTGTGTGATGCAGACAAGTGCTATATAAGTTCAGAGGAGAGAGCAATCAGCATGAATTGATATAGTTCCAAAGCCTTCAATAGAGGAGGTTGGGATTTAAGTTTTTTTTTTTTTTGGCCTGTTTTGTATATCTCTATCATTTATCGTATAGTAATTTCAGCTAACTTGGACAGAGGATAGAGCCTAGACCTGGAGTCATGAAGTCTTGAATTCAAATCCAATATCAGTTATGTGACCCTGGGCAAGTCACTTCACCCTGGTCTGTTTCAGTTTTCTCATCTGTAAAATGGGGATAATAATAACATCTTTCTCCCAGGGTTGATGGGAGGATCAAATGATTTTATGTGCCTGGTACATAATAAGAGTTATATAAATGGTAGCCTAAAAAAATTATTACAGAAGGACATAATGTTTGCTTGAAGGAGAGATTATGGATTGGATTCGAACAAACATAGAGGAAATTAAAGAACATATTCCAGGTGTCAGAGAGTAAGAATGGTCCAGACCGTTACTGGACAGTGAGTGAATTTTAAGGAGTAGTGGTAAATAAGGTTGAGTAGTTGGTTAGGTACGGTGGATTCAGGTTATAGAAAAACCTTGAAAGACCTTGGAGTTTGAAATTTATTGAGTGAGTGAATATTAAGGAATTATACATTCTTGAGCAGGGAAATGACATATCAGAAGCAGTGTTTAATCTGGTAGTATTGTTAATGGCTTGAATTAAGGTATTTAGGAATAAGAATGAAGTTAAAAGGATGAATTTAAGAGGCATTTCAAAGAAAAACCTGATGAGTCTTGTATAATGGAAAGAGAAGTAATGGGTCACAATTGCTGAACACTTTACACACTTTCTCCTTTGATCATCACACCCACTCTGTGAATTGGTACTAAAAATATTGTTACCACTAATTTTACAGATAAGAAAACTGAGGTCCACACAGGTTAAGGTGATCTACTCTGTGTCAGGCATCAGTTGAGTGGAGTGGCAGGGCCACTTTCAGGTCTGGGGCTTTATCGACTGCTCCACATTGCCTCAGGTTGGGTATTTCTGGCTGGGAAGAACATTATAAACACAGGCATGGTGGGAGGAGCTGTGTGTGGTGCGTGTAGGCTAGGGTCATTGAGGAGGTCAGCCCCAGATGAGGGCAGGATTTTTGTGTTAGGCTGCAGTGAGAATAAGATGCTGAGCATTTTGAGTGGAAGATCACATAGTTCAACTCCTTCCTCTACATAGGAGGAAACTGACCAACAGAGGTGAAGTTTGACCAGAGTCAGACAGAGAGTTAAATTTCAGAGCCAGGATTTAAATCAAGATGGAATATCAAAAGTAAGTGTAGTTTCTACTACAAACATGAGAGTAGAGATAGTGGGGCCAAATAATGAACATTTTTACCATGTGATAGAAGACTCTAATTTGTACAGCATAATAGAACCTCAGTTCTTTTTTTAAAAAAATTATATTTATTTTAACATTCATTTTTTAATTTTTTGAGTTCCCAGTTCTCTTTCTCCTTCCATTCCTCTGCCCACTGATAACACAAGGAATATGATGTCAATTTATATATGTGAAGTCATACAAAAAATATTTCCACATTAGCCGTGTTGTAGAAAACAAGGCCAGAAAATTGCTTGGTAGGCATGGACTTATTACACCAAGAGACACAGATAGCTTGTGGCATATTTGGACAAATGAGTTATAGAATGAGGATTTTTATCTTCATCATTTGGCACGTGTCAGGCTATTGGAGATTCTTAATAAATACTTATAGAATGCAAAGGCTCTGATACAGCCTGGGAGATTGTCATTGTTTTTCCTCCAGAGCAAAAATTCTGGGGGGTGTAGAGTAATAGCTAATACAGCTTTACATAGAACAGATTAGTTGCTGTTAGAGATCAAAGACACTTTGGAAGTTATCTAATCCAAACTCTTTCCTTCCACTCCCTCTTACAGATATGGAAACTGAGACCCAAAGAGAAATGACTTGCCCAAGATCACATAGTGTCAAGCTGGATTCAAATCTAGGTCTTTTGGCTCCAGATCCATTCACTTTCCCCTGTACCGCTTCTCAGGAGAGTGACACCTACCAGTTAGTTTTCTTCCTTGATCTACACTGGAGGAACAGTGATGGTCTTATTGCTTGGCTCAATTTTTATTACAGAATTTTTTATTCCTATAACTTGTTATAATTAATTAGATCCTTCTTTTTTACTTATATTTTCTCTCCTTTGGGAAACCTCCTGGTCTTACAGAATCAGAATTTTAGAAACCAAAGAGACCTCGGTGGTTCTACCCAGAATTGAATGAAACAGTCACTCTTAACCTACTCACTAAGTGATCACTGGACAGCTCACAGCCTGCTAAGAGGCAGCCCATTTCACTTTTGGAGATTGATTGTTAAGATGTTCTTTGTAGCAATTTAAAATGGGCATTTTTGCAACTGCCTTTTGCTCATTGTCTTATTAAGTAACAATATAAAAATTATTTATTTGTATAGGGTACTACTGTAGATGATGGCTTATTCTTAATGAACATAAAATGGATTATTATTAATTTCTTTTGCTAACATGGCCCCAGATTCTTCAAATGTACCACATGTATGAAGTCTTTAGCCCCTTTAAACATAGGTTTTTTTTTTTGACTCGTGCGTAATTTCATCTGTATAGGAAACTACTATACAAGCAGTAGTGAGAAAACTCTTTTTATAATTAGTTAAAAATCTCTCTTCTCTCCTTCCCTTTACTGCCAGTTTAGAATAAGAGAAAAACAAAACTCTTGTTATAAATATGTAGTCACATGAAACACATTTTTTGCATTTTCCATATTTAAAATATGTCATATTATATATGCATATACGTGTGTGTGTGTGTGTGTGTGTGTGTGAAATATATGGAGTAGCTAGGTGGTGCAGTGGATAAGAGTGCTTGGCCTGAACTCAGGAAGACCTGAGTTCAAATGCAGCCTCAGCTACTTACCAGTTGTATGACTCTAGGCAAGTCACATCAGCCTGTTTACCTCATTTTCCTCATCTGTTAAATGAGCTGGAGAAGGAAGTGGCAAACTGCTCTAGTATCTTTGCCAAAAACACCTCCAGTGGGGTCATGAAGAATTGTGAGTGAGCAACTGAACAACCATAAATGACATCTATCATATGTACACCTTGTCTCTTTGTGCATTTTAGATCTTTGACCTTTTTCAGGCGGTAGGCAGCCTATTTCCACAGTAGTTCTCTGGAATTTTGGTTGGTCTTTGTGCTAATCAGAATCCCTATGTTTTTCAGAGTTGTTTGTTTACATTATATAAATTGTTCACTTGGGATCAATTCACACAGGGCTTCCTAGGTTTCTCTGAAACTATTCTCTTGATCATTTCTTATATAGTGATAGTAGTCTGTCACATTTATATATCATTACTTTTTCAACCATTGTCCAGTTGGTAGGTTCCCCATCAAATTCCTATTCTTTGGCACCTCAGAAAAGAGCTAGAAATATTTCTGTACATCTGTAGAATTTGTTCTGCTTAGGATTCATCCGTCCCTCTGTTTCCTCCTCCTTCCCTTGCCCTCCTGATACTCTATTGAGTGAATATAGCTCTGTATCCAACTGTGTGTTTATTCTTCCTTCCTTCCTTTAGGATCCAAATAGAAAATCCTCTGTTTGGCATTCAGAGCCCTTCAGAGCTTAGCCCACACCTATATTTTCAGACTTCTTACCTTTTATCACCCCTCAAAGCCCTCAGTGTACTCTTTAGGATAGTGATTCTGGTTGCCTGGTTCTTCCTCAAACAAGACACTCCATCTCTGAGCTTTGAGCATTATCTCTAGTTATTCCTCATGCCAGAATCTCCTCCTTTCTGCCTGCTGACTTCCCTGCCTTCCTGCAAGTCCCACCTCACCTTCCACAAGAAGCCTTTCCCGACACCCCTTAATCCTAGTGCCTTCCCTCTGTAAATTGTTTCCTATTTATCTTGTATACAGCTTGGTTTGTATATAGTTGTTTGCATGCTGTTTCTACTATTAAATTGGGAGCATCGTGAAGGTAGGGACTGTCTTATACCTTTCTTTGTATCCCAGGGCTTAGTGCCAGTGGTTGGCATGTAATAAATACTTATTTGACTCATTTTGACCATTTTAAATGAGAGTGAAGTTCAGGTGGCAGCTGTTTCCCTCTTTCTTGTTGGTAGAGACTTTTAATCCTAAACCAGGTTATGTGAAATCATTTTCCCAACCTTGCTTCCTCCCCACCCTATTCTCTTCCTCTCTATTCTTTGTTTAAGATCATCAGTACATAACAGAACCACTCCCAGGCCTTCAGTCTGTTAGTGACTCCTGTTAGAGGGTTAGAGTGAAACCCACTTTCCCTTAGAAAATATTTTTTCCTTTAGATAATTTTATTTTACATTATTATTTATTTGAAAAACACCAATTAACATGAACGTATTTATGCAGATAAGAACAAGAAAAGGATTTCTTATGAAACTATAAATCTATTATTACAAACAATTTACTTTAAACAACAGCAACAAAAAAACAGCCGTATAACATATTCAACATAGTAGTTTTAAAGTTGTTATGCTTCTCTGTGCCTCTCTCCAGAAAAATTTTCCTTCAATGCAAATATGCAGTTGTGCAACAAGTTACAAGCTTAGAGAGTAGCTTGAGGTTCTGAGAATTTGTGTGACTGACTCAGGGTTGCACAAAGAGTATGCGTCAAAGGGTGGTCTTGAACCCAGGTTGTTCTGAATCCAAGGTCTTTATTCACATTGCCTTTAACTGGCTACATTATCGTTCCTGTAAATAGTTCAGCTTTGATAAGTTTCTTATGATTTCTTTTCCATTTTTACCTTCTCATGCTTCTTGTATTTGAATGTCAAATTTTCTATTCAACTCTGGTTTTTTCATCAAGAATGCTTGAAAGTCCTCTATTTCATTGAATGACCATATTTTCCTCTGAAACATTATACTCATTTTTGCTGGATAGTTGATTCTTGGTTTTTTGTTTTTGCTTTTTGGAGGGCAGTTGGGGTTAAGTGACTTGCCCAAGGTCGCACGGCTAGTTTTTGTGTTAAGTATCTGAGGCTGGATTTGAACTCCGGTCCTCTTGACTCCAGGGCCAGTGATCTTTTCACTGTGCCACCTAGCTGCCCCTTGATTCTTGGTTTTAGTCCTAGCTCCTTTGACCTCTGGAATATCATATTCCAAGCCCTTCAATCCCTTAGTGTAGAAGCTGCTAGATCTTGTTGACTGTGTTTCCACAAAACTCAAATTATTTCTTCCTGGCTGCTTGTGATATTTTCTCCTTGACCTGGGAACTCTGGAATTTGGCTATAATATTCCTAGGAGTTTTCTTTTTGGGATATTTTTCAAGAGGTGATAGATGAATTCTTTCAATTTCTGTTTTGCCCTCTGGGTCTAAAATATCAGGGCAGTTTTCCTTGAGAATTTCTTGAAGGATGATTTCTAGGTCCTTTTCTTGATCATGGCTTTCAGGTAGCCCCATAATTTTTAAATGATCTCTCCTGGATCTATATTCCAGGTCAGTGGCTTTTCTAGTGCGATATTTCACATTGCCTTCTATTTTATTACTCATTTGGATCTGTTTTATACTATCTTGACTTCTCATAAAGTCATTAGCTTCCATTTGCTTCAGTCTAATTTTGAAGGAATTATTCTCTTCAGTGAATTTTTGAAGTTACTTTTCCATCTGGGAAATTTGGCTTTTTAAGGCATTTGGCTTTTTGGGCCTCTTTTGCCATTTGAGTTAATCTGTTTTTTAATGTGTTATTTTCTTCAGTCAGGTTGTTGACTCTCTTTTCATGATTTTTTTGCATCATTCTCATTTCTCTTCCCAGTTTTTCTTCTACTTCTCTTTATTTTCAAAATCCTTCCTCTATGGCCTGTAACCAGGTACTATTTTTTTTTTTGGAAGCTTTTGATGCAGGAGTTCTGACTTCATTGTCTTTCTCCTGCTCCATGCTTTGATCCTTTTTGTCCCCACAAAAGGATTCTATGGTCTGTTTGTACTTCCTGTGTTTGCTCATATTGCCAGGCAATTACTTGACTTTTGAGCTCTTTGCCATGGTAGAACTCTGCTTCCAGAGAGGAAAGCTGTGTCCCAGACTGCTGGGGTTTTCGCAGATGTTGTCAGAGGTCTGAGGAGGGTGCCCTGTCTACAGACACCACACTGCAAACTGGCGTTTCTCACCTCAGGACCACCGCCCAAGAAATCCACCCAGATCCAAGCAGGTCAAAGCAAGAGTGATTGCCCTCTGAATGGTTGCTTGGTTCCCCTACAATCTACAGTCCAGGAGCTCTGGAGGCAGCATGGTGGGGAAGCAACCGCAGCCACCACTCTGCTACTTCTTGCCCTGGGAGCAGGGGCCAGACATCTTCTTTTCTTTTTCTTTTTTAAAATTGATTTATTTATTTACTTTTAGTTTATAGGATTCAGTTCCACAGTCCCTTGAGTTTCAAATTTTTTCCCTTCCCGCTTTCCCAGTGGCATACAATCAAGTATAGGATCTGCAAATACTTTCACATTGGACGTTAGTCTGGTTGTATAGAAGAGTTGTAACCAATGGAGTGAACAGTGGGAAAAAAGAAAGAAAACCAAACATGGAAAAGAATGCTAGCATGTAGATTGCTTCAGTCTCCATTTAAACTCTGTTCTTATGTAGATATCTCCTTCCATCCTGAGACTTGTAGAGTTATCTTATAACTGTGTGTTGCTGAGAAGAGTCCAGTTTTTCAAAGTTGGTTGTCACACATACAATGTTTCTGTGATTGTGTACAAATTTTTCCTGGTTCTGCTCTTCTCACTTAGCATCAGTTTGTATAAGCCTCTACAGCTGAATATGAGGGTCTGTCTTCTCCCCATTTCTTATAGCACAATAGTATTCCATTATATTCATATACCACAACTTGTTTAGCCATTCCCCAATTAATGGGCATCCCCTTAATTTCCAGTTTTTTGCCACCACAAAGAGAGCTACAATAAATATTTTTGTACATATGGGTCTTTTCCCCATTTCTATGATGTCTTTGGGATACATCCCCAAAAGTTGTATTACTGGGTCAAATGGTATACAATTTGGGCATAGTTCCAGATTGCTTTCCAGAATGGTTGTATCAGCTCATAGCTCCACCAACAATGCATTAGTGTTCCAGTTTTTCCACATCCTCTCCAGCATTTGTCATTTTCCTGTTTTGTCATCTTAGCCAATCTGGCTAGAGAGATGTGGTTCCTCAAAGTTGTTTTGATTTGTAGTTCTCGAATCAGTGGTGATTTAGAGCATTTTTTCATATACTTATGGATGTCTTTCATTTCTACCTCTGAAAATTGCCTGTTCATATCCTTTGACCATTTATCAATTGGGGAATGACTTGTATTCTTATAGATTTTGCTTAATTCCCTCTATATTTTAGAAATGAGGCTTCAGATCTCTTCTTTTCCAACAAAGTTCAGGACTGACCTTTACATTCTTTTTTGTGTTTATGGGTTGAAAAGGCTGGAAACCACCACAGCTGCTGGTGATTCACTCTCCTGAAGTCTGCTCTGGCCACTGCTGCCTCCCTGGGGCCAAAACTGAGCATCTCAGGCAGGACTATGCTAGGCTCCCAGGACGCTGCAATGGACCCTTATCTTCTTGCCAGGCTGCGTTCAGCAGGAGAGTTGTTTCTCTCTGTCACTTTGTGGGTTCTGTAGCTCTAAAATTTGTTTAGAGTCATATTTTATAGGTATTTGAGGTGGTTGTGGGGCGAGGTCATGGAATCTCCTGCTTCTACTCCACTCTCTTGGCTCCACCCCCTTGAAGTATTCTTTAAATTTAGTCAGACCATTATGATTTCTAATGAACAAAAATTTTAATTTTGTTTTCAAATAAAAACCACGCATTAACTTTTAATATTGACTTTTGTAATTATCTGTGTTAGAAATATAAGATAGTCTTTTAAATCCATCAACAAGCCTCAAGCCCTTGTGTGTTGAACAATTTGATGGGAAGGCCCTGAAAGAAGATTGAGTTTGTTCCCCTAAAACTTACAGTCTGATAGATGATAGACCCTAAAGAAATACACTGCCTTGATACTTGTCTAATTACATTCAGGGGCATTTCATTTGGTACTTTGACATGTTTTTTTTTCCCTTCTATAAGGCCCAGAACCAGATTTCTTTTTTTATAAAACTTTGTCCCTGGGGGAGGTTGTGACATTGGCAAAGATAAGCTTGAAATAGTTGAAATAGTGGTGTTTACACAATGTCCTGATGTCTAAGAGAAGGCTCCCCAGCCTGTTTGGGGGTTATTGATTTTTCTTAGACAAAAGAGGATAGGCGGTTAGTTCTTAGGGTTGTGCAGAGGATTCAGTCATTGTGAGAAGTATGCCTTCCTTTCAGGCTTATTCGGTTTTATTGTCATTTTAGGTTATATAAAAATCATAATAATTCAGAAATTCATGATAATTCAGAAAAATTCAGTATGACTATTATCTACAAAAGAAATGCCAAATGGATGAAGGGAACCTATTGTCTAGAGCAGCGGCTCTCAACCTGTGGGTTGTGACTGCTTTGGGCTTGAACAACCCTTTCACAGGGATTGCCTAAGACCATTGGAAAACACATTTCCAATGGTCTTAGGAACTGGCTCCTCTCTCTGTCTCCCGGTGGGTCCACCCACATGCAGATACACCCACATACATGTATTAAAGGGTCACAGCATTAGGAAGGTTGAGAACCACTGGTCTAGAGGATGCTCTGCAGTTAGATGGATGGCCAGCAGAATCCCAGTGTGGGTATCCTGACCGGGCACTGACAATAGATAGTATTGGGGCCAGCCCAGCATTTTACAGGAACAGGAAGCTGGGTTGAAGCCGGGTTGCTCTGCCTTTATGAAGTCACCAAGTTCTTTTAATGACTCCAGGCTTTCTCTGAAGCAAAGAATGCTCTTTTTAATTCAATAGTCTTCTAGTGAGTTCTGGCTGTGATTCCTGTTATTCTTCAGTCTTTGAATAATTGACATTGAATATCACTGAAAGAGCACAGGAAAGGTACCTAAAGGCTATTACCAGATTGCAGCATATGACAAAAAAAGGAATTAGGTTCAAGTGGTGAAAGGTAGAGGCGAGGCCTAAAAATCCACAGCTGTGCACTAGAATGTAATTGGGAAACTTTAACAAAATAAATAACATATGATATAGATATTGTTAATTTGTGCTTTTCTAAGTTAGTGTGCAGGCTGCAGGGATCTTTTTCTATTTGAGTTTGACACCACTGGTGGAAAGTCTATCCTCAGAGAAATCCATCAGTTGGTTTTGTAATAACAAAGGATAAGTTATGAACAGGCTTGGTGTTCACACAGTGTTCTGAGATCTAAGAGAAGGTGCATGTTTGGAGTCCCCCAATGACAGATTTCTGGGAAGATGTAGACAAGAATTGCACAGGATGAGAAGGTATGGATGAGTTGCAAGCTTCATCATTGAATAGAGTGACCCATATTAATGATATCAGTGAACAGGCTTTTATTAAGTGCTTCCTATGTGCCAGGTACTCTGCTAATAAACACTGGGGGTACAAAGAAACTCCAAAAAAGCAATCTGCTTTCAAGGAGCTCATAGTCTAACGGGGGAGACAACATGCGAACACCTATGTACAGATAAGTTATAAACAGAATAAATTGAGGGTTCTCTCTAGGAAGGCAGTAAGATTAAAGAAAACTAGGAAAGGCTTCTTGTAGAAGGCTGTACTTTAGGTCAGACTTGATGGAATGCAGGGAATCCAGATGTTTCAGATGCAGAGGAAGTACTACCAACTTGAGTGCCCCTGTCCTTCAAGTGGAGTTTAATGTTTGGTGTGGGGCCACCTTGTGGCTGAATTATAAAGAACATAGAAAGAGTAAACAATTTTTCTATGGTTTGAGGAATAGATGAAATCTCATTATTACAGAGTTTAGAATCAGGATCTTACTGTTTCTTTTGTGATGATATCTATAATGACCACCCTGGGCAAGTCACTTAATCTCTCCCAGCCTCATTGTCCTCATCTGTAAAATCGGATTAATAATAGCATCTGGCTCCTTAGGTGGTTGTGATGATCAAATGAAATAACCTAGGCATAGCTCTTTGCAAAATTTCTCCTACAGAGATTAAAACACTGTATAAATTCTAGCTATTGTTATTAATATGACTACTTTAAGAATGACATTGTTAATATTATTTGCTACAAATGAGTTTAGTGTAAGATTTGCCATGAAATTGACTAAATTTATAAGCAGACCTTTCATTCCAGCATTGTTAGTGGTTTCTGCAAAACATGATATTAGATGAAATGATGCTTTTCCTGGGAGCAGTTAACTCAGATCCTCACTGATTTATCTGATTTATTCCTTGGATATTTGGTAAAATGATATTCAGCAGGTTTTTTGTGGCCTAGTGTAGTCATAAGGAGCTCATATCTAGAACTCTAGTTAGGCTATGCCTTCATGTACAGAATCCCTCTCTTCCTTTAAGATGCAACTCAAGTACCATTTTCTACATGAAGCCAGATCTAGATTATCGAGCCCCAGTATCTTCTCTTGCCTGTTGGACTTTTCAAACAGGATATCTTGAAGATATCTTAAACTCACTGTTTGAAACTGAATTCATTACCTGTTTCTCTAAACCTTCTGTTCTTCCAGTCTTCCCTATTTCTAATGAAGGTGCCACCATCTTTCCAGTCTTTCAGGTTCATAACCGTGACATCATCATGGGTTTTCCACTCTTTCACCCCATATATCCTGATAAATTGCCATATATCCATTTAATTGTTA
Organism: Pseudocheirus occidentalis; assembly: GCA_028646575.1. Lineage (NCBI taxonomy): Eukaryota > Metazoa > Chordata > Mammalia > Diprotodontia > Pseudocheiridae > Pseudocheirus > Pseudocheirus occidentalis. The sequence continues at coordinate 51,203,252 of CM053594.1, forward strand.
AACAAAACATTGATGTTTCTATCTTCACAACATCCCTTGCATTTGACTCTTTCTGTCCATTCACTCAGGCTGCTCTTTGTTCAGACCCTTATTTTGCCCAGGGTGGTCATTATAGATATCATCACAAAAGAAACAGTAAGATCCTTGTTTTGAGTAGATTTTTTTGACAGCCTCATGTTTGTTTTTCAATTCTCATGCCACTTCAGGGTATCCTATATATTTTTGCCAGATTGATTTTCCTTAAAATAGACCTGGCCACATCATTCTACTACTCTGTCAGCTCTACTAGTTCACTAGATAAAACCCAGTGCTAATCTAACCCTAGTGCTTCCAGACAAAATACACACTCTTCTATTTGACTTTTAAAACCCTGCACAGTCCAGTCTTCCCAGTTTCCCTAGACATTATTCCCATCCCCTGTCCCCCCCCCCGCTCAACCCCATGCCCATTCTGTAGTCCAGCCAAATTGACCTTTTCTCTACTTCTCACATGTGACCCTCTGTCACATGTCTTAACTTTATGCCTTTGCACTGGCTGTCCCCCATTCCTGGAATGTACTGCCTCTTTACCTCTGGCCTTGCAATATCCCTCCTTCCTTTAAGTGGCAGCTCAAGCACCACTTTCTGCCAGGGTATTTTCTTTCTTTCAAAAAAATCAGGGGTTAAGTGACTTGCCCAGGGTCACACAGTTAGTATGTATCAAATGTCTGAGGCTGAATTTGAACTCAGGTCCTCCTGACTCCAGGGTCAGTGCTCTATCCACTATGTCTCCTGGATGCCCTTGCATGGGGCTTTTCCCTCCTTTCCAAACTACCTTGTATTTCTTTATGTTTGCATGTTTATGCTGTATATATTTTTATATGGACTTATCTCCCCATTAGAATGTAAGCTCTTTGTCAGTAGGAATTGTTTTATTTTTGTACTTACATACTCAGAGCCTGGGAGAGTGCCTAGTATATTGAAGATGCTTAATAAATTCTTATTGCTTGCTAGTGCCCTCCCTTCCTACCTTGTATTTATTCTGTATTTACTTATGTATGTACTTGTCTCCTCATTTGGAATGTAAGCTCATTATAAGGGGGGGTGGTTTCATTTTTTGTATTTATATCTGTAATGTCACAGTGCCTGGCACATAGTAGGTGCTTAGTGATTGATTAGTTATGTACAGGACATCTTGATATTTACTGATGCAGATTTCAGTAATAGCAGGATGCTTTTTTTTTTCTCAGTAGTTTGACCCTTTTTGACTTACCAATGTCTTTGGTTTTATTTGCAGTTTACGACTGGAAATCCATTATATGAGTCTTATTACAAACAGGTAGGTTTATTTATTTATTTTTAAGCTGGGGCAAATTTAAATCCAGTGCCATTAGTGCTCTCACTTGTTACTTTGGTTGCCAGTTGTGTGTTGTGTGTTGCTTTACCATCTCTTCTCTTTTTAAGGACTATTTCATTAAGTTTTTCTCTTTTGTTTATTACAGGTAGATCCAACATATACAGGGAGAGTTGGGGCTGGTGAAGCTGCACTTTTTCTGAAAAAGTCAGGTCTCTCCGACATTGTTCTTGGAAAGGTAAGCGAAGAGTAGATGGTGTATCTTTCAAGGCTGCATCTGGATCTCAGAAGGCTTAGGACTTTTCCCTGAGAATCGTCCCTTTGCTAGGGCTGAGTTGTTTCTATTATGGTCTCCCTATTTTCTTCCTAGTAGTTGTGCTGACATTACCCTCCTGGGCAGGGTCTGCCACTTCTGTCTTAGCTGAATGCTGTGATGATTTCATATATACTCCCTTTTCCATCCTAGGGGAATTAGAGGGAATGGGAGATGAGGGCAAGCATGCTGGGTGTTACTGTCTGGAGAGGTTGAAGATTTCTATTTGAAGCTACTGGGATGAAAGCATGTTCATCTGGAGAGTCATGTTAATGCTTGCTTTTCTCTTGGCAGATTTGGGATCTGGCAGATCCAGAGGGTAAGGGCTTCTTGGACAAACAGGTATATATATGTACATATATATATATATATATATACACACACACACACATATATACATACAGGGCAAGTGGGAAGGAAACTGGCAGGTGGCTTGAGGTTAATAAGTTAGCAGTGCACCTTCTACCACGTTTATTGCCACTCTGTAACAGTAATTGTCTGTAAAAGAAGAAAGTTATTAAATTGTTCAAATTGAAAAGTGTCTTTTGAGACTTTTAAATATCTGTAATTTGCTTTTTGTATCATTTAAGGACACACTATTTAGTGGCTTTGATTAGAGTGAACTGTTACTATAAGGATTTTAAAACTTACCAATGTTTAGCCTCAAAAATGGTTGAAGATGTCAGGTCAATTATAGACACTTGCTTTTTTAATCAAAATTAAAAATAATTTATGAAGTTATTATTGCTAAATGATAGGGTATAAGTTGAAAGGTTCTGGACTTTGAGTCTGAAATTCTTTATTCAAGCTTAAGCTCAACCATGTAGAAGTTGCCGTCCCAGTGTTTTTGATCTGGGACAAATCCCTTCACTTGTCTGGGCTTTAGTTTCCCTTATAAATGCTCGCCTTTATATAGAATTTTCAAGGTGAAGTACTTTCCTCCCAACAAGCCTGTGTGAGGGATAGTGCTTTTATAAGTGGAGCTCAGAAGAGGAAATGATTTGGCTAAGTTTAGAGGGTCAGCCTAGATCACAACTCTTGAGATCACGTCTCTTTTCACAACAGGCCATTGCTCTTGAAAGATAATGGGTGATCTCTGAGTTTCCCTAAACCCTTTCTCAGTTGTGAGTTTCTGAAATAATTTAGATTGCCAAGCATTATGGGTAAAATGCAGTTGTAATACAGTTCAAGAATCTGTCTCATTCATATGACAGCTGCAGTTTATTAATATAATAATTTAGTCATTGGAATGGCAATTGCAGAGGAATGTAGGATCTAATATATCTGCTTGTGAGGGAGTTTTGAACTTGGTACACACATGAAATAATTGAAAAATTAAAAACAGTGGCATCATGATATAGGGGTATAACCACATTGGACTTGTAGTCAGGTGACATGGGTGTGAGTCTTGGCTTTGACATTTAACCAGCTTAGGTAACACGTATCCTATAGGGCTGGCTCTTTGGAAAATTAAGTGAGTAGAGATCTAAGCTGTATGTGGTGCTTTGAAACTGTAAAATGCTACATGAAATTAGCAATTTTTATATTCAATCTATAATTTGGAATCTTGAACTGATCAATAATTTATATTGCATATACAATTTAGCATTTATTTCAATAAATTTCATACATTTTAGGAGCAGATTATTTCAAAATATGTTTTAAGAGTTGTGTGATATGTAATGCAACAGGAAAAATAAAATTTTAACAAATACTACATGTAAAAACCAGTAACTTGGCATGAGTTAATTTAAGAAGTCTCAAATAGATTTTTTGCGTATTTGTCTGCTGGAAACTAACACCTAAAGATCACTTGCTTGCACATTTAAAAAAATCTGGTATCAGCTGTTGACTTACCATGTTTTTGGATTTGTAGGGTTTCTATGTTGCCCTGAGGCTAATAGCTTGTGCACAAAATGGCCATGAAGTTAACTTGAGCAGCCTAAGCTTGAATCTTCCACCTCCAAAATTTGTAAGTGATTGTCATTAAAACTGCTAAATGAGTTTAACTTTTATGTTTTGTAAATTATTCTTTTTATCCTTATAAGCACCAACCCAGGATTTCATTTTTCTCTTCTTGTATAAGCTTTATAATTGTTATTCTTTTGAGTAAAAACAGTAAAACTTTCATTCCTTATTTTTTTTAATGTAAATAGTATTTTATTTTTTCCAGTTACACATAAAGACAGTTTTCAACATTCATTCTTTATGTATTTTGAGTTTCAAATTATTCTCCCTCCCTCTCACCTTTACCTCATCCCCAAAACAGCAAGCAATCTGATACAGGTTATACACGTGTGATCATTTCACTCCTTATTAATGATAATACTAAGAGCATGAACAATATTGGGTGATACTAACATCAGATCTTTTCCCTTTTTCAGCATGACACTAGCAGTCCTTTATTGGTTACACCTCCTTCAGCAGAGTCCCACTGGGCTGTTAGGGTAAGTTGAGCACGGAGCCATTGAACTTCACCTCTTTTCTATGGGGAATTTCATATTGAATGTTTCTAAGGCTGCTCATAGTGTCTTCTAGAGATGATGATACCATATAGACATTTTTCACTGAGAAATACTTTGTGTGGAATACTGGTTGACTTGGTCAATGAATATTTATTAAATGCCTACTGTGTATATAGTATATATGCCATGTACTGTGCTAAGTACAGAGGATACAAAAATAGTCCTTGCTCTTAAGGAACTCACAGTCTTAACATCAGAAATTACAGTTTTTGAAAAGGAGAGTAACATCTTTGGAGTAATAGATGAAGGCAAATAGTTAAGAGTTTCAGAGGCTGGGCTTACACAATTATATTTTAAGGCTTATGTTTTTATATAGCTTCTTCCTGCTTACTGAACCTGTGCCGGCTTATCAGGTTGTAAAAGTTAGTTGTGAGGACTTGTGAACATTATAACTAACTTTGTTACGTTGTTTTAACTTTTAAAAAATGTTATCTTTTGTTTTTACATCATCTACATTTCCCAGTTGTCTTCTGTCTTCCTTTTCTGGAGAGCTATCCCTTGTAATAAAGAACAAAAAAGAGGGCCTCCCAGGCCCCTTTTTGCAAAGAAGGGAGGGAGGTGTAAGGTAGCTAGGTGACTTTCTTAGATTATGGGTAGACTGCTGGACTTGGAGTTAGGCAGACCTGAATTCAAATCCTGTCTCAGATACTCTGTGACCCTGTCCCTTAACCTCTCTCGGTCCCAGTTTCTTCATATGTAAAATGGAGATAATAATAGTACATTCTTCACAGGGTTGTGAGTATCGAACATGTTGAAGATTCAAAGCACTCTGCAAGTCTTAAAGCCTTACGTAAATATTCGTTGGTTTTTTTTCATCAATCATGTCTGACTCTGTGACCCCATTTAAGATTTTCTCGGCAAAGATACTGGAGTAGTTTGCCATTTCCTTCTCAAGCTCATTTTACAGGAAACTGAGGCAAGCAGGGTTAAATACTGGCCCAGGGTCACACAGATACTAAGTGTCTGAGGCCAGACTGCAGTTTAGGAAGAAGAACCTTCCTGACTCCTAACTGAGCACTCTATCTACTGTGCCACCTAGCTGCCCCCATATAAATATGATTTATTATTAACTGTTAGGTATCTCTCATTTTTTTCCTTTTGTAGGCCAAGCTTGGCCGCTGTAATTTGGAGCGTGCTCTTTCTTCTTTCCATTTGTATTGTCATAGTCATTGTTCATTGTTTTCTTGGTTCTCCTTAACTTTACTTTGCATCAGTTTGTACAAGTCTTCCCCTGCTTCTCTAGTCTTCATATTTGTTGTTTCTTACAGCACAGTCCTTCCCCAATTAATAGGCATCTCTTTTGTTTCTAATTTTTTGCTACTACAGAAAGAATTGCTATAAATAGTTTGGAGTATATGGGTCCTTGCTTTGTATTATTGACTTCATTGGGATAATTGCCCAGCAGTAGAATTTCTAGGTCAAATGATATGGATGTTTTAATTTCTTTCTTTGAATAATTGTGTATTGTTTTTCATAATGATTATGCCAATTCACAGCTCTGCCAATAGTGCATTATTGTGCCTATATTGTCATAGGTTCTCCCCCTCCCCATGTGCATTTCCCCTTTCCCCTCTTTTGTCATCAAGTCAGTTTGACTGCGATAAAATCTTAGAGGTGTTTTTACTTGCATTTCTGTTATTAGTAATTCGGAACTTTCTTTCACATGGCTGTTAATAGTTAGCAATTCTTTTGAGAAATCTTTTTTAAGTATCCTTTGATTAGTTATGACTTAGATAATTTGAAATATTTTTTATTTCATTGATGTTGCCATTTCTTTTCTTCCTATGGTATGGCTGTCCATGTTCATCCTAGGGTGAACACCCTAGGGATCCCCCTAGCTTGTTAGTGTATTTGGGGCATCCTGTTGAAATGCCTTTTTTGAAAACAGCCCTTCTGTTGTCTCTCATTTTCTCGAATGACCAGCCAGTCTCCTTTTCCTCTCATACATATTGATAATATTGTCTTTAATACAGTTTGCATGCAAATTTAATCTCTGAATAGGATCTTTTTTTAGACCTTAGTTTGTATTTGTAACCTCTCTAACGTTTTTTATTGAGACCTGTCTGGCAAGCAACATTTGAAGCTCCATTTTGACACAAAAGATATTGTGGCTACAAAATGATATTAAGGCTCTTATAAAGAAAATGATTATGTTATTATGTTATGTATTGTGTTATTAAACTAGCAGAAAACTACTCTAGCAGATTTCTTTTATACTGTTTTTCAATAAAAAGGCAAAAGATAAACCCATATGTTAAATACATTTTTGCTTGCCTTTTTTAAGGAGATGGAGAAGGGTGCATGGGGTGCTGCAGGAAAATGTTTTTATGGATTTTTTTGGCTTTGTATTTTTAAAAATTTGAGTGTTATTTTAATGATAGTATTTAAACTACTATTTTTAATAAACAGCAATCCATTCTTTTACCCATTGCTTCTACCCTTTTTATGCTAACCAGTTTTCTTCTTGAAAAGGGAATAGTTGGAATAGAGAGAAGAAGTAGAAAACTGCATTATATTTGATTCAGGCATCATGAAAACTTGAATTCCACCAGTCATGCATTTATGACTTATCATTTGTCAATAACATTTATTATATAGTATTTCAAAAACTCTCAGTATAAATACATGATGATGTAACTGAGACAGTGTGGTGTATATTTTTATAAGCTGGCTGTCTTCAGAGGTCTTGGTGCCTTGCTAGTGTGGTCAGATGTCTCTTTTCCTCACTCTTCACATACTTACTTAGGCCTTTGCCTTTTAGGTAGATGCAGGACAAGAGGTTTTTTCAGTGGGTGGATGAATGAATGGGCTGCTAAACAAGTTTATTTTAATTTATAGCTCCCTTTTATGCTGTCTCTGCATTGTAAATGTTAACCAGAAGTTAGAGATGGTTTATTCATTTGAATGGTTTTAGATTACTTCCTATTTTTAGTTACTTTTTTTTTTTTGCAGGGATATTTTATGGTAAAAATATTCATGTTAATGTCGTGGCTTTCTGTTGTAGAGCCCATGTGTTCTTATTAATCCTGATGAGATAAATAGATACTTTAATCATTTTTGCAGTTACAACTATAGGAATGTAAGTTGCTTGTTTCCATGTCATATGGTGGGCCAGGGTAAGAGCGGGGAACAACATCCTATATTTTCTCCATCTCATTGCCAGTGACCTCCCTAATCTGTAGCCAGCTCTCCAGAAAATTTCTTTCATTCAAGGAAAAAAAATCTGCATTTGAAGCCTGTACAAGTTACCGTAGCTGAAACTGTTTTGAGGATAACTTGTGATCTCAGCAAGAGAAATGGTTAGCTGTCATTTAGTTTCTTGTAAGATCTCATTTTTGACACTCACACAGGCACACTTGTTTACTTATTCAGGCTATTTCTTACCAACTAGGTGGAAGAGAAAGCAAAATTTGATGGGATTTTTGAAAGCCTTTTACCTATAAATGGTTTGCTTTCTGGAGACAAAGTAAAACCGGTTCTGATGAACTCCAAGCTACCTCTCGATATCCTGGGCAGGGTAAGTGTGTTTTTGTATCATTATTAACTTAGGTTTCCACCAAAACAAGGATTATTCACCTTATCTGTATCATTCTGGAGAAGTCTGTGGAGGGACCATTCTTGGAATCATTTTGTTAAATGCATGAAGTAAATTGCAAAAGATTACAAAGAAAACCAATAATTTTGAAGTATGGAAGGAAAAAAAAAAAGCTCATAGGCCCCCTGTTAAGGGCCCTTCACAAAATCCTTCATCATGTCATAGAACTGATCCTGGACTCTTCAAAGTTTTGTCAGTAGAACAAAAGCTCTGGCGGGTTTACTGAGCTGGGAAGGCTTTGGTGCTAGATTGAGTGCTTAACGTTCGGAGACCAGCCTATGCGGTTAAGGAGAGGCTCATCCACCCATGTTGGCCGTGGCGGCTTAGCAAGATGTACTCATGAAGGCGTGGAGTAGTTGCAAACTCTGTGTGTGTTTGTGTGTGTGTGTCTGTCTGCCTGTGCCATCTCCACCAAAAGAGTCATCAGTCCCTGAAATACTGCTTTTAGCTATGTGACCCTGGGCATGTCTCTTGAACTCCATGCCTTGGGTTTATAATCCAGAAGTGTCAAACATGCAGCCTCCCTGTGATATATTGCAGCTCAAAACACTCCCAAGTGTGGCCCAAACCTGATGTAATTGGACAATATTTAACAAAACAAATAAAAATATAATGAAAGAGATAATGTTAATATGTCTTTTTCTAAGTCATTTGGTGGCCTGCCAGGACCCTCAGGTATGGCTTAGTGGCCCCTGGTTCTATATGAGTCTGACGCCCCTTTTGTGATCCATAAAAACAGTGAGATGACCGAGAGGATAGAGTGCTGCACTTGGCGTAATGAGACCAGAGCTAGAAGATTTGCCTTCAGCACTTACTAGTTATGTGACTCAGATAAAGGTCACATCACCTTTTTCCTTATCTGTGAAATGGAGATAATAACAACACCTACCTCGTAGGGTTTTTATGAAAATCAAATAAGAGAGTCTATGTAAATCATTTTGCAGACCTCAAAGTGCTATATAAATCCTAGCTAAAATTGTAAGAATTATTGTTATTATAAAGTATGATTATAAGGCAGTGATATTGCTTCTTTTCTGTATTTATGGAATTTGTTTTATTACTTTATAAGTCATACCCTGGAATAAGGGCATTGGGCTAGATCTTTTGGGGGGAGTGTGTGTGAGGTTTTTTTTTTGGTTGTTATAAATTTCTGTAATTTTAATTAAGTATGTGGTACTGAGTAGATACATCCTTAGTGATAAGGCAGTTTATATTTAAATATGTATATATTTTTAACATAATCATACATATTTATCTTTATATATTTGATGGCAAGTGCCATGTATGTATGTATAACTAAATATACATACATATTATATGTAGGAGGTGGGTAGGTGGCTGAGTGAATAGAGTGCCAAGCCTGGAGTCAGGAAGACCTGAGTTCAAATTTGCTCTCAGATACTTAGTGGCTGTGTGACCCTGGACAAGTCACTTAACTTCCATTTGCCTTAATCCATTGGAGGAAGAAATAGCAAACCATTCTAGTATCTTTGCAAAGAAAACCATATGGACAGCATTGTCAGCCTATGGTCCATGGGGTTACAAGGAGTCAGATGCAACTGAATGACTTACTAACCACTTTATATATATTCACTTTAAAAAATTTTAGCTTTTATCGATAACTTTTGTTTTCATATTACAATCATTTATGAATATGCCTAATAAACCTTTTTTGCTTAAAAAAAGAAGAAAAAGTCATGCAAAACCAACCAACACATCCACCACTGTGTTTGCAACACTGATTTGGGTTTATATTATTAAAAGATTTTGTAATTCTTTAAAAGCAATTTGTTGATCTCTCTTTTCTGTGTTATCCTCCTCAGCACCTTCTCCCCCACCCAATTTGTACTAACTTAGCAACTTGGGAAAATTCATGACAGCTTGTGAAAATTTTTAGAAATTAAATTGAACAATCTCATTTTGCTGCTGAAGTTGAATGAAGTACAAAAACAAATTCTTGGGGAAAAGAATATTAACACATGATATGTTAGTGGAGACCCTTTTAGATGAACCCCTAGAACCTCACTCGAGGTACAGATTCTTCTACTCCAATATGAACCTATCGAAATCTTCTAGCCCTTGTATTTGGGAACTAGAGAATTTGATTGATGTTGAGTTTAGTTTAACACTTTAGTAACACTTACTAAAAAAGAAATGCTGATGTAAGCTTTTGTGCTAAGACATCAGTGTTGATAAAAGTGTGGATTTCTTGGGAACAATTTTAATCATGACCAGGTATTAAGGAGAAGAGGAACAAAAAGCTGTAGAGACAGATATTGAATTTAAAAAGGTATTTCCCTATGCATTTATGGTCTGTATATTTATATAAAAGATATATGTTGAAAATGTATTCTAATTAGATCTGTATTCCTTATCCCACTCTACAATTTTGTCTCTGAATCTGAGTACTCCAGGGCTTTCTAAGTGTTGATAGCTACAGTTCACTCCTTTTGTTTCTATAGACCTGGAAACATTGAGTTTAATGATCACTAGAGTATCTGTGCATTCTTATGCCCCCAAACTCTGCAGGTATGTATTTAAATGACTACATAAAAATAGGGATCTTCAGAATCGAATCTTTCTTTCTTTTTACTGTTTTTTTTATCTTCTTTATTGTAGGTCTGGGATCTCAGTGATATTGACAAAGATGGACATTTGGACAAAGATGAATTCGCTGTGGTAGGTCCTTTCTTCTTCCTTTGTTACTCTTTATTATACGTGCAGAGGAAGAACATGTGAAACTCAGGGATTTCTTGATTGTACATATGGTCTAGGTTTATCCCTCTTTTTCTGTCTTTTTCCTTTTTCTTCTTTTAAGGGCAGCAACAGGCCTGTGTTTGGATCAGTGATCCTACTTCCCCTAATTTGGCTGCCCTCTGATGTTTCTGACCCCTTACTCTCTTCCCACTGCTGCCTTCCCTTCTCATTCCTGGTGCATCTGGTCATTTGCTGCCCTTCCACAACTGCCTTTCCTCCTATCTATCATGTGTCTCACTGCCCTTGCCCTGATTCCACTGACATCTTTTTCATTCCTTACTACATGCCACTTCTCCTACCTCCTCATCTTTCTTCCTTATGCTCAGTGCCCTCTTTGACCTAATTACTGATGTTTTGTTTATAGCAGTGACAAGCATTTATAGAGTTAATTTGTTTTATTTAAATCTACTACATGTGTAGTTAACCAAAGGAGCTAAATGTTTTTTGTGGTTTTAGAAAATGCCATAATGAGAAATAATTAATGAGAGGAATAGTTACTTCAGTTATATGATTAGAAAACTTAATCCTTAAAATGTATAATATATTGTAATAGTTTTTGAAGAACTACTATCCCAGAGATGATCTGTAAATATCTTTAAAAAAAAATTCTGATTTTATAACTTGTTTATGATACTAACTTTGCTTATCAACTTGGATATTCCCTCCCTGATACAGATCACAGTTGGATTTATGAATTATTTTAGCCTTTCCCCCCTCCTTCCCATTTATCCCTCATGAAGAACCGTATCATGATATAATGTTATAGCTAGATTTAGACTAGGCTGGTACTTAGATGACAGGCTCTCGGCCTGGTCTGTCACCAGGACATTCTCAGATTTCGTAGAACCTGTGAAAATTTGTGGTTTGCTGACACACAGCCTTTGAGAGGCCAGGGTAACCACCATAGTGCACTGAGTCATTGGGAGGTGGTGTTGATGGAGCTGGCTGCACTGTGTGCACTGTTACTTTATTATCAAAGTCTGGACTCTACGCATATGAAACCTTTTAAAAAATAACCATCAACATCCTTGTGATAAGTCTGAGAATAAAGTGTTCATGCTGGCCAAGCAGCTGATTAGTGCAGTGAAGGGTTGTTTTTTTTAAACTGGTAAAGAAAAGATTCATTTTAAGGTAGATTTTTAGTATGCATGTATTTGATTTAAAAAAAAATACATGAAGTATGTCCATTTTTGTCAGAGTAAGTCAATTTCTTTTATTTGTTTTTCATAGCGCTTAAACATTTTGACATAATAGAGGACCAGTTATGACGGGTGCAAGTTCTGGCTCTACACATATTAGCTGTGTGATTCCAGACAAATCAGTGCCCCAGTCAGCTACTTATAATTTATAGATGATTTGCTGATTGGAGTCGGTTTTAAATGTTTTTCTGTGGGAAGTTCTCTGCATTAATGAAATCACAAAACCAAATTTAGAAAAACAAAATCCAAACAAACCATTGTAGAGAGCCCAACTTTAATTCAGCTTTTACTGAGCAGTCTTCGAATCTACAGTTTCAGTAATTTGGAATTTGAAAATGTGTGATTTATGGAAATACCTTCAGCACAATGATTGATCTTGTATTCCTAAATTTGGTTATTTTACGTGGCTATCAGAATTCCAGCATAAGGGAATTAGCAAAGTGGAAAGAGAAATCATTATTTCAACATTTTTATTTGTGGGAAAATGTTCTTTAAATTTTAGTTTAGAAGCTTCTTTAAATTGAGTCTGTCAGAACCATAATTGTGGGAACTGCCCTCATTGCTGTTCCTTATGTTCTTTTTTTTGTCTTTCTCTTTGTTGATTGACTTTTATAGGTCTGTTATCATTTGTTACTTGCAGGCGATGCACCTAGTATATCGAGCCCTTGAGAAAGAACCAGTTCCCTCTGTACTTCCACCATCACTTATACCACCCTCCAAAAGAAAAAAACCTGTTTTTCCTGGTGCTGTACCTGTGCTTCCTGCAAGTCCCCCACCCAAAGATAGCTTGCGTTCAACTCCTTCCCATGGCAGTGTGAACAGTCTGAACAGCACAGGAAGCTTATCTCCCAAACATGGTGTAAAACAAGCCCAGGTAGGTTTTTAAATTTTTTAAATTTCTAGGTGTTCTTTGTGGGAGAGTACTTTCTTTCTCTATTTTTTATCTTACTTATTGTTCTGTCAAATATAGTATCCTAATGGGTGAGCTATCAAAATAGGATGATGGAAGAGGTGTTTTGTTTTGTTATCTGAATCGTACAATTTTGGTGTGTTAACTCATTATCTCTTAACTGCTTAATCTAGGGTGCCAAGAAAACAGCACTGCGTGACAAAACAGAACTGCTAAAAATAGAAAGGGAAACTCATACAAAAATGCTTATTTTCCATGCAAATTTTATCAATGTATACTTACACATATGTGAAGATATATAGTGTATTCCTATATATACAATATGCACAGATATGTGGATTTATGTAGACATTATGTGTGTATATGCATATATATTTGCTAAAAAGAGGAAAATTCATGCAAATATAGTGAATTTGCTGATTATGTATGATTACAAATATGTACACATACATACGCGTATGTGTGTACATGTATATGTGTAGTGCTGCCTCCCTTACCTTGTCACACCAACAGAAGAGATCTCTGTCACAGGCTCCTTCAGTGTGTATGCCTCTTGGTTGGAAAGCTGTTGTTACTTCTGCGGATTTATTTGTTCAGCCCTAGTCTCTCTGCTGATTTCTAGTCTCTCATCTCTAAATGCCTGTTAGACATCCAAAACTCAACATGTCCAAAAGCAAACTCATTATCTTTTCTCCCATACTCACCCCATCTTCTCACCTTCCCCATTATTATCCAAGGTACTGCTCTTTCCAGTCACCCAGGCTCACAGGCTGTGTGTCAGTTTCTCACTTCCATGTCCATTCATTTGTCAAGACCAGTCCTTTCTGCCTTTCTACCAGCTTTTGTATACGTCTCCTCTCCTCTGACACTGCCGCCATCCTGGCATGGGCCCTCATCGCCTCACACCTGGACTATGGCACTTGCCTGCTTCCTGGTCTCCCTGTCTCAGGTTGCTCCCCACGCCACTCCAGCTTCCAAGCACAGATATGACTGTGTCATCGTCCCCCCACCTCCCTTCCTGGTGATTCTCTTCTGAATCTTTTGCAGTTTGTTAAGAGTTCCTTTTCCTTCTGAAACCTAGAACTGTGTATCATAATCAAAAATGGGATTGGAATAGGGCACAGGCTAGTAGGACTGTCACATGTTAAATTTTCAGATACATACTTCTGTTACTTCAGCTGAAGATACAGTCAGGGCCTAGAGCCAGAACAAATCTGAGCTAAAATCTGGCCTCATATGCTGACTAGCTGTGTGACCTCGGGCAAGGCTCTGAATCTCTGTTTTCTCATCTGTAAAGTGAGGATGATAATAGCACCTGCCTCGCGGGGTTGTTGTGAGGATCAAATCCCGGCACATAGAAACACCATAGAATGTTAGCTTTTATGATTATGATTATTATTTAAATACATAGCTTCAAACCCACTCTCCATGAAACCAAAACATTGTGGATTCTCAGTGCACACACCTCACAAATAGTAGTTTTATTGGTTAGAAAGCTTAGCATTTTATATTGTGAGGAGGGGAAGGTGATAGTGTGAGAATTCCAAGCACCTGACTTGTGAGTTCATTCTTGTTAAAAAGTTACAAGTTATCATTGGGGTATAACTAGAGCAAAGACAGATTTGATCATTAGATCCTATATGAATAAAACAAAAGCCTTGAACTAAAAAGAGGGACGTTTGTTTTGAAAGCTTATAAGGGGAAGGTGCTATTTTACACCTCAAATTGTCATCAGTTAGGACCAGTTACTCCAAGAAACTCTGCAAACTAAAATATTTAAGAAAGTTTTATCATGAATCCATAATAGATTTAACAGAAAGGCACATCCTTACCCTTGTGAAATCGGTATGGAAGAGAGCAACCTGTCACTGATACCAGTGTCTGAGATGAAATTCCAAAACTGATGCATATTGGTTTTAGTCAGTGTGTAATTTCTAATCTTTTGTTAATAAAACATGTGGATTCAGTGGTCCTCTTAAAGATGACTAACTTTTATTTATTTATTTTTTAGCCAACTGTGAATTGGGTGGTGCCAATGTCTGATAAAGTGAGATTTGATGAAATTTTCTTGAAAACTGACTTGGACATGGATGGTTATGTGAGTGGTCAGGAAGTGAAAGAAATATTTATCCACTCGGGCCTTACTCAGAGTCTCTTAGCACACATATGGTAAGAATTGAAAGTAGCTTCAGAAATTTCTTTTTTGATTGAAGCTTACTTTGGGGTTGGATTTAGTTCCTGAGAGAGTTCAGGTGGATAAAAAGGGGGGAAAAGGGTAGCCAGTTACTCTGAGAACATTTTGAAAGAGCTGGACCTTCTAACTTTAGATAAAACCAAAGGATAATTTAGTAGTATTCTTTAGAGGTGCCATATGAAATTTTAGTGCAAGGGGACAAACTGTTCTTAATTTTATGCATATAAGTTTACAGAAGCTTATTTAATAAAGTGTCTGGGAGCACATTTTTACTTTCAAGACTGTAATTTTACCTTAAATTTCTAAAAATTTGCATTTACATTGTAATTCTCTTCTCAGGTAAATTTGAATCCAAGTGAGAAAATTATAGGACTGTAAGTTAATGACATAATGGTTTATTTTTTTTTTAAGCAAACATAGCAGAACTTAGTACATTCAAATAAGTGTTTTCCTTCCTCAGAATAATCAGTTCCCTTCGGAATTGGCTTCAGATCTGGTTATGCATGAGTTGTTATGTTACAGTCTTAGATCTTTTTATTGTTTTTTATTTTTACCTTAATTGATATCTCAGTTTGATTAATTTGCTTCTTTCACCTAATTTGACCCCCAATTTATCCTCAAAAGATGGGGTTCTATAAAAAAAGTTTGCTAATTTGGAAGATATTTCCTCAAGTGGAATCCCAGATGTGATTTTGAATCATGGCAGTATCACTGAAATAAGCTCATCAGTTCATCAGGAGGCATCTCTTAAGCTTCTTCTTTGTCTCAGGCTCTATGTCAGGTGCTGAGGATACAAAGATTTGAATAATGAAATAATCCCTGCTTTCAAGGATCTTACATTCTAGTAGTTGAATATCAGTTCCTAAAGATGATTCTTGAGGATATATTAAATATTGCTTAGTTAACATTTGCTTTAAGCAGTTACACTGCTCATCCTATGGAAACTTCTCCAATAAGCTCCATTCAGAATTTCTAAGTCGAACAGGAACTGGAGCGGCTAGGTGGCACAGGGAGTAGAGCACCAGCCCTGGAGTCAGAAGGACCTGAGTTCAAATTTGACCTCAGACACTTAACACTTACTAGCCATGTGACCTTGTGCAAGTCACTTAACCCCAATTGCCCTCCCCCCCTCCAAAAAGCAAGATAAAATTTAAAAAATAAATAAAAATAAGTCTAACAGGAATGGGTAATCATCCACCCCTTACTCCTTGCTAGATATTACTGTTTAATTACACTGTGAAGCAGAGTATGCTTGGCACTCTCCTTTGAACCTCCTTCTGGCTCTCTCAGTGGCTCAGAGCAGTCAGTCTAGCTTTTTCTGTACACATTGCAATTCTGCAATGTAGGCCTCTGCTTCTCTGCCATTCCTGATGTAGAGACTTTCAGCACCTAATTACCCATACAGGTTGCTGCGGTGTAGAAATTTTTTCGTTCAAGAATCTTAAAAAGAGAATAGATAACTTTATCTTTTACAGTACGGAAATAAGTAGTCATACTAGTTAACATTTTTGTAGTATTTCATGGTTTACAAATCCTTTTCCTCCCATATACTCTGGTGAGGTATGGATAATGCAGAGAGTAATGTCCTCATTTTGTAGATAAGGAAACCAACCCTAAGGAGATTTAAGTCACTTTTCAGCAAAGGACTAGTGAATGGTACAACTTGAATTTTATCCTAGGATTTTTGACTCTCAATACAGTGCCCTTTCTGCCATACCTGTACTGCCTCAGTTACTGTCCAAGAATCCAGACAACATCTAGTCCAACCTCTTGATGTTACAGAATTGAGGGAAATAAGACTCAGAGAAGTCTGAGGGTTCAGAGACAGGCCAAGAGTGACTAGCCTCACTAGTAGATAAATGCTAATTAGTGTTGCTAATTCACTAGCAGTGGTTTGTGGGATGGCTTTACAAAACATTGAATTTACATATAGTAACCACTTCGGGAACTCTCTCCAACAGCGTGGGAGTTACCACTTCACAAAGGTCCATGACTCAGCTTGTTGATAATGACTTATTCATGTGGTTCTTGTTGGCATAAAAGATGATGGAGTCAGAGGGAAAGAAACCTTCTCTCCATAGTCAAGTCAGATGGCTCAGACTTAAAGGAAACTAGACAGCATTGCTTATTTTGTAATTAAAGAAAGGAAAATTCCCTTCAAGTCTTCAGAGGGATTGCAGTGAAAGTAACTGAATGGGCTGTATAAATCAGCAAAATTTATTAGTACCTTGCTGCATGAATGAAATTCTGTGGTAAGTCAGGGAGTTGTAGAGTAGCTGTTAGGGATGGAAATTACTTTTTAAAAGCTCAGTAAATGAATATTTGTTGATTGTTGGCAGGAATCTTGGCACTGTGCTGGATGCATGATAGGCAGGACAGAGCATAGAACACAAAGAATGCTACTTCCTTCATGTAGCCTGTAATCTACGGGAACACATGGGACCAGCCACCGGAGCTATTGAAATGAACACCCCCCTGCATGTATACAGTACTTTCCTGCTTAAATAGAGAATCTCCTAGTTAACCTGGGGTTTTCCAACATCAGGCTTACAATGTGGAGATGGTAGATTTTTGGTTTTCTTTCCCATGGGAGTGATGTAATTAGGCATCTTCAGTTAACAGAACCATAGGCATAACCTCTCAGGGAAAACAAGTAGAAGCTGGGGTGGAAAAAAGAACAAAATGGCTCATTTCATTTTTTTGCTGTCAGGGTAACCTTTATGGAGGAGCTGAGTTGGTTTAAAAGCATTAGGGGATTGGATTGATGTCATGATGGATTAATCTATTTAATAAGTAATTGACTTTTCCATGCTTGTGACAGGGCCCTGGCTGATACAAGGCAGACGGGAAAGCTAAGCAAGGAGCAATTTGCATTAGCCATGTATTTCATTCAGCAAAAGGTTCATAAAGGAATCGATCCTCCTCAGGCTTTGTCCCCTGACATGATCCCTCCCTCAGAAAGAAACACTCCTCTTCAGGTGAGTGTCAGAGGCGAAAGAGCTCCTCAACTCAGACACATGGTGACTTTTACAATAAGCCTTCATGAGGGATGGGGTGGGGTGGGAGTGGAGGATGTCAATCAACCTGAGGATTTTCTGTGTCTCTCCCCTAACCCCTCCACTCCAGAGCACTGTAGAAGTGAGCTTGGACTAAGTTTGGCCATGGGAAGGACCTTCTCTGTGTTTATCTTCCGCTGCTACCTTTATTCTACCTGCTTAAATGTGTGCTGGTGTGGGTGACCTCCTGTGCGTACTCCTCCCAGGCATCAGTTGATCGTAACAGTTACTGACATTAAGAAATGATTACCTTATTATTGCATGTTTGGATTTTCTTCTAGGATAGTTCAAGTACTCTTGGATCAGGGGAATTCACAGGAGTAAAAGAACTTGATGATATCAGTCAGGAGATTGCTCAGCTGCAAAGGTATCTCATAAATTGCTTTTGGCATTTTCTCCCCTAAAATGTCTCTAAAAGTTATACAGAGTATATAGTAATTCCTTGGAAACATCAAGGATAGACTATATGTAAAAATGGGAAATTGATGTTTCTGTTATGTCCAAATGAGTTACTCAGCGAGTATTTATAGCCATGTGTGACCTATGACCTACTTACTGTGTGCCAGTAGAGATTCAACAAAAGCAAAAGTCCCTGATTTTAAGGAGCTTACGTTCTTAGTAGCAGAGACAAATATACACATATAGGCATATATAAAGGCAATGGCAAGCTGGGATAGGAGGGAATCAGAAAAAGCTTTATGTAGAACATGGTCCTTGAGTTGAGTCTTGACACCAGGATCTCAAGAGGCAAAGAGGGAGAGAGAACATATTAGAAACATGCGGGACAGCTAGTACAAAGGCCTCAAGGTGGGAGCTATGACTAGATTCTAGAATAACGAGTAAGAAAAGTAGGTTGGGGTCAGGTTGTGAAGAGCTTTAGATGCCAAACAGAAGAGTTTCTACTTTATCTTAGTGGTAATAGGGAGCCACTGGAGTTTATTGAGTGCGGGGGTGTTGTGATTAGACCTTCACTTAAGGAAAGTCACTCTGCTGGGTCTGTGGAGGATGGATTGGAATGGGGAGAAACTTGAGGCAGGAAGACAGGGGTGAGGCCACAGCAGTAGTCTGGTGGAGAGGCGATGAAGACCTGAGCTTGGCTGCTGATTGTATGAGTGGAGAGAAGGGGTGTGTGTGAAGGATGATGGGAGAGAAACAGTAACATTAGTTATTGTTTGCACAGTAACTCCTCTCCACAGTGGGGGAAGGAGGAGTTGAGGATGACTCTGATGTTACAGACCTGTGTGACTGGAAGGGTACTAGGAAAAAATAAACATGATTTTTGTTTAGTGAAATTGACTCATTTGATGGATTTTTAAAAATGATATCTTTCATTTGAGAACATTTGACAGCTCTCACTTTGGTTCAGTTTCTTTCTGAGACATATTTACTTATGAGTCTGTGCTAGCTGTATGATTGTGGGTGGAGCCTCTTACAGAATCACAGTATTTCACAGGTATAAGAACTCTTAGAATTTGATTAATCTTCAAATCCTTACTTAAAAAATGATTCACTCTTTTCGGGGGGGAAGAGAGGGAAAGCATTTGGGATTGGGTAACTTGCCCAGGGTCACACAGCTATTAAGTATGTGAGGTCGAATTTGAACTCAGGTTCTCTTGACTCCAGGGCTGATGTTCTATCCACTGTGCCATCTGACTGCCCCCAGAATGGTTCACTCTTACAACATACCTGACATGGTCATCCAGCCTCTGTTTAAAGTCCTCAAGTGAAGGGGAACTTTCTGAAGCAACCCATTTTTCAATTTGGGACGGCTCCAGTGTTGGGAAGTTGTTTTTTGTACCTTCTTTTCTTTATCTTCTAAGACTAAGCAGAACAGGTGATTTTGCTTCTACATGATGACCCCTCAAATATACCTTTAAGTGTTCTTTCCTCCAAGCAGAACATTTCCATTTCTGTTAAATGACATTAACTTGAGACTGTAAAATTTCCAGTTTATCGATGTCCTTCCTAAAATGTAAACCTAAACTGAACACAGTAGTCCAGATGTGGTGTAACTAGGGCAGAGCTTAGTAGGGTCATCACCTCACACATTAGTACTTTTGGCTGCCATATTACAGCGTTGACTTATACTAAGCTTGCCATCGTCTGTGTCTTTAAATATGGATTAGTATGGGCATGTAGTAGGCCTTTGCAGATACTTGTTGAGTCACTTATTTGAACATAGTATAGACACCAAATTTCTATTTTCATACATACTTTTGTAAAAATTTTCATAGACTAAAACTGTTGTCTATCTATGACTCCCCAGTCTTGCATTTAGGAAATTGATCTTTTGAACTCAAGTGTAAATTTTTAGATTTATTCCTGTTAAATTTTTATCTTATTTGAATTGGCCCAGTGTTTTAGCCTGTCAAGATTTTTTTGGATTCTGACTCTGTCATCAAGTGTGTTAACTGTCTCTCCCAGCTTTGGTTCATCTCCATATCTGATACATCTGCCATCAGTTCCCTTTCTCCAAATCAGTGATAAAATTGTTAAATAACCTAGAACTAGGTGCATGTCTGTAAGGCAAACTAGTGGAGAGATGGTGGAAGGGACATCTTGGGGATATGTGGTCTTTTCTTGTTATTTTACAAATAATGACCTTAACACACAGAGAATTGAAGTGACTTCCACAGAGTCGCGCATATGGTATGTGGCAGAGCTGAGGAAGCCTAGAGCCCAGCTCTAGGTTGTCACTCTTTCCACTGCTTCATGCCAATAACTCTTTTGGGTCTGTCCCCTTCAGATGGTTCCCTGTCTTCCTCATTGTGTGGTCAGTACTTTTCAAGTTCTCTTTCCTGAGAGAATATCAGGAAACAGTAATAACAACAACAGTGGCATTTATATAGTGCTTTAAAGTTTGCAAAGTGCTTTACTTATGTTAACTCATTTGATTTTTATTGATTGTCTAAATTATATGAAAACTGTTTTTGGTACTCCCTTAATTTACCAATTTAGTCATCCTGTCAAGAAAGGAAAATAAAATTAGTTTGGGATCACCTATTCTTGATGAAGCTACTCTGTCTCCTTATGATCCTTGCTTCTTTTCCAGATGTTTGGTAACTATTTCTTCAATAATATATTGTAGAATTTTGCCAAGAATTAAAGTTAGACTTAGTCTAATTCCTCTAGTTAGCACACTATTCTCTTCCCTTTTTTTGGAAATTGGGACTATTTACCTTTCTCCAATCTCACAGTACACCTTCTATCCCTCCATGATCTTTTGAATGTTGTTGGCAGGAGCTCAGTAACACATCTTTCAGTTCTTTCTTTTTTTTTTTTTCTTGTTTATATCATTCATTTTCATGACATTTTTGAATTACAAATTTTCTCCCCGTCTTTCCCCTGCCCCAACCCTAAAGCAGCAATCCCCCTGTAAAGCCCCTCCCCTGCTCTGCTCT
>CM053594.1:51225033-51256799 GCA_028646575.1 Pseudocheirus occidentalis
CCCTCCCCCCTTGTTCTGTTCTCTACCCTGTCCCTGTCCCTTCACTGAAGTGTGTGCTTCCAGCATCCCTCCCCCAGACTCTGCCCTCCCCTCCGTCATCCCCCCTCTCATCCCCATGCCCCCTACTCTCCTTTCAGTTCTTTCAGTATTCAGGTATGTCATTCATTTGGTCCTGGTGACTTGAGCTCATCAATGATAGTTAGGTCTTCTTTGACTATTTCCTTTAATGTCTTTGGTATTGCCATTTTTGTTCTGTTCTTTATAGTCTTATCATTCTCTTTATAAGTAAATGCAAAGAATTGGGCGTCTCTGCCTGTGTTCTCTCCATTGTCAGTTATGCCATCCAACCCGAACAAAATCCCCTTCCTCCTTTGAATCCTCTTCTTTTTCCCAGTTGCCTTTAAAGGGCATCTCTCACCTGCCAACCCCTGTGGAGCCAAGTCATCATTTTTTGAATGATAAGTAGCTGCATCTTCTAGATAATATCTGGCTTCTTCCTTTTCAGGAAAAACCTTATCTTTTTTTTTTTTAGCTCCAACTGTTCAAAGGTCTTCCTTCTTTTCTTTCTTGTCTGTGTTAGCCTTTTTCCACCCTCCCATCTTCTGATATAGGCTAGGATTCTCTGCATTTTTAATCTTTTTTCTTTTATTTTCAAATGTAAGCCCTTTGTGTTTTTCTTTTCTTTTTAAAGGAACACTTCATCTTCCATGATAACTTGGGGAAGGGAGAAGCATTCTTCCATCTCCTTTGCCTTTTCTTCTAGGCGGAGACCAGGCTGCCCTTTGAACATAAAT
Source organism: Pseudocheirus occidentalis (assembly GCA_028646575.1). Lineage (NCBI taxonomy): Eukaryota > Metazoa > Chordata > Mammalia > Diprotodontia > Pseudocheiridae > Pseudocheirus > Pseudocheirus occidentalis. The sequence goes on from CM053594.1 coordinate 51,225,828, forward strand.
AGTATCCACTTTGCTGTGGCAAAAATGCAGTCACCATGTACTCATTGCAGTTCATTGCAAAATTCTTCTTGCTGTCCACATTTATTGAATGTGACATCTTTAGTCTTTGCTTTTCTTGCTCCTTGGCTTGTGGCTGTCTTTAGTCCTACATTTGTCTCTCTCTCTTCACCTTTGGAGCATCTGTTAACACCCTGACAACTATACCCAGTTTTTCTTCCCTTCTCTAATATTATTCTACCGACTTTTCTTACTTACCTTTTTATTGTTCAGTTTTACTCTGTCTAAGCTTAAATTTTCTTTTTTTCTTTCCTTTTTAGGTTCTTCTGCTTTAATCCTTCTTGAGTTTCTCTCCTCCAGTCTTTTTCCTTCATCTTTTCCAGTTTAAATTTCTCAGCTCTAAATTTAATCTCTGGTATTCTTCATTCCCCAGCTCTATAAATAATGGTCATAATTTCTTCTCTTCCATCAGCTTATAGCCTTCTTTTGAACCCACTGCCTTCCCCTCAGCCTCTCTCTAGGGCTCAGATTATTTTTTATGATGATGATGATTGTGGTGATAATGACAATAATAGTAAGCATTTTTATAGCATTGTAAGACTTGCAAAGTGCTTTGTATATTTAATTTATTTGATCCTCATAGCAATTCTGTGAGGTATTATGATCCCCATTTTATGGATGGGGAAACTGAGGCACAGAGAAGTTAAGTGATTTGCCCAGAGTAACACAGCTAGTGTCTAAGACAGGATTTTAATTCAGGCCTTCATGAACCCAATTCCTGTTCTCTCTTTACTGCGCCACCTGAGATCTCACTGATCTGGTCAGTCTAGGGCTATTTTTACAAGTGAATTTTTCAGTACAAGTAGTAAGTATAAAACAATTAGCGAAAGGGTTAGTGGGCCAGTGCTGTCAGTGCGGACTAGGGTTGTCAAGGAAGACTTCATGGAAGAGGTAGAATTTGAGTTGGATTTTGTAGAATGGGTAGGATATGGATGAGCCAAGAGGATGAGGGAAGAGCCTCAGTATCTCTGTAAATATTTATTGCTTTAGTGATTCCATATGTATGTTTTTTACTCAGAGAGAAGTATTCCTTGGAACAAGACATTCGAGAAAAGGAAGAAGCTATTAGACAAAAAACCAGTGAAGTGCAGGTAAGAGTGTCATGTGCCACTGCTAAACTTACAGAGAAGGTTTTTGTATTAAATTTATTTAATAAAAACTAATAATTTGAACTAATTAGGGGTAAAACCCATTAATGAAGCTGCTTTGCTCTCCAGCGAATATACACATACACACACAATGGCAGATTTTTGTATATGCAGTGAGCAGAACTAGACTTTGTCCTGATATGGTCACTACTGGACCCCCAGACCTTGCTTTGCCTCCAGTCATCATAGTTGTCTACCTTCCTGCTATCATAATCCTTACCTGCTAGTACCCTTTTTCCATATCCACAGAATGCGTCTTCTACCTCCACAGGCACTCTTTTCTTTTTTGCAGGGGGAAAGATAGGGCAGTTAGGGTTAAGTGATTTGCCCAAGGTCATGTGGCTAGGTGTGTGTGTGTGTGTGTGTGTGTGTGTGTGTGTGTGTGTGTGTGTGACAGAGAGAGAGAGAGAGAGAGAGAGAGAGAGAGAGAGAGAGAGAGAGAGATGTCTGAGGCTAGATTTGAACTCAGGTCCTTCTGACTACAGGGCTGGTGCTCTATTCACTGTACCAACTAGCCACCCTTTGAGCACTCATTTCTGACAATTTCATTCTGACTTTGAGTCTTCATTCCAGCTGCTCTGGAGTCTTTGTTTGCCACTGCACCATACAGTAGTTATTCAGGACTTTAGTCTCCAGTGTTGCTGCACTCTTGGCCTTTCTTACCTTCTGCTGAGCCTGGCCAGTGACTTCCTATCTGTGCCTCACCCACACGCCCACTTTCTCTACTTCTGCTGCTGGAGAAAGCCCTGTGTTTGAGCATAGCTGGTTTACTACAAAGATGGTTATCAAAGGACACATTATAGGATTTTTGGCTTTGAGCTAGACGGAGTTTTAAGGACTCTCTAGTCTTACCCTACATGTAGCAGATAAAGAAAGTGATATAAACCAAGGAAGGTTAAGTGACTTGCCCAGGGTCCTATAGGTTGCAGGTAGCAGGGCTGGCTTTTTTTATGGTTCTTCTTCATCTTGCCTCAGCTGCTTGGCTTATTTTCTTTTATCTTTCCTCATCTCCACAGAAAACATTAAGGTCTTTCAGTGTGATATCCCCCATTTATCCCATTCTTTACTTAAGATCTCTGTCTCCATTTACCTTTTTACTTTTTTCCTGAAAGGAAGACATGTTTTACACAAGCCCTCTCCTGGGCGGGCCCCAGCTGGTAGTGACTTCCCCCACAAGATTGTGGTGTCTGAGCTCTGTGAGGGTAGGTGTGGTCTTTTGCCCCTCTTTGTGTCTCTAGCACTTAGCACGGTGCTTGGCATGTAATAGGCTCTTAATAAATAATTATTAACTGACAGTTTTCCACATAGAACTATGTAAATGCCTACTGACTTTCACCATAGGCATGAGAATCCTTTAAGGTAGGGACTGTTTGATTTTAAATCTTTGTGTACTCAGAACCTAGCAGAGGGCCTGACATGTATTAGGTACTTAACAAATACTTGTTTGTTGATTGATTGGGAGTTAGTGTGTTGTGCTGGGCTGGAAAACTCCTTCTTCTCTTGCTCCTTCCAGCTTATTCTCCTATCTGCCCTACTCAACAGCCTCTTCTTTGCTATTCATATCTACCACCTAATCAGAATCCTGGTAGTTGCTGTCACTCCTCTCCCCAGGTCACTCCCCTTCCTTCTGCAATGAGTTCAGTACTTGACTCAGAATTTTTCTCCTCCCCAACTCCTGCACTCATACTTCAAGATATCAGCACACATATTGATTCTCCCTCAAACACTAACACCTCAGTTACTCAGCCTACTTATTTCCCATGAGCTACTTTTCCACCCCACTTTTGTCATACACAAAGAGAGTGAGGCTGACCACTTTGTGCAACTCTGCCTCACTTAAATCCAATCACACTCGAGTCAAGATATCATTGTGATGTCATTGGTGCACTTAAAAAAAAATTGATTACTCCTCAATAATATATCCCACATATAGCTTCCTTTGTATATTTGTCATCTCCCCCATTAGATTGTGAGCAAGGACCATCTTTTGCCTCTTTTTATATCCCAGGGCTTATATAGCTACAATATGGCATCTGTGTAATGAGAGGATTTGACTCCCTGAACCCATGGGATGGGGATCAGGACTGGACCTGTGATTTCATTGGTATAATAAATGCTTAGGTGAAGAAATTCCCTTTACTTGGTCTAGAGCAGAGATGTGAAACTTGCTGACTTGACACCTGCAAAAATTCAAACTGAACCACACTAAAATGTAATTGGGAAATGTTTAATAAAGTAAATAAAAAATACAGCACATCATTGATAATGTTAATTGTGGTTTTCTAAGTCACTGAGTGGCCCACAGATCCATTTCTTTCTTTTTCATTTTTAGCGAATAGTATTTTATTTTTTCCAATTATGTGTTACAAAGATAGTTTTCAACATTCATTTTTTATAAGATTTTGAGTTCTAAATTTTTCTCCCCCCCAAGATAGCAAACAGTCTGATGTAGGTTATACATGTGCAGTCATGTTAAACATATTTCCACATTTCTCACATTGTTAAAGAAAAAACAGAACAAAAGGGAAAAACCACAAAAAAAAGTGAAAATAGTGTACTTCCATCTGCTTTCAGACTCCATAGTTTCTTCTCTGCATGTGGATAGCATTTTCTATCATGAGTCTTTTGGAATTGTCTTGGATTGTATTGAATTGTATTGCTGAGAAGAGCTAAGTCAGTCATAGTTGGACATTGCAGTGTTGTTGTTAACTGTATATCGTGTTCTGGGTCTGCTCACCTCACTCAGCATCAGTTCATGTAAATCTTTCCAGGTTATTTGAAATCTCCCTGATCATCATTTCTTTAAGCACAATAATATTCCATTACATTCATATACTACAACTTGTTCAGCCGTTCCCTAGTTGATGGTTATCCTCTCAGTTTCTAGTTCTTTGACACCACAAAGAGTTGCTGTATATATTTTTGTACGTCTAGGTACTTTTCACTTTTTTATGATCTCTTTGGGATACAGACCAGGTAGTGGTATTGCAGGATCTAAGAGCTCTAAAGTTTACAGATCCATTTTTATTTGAGTTTGACATCACTGGCCTAGAGCAAAAAGCCATTATGTGTCAGAGATTAAATTTGTACTGCCTTGGCCTAGTTCTCTATTCACTCTGCCATACTGTCTTTCTGGGGTATGGATGGCTGCTTGAAGTACTTGGCCCATGACCATTGGGAAATAGGATTTGTTGATGTGGGGTGGGATCTCTGGGTTTCCTCCGAAGGGGATAGAAATGGGGAAAGATATCAGTGTAGTCAAGGAGGGGCTTTGAGAAGGGGCATCATAAGGAACTTTGGGGAGAATGATGCCTTGTTATGCCTGTTCCATTGGGCCTTCTAGCACTCTATGTGGTCTGGTCAGTGGATTGTGGGCTGGGACCTTGCACAGTATAGTCACTTACATGGGCAGCTTATAGTTAATGTTCCACTGTCAATTCAGGTACACAAATCAAATCCACTTTGCTTTATCCCCAGTGTAAGACCTTAACCTAAAGACCTTAACCTTTAAGTTCTTTTTTTTTTTTTTTTTTTGGAAAAGAACAATAGCATGTATTGCTTCAGTCTCCATTTAAACTCTCTTCTTTCTAGATCTTTCTCTGAATGTAGATATCTCTTTCCATCCTGAGACTTGTAGAGTTGTCTTGTAGAAGCTGGAGTTAACTATTCTCTTGATCATTATATTAAAAGTTTATCAGCTGTTTCTCATATGATTACACTTGTGTTTTTATTGTGTTGGACTTGCTGGGACCATAGAGATAACCAGAAATTTTCTACATCCTTCTCTTGCCTCTGATTTCTTTACTTCCCAAGTCTCCATAGTAGAATTTTTTTTATTGATGTTGAATTATTTGCCAGTTCAGAATGACAAAACTGTAGGCTCCTCTTTACTCTAGAATTCATGCCCTAGTAGCTAAATGCTAAAACTGAGACCCCTCTCTGTTGTTGGAATCTGAGCTATACTCCTGCTGCTTGCCTCATAACTTCCTTTCTTAGGGCATGGGCATGTATTCCTCCTTGTACTCTGGATCTGTGACCTGGTGGAGTGGATGACAAAGCTTCTAGTTGGCACCTGTCCCTGTAGCCATCATCTGGTATGGTTCTGGAACGTCCTCTTGCCTAGGTCACAGTCTCTCCCTGGGAGCTGGAGTACTCTGACTGGAGCATACTCTAGGCCTGACCCTTTCCCCAGTATCAACACATCTCTCTTGTCTCCCTGGGCCAGTTTTGGCTGAATCAGTGACTTACTGTGAACTTTTCTGAGTTTCTTCCTCAGGATTTGGTCTTTTGCATTTTTAAGATCTATTTGGAAGAGCTGTTGTGGAAGAACTCAGTGTAGCTGTCTCCTGCTACTCTATGGTCTTGGCTGTGCCTCCTAAGTTCTCTTAATGCTAGTGCCTTCCTCTGAGATTAACTTCTCTCTGCTCTTCCTCCCATTTTGTATGCACCCGATTGTTTATATATTCTCTCCTCTGTTATACTGTGAGCAGAGGCTCTTTCTGCCTTTTTTGTGTCCCCAGTGCTTACCATGTAGTAAGAGCTGAATAAATGGTTGTTGAATGTCTAAGGGAGAGGAGAAAGAAAGATGATGTCATTAATATTATAACACCCGACATTTGTATAGCTTTAAATTTTGTAAAGCAGTTTACATATTGCTATTGCTATTGAAGTGAAGATGGAAAAGAGATATGGGGAAGAAACTGTTTCTTCAGATGCTTGCTAGCAGACTATAGACTATATACTATAGACTATATACTGAATATAGTCTTGCAATTGCTCTTTGTTTTTAAATCTTCAGAGTTGTGGAAGTAGGTCAGTAGAGGAGAAATGATTTTCTAGATTTTGTATTTTCCTCACTCGTGGCCCAGGAATAAAGCAAAATGAAAAAAAAAAAACCCTCTGGATAATGGACCAAGTGGGTAACATAAATATATCAGGTGTGGGGAAACTGCAGCCTCGAAGCTACATGACCTTCTAGGTGCTCAGATGCAGCCTTTTGACAGAGTCCAAGTTTTACAGAACAGATCCTTTTGTTAAGGGGATTTGTTCTGTGAAGTTTGGATTCCTTCAAAGGGCCCACACTTGAGGACCTAGAGGGCCACTTGTGGCCTTGAGGATCATTCGGTTGACTAAGGAATATATAAATTTCACAAATATGCTACCCAATCTATTCTTTTCCTTAAGGTTATTATGTTGATTTTTGGAGGCCAGCCCCATCCAGTTCTGTTTCTGTTAGATCTTTGCTGTTGAATTTCTGCTTTTGCTACTAAATTTCCTTTCCTCGTTTTCATGCCAGAGATTGTGCCCAGGTCATGGAGCCAGTTAGCAAGATATTCCTATGTAGGTGAACAAAGAAGCCATTTCAGACTTGCTCACTCTATAACAGAGGAATTTATGATGTTTTCCTTAGGAGTTGCAGAATGATCTAGACAGAGAAACAAGTAATTTGCAAGAATTAGAAGCTCAAAAACAAGATGCTCAAGATCGCCTCGATGAGATGGACCAGCAGAAAGCTAAACTTAAAGATATGCTCAATGATGTAAGGCAGAAATGCCAGGAAGAAACACAGATGGTGAGTGTTGGCTTTGAAGCTGTATGTCTCCCTGTTATAGGTTTAACATTTTATTGGATTAGTTAAGCCATCCTATCCTTAGTTATATAGACTATGCCCCTAAAATAAGATCTCTTTGAGAAGGAAAATGTTACACACCAAAAGTAATTGATATGAAAATACTTGAATCTTCAGATGCTTCCTTCATCCTGTTGGGGTAGGGGTCACCTCCACCAGTACAGATCATATCCAGTTAGCATCATCTTATCCTGTGGGATTCTTTTCCATATCTTTCCAGGAATCTTTCATAGAAAATCCATCCAAAATACTGGAGGACTTCCTTTTTATTTTTAATCTTAGGGATACCAGTTCAGGACTTGCATTCTTAATCTTTTGTCAAAATTGCATTCTTGTGATATGACCTGCCTATACCTTTTTTGTGACATATATATCCTTGAAAATGTCTTTTATTGCTGTATGCAAGTATTTTATAAATGCCTTTCTTAGTTTTGTACAGTTATTTTCATTCAAATAAAGATATTTTAGTCACATTTGTGATCACTGTGCAAGTTTTTATTGCTTTCATTGTAATTTTCTTGCTAAAAGAACAAAATCTAAATTCAGGTTTTATGTGAACCAGATTTGGGGAGAAAAGTGTAGCTTGCTTTTATTCATACAAAATAGCAGATTTAAAAAAAAATCTGCCAACTTTTTCCCCTTCTCAGAACTTTCTTTAAATTGTAATATTTTGTTGTCAGTTATATACTGTATATAGTATATAGTGTAGTCTGGTATATTCAAGCCTTAACCCTGGCTTTTAGTTCAATTTGATAAGCATTTATTAAGCTCCTGTTACATGCAGAACTCTCTGCTAGCCACTGGAGAGAGAAAATTTAGGTAAGAAAATAGGGACATACCACAAAAATAATCATAACCTGTGAATCACTATCTATAATTCCATTCCATTGTTGGGAATATATAATTTAAGTCAAGGGTTCTTAAATTGAGGTTCTTGGACTTAAATATGTATATATATATATATATATGTATGTGTATATGTATGTGTATGTGTATATGTATATACACACATACACACATTAGTAACTGTTTCGCTAAAATTGATTTATTTTGTAATCCTGTGTACTTCATTTCATGCATTTAAAAGCATTATTCTGAAAAGGGGTCTATAGGTTTTACCGTACTCCCAAAGGGGTCCACAATACAAAAACAAAGTTAAGAATCTTCACTTCTATTATTCAGATCCCATTTGCTACTTGCCACCTATGTGACTAGGGACAAATCACTTACCTTCTTTGAGCTTTTGCTTCCTTATTTCTAAAATGCAAATGATATTATCAGTAGTATCTACCTGCCCAGGGGTAGAATGCAGATCAAGTGAGATGTCTGCATATATGTAGGTGTAATATAAATAAATGTATGTAGAATGCTTTCTAAGCCTTAAAGTACTATATAAATGTAAATGGTGGATTTATTATTATTTCAGGGATATTCATGTTATAGTGGCATTCAAAATTATTCATTTGAAGAATATAAAGTGATTTGGAAGGTCTGATATCTAGAAGAAAGCAAAACACTGGACAAGGTGGTACATGCCTATAGTAATCCCTATTTTATGGAATCTGAAATTGGTGGATCTCTTGACTCAGGAGTTCTGAGCTGCAGTAGAGCTAAACTGATTAGTTGTCCACACTAAGTTCAGCATCAGTATATAGTGAGCCCTCAAGAGTGAGGAGGCTACCACATTTCCTAAGGGAATCAGCCCAGGTCAGCAGCAGAACAGGTTAAAGGTTTATGCTGATCATATGCAATGGAGCCTATGAGAGTCTCTCTCCTTTTGGCCTGGGTGAAATAAGGAGACCTAGCCTTTAAAATGAAAATATACCAGAAAAGAAATCAAAAACAAAACAGAAGAGCAGCATACACAATGAATACAAGTAGATGAACAAAAAACTCTATACACAGATACAGAGATGAATGAACAGGGAACAGAATGGGACAGTAATAAACTGTGACGAGCACATTTTATGTAAAAATTCATTTTAAAGCAGAGTTGTAAATGTTTATCACTTAAAAATCTGCATAATTTTCATTCTAGGTTTCAACTCTTGTTTAAATAATATAAAAATTATACTTTAAAGTAATTTCATTCAGATCTTAGAACTATATTGAAATTTATTTCAGATTTCATCATTGAAAACTCAGATTCAGTCTCAGGAATCGGATTTAAAGTCACAGGAGGATGACTTGAATAGGGCCAAAATGGAACTGAACCGATTGCAACAAGAGGAGACGCAACTAGAGCAGAGCATCCAAGCAGGGAAAGCTCAGCTGGAAACGATAATTAAATCTTTGAAGTCAACACAAGAAGAAATTAATCAGGTACAGTCATATAAATGATGCTTCACTGTCGTATAATTGCAAGGAGAAATGTTATGCCCAAAAGAAATAGTTACGATTGATATCTGATTTTGAATTTGTGGCATTGAAGTGTGGTTGAAATGGCCATGCTTCATTTAGAGGCAAGAGACTTAGGGCTGAATTTAAGCTATTCTCCTTATTTAACCATGAAACATTCTTTTAACCTTTGAGAGCAGTGGGTCTCAACCTTCCTAATGCCATAACCCTTTAATACTCGTATGTGGGCATATCTGCATGTGGGCAGACCCGCCTAGAGACAGAGGAGTGGTGTCTCGCTTCCTAAGACCGTAGGAAATATGTGTTTTCCGATGGTCTTAGGCAATCCCTGTGACCTCTGTGAAAGGGTTGTTCGACCCCCAAAGGGGTCATGACCCATAGGTTGAGAACTGCTGTCTTAGAGCCTCAGTTCCCTTATTTGTAATATGGAAATAAAGATACTTACAGTGTCTACCTCACAAGGTGGTGAGACTAAGTGAAATAACATACGTGAAATGCTTTATAGACCTTAAAAGATTCTGTAAATGTCAGCTATTTCTTATTACCGTGTGACATTTATGGCTCTATCTTGATCTTCTCTTAACCTCTTTCTGTTCTCTCACTTTGGTGACCTCATCAACTTCTACTCACCTGGACTGTTGCAATAACCTTTTAATTGATTTCCTTACTGTAGCTCTATCCCATTCTATGCCACTTTCCACTTAGCTGCCAAAGTTATTTTTCTTTTTCTTTTTTTAAAGAATTTTTGTAAACACTTAACAAGCATTTGTTTTTTCTCCCTCCTCTTTTCAAAAAGGAAAAGAAAATTATAAAAATAGATATAGACAAAAGTAATTTTCTCCCTCCTACATCTAGCCACGTTATTTCCTTGTTGAAGAAGCCTCTATGGTTTCTTACCACTTCTAGGATAGGAGAGAGCATTGTCTTCTTTGTTTGACAGTTAGAGCACTTCACATTCTGGCTCCAGCCTATATTTCAGGCTTATTTCTTCTTTTTGTCCCCCATGAATACCACATTCTGGTCGTGCTGGTTTACTTACTGTTCCCTGTACGTGACATTATCTCCTGGCTCTGCATTTGCACAGGCAGGCCCTACCCTGCTACTAATTCCCCCTGCACATCCCCTTCCTCCCATTTCCCAGCCACCCATAGTCTGTAACAGTCTGTAGTGATACCTGGCTTCCTTCAGGATTTTGCTCAACAGAACCAGGGGAACAATTCATATAATCATTGTAAAGACAAATGACTTTGAATGGAATTCTGATCAACACAACAACCAGTCACAATTCCAGAGATCTGATGATGGAATATCCTGCCCACTTTTTGATAAGGAGGTGATAGGATGACACAGTTGTGTAGATTGAGATGTGTATTTAGAATGTGGCCAATGTGGAATTTGTTTTGCTTTGATTGTGTGTATTTGTTATAAGGGTTTTGTGTTATCTTTTCTTTTTTCCCCAATGGTAAGAAGTGAAAAGTAGGTAAAATATATTTTTAACTGGGGAAAAAAATCCCAAAGTTTAACTCAAAAGTGCTACCTTCTACGGTCAGCCTTTTTTGATCTCTGCATGTCTTAATGCTCCCACTCCCACTTCATATATTTGTATTTATTTTCTTTGTATGTGTTATGTAGACTGCAAGTTCCTTGAGGGCTGAGACTACTTTATTTTTCTTTGTATTCTCAGTGCCTAGCATGTTTTAGGTGATTAAGAAATACTTATTGAATGATGAAATCTGAGGAGTTATCTAGTCTAGTCTTATACTGACATCATGAAATTCCTTCTACAATATCTTTACCATGGAGTCTTCTAGGCATCTTCCTCAGGATCTGTGTTGGGGAGCTCAGTACTTGCTTAGGCAACCTGTTCTGTTTTCAGCTATCTCTAATCATTAGGAAATGCCTTTTTTACATTAACCTTTATGTTTTATTTCCCTCCCTAAAATTTCAGCCCCTTAGTCCTAATTTTTCTTTACAGATATTTGTTTAAAAAAAAATCTACCCCTATTTTTTTACCTTTAAAGTGAGAGAATATGCACATCACCTTGAGGGAGGGAGTGTTTAAGGAATGAATTATCTTAAAAGAACTTTCAGATTGAGAAGAGCTTCTCTTAGCTATTCATAAAAGGAGATATATCATAAGAAGGATATGCTACTTTTGGTTAGTTCTGGTCTCATTTTCTGTTTTTGACTATATTGTAAACTTTTTGAAAGAGCATAGGATGATAGTTCCCCTTACGTAATCAAGGACACTCCTGGCACTTAGTGGTGTATGATGCTTAAATGTATTTAAGCCTTTTTGAATCTCTTTATATCTTTAGCCTGTCATAGTTTCTTTTTACCAGAGGACTGAGCTAGACTCAATAAGTAGGAGTTATAAGCAGATATGTTTTTGCTTAATGTAAGGAAAAGGCTTAGCCACTTGTCAGATACGTTATACAGGGGATGATTTTTGAATTAGGTAGAGGTTGGACTGCATTTAAGGTTTAGGATTCCTTTTAGTCCTGATAGTTTACATTTTAAGGATTTTTCCTAGGTAAGTTGGACGAGATTGGATGAATCCAACAATTCTTCCCTCAGCAAGACTCCTACTTCATATGGAAGAAGCCTCTTAACTTTTTGTTCTCTATAAAAAGACTTGTAAAAACATTATTGGTCTTTTCATTCCAAGTATAAGGTGCAATGAAACTCAACAGTAGTGAGATGATTACTTCCTTGGTTCGGTTTTCACATATATTCAAATTAATTTTTCTGGGTATAGTTGAATTCAAATCATCCCAATTTCATTTTCCCTAAGTGATTCTAAGTGACAAAACCTGGTTTCTTCTTTTGTGCTTTATCATCATGGCATGGAGGTGACTCTGGGTTCTTGAAGGCTGTTCCAGTGGAGTCAAAGCCCTGACTGGTCCTACCAACCTGGAAAAACTTTGAGAACAAACCTAGTGAGGATTTGTGTGTCTTTTGTCCAAGAACCAGCTACACCAAGCACTGTAGGCTCATCACCAGAGGGCTGGCCACCAGGTGATTTTTACTTTTGGCCATAGCTACTCATGCAACTGCCTACTAAGGAATAGAAGAGTTGTGATCTACATCAGTTGAATGAATACCCAGACAGAGGAAATGATAGATTCTGGAAGAATTACCATTTAGTCACAAGTTTTAAAAATGATCTGTTTCTGTACCTAGCTTTTATATGAATTAAATCTATATGGGGGTTCACATATATTTATAAATACATATATGTAATTATGTTTTATGTAATAATATTTCAGTTAAAGAATACATATTTTACCAACATGAATTAGATAATACCATTCAGACAGATGTGTTTTATGAAGTAAAAGTTGATTTACTTGTGAATAATTAGTCGTTCTAGTATATATACAGCTTTCTGCTACTATCAGAGATCATTTGAAGGATTTTTAGCATAGTGGAAAAAGAATGAAGGATGGGGCATGAAAGGTTGTTACATAGAAGAGGGAGCCTACTTAGATTGGCTTGGGGCCATTGAGGAGAATGAGTACCAGTGGGGAGCCACAGGGAGGAAAATTTCAGTAGTCTTGATAGCAGAATGGTATCATGAAAAGATTGCTGGGTTTGGAGTCAAAGGCCTCAATTTCTTTTTTCTTTTTTCTTTTTTTTTTTTTTTTTGCTTTTTGGAGGGCAGTTGGGGTTAAGTGACTTGCCCAAGGTCACACAGCTAGTTTTTTGTGTTAAGTGTCTGAGGCCAGATTTGAACTCAGGTACTCCTGACTCCAGGGCTGGTGCTCTATTCACTGCGCCACCTAGCTGCCCAAAGGCCTCAATTTCTAATGTGACTCTGCTGCAGTGTGACCTTGGTTAAGCCTCTTAATGTTTTAGGACCTCAGTATTATCACCTTCAAAATGAGGAGTTAGAATAAATACTCTTGAAGGGCCATTCCACCTCTGTATCTTGTCATCCTCTAAAGAAAAATTAATAGTCAGAGCTGTCTAAAAATTGGACAGTTTCATTTGGTAGTGTGTCTCTTCAAGAAGAGACATATTGACCACTTGTAAGGGGTATTGTAGAAGGGATTCATACTTCAGTTTGGGATTCAATTGAATAACCTTTGAGGTCCTGCCTTGTGCTGGCTAAGATCTGTGCTTCTTGTCTTTACCCTCCATATTGTTGGGATCTGGATCTGAGTAAGAAAAGCTGCAGCCTCCCTCTCAGCTGACCGTCTTTGCTGGAGCTTGTATAATAGTGGCCATTTTTTTCTCACATAGGCAAGAAGTAAGCTTTCTCAACTGCAAGAGTGTCACCAGGAAGCCAATACAAGTATTGAACAGTATAATGAAGCACTGAATGGGATTCCTGGTGACAGCATGACGAACTTAGCTGACCTCAGTGAAGGAGCCACACAGAAAGAAAAAGGCGGTTTTGGAGCTATGGTAAAGGTTGAATAAAAGTAATAATTAAGATTTACATTTTACAATGTTAACATCAATTTTATCAATTTGTAAATCGTGTCTTGTTTTGATTTTGTAAAGTGAAGGTTTTTGGTTGTGGTCTTAAAGTCCACAGCTCTTGTAACCTAGTTTTCATCACTATATTTTACTTTAGTACTTACTCTGTAGTTGTGGGTGAGAATGATACGTAAGAACTGTTTTGAAGGAACCTCACTTGCTATGAAAGTATTTGTACAATGATGCTTACCGAATGTTTGGGGTCCTTCAGTAATGTGTCTATTTAATTTAACCAAAGATGGATACAAATATTTTCTTTGCTGAACCTACTGCTGCCATGTTTTCTGTGATAGATACTTTCTTCAGGAGTAGCATCTTTGAAATGAAAGTTTAAGATAAGATTCAAGGAATATGGCAATCAGACTTTAGTCATAAAAAGAGAGACCCTCTTTAAAAATGTTCTGTGAGTGAAGTGATAATATTCTTCCCCTGATCTGAAAAAACATACCTGGGGATGAGGTGGATGTTATTATTCTACTCACCTGAAATGTTTGTAATATTTAAGAACTTGGCACTTTATTTTAAACCTCGTGACTGCAGAGCAAATATCACAGTGTTGGTTATGTAGGCATTTAGTTCCTTATGTTTACTATCTGCTTCCGAGGATGCTTTTTTATATCCAAACAGCATCCTGAGATAAAAACTTTGCCCATTTATTGCAAAGCTTCCAGATATCGTTCCTGGGAGGAAACAGAATTTTCTGTTTAATCCAGTTACTTTTGTGCTGTTGAGGTGAACAGAATGAAAGCAATTGGTCTGGAAGTTTTGGTGACTTTTGGCTCTATCATCCTTGTACTTTTTGTGTCACATTCTTTTACTTAAATGTTACTACTGACAGTCTTTTGGGGCTCTTAACTCCTATCCTTTTCTGGCCTCATTTGTTAAGTGGTGCCTTTTTTCTTGTAATAATACAGGCTTCTCTTCTCTAAACATGCCTGACGTCTTTATATCAGTTTAATTCTTGACATTTTTCCTTGCTATATAGCTATACAGTTTGGTCATACCTATCAGCTAGGGAGAATTCTCTTTCTCTGGTTCTCTTGCACAGTGCTTTTTAGTTTTCCTAATTTACCCCTTCCCTCCAGCTATTGCTTGATGTCCTGACATTCCTTCTGTACTACCTCTTCATTTCATTTACCAGTTAGCTTTCTTCTTATGGAACTTTCAACATGTGATCCAAAGTATCTTTTAGTTCGACATGTTTTAAAAGGTCAGTATTTCCTCAAAGAAATCTTTATTGTTACAGAGTCTATTAACATTATTTTAAAAATTAAATATTATTAGCCATCTTTGATAACTTATATGAGCCAGAAGTTCAAATTTTCTACTATTCATTACTTGTTCTATGTATTTTCTTCCAGTTTTATTTAAAAAATTGCATATTTTATTTTGTCTAGTATTCTTAATGTTAGACCTTTGAACTGTGGTAAAGTTTTAGTTCCTAATACAGTTCACTTTTAAGTATCACTTCTGCAGTATTTCGTAAGATTGGTTTCCTTGGGGAAAAAATTGGAGTTGACATGGCAATCAGTGTGCTTTGTAACATGGCCAACTTTCTTCCCCACGGATTTTACTTTTCTCATTATTTTTGTTCATCTTTAAAGTATAGCTAAGTTTACATGAAAGTTAATTAATCTTGGAAATGTTTATGTCATAAATGTTAAGTAAAAACTGCCAGTTTTTGAAAAAAACAAAAACCAATAATTATCTTATTGTACAAATACAACTTTAAAAACCTTACTTGTTTGTTTCTGTTTCTTAATAAACATAGTTTGAAAAGGGATTTTTGTTTACTACCAAAAATGACAATTACAACTAATCAGAGGAGAGGCATCTTTTAGTTCTCCTTAAGATTTTGCTTCTAAGGGAATAAATAACTGAAGAAACACATCTACCACTATCTAAGCAAAGTTTAATTTACATTTCCTGAAAGTTGCTATTTGTCCTGTTATTTCTTAAATACATGTAATGTTACCAACTGCAAGTGACAAAGGTTTCTTAATACATTCTTTTCTCTTATCTGATTACATCCTCTATTGAATCCTGTTCCTATGCCTCATTGTGGCATTGGGTCCACTGGGGACCCTGGGTCTTTGTTGGTTGTGCCAGCAGTACACAGACTCCAGCAGGCCCACCAAGCCGGGGAAGCTTCAGCCACGAGCCAGGCACTGAACTATGCCCCTTTTCTGAGGAATGACCTAGACAAGTGCAGAGAGGCTCATCACTGGAAGGGTTTGTCCCATAGCAGCTCATGGAATGTGGAGAGATTGCAGTTTGCAGAGGTGGAGGGAAGTGACCCTGATGATGACATCCTAAAGCTTTGACATGATCTGATTACAAACATACTAGTCTCATCTTCTTTGCACCGTTCATTCTGCCCACTGACTGAAAGAAGAAAAATCATTGCAGACTTGAGCATCACTGAAAACCTTACCCTCCTTCAAGGATCTGCCTCTCTATCACATCTTAGGCATAGATCTAGCACTCTTCTAGAGAAAAGGAAATTTAGTTGATAATGCGTTTGATGACATTTCAGAATTGTCATGTTGCTTTAGAAACACATAACTTTACATCTGTGGTCAGTGAATTTTTTAGTTAAGAGAGTTCACTTTTTTCACAGTGGTTAGTCAGTCAGTCATCATCAATCCTTTTACCTTGCACTTAGGACACCTCAGAATCAGTCATTTTTCATTGATAGGTAGACATTGGATGGATTACCTTGATGCATCAATACATTTTTTAAGATGTTATTTTCTATCTTGCCTACCATCTAAACACTAAACCACACTACTTTTCCTTAGAACTTTCCTATTAAAGGAATCTAAGGATGCTGATTTAAATAAATTACAGTTCCTTGAGAGACATTAGAGATCCATTTCAGAATTCCATCACTTTGTGATCTGAGCACCAAACTGGTGGTTGGTGATCATGGAATTGTAATCCTGTATCTGTAGTTGTTGGATAGTGGAGTATTTAAAATAACCTAGTGTGAATATAAAAATAAAATGGAAATGTCTGCTATAAGGAAATGTTTTCATTCTTAATCTACCATGTTACTCAGCTCTCTCATTCTTCTCCATCAATCTTTGAAAACAAATAAATCTCTTCCAAACATGGTGTGGTACAAGAGATTTATTTCCCTGACTCCCATAAAATAGGACTTTTTCATTTTTTTTTTCCTCCCTGTATCCAAGAATTTCACTGGATATTAGCTGGATGTTTTCATTATTTGGTCCTTAGCACTGTAATACCTATACAGAAACCTTGCACTATTTGTAGCATCCAGGGTTCTTGGATGGTTATATTGGGCAAAAAGCCCAAGAATCTGACTCTGGTGCCTACTTTGGTAGGCCATATTGTTGAAGACTACTGATAACCTTTCTCAGGTAAGAAAAAAAATATTCTGTACTTGGCAGAGGATATAGCTACTGGTTAAACCATGGAATTCTAGGTTGAGGACAGTGGAGACTAAATTTGGGGTAGGATCTTTTATTATTAGGAGATCTGAAAAACGACATTTTAACCAATGCTGTTGAAAACTATATCGCTAAATGGAATTGATTTCATTGTATTGTTAACCTTGTCGTAGATTTTTTTAAACTGCCTCTTATGCTTTTATGGCCCCAGCTTTGTAATTGATAACGATCCTGAATTTTGGTCAGTTTGGATAATATTTTGGGATTGGTATTCCAAAAAAAATGGAAGCTAAATAATTCATTATGTTTGGCAGAGTTAATGTCTGTTCTGCTATAATGAAGCTTCTCTGTTTTAGCTAGCAAACAGTATGTCTTCATTAACCAGAATGTGGTCATTATTTCTAGATGATATGCATACTTTTACTGTCTACATTAGAAATTAGCCTTTCATGGGCCTTAAAAAAATAAAAAATGTACATTTAAAATATAGATTGCCTTCATTTGTGCTGGTATCTTATGTGTATATTTTGATAAATTGTGATAGCTAGAATTTAAAATATAGATTTTTTTCCTACCTTAGTATTGTAATCTAGTTAGCCATTTTGCTTTAATGTGGTGGTGGGGGGGAGGATTTTGTAATTTGTAATTTAAAATATTTTTGTAGGTAGGCTTTCCCACTAAGATTTTTTAAAAGGAATAATAGATTCTGTATATGTGAGAAAGAGAAAGAAACCATCAATTACTTGCATAAGACCTTAAAATTTTTGTCTTAAATTTACACTAAGGAAGATGTTTCTTTGTAGCTGTTCATTTTAAGATTTCACTATTTTTGGAAATCTATATTTTGATTGATTTATAATTTTAAATTCTAAAAACCTTACACTGTTTCTCCATATAATTGTAGGATGATCCATTCAAGAATAAAGCCTTATTATTTAGCAACAGTACACAAGAATTGCATACAGACCCTTTCCAGGCAGAAGATCCTTTCAAATCTGATCCATTTAAAGGAGCTGATCCCTTCAAAGGCAGTAAGTAGGGGCTAATGTATTGATCAAAAGACTGTATACCTACAGTGCCATATTTATGTAATAATTTTACTCTAAAATGGTCAGAATAAAGTGGAAATTATGTGAATATTTGGGTCTCAGTCTATAGACATGCTTCACAAACCTCAATGATCTTTAGATTCATATCCCTGTTAAAGAGCAGTAATTCACTCAGAGTCAACACAGCAGTCTAGCAATATGATTGCAATTGGATTATTACTCTCCTGACATTTTTTCCTTCCTTTAGCTTAGAGTCAAAGACTGCTTTATGAGAGGGGTGTGTGAGAAAAACAGTGTCAAGTAGGGGAAGGAAGGTAATTTGTAAGCACATTCAAGGTGGTGGTCAGATTTCTTTTCCCTTAAAGTTTGACATTGCATATTTTAAAAAAAAAACACCTTCATTTAGGGAAAGAATCAAGCAGCTGCCAAATTTAGGTCCACCACTCTGCTCTTAGCTCTGTACAATGTTGCATTAGGAGCAGGTCTGAGAGCCTTGCTTCTTAGGTCACAGGAAGACAGGAGCTGACCTCAGGAATGAGTCCTGACTAGCTCTCTGGTCTGTCCCACCTCAGCTTGTGGCAAACAGCCTGCATGTAGCTCCTTTACTTTTACAGTTTTACTAGCAAAGACATAGTATTTGTACTTCAAGAAACGTACAATGCAAAAGGAAAGAAGTGCATTTGTAGAGAATTATATTGGGCAAAGGGAGAGTCTGCATTTTTCTTCCACAAATGGGGAAATTAACAAGGGGAAATGTGCAAGTAAATAATGTTCTCAGAAGCCTTAAATTTGAGGATTTCCCCCCTTTTTAAATCTAGGTGACCCCTTCCAGAATGACCCTTTCGCAGAACAGCAAATGACTTCAGCAGGTAAAAGATTTTTTTCAAGGAACATTTTCATGGAATCATCCCAGAACAGTGTAGTCTACAGAGCCAATCTTGTTCTTTGCTGAAAAAATAATACCTCCCAGCTTCCCCTACTAGAATGTCCAACGTAAGAGTAAGTGTGTTGAGTTTCTAAAGGAAGCTGAAATTGTCATCTCCTCTCCTTTTTGCAGTTTTATGCCCCTTCTTGTCCATTTCACAGCAAGGTGAGGAGCAAAACTGCAAAGGAAGCTCCTGATAGCCAGGTGATAGTAAGTACTTGTCCATGGCAGCCTGGTTCAGTGTCACAGAATGTCACCCTTGGACTGGTAGCAAGGGATCCCGTCACACTTGTTCACGGGGGCCTCAGCAAATGTTGGTCGTGAAAGCCAGTATTTTTATAGTGCTTTCTGGTTTGTCAGGCTCTTTCTATAAACAATCTCATTGGATCTTCACAACAGTCCTGTGAGAAGGCAAGGCAGATACTGTTGCCTCCACTTTATAGATGAGGAGACTAAGACAAGTGATTTGCTTATCAAAGCTAGCATGTGTGAACCCGAGTGATGCCAGCTCCAGGGCTCTTTACACCATGCTGCCAAGTGTGTGCAGTAAACTGCTAGTCCTACCTACATATGAGGAATGATGTCGATCATTTAGCATAAAGCCCCGACATCTCTCTCCTTTCTCTGCCATCTTCCTTTCTACATAGCATTGCTAAGTATCATGTCTGTTCTTTGTTATCCTTATTGATACTGCCTAAATTGGCAAAAGTTGCCTTTTAGTTGGAACTTTAAATGTACATTTTTTGAACAAGTAGAGTAGTTCATCTATAGGTTGCTGATGTATTTAGCATTTGTGAAATGACGTTTGTTCATTCATTTTCTATCACTGAATTTTAGATCCATTTGGAGGGGATCCTTTCAAAGAAAGTGATCCATTTCGTAGCTCTGATGATTACTTCAAGAAACAAGTCAAGAGTGATCCATTTACCTCAGACCCATTCACAAAAAACCCCTCCTCATCTTCAAAAGTAAGTGACTCTTTAAGATAGATAATAGATGTACATTTTAAATATATATAAATATATAAATACAAATATATATATATGCATGCACAGAAATAACCGAATACCTTTAATTGCTTTGCCACAAAAGCATGGCAAAAAAATAGGCAATAGTTAGTAAAAAACTATTACTTAGGAACAGTATTAAACATAGACTCTTTTTAGAAGTGGGGGGAATAAAATGGGGTTCAGGGGCCCTGGAGCTGGATGTAGCAGGGGATGGAGATGAAGGATTGATGTCAATGGGCCCAACAATATACTCTGTAGCAGTGTCAAGGTAGCAGTTGGGCTGTGACATATTAATGACACTGAAATAGAATAAGGTTATATTGGATATATGCCTTGAATAATTTTCATGATCTTAGAGAAACCCTTCATTGTTAGTTTTGTTCTTATAGTAGAATGGGAGTTATTAATTTAATCTATTTTTACAAGTTAGACAATTTTTCAGGAAATGTTTGAATATGGCTGATATGAGGAGTACAGTGCCCTGTGTATACTAGGTGCTTAATACATGTGTTGAAGTTGTTAATAATACAGGTCTCTTTTATGTAGCTCTTAATACTTTACCCAAGCTTTCATACATGTGGGGTAGGTAGAGAGTTCAAATAGTTGTTAATGTTACAGAGGAGAGCAGTGTAAGTCAGAGAAGTTAATATTATTTACCTTCTGTTAGATAATTACTAAGGGGCAGAACTGGGATTTAAAGCCAGACTTCCTTATGCTGTTGTAGGTTCACCATCTCTGTTATATCATGTTTCTTCTTTTACACCCCTTCTCTCCTTAAGAACTTAAAATAGTTCTCTGTGTCTTGTGATGAAAGTCTAGATTCTTCAGCCTGGCGTTCAGAATCTGATTCCCCACACTCTTTTGCCTATCCCTTGATCCTATACCCATAAATCTTGCTTATATATGCATCCTCATTTCTTATTGCTCAGTACAACAACCAGGTTAGTATCCTCATTGTCCCCCAAAACATGCTATTCTGATTCCCACTTCTGAGTCTTCAACTCCTCCTACTTTTTCCATGAAGCTATCTAGATAATTTCTACCAATGTTGCTGTGGTTACAGTGTCATTTATTGACTGTCATCATTTTGTATGGTTAATTAGGTTTAGCATTTTATTGCAATCAGACATACCCAGTATAATTTTTCAGTAAAATGATTTTCTCTTGGTGACTTCATTAGCTCCTGTGGGTTCAGTTATCGTTTTTATGTAACTGTATGGTATATAGGGTGTTAAGGACGGACTAGTACCTTTGATGGGAGGGCTTTTGGAGACCTTTTCAGGGCTTCACCTTTGGTGTCTAGCCAGTCACCCAGCTCTCACCTACGACTCCAGGAAGCTGTAGCCTGTGAAGTGGCCACACCCTGGTAAAACCTTCTTGGCAGGCTGGCTTAATGAGGTTGAGGGTGACTGACGGACCTCAGACTGATAGGTGAGTTGGGGGATGTCTACTCCAAGCATGTGAAGACTTTCTCCCAGGCAGAATGAGCTGATGGGAACAATTTGTTCCAATGGCCACGAAGGCATCTGAAGCATTGCAGACACCGGGGTCGTCTACTACATCCTGGGGTCTTTCCGCTGGACTTTTATGACTCTGGAAGAGAGAGCGAGGCTGATAACTTTGTGCATATCTGTCTCACTTAAATCCAGTGTGTGTGTGTGTGTGTGTGTGTGTGTGTGTGTGTGTGTGTGTGTGTGTGTGTGTAAAATTTCTTATCTGCTATGTGGTCAGAACACAGGTTGGGACAGATGAGGATCATTAAGTTTACTCATTATACAATATAAAGAACATCAAGGGAGGTAACCAGACTCTAGCTTTTCTGCAAGTCATGCCATCACCCTGTGATGTCAATGGTCCTCTTAGAACCTGAAGGACAAATAACAACAAGATGACTTCCAGCTCTAGTACTTCCTAAGAGTCTGGTACCACCCCACCCACTGCCTTTGGTCATTGCACACTGAGTGTCCCTTAGATGTATCAAACTTACCCTGTCCAGACTTCTCCTTCCACCAGCCCCACCACAGTCCTGTTGAAGACATCCTCACAATCCTTGTATCACTCTTGACCCTTCCCTTCCCTTCCTCTCATTCCACATATCTGGTCTGTTGCTAAATCTTGTCATTTCTACCATCACAACTCTTGAATCTATCCCTTTATCTCTCTTCACAAAGCTAGCCATCGTCCTAATCCAGGCCATCTTACTTTCTCACCTGAAGCAATGCAGTGGCCTTCTGTTGGGTCTCCCTCACTCAAGCTTCTCCCCTATCCCATTCATCTTCTGTACAGCTTCCAAAGTGGTTTTCTAGAAATGTAGGTGTGACTGTGTCGTTCTGTTACTTGATAAATACCATTCACTCCATAGGCAGAGACTGCTTCTGAGTAGGTATTTGGCATTGAAAGCTTCTCATAACCTGCCCCCATCCTACGTTTCTAGTCCTATACATTATGTCCTCCATGTGCTCTGTGGTCCAAGACAACATGGCCTAAGTCATCCTGGGCTGCTTCCTGATCCATCTCCTGCCTCTCTCTGTGCCTTTGCTCCCTGACTAGGCATGTACTCCTTTCTTCACCTCTGCCTCGTCTCCTTCAAGACTCAGCTTTGACTCTGCCTTCTTCATGAAGCCTTTCCTGATCCGTTCCCTGTGGTTGGTGCCCCTACCTCGTCCTCATTTTGTATGTGCTCTAGAATGTAAGCTTTGTAATGGGGGCTGTCTTTTTTGTTTTTGTGTCCCCAGCACTTAACACAGTACTTGGCCCATAAAAGTTGTTTAATAAATGCTTGTTGATTAATCACATGACTGACTTGTTAGTATATTATAACCATACTACAATGTTTCAGAACCACATTGGGGCATTTTATTGGACTGGCTACCCATGTAGACATTGTACCAATGATGGGAAATGCCTCTGTAATGTTGTTTTTGGTGGAGCTAGTTAACAGCATTAGTCAAGATATGTTTGTACTGTCTCGTATTCTCTAATTTGAGAAATTCTTTTGTGTGTGTAAGCCTTGTTTCTCTAACAAGACTGTAAAGTCCTTTGGGGAAAGAGATTGTCTCATATTTTTTGTATTAGGTTAGATTGTCTTCTGCCTCTTTTTGTATCCTTAGTGCTTAGCACCTTGCTGGACACATAGTAGGTACTTAATAAATATTTATTGAATGAGTATCTCCACTCAGTTTGTACAGTGGTCCACACAGAATAAGTATAGGAGGGGAATGTTTTTTGGATTGAAATTAAATAGCAGATTGAAAAAAACAGTTCAGCAAAAACTGCCAACATCTTGACTACATCTGACAGTATATGCAGTATTCCACACCCATAGTCTACCATCTCTGCCATGAAGGGAAGGAGGTATATTTTCTCACTTCTTCTCAGAATAAATCTGCTTAACTTATGGAAAGCGTTGTCATTGGTGCCACTTCTTTACAATCCATTCCCTTAGCCTCAAAATTACCTCTTGACCACAAAAATTCACAACTTTTGTTCAGTCCTCATCCTTTTTGATACTTCTGCACTGTCTTTTCTCATCTCTTAACCTCAGAAAGTACATTCTCCTAGTTTTTTTGTTTGTTTTTGTTTTGTTTTTTGGAGGGCAATTGAGGTTAAGTGACTTGGCCAAAGTCACACGGCTAGTAAGTGTGTCAAGTGTCTGAGGTCAGATTTGAACTCATGTCCTCCGGACTCCAGGGCTGGTGCTCTATTCACTGCACCACCTCACCGCCCCTCCTAGTTTTCTTTTTTATCTCTTATCACTCTTGTCTCCACTAGTTACTTGATGTTTTATGGAGGGTATTCCCTAAGATTTTTGTCTTTGACCTTTTTTTTCATCTCTCCACTGCTCCCTTCTCAGTTCCTTCCCTAGCTTCACTTACTGCTGCTGTACAGGTGATTCCTAAATCTGTTTTTCTAGCCTGAGACTCCTGTCTCCACCTGTGGCCATGACCTCTCCATCTGGGTTTTCCATCATAAACTCAAACTGAGCACATCCTGTGTTAGGCCTGTCACTCCCCTTACCTTGTAAATCGGTTCCTACTTTCGATTTTGTTTTCTAGCACTTAGTACCATCTGCTTTCCAACCCCCTTCACTTTTAAAACAAAATTTTATTATAAACATAATCACAGACATCAGCTTTTTAATACAGAGAACAAGAAAAGAGGTTTTATATAAAAACCAGAAATAGTTTGACTTTTTAAAAGTGTGTATTAAAGGTGTGTGTGTGTATGTGTAATGTATATATGCATAACATTTAATAAGGTAATCACAAAATTACTCTATTGTATTTTTTTGTCCCTTTCTGAACTTTTGTTTTCTCCTGGGCACTTTTAAAATACTTTATTGATTTTAATTTCTTCAATTTTTTGTTTTATTTTCTGCACCTCTTTCATTTCTAACTCACATTTCCTGTCCAAGTTATAACTAATTCCTATTGTTTCTACTTCAGTAATATTTTTCTCTTTTCACCACCCCTAACCTAATGTAGGTTCTTGTTACCATTGACCTTGATTGTTGAAGGAGCCTCCCAACAAATCTTTCTGCCTCTCATGCCTCTTGCTTCCAATCTTTCCTTATTTTGATGCTAGGTTAGTCTTCCTTATGTACAAGTTTAGTCTTAGTAATAATTCACATAGTACTTTTAAGATTCGAAAATGCTTTACATTATTGCATTTGAGTCTCACAGTAACCTTATGGAGGTGGAGACTGTGGGTAATATTAGCCCCATTTTGCAGGTAAGAAAACAGACTCAGCGAAGGTAATTGGCTTGACTATAATAAGTATAACCAAGAATAAATATGGGAGATGAGATTCAATTAAGAAGGGACTTTAGTTCTAACTAAAGTTCAAAATTCTGCATACTATACCTTGCTAACTTTCTCACTCCTCCTTTCTCACTCCAAACAGTTAGTGGCCTCCTTTTGCCTACTAAGGAGGGAAAGGAGGAAGGAGTACGCATTCCCTCAATGCCTGCCTGTGCCACTGTTCTAGGTGCTTGACAAATATTACCTCACTTGAGTCTCACAGCAGCCCTGGGAGGGAGGTGCTGCTGTGACGTGCCTAAGGTCACAGAGCTAATAGGTGTCTGAGGCAGGATTTGAACACCAGGACTGGCACTCCACATTGCACCACCTCGGTGCTGTTAAGGCACAAAGTTCATACTTTGCGTTGCCTTAAGTTTCTCTGCGGTTGAGTGCCATGCTTCCTTTCTAAGCCTATTTTGTATTGTGTTCTTCTAAAGAGAATTTTTTATCAGTACTATTTTTTATATCCCCTTCATTTCCAAATATAGTCTTCCACAGAAAGCCATCCTTTGTAACAAGAAAAGCAGAAGGGAGTTCATTATAACTGATTAACATGAATCTGGGTCTGACATTACACACATTGGTTCATACCTACTCTTCTCTTCAAAAGAAGGAAGGTGTTTTCTCTCTGGGAGCAGAAGCTTGACCATTTTAACTACGCAGTGTTTAGACTTTTTTGTTCTTTCCATATTTTTTTCTATATCGTTCCACTTCTACTTACTTCGCTTGATATCAGTTCATTTAAGGCTTCCCAAGCTTCTTTGAATTCTTTCTGAGTAGTTCTTTATGGCCCAGTAATATTCCATTGCAGTTTTATATGCCACAATTCATTTAGCTCTTCCCCTTCTAATTACTACAGAAAGTGCTGCAAGAAATGTTTTGGTGCATATGGGACTGTTATTTCTGTCTTTAGTCTCTTTGGATTACATGTCTGATCTCTGGGTCAAAAGGAGTTGACTCTTAGTTACTTTCTTAGTATACTTTGAAATGACTTTCCATGATGGTTGGGCTATTTCTCAGTTCCACCAACAGCCTAGATTTCAGCATGCGTAGAAAGTTCTCTCCAACAATATGTGTATCTGGGATGGACAATGAGTTGGGTGCAGAATTGATTAGGAAGAAGAAAACAGACTGGATTGCTTTTGGGAAATTGCAGGGCTCCTTTACTAACCTCAAGCTTCTCATAAAAGCAAAGTTCACCCTTTTCAGCACTAATATTCCATAGGTTCTGTGAGATAGCAGCAAGACATTTACTATAACTGCCTCTGACAAATGAAGTTTCATATTTCGGGCAATAAGATGCGTGGTGGGTGTGAGCAGGCTGTAGCTTACAGTGAGTGAATGAGAAGCTCTGAAGCACAGAGGTTGGAGACAGCAGCATGGGTTAGTGATATCATAAGAAGAGAAGTGAGGTTGGTGCTATGGAAAGAATATTGGATGGCAAATGAGACAGGCAGAATGTCCTACTCGTGTTCCTTCAGTGTGGAAAGAAAGCAAGGAAGGCCTCCTGGACTTGGGGTGGATTCCTTGAGGCTAGTTTTTTGGAGTACATGTACAAGCCACATAGGAATGATGGGCACGGACAGGTTGTGATCTGGGTTATTGGGAAGTCCTGAAGTGATGAGATCACAGATGTGTTTGAGTAGTTGAACATCTTTTGGGATTATTTCTTTCCATTCATTATTTGATTAGTAATCACTCCTAGCTAGCTGTGGACCTGACCTGGTTCTCTCCTGATTTTTGGTGGTCTGACCTAATTTCAAGTCATGTATCCACTTTCAGCTTGTTGTGATATATGTAAGCTAGTAAACAAAACCTCATTTCTGTCTAACTCTTCTAGTTTTCCTAACTGTTCTCAAGGATTTCTTCAGGAAATTTATATTCTTAGATTCATTTATTGTTAAGCCTTAAAAAAAAGATCTAATCTACTTTGCTGCTCTTTTATTTTTCGTGAGGCAGTTGAGGTTGAGTGATGTGCCCAGGGTCCCACAGCTAGTGTCAAGTGTCTTGAGGCTGGTTTTGAATTCAGGTCTTCCTGACTCCAGGGTTGGTGCTCTATTCACTGTGCCATCCAACTACCCCCACTGATCTTTTTTAAATCAGTATCAAGTAGCATTCATTGCTACTTTGTTGTATAATTTAAGGTATAGACGTGCTATTGTCCTCTCAGGCTACATTTTTGACAGGCTTCTCTCTTGCCAAATGGGACTGCTCTGTATTAGCTGTCTTTTCTTGTCCCTGTGACTTTACCTTTGCCATTCCCCTAATGCCTGGCAATGTCGTCCATCTATTTCTTTGCCTGCTGAATCTCCTATATGTCTTTTTATCAGCCAGCTTAAATGCCACCTCCTACATTAAGCCTTCTACAAAGTGTCTCGAAAGTATTTTGGAATATTCTATATATTGTATTATAGCTATCTGTGTTTCATTCTGTCAACATGCCTTTATTAAGCATCTACTATGTTCTAGGCCCTGTGCCAACCTCTGGAGATAAGAAGGCCAAAAGAGTCTCTGATTGAAGGAGTACACATTCTGATGAAGGAGACAGCGTACAAACCGCTGTGTGCAGTGACGATCTAGATAGAATGACAGCTCTGGCATTAACAGATTCGAAAAGGATTTTTGCAGATGGAATTTTAGCTAGGAAATCCCAGGCATAGAGAGGCAGTCAGTGAAAATGCCCAGAATTGGGATTTGTAGTTTTTTTCTTTTACCCCTTTATACTAGACTTTCTATTCCAAGAGGCCATCGGTAATGTCAAAACTTTGTATCTTGAATGTCTTTTGTACACAGTAGACACTTAATAAATGTTCAGTAGATAAGTGTTTTGTGACTTTTGCATAATTATCAAGTAGAAGTCTTTAGTCCATGTATGCAGAGCCACTGATTGCATTTCATTTTTCCTTTTGCATCATTTAGCCTGACCCCTTTGAAGTCAGTGATCCTTTTTCATCCTCCAATATCTCTTCAAAAGGAACAGGTAAGAGAGAAATCTCCTTTCTTTCCTATTTCTTTAAAAAACTATAAGTGATATGAATTGGAGGGTTTTTAAAAAAATATTTCTTTTATTCTCTGATGTCAGTAGCATCTTGTTTATCAGTGTTTTATATCTGTAAAATTTGTGAAAGTTGAGAGCAACTCTACCCAATTACTCTTAAAGAGAATTCTCCCTTGCTAGAGGATTAGTTTAAAGTTTAAAGTTAGTATCATCTATCTGATTATACCCATCAGTAAGAAACAGTAGCTTTGAAAAAAAAATATGCTGTTGGGAATGTGATTTAAGTGAAAAGATTCTTTTTTCTTGTGCTTCAGGCACCCACCAATTTTGTTGGGTCAGTCAGATGGCTTCTTCTCTTAGCTCAATTCCATTTCTTCAGAAAGTTCAGAGCTTGATTGAATGAGAAGTTTGCATTGTTATTGGTGAAGGGCTTGAACTGTTATAGCCTTATAGTGCGAAAACTGTAGAATCTAATTAAACTATCGGGTGCTGAGAATGAAAAGGATTCTATAAAAACTCCTCTTTACTTTTGAGAGCTTAGTTGCCCAGCAGCTGGGCCAGGTCTGCTTATACAGGGGCATAGCATGTGTGGGAACATCGTTGAGGCGTATTATTCACCATCAGTCGTGACCAAGCAGAGAGGTCTAAAAGGCCAAATGTTATGGATAAAAGTTTACCCTTGAAGTGTCGCCTCTCTATTTTACCCTTTCTTCCCTGATATGATTTGTATTTTTCATCATGAGCAGTTAAGTGTTTGCAGAAGATACACATGATTTCTTTTGATTAAATGCAATTTATAATAATTTCTTTTGATTAAATGCAATTATGGCTGGTTTGAAATGCAAATGTTTTCTCAGAGTTGTGTAGAATCTGGTGGTAGAGCTAAAAACCATGTTCAAGGAGTGATTGGTGGATTAACTAAAGTAGGAATTTTTGGAGACTGTTATTGAGGAATTGCTTTCTGATTTGCTGTAAGGAACACATAAGTATAACTGGGTTCTCATTATCTTTCTTTGTGGGTTATTTAGAATGGAAAGCTTGTGATTTTCAGTTTTTCTTAGAAGAACTGTTACAGATATACAAAATTGTTTTCTTGGTGCAACTTACAGATCCTTTTGGAACCTTAGACCCCTTTGGAAGTGGTGCCTTCAGTAGTAGTGAGGGCTTTGCGGACTTCAGCCAGATGTCAAAGGTAAACTCAGCTCAATAGAGCATCCTCTCTTCTCTAAAATGGTCGTGTTCTTTCATTGATTCTATAGTATGGGACACAATTAAATAATTTTTAATTGTACATTTCTCTTATCTATCAGTAATGTGTATCAAATGTTGAGGAAACTGGACTAGACAGGACCACAGGAAGGTATCTAACTCATTTTTTTCCTCTGACCCAAATTATAATATACCTGAACTACCACAGATGGAAAGGTTCTCTAGCCTTTTATTCACAGATGAGGTAGTTGTTGGTTTTGGTGAGATAGTTGACAAAGGGCATGGGAATGCTGGTACTTCTAGTCAGTAAGCAATGCCCTAGCAGATTAGTCAATTCCTTCCTCTCTCTGAACATTAGTTTTTTTCTTCTGTAAAGTAGAAATTTTAATATTTATGAGGAAATTCCTTTGTTATCCACAAAACAGTCCAATAAAGTTATCATTGTTACTACTAATGAACTTGAATGTGGAAGTTCTACAGCCACCCTTATTGACCCATCCTAGCCTCTGCACTCCAGCAAACGTTCGTTTGGTATAGGCTATGTGCAAAGCCAGGGGCTTTGGTGTGGGAACAACCTTAAGTACCATTCCTGGTGTTCACAGAGCTGTTATTTAGACCATGGTCACTTTTTTATAGCTAAAGAGTAACTCCAGAGGATTGGGCTTCACATATTCAGTTTCCATAAGGATCTGTTTGAATAAATTATTCATTAGTTCTATACAAATCCCAAATTCAGTGATAAAGTATGTAAATACTGATCCATGATGCTTCTTTCTAAGACTGTCAACATGACTGACAGTTGTCATGGTAACCATTTATTCTGTTCTTAGCCCCTCTCCATTATGCAGAAGCCCATGTGAAATACTACATTCAGTCTTGTTTGTTCCTTTACTAAATCATGGTAGATATTTTCATGTGGCTAACAGCAGAAGTGTGTTTTTGGCCTATTATTTCTAAAAGAGCCTACAGTCCTTTAGATGAACAAACAACCTGAAATAGGTTATCTGGCGGGAAGTCATCTGTACTGAAAAATAAAATTGTCTTTTATATGGGTTCACAGAGAAGATAGAGAAATAGAAGGATTTGCCTTAGGTCTTTTCCAAATGTGAAGAAAGAAGAACCTTTTATCCTAAAATTGAAATTGTTCCATGACTCCAAGTTTAGGAAAATCCAAGAGACAGACAGAACAAAGAAATAGAATTTTTTTTCTTTAAACTTTGATGTCTTTGGTTGTCTTTTTCCCAGAGGCAGATATCCATTTATAAAAGCAGGTTTCAATTGGGAACACTAGTCGCCCAGATTTTCTTTTCTTTATTCTTTTTTTTTTTAATTTATTGACTTGTTTATTTACTTTTAGTTTATAAGATTCAGTTACAGAATCACTTGAGTTTCAGATTTTCTCCCCTCCCTTCTCTTCCCCCCACCCCATGGTGGTGTACAATCATATATGGGATCTGCAAACACTTTCACATTGTACAATAGTCTGGTTGTATAGAAGCATTGTAATCAATGGAGCGAATAATGGGGGAAAAAAAAAGAAAAGAAACAAAACCAAATGTGGAAAAGAACAATAGTATGTGTTGCTTCAGTCTCCATTTAAACTCTGGTCTTTCTAGATCTTTCTCTGAGTGTAGATAT
This sequence comes from Pseudocheirus occidentalis, assembly GCA_028646575.1. NCBI lineage: Eukaryota > Metazoa > Chordata > Mammalia > Diprotodontia > Pseudocheiridae > Pseudocheirus > Pseudocheirus occidentalis. Next base: position 51,256,550 of record CM053594.1, read on the forward strand.
CTCCTTCCATTCTGAGACTTGTAGAGCTGTCTTTTAACTGTGCGTTGCTGAGAAGAGTCCAGTTTATCAAGGTTGGTCGCCACACATGATGTATCTGTGACTATGTACAAATTTTTCCTGGTTCTGCTCTTCTCACTTAGCATTAATTTGTGTAAGCCTCTCCAGGTAATTATGAAGTCCATCTCCTTCCCATTTCTTATAGCACAATAGTATTCCATTATATTCATATACCATAACTTGTTCAGCCATT
>CM053594.1:51257299-51286900 GCA_028646575.1 Pseudocheirus occidentalis
ATGACTTGTATTCTTATAAACTTTACTTAATTCCCTGTATATTTTAGAAATGAGGCCTTTATCAGAGACACTGATTGTAAATATTCTTTCCCAATTTCCAACTTCCCTCTTAATCTTGGTTACATTGGCTTTGTTTGTACAGAAACTTTTCAATTTAATGTAATCAAGATTATCCGTTTTGCATTTTATAATGCTCTCGAACTCTTCTTTGGTCATAAAGTCTTCCCTACTCCATAAATCTGACAGGTAAACTATTCCTTGCTTCCCCAGATTATTTACAGTATCAGCCTTTATACCTAGATTGTACACCCATTTAGACTTGACTTCGGTGTACGTATGGTGTTAGATGATGGTCTATACCCAGTTTCTGCCATACTACATTCCAGTTTTCCCAGCATTTTTCATCAGATAGTGAATTCTTAACACAGAAACTGGGGTCTTTGGGCTTATCGAACAGTATATTACTATAGTCATTGACTACCGAGTCTTTTGTACCCTATCTATTCCATTGATCCACTACTCTATTCCTTAGCCAGTACCAGGCAGTTTTAAGGACTGCTGCTTTATAATACAGATTAAAATCTGGTAAGGCTAGCCCACCTTCCCTAACATTTCTTTTCATTAATTGCCTTGATACTCTGGACTTTTTGTCTTCCAAATGAATTTTGTCACTATTTTTTCTAGTTCTACAAAGTAATTTTTTGGTAGATTGATTGGTATGGCACTAAATATGTAATTTAATTTAGGTAAAATTGTCATTTTTATTATATTAGCTCTACCCAGCCATGAGCAATTGATGTTTTTCCAATTAGTGAGATCTGATTTTATTTGCGTGAAAAGTGTTTTGTAGTTGTGTTCCAAAAGGTACTGGGTTTGTTTTGACAGGTAGAGTCCCAAATATTTTATAATGTCTACAGTAACTTTAAATGGGGTTTCTCTTACTATCTGTTGCTGTTGGATTTCATTGGAAATATATAGGAATACTGAGGATTTATGTGGGTTTATTTTATATCCTGCAACTTTGCTAAATTTGTTTCTTGTCTCAAGAAGTTTTTTTCTTGATTCTCTAGGATTCTCCAGGTATATTATCATGTCATCTGCAAAGAGTGATAGCTTAGTCTCTTCTTGACCTAATTTGATTCCTTTGATTTCTTTTTCTTCTCTAATTGCTACTGCTAACATTTCTAGTACCAGATTGAATAAGAAGGGTGATAATGGACATCCTTGTTTCACCCCTGACCTTATTGGAAATGCTTCTAGTTTGTCCCCATTGCATATAATACTTGCTGATTAGCCCAGATTTTCTGATTGGATCAGAGTAGAGATTGTTCTGAGGTCCTTTCCAGCTCTGTATTTTATTCCTGAATGTATATACTCTGTACAGGGAAAAACAAACTAGAAATTTATTCTCAGCATCTTTAAATTTTTTATTGATGTTATTTTAACCTCTTTATCTCTTCCCCTGTGATGACTCCTCCTTCAAAAAACTCTCCTCTCTAATAAAGAAGTACTGTTAAGCAAAACAATCAAGCCCATGCCTGATATTTAGTCAACTTCTAACATGAAAAGTGGTCACTATTATAAACAGTTTCAATTTAAATCAGCAAGTTCTTTCTGAGTATATTATAACTTTTTCCTTGTAGTGTTGAGTTTAGATTTAAGAACTTCTGCCACTTGGTGGCAGCAATTTCAAAAGAAGCAGCCTTCTAAAAAATGTTATTTTCAAAGTGTAATAACTTGGCGTGTCCCCACTGTGACTGTAGCAGTAGAATCATGAGAATTTAGGGCTGAGAGAAACTTAGTAAGCATCTAGTCTGACCTCTTTGTTTTACAATGAGATGAGGAAATTGGAACTCAAAGAAGTTCAGTGACTTGTCTGTGGGCACAGTTAGAAAGTGACATACCTGAAATTAGTAGCTTTTTGCGGGAAAATCCTCTTATTTAAAAAGTTCAAGTGTGAAATGTTATAGGAGTTCCTTTAAGGGATTGGAAGTCAGACTTAGGTAACCACTAAGATTCCTTCCTCTGATTCTCTTGATTTCCATTCCATTCTTTTACTATACCCAGTTAACTGTTTTAGGTGTAAGAAATGGATTTTTAAAAGTGATCTATTTTCATTTTTTGAAATTCTAACTTTAGTCCCATTTCAGATCTTCTATTGCTCTCTGTGTGCCTGTTTGTTTGTTTTCTTTTTTACAATAGTAATTAGAGAACAAATGTGCATTTGTGATTTTTAGAAAAAGTCACACTTCCTGTTCAAACGTGGGATTTTGTTCAGCTTGGAAAAGTTGGACAGTTGAATGGAAAATTTAATTTCCAACATGATGATGTTTTGTTTCCAGTGTTCTGTTAACTCCTAATTGCATGATAGTCATAGCTTCACCTTTCCTGCTTTTTGCTCCTTATTTTCTTTATTCATTTTGTTTAGTTATTAAACACCTGCTATGTGCAAGGCTTAGTCCAAGGCATGCAAAGATAAAAACATAGAAAAACACAGAAAAACAGAGGCTGAAAGAGATCTCAGAAACTGTCTAGTCAAGCCCTTCACTGAAGAAGAATTCCTTTTCTCATATCCCCAGCAAGCGGATATTTAGCTTGAATATTTCCAGAGGGGCAGAACCCATTACCTCCAAAGGCACCCCATAGCACTTTTGAATAGCTCTAGTTTTAGAAATTTTTCTTCACATTAAGCCTAAATTTGCCTTTTTTGTGACTTGTACCCACTGCTTCCAGTTTAGCTCAGTGAGACCAAGCAAAACAAGTCTAACCCCTCTTCCACAGGATACCCCTTCAGATATTTGAAGGCAGTTGTCATGTGTCTTGCATCTCCTCCAGTTCTCAAACATTTCCTCGTTCCTCCTCTTGCATGATTGCAAGGTCTCTTCTGGATGTTGTTTATTTTTGTCCTTCTTAAAATGTGGTGTCCCAAACTGAAAATAGTCCTCCTAATGGGCTCAGAGCAGAGCGGGATAACATGGTACCACCCTCCCCAGTCTTCCTGCTGCTATTAGCTCAGCTTTCTTGAGTCGAGTGGAGCAAGTCTACGCGCTTCCTCTTAATAACTCTTAAGATGCTTGAAGGTAGTCATCATGTTTTCTCTCTGTCTTCTCTTTTTCAGGCTAAATGTCCCAAGTACCTTCAGAACATACCATCATGGTGTCCTCTTATGTATATCCTCTGTTCTGTCAGTGTCTGTTTTACAATGGGGTGTCTAGAAGAGAACATGTACTCCAGATGTGATCTGATGAAGGCCTCTCCTGGTCTAAATGTCATCCTTCTCAAAGTCTAGTCTTCTCAGACATTAGCGTCTTTGCTTTCCATGTCACGGTGCTGATTCGTATTCGATCAGTCCATCAGCAGTCAAGAAGCATTTTATGAGATGCTGTCTGTTAAAGTATAGGTGTTGTTATTGTCATCATCATTAGTGTTATTGTCATTACTGTTACTTGAAGAGGAAAGCTTGGAATAGTACGACATGTGACCTAGATGCTGGGAGAGCGTATTTCAAAGAGTTCAGAACAAGAATAGTTAGGATCATAGAGACTCAAATTCTGTTGGGGAAATTAACCCAAGAGAGATGGGAAGTTATAAAGACAAAGAAAAATTATTCTCATGAGGAGGAAAAAAAAGTTTCTCAGAGATATTGATGTGAGTATGCAAAGAATTTGCCAATCTACTTTAGATTTTAAATAATATGAACAAGGGGCAGCTAGGCAGTACAGTGAGTAGAGCACTTGCCCTGGAGTCAGGAGGACCTGAGTTCAAATGCAGCCTCAGATGCTTAAAACGTACTAGCCATGTGACCTTAGGCAAGTCACTTAACTCCAGTTGCCCAGCCTTCCCCCCCCCTCCAAAAAGCAAAAAAAAAAAAAAAAAAAAAAGATGAATAAAAGGCAGAAGCAAGGCAGGTGATCAGTGAAGATTACTGAAGTGGGGTCCATAGAGAGAGGCAGCAGCCCTGAAGCCCAGAGGGGATTGGGGTTGGTAGAGAAAGCAAAGAACCACCCAGAGGGTTTTAAAATTTATGCTAGGGAGAAAAAGGAGTCTCAAAGAAGGGATAGGACTGATTACAGATGGGGTTAAGTCAGCTGAGGACAGAAAGGAAGCTGAGCTGCATTGGTCCTTTTTCTCTTGTTTTCTCTGCCAAGAAGAATGATGGTAGACTGGAAAGGGCAGAATAAAAATGGCCAATAGGGAGCTGATGGCCAAGATAAATAAGTATATAACAGACATACTCAGTCAAGATATGTTAAGCAATAATTTTCTGCTAGTTGTTATGCTAAGCCCCAGGAAGGCACAGGAAAAAAGTTAAACAATTCCTGAGCTTATAGTCTGTTGGGGAAGACAACGTGGACATGGTTAAATTTTATAAAATATATACAGAATCCACAGCAGCTTGGAAAGAGGAAAACTCTAATGGCTTAGATACGGAGTGCAGGGAGCTCAGGAAAGGCTTCATGTAGAACAGAGGTATCAAACCTCTGTGATGTGCTGCCTCAGCATTCTTAAATGGCTGCAAACCAGATAAGAATATTATTGGGAAATATTTAGCCAAATAAATAAAAATATGGTGCAATGTAGATAATGCTAATATGTGGTTTCCTAAGTCAGTTTGTACGGTTTAATGGCTCCTGTTTCTCTTTGAATTTGACACCAGCGATGCAGAAGGGGCCCTTGAGCTGCAATAGCCCTGGGATGTTCTGCCCCATTTAGATATCACTTCTCTTTTTGTTTCTGCTCATCCCCAACCAAGTCAAGTCAAGATAACAAATACCTGTTAAACATCTTTTCTGTGCTAGGCACCGTGTTAAGTGCTGGGAATATGGAGAAAGGCAAAAAGATGCTTCTGGCCCTCAAGGATTTCTGATCTAGTGATGACAAACCACTATGTACAAGTAAGATGCATAGAGGATCAACTGGAGAGAATCAACAGGTGGAAGGCATGGAGACTGGGAGAGCCTTGCAGAAGATGGGATTTTAGCTGAGATGTGGAGGAATCTAGGGAGGCAGGAGGTGCAGATGAAGACAGAAGGCATTTTAGGCACAAAGTCAACCAGTAAAAACACTTGGATTTGGGAGATGGAGGGGAGTAAAGTCAGTAAATATTAAATGTCTATGTGCCAGGGACAGTGCTAAGCACTGGGAGATACAAGGGAAGGCAAAAGACAGTTTCTGCTAAAGGTAGAGGACTGGGAAGGTAGGAGGGAGTTAGTTTATGAAGAACTTTAAAAGCTGTGTAGAAGATTTTATATTTGAACCTGGAGGGAGCCGCTGGAGGATCTGACCTGTGCTTTGGGAAGATAGGGTTGACAGCTGAGTGGAGAGAGACATTTGAAGCAGGGGAAACCAACCAGCTGCAGCAATCAAGGTGTGAGGTAAAGATCGCCTGCACCAGGTTGATGGTAGTGTCAGAAGAAAGAAGGGGGCAAATACAGGAGGTACAGTGAAGGTAGAAATAACAAGATTTGTGAACAGATTGGTTATGGGCGATGACACGTAGGCTGTGAGCCTGAGTAACTGGGAAGATGATGATGCACTCAGTGGTGGTAGGGAGATTAGGAAGAGGAAGGATTTGGGGGAAAAGGTGAATGCAGTTTAGGAATGTTGAGTTTAAGCTATCTATGAAACATCCAGTGAGAAATGTCTAATATGCAATTGAAGAAGTTAGTCGGGAGACCTAGAGAGAGGTTAGGGCTGGATAAATAGATCTGAAAATCATCTGTGTAGGGATGATAATTGGAATCACAGACATGGAATCTGATGAGAACGCCAGTCGTAGTAGTACAGAGGGAGAAGAGGATCTAGGACAGAGTACTAAAGGACACCCACGGTTAGTGGGAGTGATGTGGATGAAGATCCATGAAAAGAGACAGAAGAGTGGCCAGACAGGTAAGAGAAGAACCAGAAGGGAGCAGTGTCAAGAGAATGTAGAGAATGATGGGTGAGTGAATGCACCAGTTAGTAAGCACTTATTTTGAGCAAAGCACTGTACTAAGCGTTGGGGGTATAAATAGAAAAATAAGACATCCCCTTTTCTCAAGCAGCTCATATTATTATTTTTTTCTTGCTTTTTGGAGGGCAATTGGGGTTAAATGACTTGCCCAAAGTCACATGACTAGTAAGTGTGTCAAATGTCTGAGTCAAATTTGAACTCAGGTCCTCCTGACTCCAGGGCCGATGCTCTATTCACTGCGCCACCTAGCGGCCCCAAGCAGCTTGTATTCTAATGGGAGAGACTACATATGGAAGTTTTTAGCTGCAAGTCAGATAGAAAAATCCTATGGTCCTTAGGATATGGTGGCAAAGCATATGTTAATGCCTCTTTAATTTCATTTTGTTGATAAAATGATACTAGTTTCTGATGCTAGGGACTTTGGTAACAATTTTCTTTTTTGGATCTTCAGAAACTGTGACTGAGAATGCACCTGTACAGGAGCAGTTCTCAGGCCGGTTCTCTAAGGGGTTGCTTCCTTCCATCTGAGAGCACTAAACTGGAAGCACTACCACTCCCAGGGATCTTGGGGTCAGGATCCAGGGCTGTCTCCATCAGGATCTGAGGCGGGGGAGACCTGGTGGTGGTGGTGGTGGTGGTGGTGGTTGTGGTGCTCTGACTTGCTTGAGACAAATGCTGCTTACACTCTCTCTCAGGTTGCCTTGTTGCTTCAGATAGACTGACTTGCCATCCTTTTGTATATGTGGCATTTAGTAGGGACAGCTACTTCTCCACTGGAGTTAATTCCCCAGATAATAGCTATGAGAGTTGGGCAGGAAATAACATGTGATTTGGGATAAAAGTATCATATTTGAAACTCAGGCCCAGCTCTGTACCAGATTAAAATGTAATTGGGAAATGTCTAACCAAATAAATAAATAAATGAACTAATAAATTCACACACACATATATACACATGTACATACATGTATATGTATATGAATATACATGCATTATTATATAACACTACATGTTATTAATATTAATAATTAATATTATTAGCATTATATACATAATAACACATTTTTATATATGTATGTATATATATAAAACATTCATTTGTGTTTTCTAAGTCAGTATGCAGCTGCAGGGATGACAGTTTCTATCTGAATTTGACACCACAAGTTTTGAAGATGCTGTCATTTCTAAGGCTCCTGTGCCTGACTGTTGGTGACAGCTGTTGCTGGTGGTGATGAGGAAGGTAGGCCCTCTCTCCCTCAATATTGATTGTGGGGTCTGGGCTAGAAGCAGGTCTGACTATTCTCAAGAGGAGAGTATTAGAGAGTAGAGGGTGATCAACAGTGTCTTGAGTGAACCAGTTGATGAAAATGTGTTGATTGACTGATTTGTTAATACCATTAAAACGTGTTGCTCTGAATATTCTTAAATATAGGGATCTTTTTGTCTTTGGTCATTAGACATTTTTTAATATAATTCTAAATTACTTTATAGAATGATTGGATCAATTCAGAACTCCCATAACAGTGTATTAGTATGTCCCTACACACCATTTCTATGTTTTTTTTCATCTTTGCCAATATTCTGGTTGTGACTTGAAACTTAAGAGTAATTTTAGTTCTTATTTCTCTTTAGAGCAAGACTTCTTAAACTTTTTTTTACTCACAGTCACTTCAGTGCTTCTTAGACTGTGATTTAGAGCAATTTTTTTTAGAGTTGAAATCTGCATTTTTTTCTTTTGAAAACTAGTCCATATTATTTGACCACTTGTCCATTACGATGTTGGTCCTGGTCTTCTATATTTGTGTTAATTTTCTGTATATCTTGAATATGAGACCCTTATGAAAGATAGTTGATACAAAAAACCTTTTCCTAATTGAGAATTACCCTTCTTATCCTACTTATGGATTTTACAACTGTAAAAGCTTTTCAGTTATATGTAATTGAAATTGTTATATCTTTTTGGACCTCCTCGAATCCTTGTTTGGTTACAGATTCTCTCCCTTTTGGTTAGTTTTGCTGAATTGCATTTTTTTTCCTTCTCAGATTTTGTTGTTGTTGTTACCTAGGATAGCTCAGTGGGCAGGGTATAAGGAAGAAATATATTCAGAAATAAAAGTTATATGTAAAGGTATTTATAAAAATTAGAATAAAAGAATTCTCAGCCATAGTTGTAAAAAATACCTCCAACAGTTTTCCTTCAATCTTTTGATAATGTGATCTTTTATATTTAAATTAAGAATCGATTTGGAACTCACTGTGGCATGTGGTCTAAGATACTGATCTAAACCCAGTTTTTGTCCGAACTGTTTTCCAGTTTCCCCAGTGTTTCTTGTCACATGAACCTTTTGTTAAAACAAAGCAGGTGTTTTATGGAAGCATACCTTGCACATAAATGCCTATTAACTTTGTTGACTGATGTAAGAAAGAATCAAATCAGCAAGAACAGATAATTCAATTACTTGACCTGGTCATATTTTTTAGTTCTTGACTTGTGGAGCATTTTAAGATAAAGCCATAACTATTTCCCCAGACTTGGGATAATTTTTTTAAAAATTTAAATGAATCAAATAGTTATCTCTTCTTTATTTTTTAAAGAGCATTCTTCATTCTTGTTCAACTAAGAGAAGACAAAGGTGTTTTTCTGAATTTTTGAAAATTAGAAGCTTTACTCTAGGCTTAGATTAAATTAGAAATAGTTATACAGTAGTCCATTTGGTCCTAGATAGGAGGTCACTTAGAGTTATGGTGGTTCCAGAAATCTGTAGTTTGAATTCTTTCACTTTGGAGAGTCAGTCAGATGGCTCGATTTGATCTCTTTCCAGTTATACTATAACCAGAGTTAAAGTGTGTCTCGTTTGAGTCAGAGTATCAGAGAGTATAGCCTCCCCTTCCTACTGGGTGATTATAAGTCATTATGGAGAAGGATTGTGGTTTTAGTTTCAATCAGGTGACATCTATTGAGCACCTACTTTGGACAGAACTCTGTTTTGCCGTGGTTCTCAACCTTCCTAATGCTGCAAACCTTTAATGTATGTGGGTGTATCTGCATGTGGGCGGACCCGCCTGGAGACAGATAGAGGAGCGGTATTTTGGTTCCTAAGACCATGGGAAATATGTGTTTTCCGATGGTCTTAGGCAACCTCTGCAACCCCTGGTTGCGACCCACAGGTTGAGAACTGCTGTCTTAGTAGATTATAAACTCTATTAGAGCAGGAATTCTTTCTTAGTTATTAATTCTCAGTATAATTCCTTAGCAGATTTAGTAGAAGTACCTATGAATATCTCTTGAATAATTAATGAACAGTAAAGACAACTTTGAAAGAAGAAAACATTGTAATAAAGAGGCAGCTTGTGATGGCAAGAGATCCTAGAAGTTGGGAAGACCTTTGATTGACAGTCTGTGACTGGGACCTTTTTTTTCCCTTTTTATAGGAAAAAAACCCTATTATTTATTTTAAAAAAAGAACATTTACAACAAACAGCAAAAGACCTATAGAACTTCAATGCCCTTATCTACATCATAGTAAAGTGTTGGAACAGGACAAGATAGAATGTTTCCGTGTCAACCTGGAAAGTTCCTCAAACCATTGCATCCTAAATTTTGATGTATAAAATGGCATTTGAAAAGCTTAGCAACACACTACAGCAAAAGAGTTGGTATATCAAGAATCTGATAAAAAGGTACACTTAATGAGTTTCATAACACTATGAAATGGTAACAGAACAATTCCTGCAGAATACTTAGGTCTTGTGGACTACAGTTCTGCTGTGCTCCTTTTTCTGTCTCTTCCTTTTCACTGACACCACCCTAACCCATCCATTGAGGGGAACATGCAAGATTTCAACAGGCAAACATAGAAAGAAAGACAGTCGTGTAAAATTGGGCTAGAAAAGCAGACCAGAATCAGTAAAGTGGCAGTGAGCCTTGAATGACAGACTAAGGGGTTTGTGTTTCATCCTTTAGGCCAGTGATGGGCAACAACCTGCAGCCTTGAGGTCACATGTGACTTTCTAAGTCCTCAGGTACAACCTTTTAACTGAGTCCAAGTTTTACAGAACAAATCCTTTTATTAAGGGGATTTATTCTGTGAATTTTGGATACAGTTAAAAGATTTCTCATGAAGACCTGGAGGGGATCAGGTTATAAGGAACTGGATAGGAAAATGAAAGCTAAGAAATGACTATTGGGGTTGGAAATTAAGATGTAGGACCTCAGAGCAAGCAATTTCAGTGGCACTTGGGCAGGCCTCTTCTCTTCAGCCTCAGTGTCATCACTTAACAGCAGATATTCAACAAACATTTATTATGAACTGGTTGTGTACCTGACATTGTGCTTGACACAGTATAGATATGGAAAGGGTTGTAGTGTTTATCTTCCCTTCAGGAACCTTGAGTGACAATCATGTGGAAACAGCAATCAGACCCAGGCTGTTGGGCTGGACCTCCCGTAAGAGGGGATCAGTAATAACTGATTGTGTGTTTAATTGATCTTCATAATCTTTATTTGAATTGCTTTTCTCTATCTCCCTTTCATTTCCATTTCTGCAGCCCACCCCTTCTGACCCTTTCACCTCCTCTTTTGGAGGGGTGGGATTCTCAGAGGACCCTTTTAAAAGTAAACAGGACACTCCTGCTCTGCCACCGAAGAAAAATGTTCCTCCCCGACCCAAGCCACCCAGTGGTAAGTATAATGCCTTTTTCTGTGATTGATTTTCCCCATTCTTCTCCACACTCCAGGATGAAGGGAGAAGTAAACTAACCCTCTTCTCACTCAGCTTCTCTAATTCCAACCTCAGAGAAGTCCAAGAGCAGGTTCAAACTGGAGTTATTTAGATTTACAATTAAGTCATTTTAATTTTATTTCAGCAGTATAGGGTTGGGTTTTCTCCTGCATCCTAAATTCATGGTGCCTTCACAATGTAGCCTGTTAATTCTTCTTTGTTACTGAAGGTTCAGCTTCTTTGGCAGTTTTCCAGAGAAGGCTGGATGGCTACTTGTTGGGGTTCTGTAGAAGGGATTCATCTTGAGCTAGAGGTTTTACTAGACAGCCTTGAAGGTCTTTCCCAACCTGAGTTTTTGGAATTTTCTCTGATATCTGACACTGAGAACCAGAAAGGGGAAACTTTTTTTTCTCTTTAGAGTTGTCAGCTAGTTGATTGTTCATAGACTTTACCTGTCCTACACCAGGCAAAGCTGTTTAAAAATACCTACTTTATGATGTCATATGTCTCAGATTTTGCTTTTGGTAGGATTGTGCTCAGTAGAGGAGAATCCAGCTCCCTACCTTTCCGCCCTCACTCAGCTCTTCAACAAGATGTCATTTTCATTTGCTATAGTCTTTTTTAAATATAACGGGAAACCATGTCCCTGATGGTGAAACTAGAGAATCACTGGTATAGCAATATCATGTAGCTGGTCCATGGTTCCTTTCTTCCATTCATCGGCAGCTCTTTCTTACACCATAGTGACAGGAGACTAGCCCTGCTGATGGATAGTGAGGTACCTCCCTGCTTGCCGTGATAGGGAGTAGCCATTGCCATGCTGGCTAAGGTTGGTGGCCTGGGCATAGGAGAGAAGGGGTAGAAACCTCCAGCAATTTCTTCTCCCTTTGCTCCAGTGGGTATGAGAGTGTGTTGACCTTGAGAGATTGGCCACATGACCAAGAGCTGGTTGACCATGGAAAGAAAGTGATGAGTGATTTCATGTCTCTGTGTTCTTGTTTCCAAGCAGTGTGTTCCTTGGAGATAGAGGTACAGGGACTGCTCAACAGCTGTATTATAGAGAACACATAATTAAGGAATGCCTTCCATTCCCATCAGTCTCCCTGGGGGAGTCTTTTGTTGTTTATCATTGGTTCAGCTCTTAGGAGTGATTCCATGTTATCCAAGAAATTTAGGTGTGGGTATTCAAAGAAACAATTCTAGTGAGGAGAAAAGAGGAGAATAAGGAAGCACTCTAATGAGACTGGTGTGGGAGTGGGTATGGGTGGGGCACAGCCTGGGTCTCCCTGGAAGAAAAACATCAAGGTGAGCTTGAGACTGGTCAGGGAAGCAAAATAAATAGGCTCTGCTGAAGGGATTTTCTCAACTCGGTGGAGAGGAGGCAAAGAAAGTCTGCGCCGCTACCACCCAGGGAGCTTGGACGATGGTGATGAAAGATGGGGAAGAGACACAACCATTCTGCTCTTTTTTTGTTTTTGTTTTCTCTGCCAAGAAGAACCTTTACACTGGGAAGGACAAAACAAAAGAATGAGGAATTTGGAACCCAAGATGAGTGAGTGGGGAGATGTTAAGAAAGCACTTAGCTGTCCTTCATTAATTCAAATCCCTGGCTTGGATGAACTATATCCCCAGGGTTTTGAAAGTACCAATGGCCATGATTCCTGAGCTATCATCAGTGATCTTTGAAAGCTCATGAAGGACAGAAGAAGTGCTTGCTGCAGGATGGAAGAAGGACGCATGCTATCCAGATTGTCTTTTTAAATGAAGAGAGGAAAATCTTCCAGTATAGGTCCTCTTTTTCCTGACAATATTCTAGGACATGTTGTTAGAGGGATGATTAGTGAACTTCATGAAGAGGAAGCAGTGATTACAAAGTCAACATAGCGTCACTAAGAATAGTTTATCCCAATCTGATCTCTTTTTCTTCTTTTTAATAGGGCTACTAACTAGTCTTGTGGATCAAGGAAATGCTGTAGATACAGTTTACCTAAATTTGAGCAAAGTATTTGACAGTCTCTCATATTTTGGGGGGGGTCAAGATAAAGAGTTGTAAGCTATCAGATGGTAGGATTAGGGAGATTCAGAGTGATTGCATGGTGGGACCAAAGAATAGTCATTAATGGTTCAGTGTTAACTTGGAAGGAAGTCATTAGTGGAGTGCCCCTGGAATCTGTATTTGACGCTCATTTCATCAGCAACTCACATGGAGGCATAAAGATAAATAAATAAATTTATTCTTGAGAAACTGATTTTCTAAACTTGGGTGTGAGCTGGGAGAAAAGAGGAGAGGACACAGCCATTTGTCTGGAATAGACTGGGTATTTTTTTTTTTTAGACTGGATATTAAGGCTCACTAAGAGTGATGTGACTACCAGATCTGCTAAGGGGACTTAGGCTGTATTCTAAGAGGCCTTGTGTCCTTTATCTAGTCAGACACCTTGCAAGTACGATATTCTATTCTGGCCTCCACTTTTCAGGGTGGAGGGTGACCAGAATAGAGAAGGACCTCAAGAATGTGATCTAAGGATCAATTAAAGGCCTTTCCCTTAAAGGAAAGAAAGCCTTGGAGGGGACATGATTGGTGTCTTGCAGTATCTAATGGACTGTGGTATAGAATAATAAAAGCTTGCATTCATATAGCACTTTAAGGTTTGCAAGGCCTTGTGGAATAAATGTTGTAGGTATAATTATTAAGAGTCAGAGAAGCCATAAAATGCAATGTAGGTCTAGTCCATGGCCACCTGACTAGCAAATATTGAGAACAGCACACAGATACCTCATGCCTCCACTGATTCCACACCCATTGGGGGTGGTCCCACATGTTCTGCTTGTCTCTAACCGGCAGAACTAGGGGTAACTGGTGCAAGTTACAGAGATACACACTTGTAGATTTGGTGTAAGGAATAACTTTCTAATGATTTGAGCTGTTCAGAAGTGTAATGGGCTTCCTTGGGAGGTTGTAGGTTTCTATTCCTTAGTGGTCTTTGAGCAAAGCCTTGATAACTATTTGTTGGTTTGGTATGTTAAAGATGAAAGTCTTGTTCAGGTACAAATTGGACTTGATGGCCTATGAGCTTCCTTACAGTTTTGACATTCTGTGAATCTATTAATGGTTTGATGAGATAAAAAAGCTTTACTTAATATTGTAAAACAAATACTCCTCGAGAACTAGTCAGTGCAACTTGCAAAACTGTTTTAGTTATTTTTATTGTCCATTTATATTTTTAATAAAGTGAAGTGATAGGATCTTAAGAGTTAGAATGGAGTTTTCCATCAGTTCCTTTTTTCCAAGCAAAATGATACCCAAACTTCCCCAAGAATATAGATGATAATTGCCTGTTATTAGTCAACAGAAATTTCTCTGATCTCTTCACTTGTCTCCTGGCTCTCTACTCCTGACTTGTGCCAAAGCTCTCCATCCATGCTCACTTCTCTGCCAGGTCTGCTTCTGACTCTATAGACTTTCCTACTTCCTCCACCCCAGCAGCCTTCTCACCATGGACATTCCTTTGTCCTTGTGCTGCACTCCTACCTCTTCCTTTAGTGAGCTTCTGCTTAGAACCTCCGTTAAAGGAAATGCCCCAGCTAGCTAGCCATGCTCACTTTTCTCACGGTTCTACTCCTGTTTTTAAGCTTTTGGGATAGAAATCTTTCTGAAATGTATCAGTATGTTTTCCTTCTTAATGGGGAGATGAGTGTAATTTATTTTTGTTGTTATTGTTTATTATTTAATTTCTTCTTTTTTTGTAAACAGCATTTTATTTTTTTTCCCATTACACGTAAAGATAGTTTTCAACATTCGTTTTGATAAGATTTGGAGTTCCAGATTTTTTTTCCTCCATTTCTTTCCCCACTCTCTGAGACAGCAAGCAATCTGATGTAGGTTATACATGCGCAGTCATGTTAAACATGTTTCCATATTAGTCATGTTGTGAAAGAAGAATCAGGACAAAAGGGAAAAGCTACCAAAAAAACCCTGAAAAGGTGGAAATAATGTGCTTCTCTCTGCATTCAGACTCCATAGTTCCTTCTCTGGATGTGGAGAGCATTTTCTGTCATGTGTCTTCTAGAGTTGTCTTAGAACATGGTATTGCTGAGAAGAGCTATGCTGATCACTGCACATTGTTGCTCTTATCGTGTACAATGTTCTTCTGCTCAATTCACTCAGCATCAAGTCATGTAAGTCAGTGGTTCTCAACCTTCCTAATGCCACGACCCTTTCATACAGTTCCTCATGTTGTGGTGACCCCCCCCCCAACCATAAATTATTTTCATCGCTACTTCATAACTGTAATTTTGCTGCTGTTATGAATTGTAATGTGAATATCTAATGCAGGAGGTATTTTCATTGTTACAAACTGAACATAACCCGCAGGTTGAGAACTGCTGATCTAAGTCTAGGTTTTTCTGAAATCCACTTGATTGTCATTTCTTATTGCACAATAAGTGTTTCATTGGCTTTATATACCACAGCTTGTTCAGCCATCTCCTAATTGACGGATATTTCCTCAATTTCCAATTCTTTGCCACCACAAAACTACTATAAATATTTTTGTACGTGTGGGTCCTTTTCCCTTTTTTATGATCTCTTTGGGATACAGACCTAATTGTGATATTGCTGGATCAAAGGGTATGCATAGTTTGGTTGACCTTTGGCCATAGGTCCAAATTGCTCTCCAGAATAGTTGGATCAGTTCACAACTCTACCAACAATGCATTAGTGTCCCAGTTTTCCCACATCTTCTCCAACATTTATCATTTTCCTTTTTTGTCAGAGTAGCCAATCAGATAGGTGTGAGGTAGTACCTCAGAGCTGCTTTAATTTTCATTGCTCTAATGAATAGTGATTTAGAACACTTTTTCATGTAAGTATAGATAGCTTTAATTTTTCCATCTGAAAACTCTCTGTTCATATTCTTTGACCATTGACAATTGGGGAGTATATTCTTTTATTTGTTGTTTTTTGTTTGCTTTTCAGAAGGGCAATTGGGGTTAGTGACTTGCCCAATGTCACACTTCTAGTAAGTGTTAAGTGTCTGAGGCCGGATTTGAACTCAGTTCCTCCTGACTCCAGGGCTGGTGCTCTATTCACTGCGCCACCGAGCCACCCCTGGGGAGTATATTCTTATAAGTTGACTTGGTTCACTTATATATTTGAGAAATGAGACCTTTGTCAGAAACACTTGTTACAAAAATTGTTTCCCATCTTTCTGCTGTCCTAATAGTGAGTAAATTTCATTTTTTATCAATGATTCATTATAATTATTATTCATAACATTGTAAAACTTTTCAACTATTTCTTTTCCATACTGTGATTGTCTACGTGTCTGGCAGGATCACACAGCTAGAGTAAATGTCTGAAGCTAGATTTGAACTCAGAAAGTTAAGTGTTCCTGACTTCGGGCACAGCATTCTGTGCACCGCGGTGTCACCTAGCATTAATCCTTATCAAACAAATGCCTGCCTTATACTGAGGATATAAAAATAAAAGAGAAAGGAGGAGAGGGAAAGGGAGAGAGTGAGCATGAGTACATTTCTTAAGTGCTGACTTTGTACTAGGCCCTGCTAGGAGCTGGGATCCAGGTACAAGAAAACAAGATGGTCCCTATTTTCAAGGAGCTTACATTCCAGCAGAGGAATACAACCCATCAAAGGGAGCTACAAGGGAGTGGAGAGGAAGGAGGATACTGGGGCAAGGCAGCTAATGGGGAAGTGAGAATAAGTTGAACTGGGAGTGCAGTGATTGGCTGATGTCCCTCAAGAAAAGGCAGTCCTGGCTAGGGACTCACTAATCATGAGAAAAACCTCAGGGTGGTGTCACCAGAGGTGGACAAGGCAGCTAGGAGGGAAGTGGAGCAGTCTACGCATCAGGTCCTAGAAGATCTTATCTCTTTGTAGAATTTTCGTACAGCTGACCTTGATTTCAGCATCTCTGCTGGGTGGGTTCAGCTGCATTCTCATCATCTGCTCCTCTCCACAGCTGACTCCCTCTTAGGTTCTTCGCTTCCTGGGAGTCTTGCTTCTTGAAGGTCCTTCCTCCTCCATTCCCCCATGCCCCAGGTCAAGTCTTGTCTGTAGCATGTGTCTGTGCTCTCCAGTGGAAAACTCGCCAGCAAAAGCAAGGAGTTTAGAGTACAGTAGAGATGATAAGAAATATGAAGATAAATATAACATTGCCCCTACCGTTGTTATTTCAAGTACTTACTAACTGCTTGTTTGTTGATTAAAGCATCCTAGTCAAGGCCCACTGTAATGTCATTGAACATTCGTCTCTTTCTAAGATTGTTTAATGGATCTGCGTACTGGCTTGTTATTTAGCCCTTTGTTGATCAACATCAATTATAATGAAATGAGGTGGGATATGGTTGGATACAGATAACCATAATAATTCCAGACTGCCATGCAGGCAGTCACCCAGCCTCAAAAGCTTAGTCATCGCTGACTTTTCCCTTAGTCAGTTGCCAAGCTAGTTCTACATCCTTAATATCCTGTAAGCCTTTTTTCTCCTTTCTACTTTCCCTTGTTACATTCAGCTTTAGTCCTGGACTTCTTCATGTCTCCTGTAATAGCTTCCTAACTAATCTTCCTACCTGTTTTCTCCTCCAATTCACTGGACTGTGGCATTTCCCAATTCAAAACATTCAGTGGTTCCCAATTGTGTATTATACAAAAAGCTCCTTGTCCTGGCATTCAGTGTTTTTTACAAGCTGACTCCTGCCTGCCTTATTACATACTACTCCTTTTCTCACTTGCTGTTTTCCAGCCAAACCTAAGTTAGGAAGTGTTCTCCAGGTTTGTCCCTATTTTTCCAGCTGCTAAGGCGTTTACACATACTGTCCCCTCAGTCTAAAATGGTCTTACCTTCATATTTCTACCTCTTGACTTCCTTCTCTTCCTTCAAGACAGCTCCAGAGTCATCTGTTCCATTAAGCCCTTGTTTTTCCTCTCCCCAGGTTCCATTTCTTCAAGTTTAAGTCATTGCACCTTTCTTGAATCTCTCAGGTCATTCTGTTTGGACATCTCCTATCAACTTATATTACAACCTGTATTTTTAGTGTTTTCTGTGTTTGTTTTCTCTCTCTTTCTAGATTGCAAACTTCTTGAGGGCAGAAACTATGTTGACTTTCATCTGTGTGTCTTTAGCCCCTAGCGCAGTTCATTATATATACTGGAATGTTAATAAATGTTTGATTGCGACAGGGGTTAGAAGTGGTGGGCACCTTCCTTATTAAATTCCCTTTGAAAGATTAGCGGAATTAAATTATTTTGGCCTTTCCACATTGACCTCATTTTGTAACCTTTTACTTATTTCATGAAGAGAGTTCATTGAAATTAGCTTAATCTTGGCATTTGGGAAGCCTCAATTCCCTTCTCCTTTCTTTTCATTTACTTTTTCTGTATGATATCACTAGATAAGGAATATCCCCATTCCTGCTTACCTCACATGGATGTTGAGATAAATGAACAAAATCTTTAACCTCTGTAGTCCTGTTTCTTTTTCTGTAAATGGGGAGAAAGGGATAGGTTGCACTACATTATTTCTAAAGTCATTTCTTGCTATGATCCTGTGAAGTGCTGTGAGCTACTTGGACAGCAGGCTTTTGTAAATGTAGCATATTGTTTTATTACTAACACAATAGGGAAACCTGTAGGATTCATTTGTCTTTGATTTTTCCCTTTTTACTAGATGAAGTGACTGAAATGTTCTGTTTATAAGAGGTAGATATAGAGTTGACATCATCTCTTGTCTGGCATATTTACTCAGTCGTCTAGAACTCAGACTGGTGGGAGGCAATTTCTGGGGTAGGGGTACCTCAGGAGAGATACTTTCTCGTGGGTTTTCATAAATGTGAATATTCTTATTAGTAGGACGTCCCATTCTCCCTTAGAAATTGGTTGTGATGTCAAATCTAATATTTTCTGCTGAAGGCTCAAAGGTTCCAGTGGACAGTAATCCACATAGACAATAGTTTTAAAACTGGATCTGGGGTATCTTGCCCAGGCTCTGCTTTGTTAATGCAGATTGAAATGCAGTCGTTGTACTTCAATGCGGGGCAATCATTATTCAGCTGTCTATAAATATATATTTAACAACAGTTTCAGATTTGACGAATTATATCTGAGGAGTCCTCTAGGCTTCTGTACCAGATTCTGTTAAAAATGTACTTTTAATTTAGGAAACTTCATTCTTTGTAACAGTTATGTTTTCATGTGTGTACTTACCCTTCCTTCTCTCTGTTCAGTTGAGAGTAAGTGGTTACTTAAAACATGAAAAACTGCTTAGTCTCTTGTAAGAGGTAGAGATGAGCATTGGAGGAAAACCCTGCTCAAATAGCAAACTTTGATACGGCAGTAATTTCCGTTGATGTCTTGATCTCTTTGCCTAAAGTCTATAACCAAAACATGTTAACCAGTGCAGAAGAAAACATACCAGGTAAAAACCCACCAATGGAAAATGTTGGAACATTGTTTTCATTTCACCCTCTGTCAAAGAAAAGCTGACAAAGCATATCTCAAAATTTTGAAAATTCACATAGTTTGAGTACTGCCTTTTGTGACCATTCCCTGGTACCGCTGAAAACCATGGGTGATGTAATGCCAGGGACCAGAGAGAGAGGTCCTCTTGGTCTTGGTATTCATGACCAGAGGAGATGAGGGGAGAAGGTTGTATCTGATATACTGTTATGTATGTTCTGTATTTCTTAATAACCTTATTCATTCATCTATGAAATACCTACTGTGTGCAAAGCATTGTACTAGATCCTGGGTAGAAATTTCAGGGTGTTTTCTTTGTTACTTTAGCTTGATGGAAGGAATCAACCTATATGGATGGCAAATAGAAGGGTACAGAATTTTTAAGGATCTAATGAAATAGTTCTAGAAAAATAAATCCAGTGGAAATGCTCTAAGGCAGTGGTTCTCAACCTGGGGGTCGCAACCCCTTTGGGATCAAACAACCCAAGGGTCATGGCATTAGGAAGGTTGAGAACCACTGCTCTAAGGCCTCTTTTTCTCTCATTTAAGCTTGATTTTTGAGAGAAATTTTTGAGGATTTAGTGGTAATAGTAGTAGACTTGAGTCCAGAGACTTGAGTTCATGCCCTTATTCTGCCACTTATTATCTTTGTGACCTTGGGTAAATCATTTTACCTATCTGATCCTCAGTTGTGTTGTAAAATGGAAAAGATAACATTTGTACTCCCTACTAGACTGCTGTGAGGTTCAGATGAGATAATCACATGTGAAAAACACATTGTAAGCTGTAAAATGCTGTACAGATGTGAGTAGATATCATTGATTATAGTGCAATTGGTGGATAGCAGTGGTAGCTCTGTGCTAGAGACCGTGTTGACACAGTTCCTTCCCATTAGGAGGAGGCATGAAATAGCAGACGTGTACATACCACGTAGACCACGTACACCTTTTAATTCGTTTTTATGTTTGTTTGATTTGGTTAGATTTTTACATTTTGCTTATTTAATACTTCTTTACTTAGAGAAAGATTGCTAGAGAAAGCATTTGGGGGTAACAGAGAATACCTTTGTGAAATCGTCTTCACACGGTCACCCACAGTCTTCATTGTGCTTTCCTCCACAGCCCTGTGGGGCAGAGAGAGCCGTGTCCAACTCCCTTATCTTTGGTGAGCCGAATTTTGTTCTTCTGTACCGTATGAATAAATATTTTACTGTTGGTGATAGCACCAATGGTGGCGATGTCATCTCTGTTTTATGAAGCTCAGACGTGGCCAGAGGTCACACGTTGAAGGGTCTTCAGAGGCAAGGCTCAAGCTCAGGCGTTTTGACTTCAGACCACTCTTTTTACTACAATCCGTGCTGTCCGCAAACATATTGAATCTGATTTAATGGAAAAATTTTGAGTTGAAAACACAGTGAGGCATTCAGTGATTGGTAATTTTTTTTCTTTGCAGAAGAGGTTTAATTTATTCCCCAAATAATGTCAGATGTCTCCTAAGTACGAAGAACTGGTGAATGATGCTGAATGATAGTACCTTATAAAAATAGGGAGCTGTGTAATTTATAATGTACCCATACATGATTTGATCTTCTCAGCAACCCTCTGGCAGGGAATGGGATTTATTATCCCTACCTCACAGATGAGGACAGAGGCCCTAGCCCAGAAAAGTTAGGTGACTTCCTCTCTCAGGGGCACATAGCCTTGAATTCAGGTCCAGTGATCTCTCTTCAGTATTATCTCTGAAAAAAAATTCATGAGTTATACCAGTTTGCACGGATCAAAAACAAGTTTATGTCCCTGGCCTTTATATAGTTTCCATTTTGTACTTCCTTTATAGAATCATGGTATTCAGAAGAGAAGGGTCATTAGACATCTACTGGTTGAACCCTTTCATTTGACAGATAGGAAAGCCAAGATCCAGGAATGCTTAATTCTTTGCCCATGGTCAGCCAGCCAGTTAGTGGGACTTAACTTGCAGACATCCCACTGCCTAGCCTGGGATCTAGTTGATTATAACATACTGCAGATTATTAAGATTTTTCAGATTTTGTGGGAGTGATTTAGGCCGTTCTTTAGATTTAATTCCTGAGAGCTACAAATATTAGAAGTTATCTGTCTTTTTCTGCAGAGGAAGATGCTACATTTAAACATTTCTAGGTAATGAAGCCTGGTCCCAGTATTAGACTTTGCAGAATTTCTGCAACAAATTGATGAACCGTTTTACTTCCTAGCTTTAATAGTTGACTTTCTTTTGGTGGCCAGGTGGACAGTTTGTCGTTGCGATTTGCATTCTTTTCAAGATTGTTCTCAATAAGTTTTAAGCAAGCAGGCATTCATTTTGGGCAGGTTTATTTGTTTCTGCCAGGCACATTGAAAACGAATACCTAGCAAGCCTCCTGAAACCTGGCAGTTAAACTTAGTACACGTACAATTCTCTCAGGTAAACAATGGTATATTTTCTGCAACGAACTACAGATTGAAATCAGTCAGAGTTCACCGCTGAATAGTTTCTAGGTAAAAGTTGTTGATTTGCAAAGAGAGAAACAGATTTTTTTTTTTAAGTGCAGGAAATGGCAGTGTGGGTGTCAGTGATTGGGTTACAAGCAAAATTCAGTCCTTTAGTGCTGTGATATGAGGATCTGGCTGCACTGGCCCCACCCTTCCCCACTTCCTTCACACGAAGCCCGGTGCATCTCTCTACCCTGTGGTTTGGGTCGTACAGCAAGCCAGTGACATTAGTGGAAAAGCCTCGACCACTAACCATTAAATAACCTTTAACCTCCACTCCAATTTTATTATCAATATGTTGCTTCTAATGACCTTTTAACCCTAACAACTCCCCAGAATAATATTTTTATAAATTCTTATATGAGAATTCTACTGAGAAATATCTGTTTGCATTGTGCACATAAAGTACAATGCCAGTGAACTGGTGTCCTTTATTCAGTGTAAGTGGTGACCTACAAAATACAGTTTTTCTAATAGAAAATATATCCTGTCTTATTACCTTCGTAGAGCTTAAATTCAGGGCACCTCGATGTTGAGTTTAGATTTTTTCTTTAGGGTGTGATTTTGTATTCTTAAGGCATACACATTTCCAGATCCATTGTGACTGAATGTGTAACAGTAATATCAGTAATTGGAAACTTGTTACAAATCACATAATTGATTAATGATGATGGTTGTCAGTGTTAGGTAATTAGGATCAACTTGTTCAAGCAAAAATTGAAACCAGAATAGTCAGCAAAGATTTCATTATTCTTTTTTTAATCCCTCTTTTCTGGTCCTCTTGTTTATTGCACAAGTATACAGAAATTGGTTTCTCAGGTTTTATGGTGTGGTTAATGCCTTCCACCCTCAGGTTAGGCACTTTAATTTTGTTCCCACAATGATGTTTTAGAAAATTTTTTGAAGATTCTGAGTTGTTGAAATAGAAATAGCCACTGTTTCCCATGACTCTTGGTCGAATATTGAGGAAATTTTTTTTGTTGAGTCAGAAATGAGTATTAAGAGACTTGATCTTAAAAATGAGAAATGCATATTTCAGGGAAGCCTACAGAACACCGGGTCTCAACCTGTGGGTCGTGACCCCTTTGGGGGTCGAACAACCCTTTCACAGGGGTCACCCAAAACCATTGGAAAACACAAATTCCGGTGGTCTTAGGAACCGAGATACCGCTTCTCTATCAGTCTCTAGGCGGGTCTGCCCACATGCAGATACGCCCACAAATGAGTATTAAAGGGTCATGGCATTAGGAAGGTTGAGAACCATTGCTCTAGAAGATGCATCCAGATCAGAGGTTCTCAATCAGCCTTAGGTACTGTTCTTAAAAAATAATTGGATAGCTTTTAATATAATTGGTTTCCTTTTCAGACCTACATATTTTATTTTGTGCATTCAAAAAGATTATTCTGAGATGGGGTCCATAGGTTTTACCAGACTGCCAAAGAGGGCCATGACAAAAAGATTAACAACCCCTGATCTAAATAGATGTCCATTTAGAAAATATTATGCTGAGAAAATCCTTAGAATCCAAGATTCTGAATGTTTAGCTGTCTATGGAAAAGTGTTTTCAAGAACAAAGTGCTCTTTAATCATTTTAGTGTCTCCATTTAATTATACGTGACTGACAACTGTCTGGGGTCCTACATTATTCCTTGTTTTGAATTGTGGAAGGAGTGTAATTCTTTCTTGGGTTTCCTCTGCAAAGAATAAACAAACAAAAAAAACCCAACATAAAACAAAAACAAAAAACCATAGGTGATCCTTCTCTGCATAGATAATTGTGAATTAAAAATAGAAGCATTTGCCTACTTTATTGTACACCCACTAGAAAGAACGGTTTGAATAGAGAGTTTGGTAACACAGTCATCACTAGTGAGATATAGTTGATGCCCAAGCACCAAGGGCTTGTACTCATGATGTAGAGGGTGGAAAAGCATAGGACAAGGGAGGCCTGTCAGTCCCTGTGGTTAGTAAGTTCTTGGGCTAGAGTCCCTGCTCTATCCATTACTGGCTTGCATCACCCTAGTGACAGTGTATTTTTAAAAAATATGTTTTCTATTTGCTTATCTGTGAACATGCTATTCCCACCTCCACCCCCACCCCAACCAGTAGAATATGAGTTCCTCAGTATGGTTGAGTTCCTCTACAGCAGCAGAGACTGATGGACTTTCATAGCAGCTGATATAGGAGGAAGATCTTTTGCTCTGGTATCAAAGGACATGGGCTCAGATCACACACCCCACCCCCATTATTTGACTATCTGTGTGTGGTTGGGCAAGTCACTGAACCTGCTTTGGTCTTAGTTTCCTCGTTTGTAAAATGAAGGGTTTGGTTTAGATAGGTGACCTCTGAGGTACTTTCAGCCCTACATCCATAGTCCTATGATCCTGTGTATCCCCATTGCTAAGTATAGTGCCCGGCATTTAATAAGTGATTGATTGATTGATTGATTGATTGATTGATTGTGAGCATGTCAGTTCACTCCTCTGAGACTCAGTGTCCTCATCTCTAAAATAGGAATAATACTACTTGTATTTTCTACTTCATAGGGGCTCTTGTGAGGAAAACATTTGAATTATAAAACATTGTTCAGGTTCATAAGATTTAGAGAGGATTCTCCTAGACCTAAAGTGGACTGGTGGCAGAGAGACTGATGGCATAGACAAGCAACAGGCTTTCCCACTGTCTGGCCCTCAAGAGGTAGTGCTTGTGAAATACCCAGAAGCAGTTACTTCGTGATTTCCTTGCTTTCTCCTGTATTAGGGCAATTAGACTTGTTCTGCTTAGCCCCAGGACAATCAGCAACAGTGCAGGGAGTGACAAGAAGGCAAATTTGAGCTCAATATAAGGGAGACCTTTCCAACACTGTGAATGAACTGCCCAGCAGCAAAATGTGCTACCTTCTATGAGATAAAGTTCTCTGTCGCTAGAGGACCACTTGTTGGGCTAGAGAGGCAATTCTCGTTTGGGAATTGATTGGACTGAATTAGATCTCTCAGTTCCTAGCTCTAAACTTCTGTGTTTCTCTGATTCCCTTTCCTCCTAGAAAGGTTTGTCAAAAGATCACTGACCTTGGTGGCAGAGGACATGATTACTAATCCCACCTCAGATACTTGACTCCCTGTGTGACCTTGGGCAAGTCACTGAAGGCAGGCATCTCTTTTAAGTTTACTTACTTTCACTTTACAACATTCAGTTCCACAAGTTTTTGAGATCCAGATTTTCTTCCCCTCCTTCTTCCCCTTCCCTCCAATGGTGGCCTGCAATCCATATAGGTTCTACATATTATCCACATTAAACATTAGTCAAGTTGTAAAGAAGAATTATAACCAATGGAGTGAATGAGAAAGAAGAAACAAAACAAAACAAAAAAGAGAGAAAGCAAGTAGTTTGCTTCAGTCTGCATTCCGACTCTAGTTCTTGCTTGGATGTGGACAGCCCTCTCCATCATGAGTCTTTTGGAGTTGTCTTCTAACCTTGAATTGCTGAGAGGAGCCCAGTCTATCGATAGATACTATGTGTCTATAATTGTGTACAAAGTCCTCCTGGTTCTGCCCTCCTCACTCGGCATCAGTTTATATAAGTCTCTCCAGGTTATTATGAAGTCTGCCTGCTCCTCATTTCTTACAGCACAATAGTATTCCATTACATTCATTTTTACCACACCTTGTTCAGCCATTCCCCAATTGATGGGCATCCCCTTCATTTCCATTTCTTTGCCACCACAGAAAGAACTACTATAAATATCTTTGCACATACAGGTCCTTCTCCACTTGTGTGATCTCTTTGGGATACAGCCCTGGAAGTGGTATTGCTGAGTCACATTTTATAGCCCTTTGGGCATAGTTCATCATCTCTTTTTTCATTCTGAGTGTTCACATTTATTAAAGGCACCATTAAAAACATCCCTCATACGGTACAATATCAAATAACTTAAGATATCATCTAGATCTGTAACTGTAATTTATCACATCCCATTTAAGGCTGGGGAAAGCACCTTATAGCCCTTATATATGGGGATTTTCAGATCGTTCCACTCTTTTGCTGCAATAGAATGTTAGCTACTTTAGAACTTGAGAATAGAGACTGTTTTTTGTTTGAGGCTTTGTATTCCCTCAATGCCTGGGTTATAAGCCAGTGTAAGCACTGAATAAATGCTCAGGTGAGGCTGGTTGGGAGAGGAAAGGGGACTCTATCAGCCCTGTCAGCTGCCTCCTAGGGAGCATTGGAACTCCCTCGTCAAACACCTCCCAGAACAGTTAAACTGAACCCTGTCATCCTCTCCACCCCCCTCCATTTCTTAGACTTTAAGGAGTGTATATTATCTTTTTTAAAAAAACACATTTATGAAACTTTGTACAAAACTGGTTGCATTTCTGTAGTTAGCTTTCACTATAGGAAATGGCAAGATTGTTAGCTCAGCACTGCTTTTATGACCACAGCGTAACTCTCCTGTAGAATTCATTTAGTTGGATTCATTGGCTTATGCTAGGGGAGAGGAGGGAGTGAGGAGTGTGAGATGTCTGCAGAAATGGGGCGAATCAAATTCATGAAGTACGGACAGACTGGAGATTTTGAAAAACGAAAGAAAGGGACTGAGAGTGACTTGGGTCTGAGTCTGAGTCCATAGCCCTGTGATTTTGTTGTGAGAACTGCTGTACGAAATGCATTAAGTTGTTCGCTGGTAGCGCGCTGTCACCCTCCCTTTCTACAGAACCAGTACGACTGCTGTCATGTTTTTTATACATCCTTTTGTAGGGACCTCATGAAATGTCTTTTATTTTTTAATAAATATTTATTAAGTGCCCATGATAATAGACATGAGACAGAAAGCAGTGACAGAGTGGTGGGACCAAAGGCGTGGTCAGCTTTTCTTAGGGATTCTGAACCAACCTCATCCTGTTCCTTTTCAATATATTAAGCTGATTTTTTTCTTAACATTCAGTAAATATTTTTAGTGGAAAATCTCAACACCCTGATCACTTTGAACCTCAAATTTTATCTGATCAAGTCATGTTTTGGGCGCAGCTTTGATCTCTGTTGGCCATCCTTTTACACATATGCCAGTACAAAGTGCCTCTCCTATGCTCGGGCCCTTGCAAGCGATTTAATGTTGCTGATCACATTAAAAAAATGATTGATTCTTGTTTTATGAACCCACGTATGAGCAATTGGGAATCTAAAAATATGTTACTAAGAGTGACCATTTATCATAAAACTGCACTGCTAAATGTGTGGTGATTGTTCACCACACACTTATCTACTCCTTTTTTTTTTCCGTAGTAACAAACAGCTTACATTTATGTAATGATTTATAATTTACCAAGTTATTTATGTCTGTGATCTTATTTGATCCTAACATTAATCCTGTGGAGGCATGTAGTATAAGTACTATTATTACCATTTTACTGATGAGAAAGCTAAGTCCAAGAGAGGAATAGTACTCAAGGGCATGTAGCTTGTGATGGGCAGACCTGGAGTTTGAGTATAGATCTTTGACTTCAAGTTTGCTGTTCTGGATGCTGTACCTCTGTATATGAGTATGTAAACTTAGCCTCCTTGTGAAAGAATCGGAGAAGACCAACGGCCTCCTTGGTTCTCCTTTGCCTGTTGCTAACAACTCCCTCCTGGTACCACCTAAGTGACTCTCATTGGCTTGACTTTCAGAAGTCCTGGCATTTGTATGAGAGCTCGGGCAACCTGTGTTGTGTGGGATAAATGACTTGGGGGAAGCAGCTGGCCAAGCCACAAACCAGAAATTCCACTTGTTTTTTATTCTTTTGCTTTGATATTTCATTTTTAAAAATTGTTACGAGGTAAATTTAGTAAGTTGTGTCAGTCATAGAGTTGGGATGTGTATGTGTATACAGATAACACATTTATGCATGCATGCATGTATATGTATTTATATGTACACATATGCATTTATTAAACATTAATTGCTTATAGATGCTTGTAAACATGTTTCATTTCCTATCTCTTTGATATTTGCTTCAGTAGTATTTATTAACTTCATTTGTAAAACCCAGAATTCACAAAAAAGTTATTTCTCTCCATCTCAGCGGTGGTTACAATGGAACAGAGTCTATATCTCAGGTTTTTGGCCTTTCTAATTTCTCACTGATTAGGCAGAAATCCAGTGTCCTGGTAGGTGTAGGGTTTCCTGAAAAGCATTCTGGGAATGCCATATTTTAGCATGGGTCCCAAACTGTTCATTTGGAAAATACACTCCTGTTTTCTTTTAATGATATTAACCTTTTGGGTGCCAGAGAGTGATCACTATTTCTGAAAATCAAGAAGTAAAAAATTAAGATTTTACCTGGGGTGGAGTCTGTCTCTGAGCTTTTAACAGCATTTAACCTGCGGTAAACCATTTTGTTCATATTGTTTTTGCTAAAGTAAGTCCTGTGTGTGGTTTCGGTGCACCGCTTGGGTAACTGCTGAAACTGCTGTGGTTTCGAACTAACTTGCCTTCTCTTAAATCTTATATATTTTTTATACTGTTAATGAAAACTCTAGCATGAACACTCAGAAATAATCAAATAATCATGGGTGTTATCATTAGGACCATAAAAGTGGACCATAATTCTCTAGTAATTCGGAAGCCTTTTTTTTCCCCAAAAAGAGAAATATTCCCACCTGCCCTGATAGAGCCCATTCAGAGGAAGGCAATCAAGACAAAGACACAATCAAGTCACATATGAAGATAACTTGTAGAAGCAGGTCTATTTAGCCTAGAGAAGAAAAGATTGAAGCAAATGGGGGACATGAAAGTCATCTTCAAGTATCGTAGGAGAGTGGGACATAGTTCTCTCTGGCCTAAAGCTGAGACCATTGATTTGAGGTTACAGAGTTTGGGGCTCAGTATAAACAAGAGCTTTTTCTGATAATTAGAGCTGTTTAATTGGGATTAATGGGAAATGGGACACCTAGAAAGGTACTAAATTTCCCATCACTGGAGATATTCAGGCAGAGACTAGATAAACACATGGGGGATACTGTAGAGATTTCCTGCACTACTTAGATTTTTGGACTAGAATTCCTCCAAGTATTATATAATACCTTCCCAGTTCTGAGATTCTGTGATTAATTAAAAGTTGCGTGTTAATGTACATGTAATACAACTAGTGGTAAAATGAGTGAATTTGCTAAGTAAAGACAGCAAAATTACTTTATTACATACAATGTAAGATTTTTTTCAAGAAATAGGAAAATGATTCACAAGTTAGCAGAAGTGTTTACATAAAACTAGGAACCAGATTGAGAATATTTTAAAATGGAACAGCTAAAAATAATTGGCATGTGTGCAATGTGAAGTAGGATGAGCAGGTCCCTGGCATTAATAGACGTGCACTTCCTTTGGCAGAATATTTGCTGCTTTATAATAAGCGCATTCTAATACTGACCCAGAACAATCTCTCTCACACTTTTTGCACCTGTTAAGTCCATCATAGTCTTCATGCAAAACTTTAAAAACAGACAAACAAGAAGAACAGTTTTTACTTTGAAAACAAGAGGCAAACAGTTGGTGTGCCCTGGTTTCACATTAACAAAGTCATGCTTTCCAAACAACAGCGGTTTCAGCAATAGAGCAAAACTAAGAGAAGGCAGTTTTTTCAAGTGAGCGGCTCTTTTCATCTCTCTGATGATCTGCCTGGTTGTTAGAAACCTCAGTTTGAAATGCTTGTAAATGGGGTGCATCTCAGCATCCATCACCTTTGTAATGACAGATACTCAGAAATCTCAGCTAGAATTTGATCAAGAAGATTTATTGGAAAGTGCATTTAACAAAATGCTTAGCCAGCTAAGAAGGTTGGTACTGTGGCCAGCGCCCTGTTCAGCTCTTTTCTGCCATCCAAATTAGCCTTTGCCAACTCACATGAGATAATATACAGAGGCGGTAATATTGGACAGTCCTAATACTGAAGTTGACATTAGTTATGTTAC
>CM053594.1:51287000-51314376 GCA_028646575.1 Pseudocheirus occidentalis
AGATGTTAAGTAGATCCTAGTAACCTAGTGTTAAGTATAGAACTCTGCCTTGTATAGAACTTGGTATAGAACTTGGCCTTCTCCCAAGTCAACATGGTTCAGGGGAGTGTCTCGGCCAATAGCATTCTTCCAAGTCACAGGGGAATTCACACCTTTTCACCAATGGACAGAGTTCTGGGAATTCACACCTTTTCACCATTGGGCAGAGTTCTATACTTAACACTAGGTTACTAGGATCTACTTAACATCTGATCAAACAAATTAATTACCATTACATTTGGGCATTCAGAAGATGGTACCACCACTTACCCTGCGAAATAATACCCTAAGGGCCGCATAAGTTCTAGGGCTGTTGTAAGGATCAGGGGCATAAGGGATGTAAAACACTTTGTAGATTGTGCAGCGCTATATAAATGTCATCTGCTGTTTTTATCATCATTTATTCCCTCCTTGTCCAGGTATTTAAAGAGACCTGTTTGTGTGTTCAAAGCATGAATTTAAGGGCCCTCTGCCTATGGCTCTCAGCTTGGAGTACTGAACTACAACCAAGCCCTCCATGAAGTTCTACTTCTCAGCAATAAAAATTCAGCAAACATTTCTGAGTTTTTTAGTTTTTTTAGCATAGCTATCAGGTCTTACTTTTTAATTTTAATTTTTTGTATGAAATTGAATTTTTAAATCTCATTATGGGTAACAGGAAGTATCATAGTGGGAAGGGTGTGGCCATAGTGGATGGCCAAACCAAAGAGGTCTTCCCTCCCTTTTCCCCCTATTCTGTCCTCCTCAGAAATGCTCCTAGAAGCTGCTGCAGAACCAGGTAGCCCTCTTGACCTATGGAGGAGGCTGATTGGCCCATTCTTAAACCTGGGAATGTAATAGGTGTCCATTCACTCCCAGGACAATAAACTCAGTCCCACAGATATTTGAGACCTCTGACAACAGTTTTATTTTTTCATATCAAGAACTATACAGTCTCCATGTGAAAACATCTAAGGATTAAATGTAGCCATGTCCAGTGTATACAGCTTCTCTAGAGCCAATATTTATTATAATAAAAATACTTTCCACCCTGAAATTGAGGTACACATTATTTCACATTAGATTCATTTGTACATCTTCATAGTTAAATAGCTTTTTTAATGCCAATATGTTTCTTTCCTCTTTTAAAATATTCTCTTTGCCTTTCACCATAGCCTAAAAAGCAAGTTTGTTTGATTTTTTTAAGTGTCAGGAAAGGCAGTTGAGTCAGTTCTGAATGATGGGCATGACATTTTTTAAAGGGGAGAGCTGAATTTATTATAAATCAAAAAGCAACATTTACTACAATAGTGGACATCCGGCCAACTTGAGATTTGTCTCATTCATAGCACAGTCTACACTTTACTGCAGCCTTTTATACAGCATTGAAAACTTTGTGCCGCATCCCTGCCCCCATCAGCATGTTCTATGTGCCAACAGCTAGCTAACCGTCCAGTGGGCCAGCAGAGAAAAGAATGCCTTTGGGTGTTCACAGCCTGAAGTATGGCTCCAACCAGATAACCCAGAAGGGGTGGCCAGTTATGCAGCTAAGCTGGTCTCTCTGCTATGCCATAAGAAAATTTGTATTCAGAAAAATGAATGAGTCATTAACAGTGTAGTTCACATTTATATTGCAGTTTAATAAGTACTTTCCTCACACTAGTCTTGTGGAAGTGTTATTTCTCACTTATATATGAGAAAACTAAAGCTCAGAGGTTAAAATGATATGGTGCAAATTCAGGCAGGTAGTAAGCATTAGGAACTCAGCAGCTTGGGTTCAACAGGCCTGCTTAAACCTGGGTTTGCTGATTCTTCATCCAGTGCTCCTTCTCCTAGAACACAGTTAAGCTGCTTAACGTCTTGTAGCTGTTAGGATCAACATAAGCAGCAGTATCAATGTGCTAAAGCACAAGAGTTGTCAAAGTTCATTACCTGACTTGGCAAACCTGTGCTATATTTATCTAAAATATGAATGTGAACTCATTGATTGGTTTGGAGGCATTCTGAGGAAATTAGAATTTCATTTGGTCTAAAAACACTTTAAAGCTTGTAAAAGTAGATACATGCCACCACTTCTGCTTGCAGGTTGACATCACAACCTTATTACTCCCTAGCTTCATTGCGAGGCCTCTCTGTTCTACTCAAGTCCTTTCTATGGTGATGACAAGTATAAAGGTGAATTGGCAAGTAGGAGATACAGGTCACAGCTGTCGTCTGTCCTCAGCAGAGTCTGGAAGGCCTTGGACTTTGCTGCATTTCGGCTGCTTCCCTTAGAGCAGAGCAGGAGCTTGGGGGAGGTGTCCAGTGGAGAGGAGAGGTAAATCCTCAAGGCCAGTTCCTTCAGGAAATCCCAACTCGTGCCAAGATCATTCTGCTCTTCTCAGAGAAGAAATGAAACTGGAGATGGGAGGAAGGAAAAAAGGAATGATGGAGCGCAGGAAATAAGAAAAAGTACATTTGCAGAAAAAGTTGGAGAAGCATTGGGATATTGGAAATCTAGAGCCTGGAGAGAGAGGAAAAAGATGAGGAACAGAAGGATCAAAGTTAGAAAAGACAGGGATTTATGTCTGTAGGACCCTAATTGCAATTTATTTTATAAAGGGAATTTGTTCAGAAAAGAGATTTTTTTTTCCCCCCATTGTCAATCATAGCAGTGCACACACTCAGTTCTTGGTCACTGTAAATGTGATCTCTAAATAATGAAGAAAACTGCCCTTTATTAATTTTGGAGTCAGGCCCATCAGTCTTCCTATTGTTCACCTGTTGTTGAGACTAGAAGTCTTTTAACAAAATGAAACATAATGAAATGAAAGGCATGAAGAAATCTGAATTTCCTCCCCTCCAAAAAAGTCTGGGTACCAGAGAAGACAGTAGTTGGGAGAGGCACCCTAAACTTGGTGGAACAGATGACCTTCTCTTGACTGTGCTTCCCACAGATTTGCCATTGATCTTAACAATTGTATCCATTTTTTTCCTTATCCTTATAATTTCTAACATGACAAAGCCCAATCAAGACTGCTTTAGAAGTTGTGCAGGATGCCCCTTCTCTTAGAGAAGTCAGTGATTCTTATTTAGAATTAAGAAATATGAAAAATAGCAGTTCTTACCCTTCAAGGGCTTGTGGTATAGTAGGGAATAAGATGTGTACCTAGAGAATTGTAATACAAAGTAGAAATGGATAATTTCATGGAAGAGGTTAATAGAGAGGGATGAAAGATTTGGGGAGGGAGGAGTCACTTGAAATGGATGTATCTGGAAAGCCTTCATGGAAGATGTGGCCTCTGAGCTGACCTCTTGAAGAAGGATTTTAATGGTTGGAGATCTGAAAGGAAGTCACTTTTAGCTGTTGGGGAAAATAAACGAGTATAATAAACTCTTTGGAACAATGGGGCCACACATAACATACAACTAAAAACCATCAACTATTATGATAAATTAAAGAAAAACAACTGACTAAGAATGTCTTTTGTTATCAGAAAATTAGTACATTGTGCTTCTTTTGACACTTTCACTTCCTACCTTTCCCTTTCAGAACAGCAGTTAGCCTTGGGAGCAAGAGAGTAATCACAGTACATTCTGCCTTATCCAGTGCTACATAACACTTTTGTTATTGGACATTAAATTATGCACAAGAGAGAATTCTTGTTTTGGTTAAAGTAAAACCGTCTGAGTTGGATTACATAGCTCCTGGGATTCCTTCAGTTTTGAGCTGGTGATTCCATTCATTAAATAAATAATGAGATGAAGCTGAGATTTTACACGAGGCACAATCTAGTAGCGTGCTGATTGTCGTTGGGTGTCAGCTGCAACGCACAAGGTATTGCCCTTGTGTATAAAGATGATAATGCTGCCCCTCTTTCACTGCAACACCATATACACTTCTGCCAGTGATGGAGACGAGTTTGTGCTTCTCTGTAGAGGCCCACAGGCCAGTGGGACTCTGACCCTGATGGCTGAGCAAGCCCTCTCAGGTGTTTGTGGCCGGGTCTTCCATCCATAGCTCTGGTCCACTTCTCCTTTACTTCCATTACTAGCGGGCTGTTGTTGTTGTGTTGGGCCAGGTAATAACAACTGAATTTATATACAACCTCAAGGTTTGTCAAGCTCCCTACCTCTATTATTTCATTGGATCTTCACAATCCTGTGACGAAGGTGGTCCAATTTTGGAAGGAAGGGGAGCTTGGTCTATTCCTGTGATTTCGTCCGCGTGGGAAACTCCCAGTGTGGAAACTGCTTCTACCAGGGCACACCAGCAAGTCACCTGTAACATAGCCGTAGAGAGTGAAGTCACTTACTAGTAATTACGCTGCTGCCAAATGCCAGA
Source organism: Pseudocheirus occidentalis (assembly GCA_028646575.1). Classification (NCBI taxonomy): domain Eukaryota; kingdom Metazoa; phylum Chordata; class Mammalia; order Diprotodontia; family Pseudocheiridae; genus Pseudocheirus; species Pseudocheirus occidentalis. The sequence continues at coordinate 51,291,343 of CM053594.1, forward strand.
GGCAAGACTTTAACCCAGGTTCTCCTGACCTAATGGCTGGCACTCTGTCCGCTACACTCAGCTGCTTCTACTACATAGGCAGATGAGGAAACTGCAGTTATTACTTGCTTTTGGCCACCAGAGATGAGACCTAACCCTGGGACATAAGGTCTTGCATTGAGATCTGTTAGGAGACTTCAGCAGGTGTTTTCCAACCCTTCATTTTTAAAGATGGGTTAACTGAGGCCCAGAGAAGTTAAATTGCCTTGTTCAAGGTCACATAGTTTTCATGTGACTAAGCCAGGAGTCAAACCTAGGACCTCTGATGCAGATCCATCCTTTCATGACTCTTGAATACTGACACTTTCTGACACCTTTGCTCCACTACTGGGACAGAGAGAAGGAAGCTTAATGACCAGTTGTCAGGTGGAAGGGGAAATAATACTGCTTTGGGAGTTCCAAGATAGTGCTTTTATTCCTGGCTCTTTTTTTTTTTTCCTCCATGTGTGACATTAGGTAAATCTGTCAAGCTCTCTTGGCTTAGTTTTCTTTATTTCTAAAATTGAATTGGACTATATGATCTCTAAGGCCCTGGGATCCTGAAAATGTTAGTGCTGGAAGGGAGCCTTAGAGCATATATTTAACTGAGAATCAGAATTGGGAGGGACCTTAGACCAGAGAACATCAGAAATGAAATAAACTTGGGAATGTAGTGTATTTGAGTGAGCTGGACCCTTAAAGACTGTCAAATCTTTTTTTCTCTGAACCCCAGAGAAGGAAATAAAAGCTTTGCCTAAACCATACTAATTAATGAGAGAACCAGGCAGTCTTTTTGACACCCAGTTCATCTGTCATGCTGCCTCCCATTCACTGTTAACTTGGACATCAAGAAGAAAATATTTTAGGTTTTTCCCCCCAGATTGAACAGGTATTTATTAAGCACCTACTACTATGTTCAAGGTGCTATATATGACACTAAAAATACAAAGTGAAAAAAAAATAAGTCTTTACTATCAGGAAATTTACATTCTTTGGTATAATGAAGTGATAACTAAAAAAAAATAACACCGGTTGTGCCCTGCTTATTAAAAGCCCTTGGACTGCCCCACCTTCAAAGGAAGTTCTCTTATTCTTCAAATTATGCAGTCACCAGGAAGCCAGAGTGATAGAAGAAAAACAAGGGAATTTCAGACTGAGTGGGGCTCATTGGACTTTTCTGAAGAGCTACCACAGATATTATAAAACTAACATTCACATGTAATTAACCCTGTCTACCTACATCATATAGAAACTAAATTTTGTTTTCAACTGCTAATAAAAATCCGTTCTCTTAGTGTCTTTCTCTTTGATCAGAATTTTTGCTGCTCAGATTGCAATGTCTTCTTCACTAATCTTGCAGCACTAAAAATGAATACTTTTTAAACATTTCTGGTTATATAACCTTTTTAAAAAAATGACTGCCTCTAATTTTTAATTCTCTTGTCAAAAACATTAACAGAAGTCATCCTACATTTAATTTGCTTTTCTTATTCTCAAACAATCATGAAAATGGAGTTGAACGACTTTATTTTAAAAGTTCCTGAGGGAAGATAGTACTACTGAACTCCTTTGGTGATTACATAAGTTAAAAACATATTAGATGACTTCTACCATCATTCCAAAAAAGGGGGAAAGGGCTTCATGGGGAAAAGGAATCCAGGGCTTTCCAACTCGGGGCTTTGCTTTTTCCGTGGTAAGTAACCTATATATTTTTTCTCCTTTTTTTCTCCTAAACTTTCCAGGTAAAAGTACACCTGTAAGCCAGCTCGGGTCTGCAGATTTTTCCAAACCCCCTGATCCATTCCAGCCATTTGGGGCTGACAGCAGTGACCCGTTTCAAAATAAAAAGGGTTTTGGGGACCCATTTAGTGGAAACGATCCATTTGCTCCCTCCTCTTCAACTCAAACTCCTAAAGACTCTTCCTTGGGGTTTGCAGACTTCAGCTCTGTAAGTTACGTTCATTGTCTCTGAGCCAACCACTTTCCGCTCCTCGCTTGCAGCAATCTTTTGGGTTTTTTATTTTTTAAACTGCAAACCCGCTGTCCACTGGCTTGTGTCTCTTAGTACCTCATGCTGTTCTCATCATTATCCTGTATTTCTATTTCTGTAAAAAAAAAATGCTAATAAAAATGGTTGTGAATTTGACACTACTTTAAAGGGGCATGTCTACTATCCAGTAGGGTGGAAAAACAGGCCTTTTCATGTTCTTGGTTGTAGCCTCTTTATATTGTTTTGTCGCATGAAAGGCCACTTTGTATTTGAGTTTTGAGAGCCAAGATATAAAACCCTTCAGAAGTTTTCAGATTTTCAGTTCAATAAACGTATTATCAAGCACCTGCTATGTGCCCAGCACTGTGCTAAGCACAATTGAAATATATATATTGGGGTTTTCTGTCCCCTGGAAATTTCTATAGCAAAGAGATTTCAGTTGTTTGTAGAAAAATTCTGACAGTCCTTTCACAGTGTATTCTGTACTACCAGTATGAATTATGAAGACCTGAACCATGAAATGTTGATTAGTGAAAAATGATTAGTATTCATATTAGCATCAAAAGTTATCTGTTACATCAAAAACAGAAACCATTTACAAAAAACATTCTAGGACCTTCTTAGGAAATTATTACTAGAACATCCATATTATATTTTATCAAGGAATCTCAAAGGGTCTTTGAACAAAAATAAGTGCCTTTTAAGAAATAAATGCCAGTTTTCAAAGTCTGACTGTTTTAAGCATGGATGGAGAAAATATTTAGGGTTTTAAAACTTTGTACAAGTTAGTCAAGTGAATTTTCACTACCTATTCTTGGACAACAAAATTTCTTCTTTATGGAGCTTTGGGCTTTTTTTCTTCCACACATTAAAATGGACTTGATGATATGTTGCTCTGTTATTTAGTCTGGTAGAAAAAACCCCAAACCCTCATACATTAGTTTTTCAAGGATCCATCATCTCATCCTTGCTGGTGCTCCCCTCTTCCAACATGGATGGCAAATCTTAGGAATCATCCTTATGAAAATGTTTAGCTACTTCTTATGGCCAAAAATGGTCATTTTGGGGGGGGTGGGGGGGCTCCAGGACTCTGCTTATTCTCCCAACATAAGTAGGCTGGTCCTTGGGGAACAGATATATAGTACTGTGCTCTTAGTCTGTCCAGCTTCCTAGAACCAGCTGGAGCTCATGGTGCAGAGCTCAGGGTCTTTTCCTTGCCATGTTGAAGTATCAGAGGCAGACTTCAGCAACCTATACTTGTGAATTGTAAAGCAACACGCTTGGTCATTAGTTGTGAAATGTGTGATGTAGAGATGTTTGACTCATGGACTATCTATTTTTTAGACACATTTTGTTGGCATATTAGTGCACAATAAACACTCAGTTCATTTTAAAAAACCAGATGTGTTTAGGTAAAGTATACCATACATTATCTTTTTCTTAGTGTATTTGAGGTACTTAAGCTACTGAAATCATCAGAGCATTTGGCATTCTGTAAATATTTTATAACTTGAGTTAGTTAAATCCTGTCTGATTGGTGCTTACTTAAACTCTTGTGAATGTATGCAAAATGGTGACATTGTTAATAAAAGTCAGAAACAAAACTGCTTTATCTATAGTTTCTTGACTAGCACTTAATTTCTTATAGATTCTTTAAAAAAAGAAAGAAAGAAAGAAACAGATATTCATTACCCCAAGAACATTCTTGGATAGTGGAGAGGGTAAGTTGAGTTCTGTGGTAATTTGAGGCAAATGACTGATCTCTATAAACAATGTAGTTGTACGTCCTTCTTTTGGTTGTTGTTCATCTTTGGAAAGCCCAAAGATCCCTAAATATCCCAGTATCCATTGGTTCAATATTTCTCCATTTTGACTAGTGCCCTCTTTTGGCCTGTCCAGAATAGTTGTTAAAGTAAACAAGAAGCAATCTTGTTAACCAATCATCTTTATTTTGAGGAAGGGAGCCTGATCCTACCCAGTGGGTTTACAAACCACACTGTTTACTGCTAACAGTTGCCTTTCCATCTTTAAACACTCATTTTTTTTCCAGAGGGAATCATCAACTAGCAGACTCAGCCCATGGACATTGGGAGAGATGATTTGGTCTACTGGTGTGGTTTGGTTTTGATTTGTTTTTTTCCCATTCAGTTGTGCCATAATCTCAAAAGATTCCAAAATGTTTGCTTTTCAAATGTAGTCTTTTTCTCTAAATGTTAGCAAATTTCTTTATACTTTGGAGGGACTTGTCGTTCAAGAGGACCTGAGGACTCTTTTCTTTTCAGTAGTATTCCAGGCTGGAGCATTTAATCTGCTGCGCCGATTGTAGCCAAGCGCGCAGTGATTCTTCAAAGTCATGTCCATTTATAAAACGATGGAGGCCAAATGACTGTAATAGCTTATATCTTCAGCCCTTTATGGCTTCTTTTCTTTTTATTTTTTTTAATGGTTTTATTGAGTTTTTTTTTAAACATTAAAAAAATTCTTTTGTTATTTCAAGCACAAGAAATGATGGCTAAGCTAACAGTAGTCATTCAACACATTGAAAGTGTGGCTTCTTTTGGAATTGATGTTCATTGGATAAAATGTTAAACATTTTGCTTTTTGCCTGAAAGGAACATGGTAAATGCTTCAGTTCGGTAAATTTAAACTTTTGTTTTTCCATTCATGATGCCCCATTTGGTTTCCCCTCCCCACTCCCGCCCCCAACTAAGATGTTTGCTTTAGTTCAGCTACTTTTAAATACTCTGAATGTATAAGTGATCTGATCTTTACCAGTAGAATGTTTGTTCTAGGAACAGTTGCTGGTGTTATTTACTTTGATTTTTAGTAGGTAAAATATCATCTGTGTTTGGTATTTCTTTAAAAAAAAAAAAGACTTAAAAAAATACGTGTTAGAAAGGAAGATCTGTGGTTTGGTAACAATGGCCCTTTCCCAGAAGTCTGCTTTTGGAGGAGAGGAAATGGCAGATTGGCTACGTTGTCTGTACCATTATTGACAGTTGGATAACATTTCATTCTCTGAATGACTGATTTATTTGGGAAAAAAACCATTTTTACATACTGTCTCATAGTAAGGAAGCTAGTAAACTATTATTTACCTGCTGCAGTGGTGATTCTGATGAAAGAGACAGTATGATAGTGTGGAAATAAGTAACCTAGGACTGAGAGTCAGGAAACCAGAGTTCTTAGTCCTGGCTGCCACAAACTGGCCATATGACTGTGACCAAGTCATTTTACTTCTCTGGGCCTCCTTCTCCTTATCTGTAAAATGAGAGAATTCAACAGTTTGATCACTTGGTTCCTTTCAAGCTCTAATGGTCTATGGCTATGGACCATCTCTAAAAATGTTGCTTAATCCTGGTAGTAAAGGAACTTTATTTTAACTAAGTGTGTTATATTTTGGTGACTGGGCTGCCAGAATTGGTGCCTTGTAATAAAAGACAACCAGATAATATATTTTAGATAATTCCTTAGCAGCTTGAATTCTGCATGCAAGGAGCTAGATATGTATTTTCTTGGTGGCCTGGACTCAATCTTTTAACTAGATGTATCAAGATCTTCCCAAATGTAAGGGTCAAATCTGACAAATCCATGGGATGCTCTGTTGTGTGTGGATAGTGGTTACCTGTGCTAAACCAGTGGTGCCTACTCTATGTCACTTCTTAGGTTTAAAGCACGTAATCGAAATCTGCAACCCTGTCAATGGGAAACTTTTCTTTGGTCTTCCAAAATATAGTAGATCTTTCTTGAGTGGGTGCAAATCACAAACTGGGAGTCTTCATTTTAAGGGGTAAGGGTCACCTTTGGTCTGTGGATGGTCATTCACTGAAACAGTTTGCAGTTGTGATGATGATGATAGATGTGTTTGAATTAAAAATGAATTCTCCTAAAATGTCATGCCATGTGATCAACTCTGAAAGCAAAGTCAGGAATATAGTATGACCTGGTGGAGAGGGTAAGTGACTGGAAATTAGAATATCAGGAGTCTTAGTTCTGGCCTTGCCCCTAACCTGCTCTGACCCCTTAGGCAAGTCTCCTTCTCTACCCCTCAACTTTTCTCATTTGTAAAATTAGGGACTTGGGAGCTAGGTTGAATGAAGTCAATAAGCTTTTATTGAACGCCTACTGTATCCCTTCCAAGTCTGAGCTTCAGTGGGTCCCTGCCAAAATTAGCTCCACCTCTTAGCAAAGATCACTGGCACCTAGAGCAATTCAGTTTACTTCTGCAGTACTCATCTTTTCTTACACACCATACAACATTTGCTAAGTTTCAAGGAATTAGCAAACATCTAAAGAGTATTTAGATTAAATTTGTCGTATATAAGAGAGAGAGAGAGAGAGAGAAAGAATGGGGGGGGGATCTAGTTTGCAAAGCACTGTGGTGGGTGATATGGGGCACAGAAAGATGCAGGAGGGTATAAGCAGGAAAGTTACTGTTGCTTTCTTATGCAGGGAGTTCCTACAAGGGAATGAGCCTTCTCTTTAATATCTACTCTGTGCACACCTAACAAATAGGGATTTGGAGGACTCTTGAGTGGAATGAAGGATTGAGGCCAACTGCTACTATAAATTTTGGAAACATTTATACAAGGTGTTCCAAAAGTCGTGAAAGCTCGAAACCAAGACTTTGGGACACCTTCAGTTGATCTGGCCTCAGAGAGATGGGATCTTTAAACTCTTCCTTATGGTGATAAGAATACTCAGGGAATTGAAGGTAAATCCTACTTAGCTAAATGTTGTTTTATGGAATGGCACAGTCAAGTTAGAGAAAGTAGTATAACTTACAATTAAATGATGAACATACTGTGGGCTGTCAGGGCAAATGGAAGCATAAACTTCTTGTCCCTACTCTGCCACTAAATTTCTGTGTAGCCTTGGGCAATTTACTTCCTCTTTTGGTATTCCGTGTGTCTCTCTGTAAGAGGATTGGATCTCTAAAGGCCCTTCTGGTTCTGACATTCTATGATTATGGCCATGATAATTGTATTTATGGGGTGGGGGTATAGATAGGTTTTACTTCATTTTAAAATATGTCAATATATTTTGTTTTTATATCACTTTAATTTCTCAATTCATACTTGTTCCTCCTCCCTTACTCAGAGTGAAAAAAGAATGGGCAGAAAAACCCTTCCACAAAACTTAACGCATCAGCCAGGTCTGACAGTATGTACAGTGTTCCATGGGGTGTTTATTTTAAATAGAAAAGTTAACACTGGATCATTTGTTATCACCCACCTCTATAACCATTTTTACTTTGGAAAGAGATCATTCAATGCCATAACACAAGACAAGTCAGATTTCAAGTTTGTTTTGAATAAAACCTCAGGGATTGTTTTTAATTTTTATTTTAAAGAACTCAAGCCTTTAAAAAAAATGCCAGGTGCAATTCAGTGAAATTATACTCCAGGTTGTTGACTTTGTAACAATTCATTTTAATCCTTGAAACTTAGCAGTGAATTAGGAAGAACTTTATGGTGGTAGTATTTTTTGCTGCACCTGAAAGCATTCATAGACATCTTTAATTTGGAAACTCACATGTTCATTTTATGTCTTTGAATCGATCATTTGAATTTTGCTCCTGTTTGCAAGAGAGATGACTTTTTAAAAAATGTGCCTGTATAGCAGTATATATTCTTCTTACCTTCGATACCATAGCATAGCATCAAACTGGACTACAGATTTTTATGAAAAGAGGCCCTGAAACAATACTTAATATGGACCAGCATTCCTGAGTGTAGTTAAGATGCCACTTTGCAATATATCCGTGTGCTCCTGTCCTTATCTGTTTCATTACTTTGCAGTAAATGGGGCTTCTGGTTTGGCGAAGGGTCAGCCCAGTGGAGAAAATATTGGCAGCAATTTGGGAGATTCCTTTTCTGAAGCTATTTGTTGGCATGAGATTGAGGCCTCAAAGAATGTCAGCCTGAAAAGTTGTTGGCTTGGTGGGGGAATTCAATGCCCTATCACAGAGAAAGGAGATGAAAGGGGGTGTGAGTGTCTGGTTCTAAACCCCACACTGTAACTTCAGTCATTGATGCTCCTCCAGCTTGACCAGCAGTACTCCTTAATGAAAATGGTTATACTCTGTGTCACCCATGCTTCCAGCTAGCATTTGCTAATAAAAGCTAGGTTTCCTCTGCACTGCAAATGCTTCTTTTTCTCTTTCTCTCTCCCTCCCTCTCCCCCTCCCAGCATTTGACTTTCACCATCTTGCATATCTGCTTTATGGGACCATCAAGAAATGTCTCTGGAGTTTATTAACCAAAGTTCCATTTTTATTTTTTAGTTTGGAAATGAGGAGCAGCAGCTGGCATGGGCCAAGCGCGAGAGTGAGAGAGCAGAGCAGGAGAGACTAGCTCGGTTACGAAGACAAGAACAGGAAGACCTTGAATTGGCCATTGCACTCAGTAAGGCGGACATGGCAGATTCTTAGAGGCAGGTCTTCAGTAACCACACAATCAAGGCAAAAACTGTACACAATCCCACAAAACAAAACCGGGGGCTTTTTAGCCAGAGCACACAAACCCCTGTTTTCTGTGGTCACCTAATCTCAGCCACTCTTAAGCCAGAGCCTCTGTAGACTGGCTGGCCCTAGAAACCTGGACTCAGTACGGCTTTGTCAAGTGTCAAATCCACTGCAAACACTGTACCATCCCTTCTCCATTAAGGTTCCTGCGTGTAAGAATCGTCACCCAGGACTGCAAGGTGCTTCCCGAAAGCCAAGCTTCTCTGTGACGTGGACGACGTAACATACGCTGCTGCCGCTGCACTTGTCAGTCTGGCCTCAGTCATGTGAAATCCATTGCCGCTGCCGAGGCCCGTGCTATGAGTAAGGCCATCCTAGTCCTCAGTGGAGGAGGTTAATCCGAAAGGGAATTGTGCTCTTTTCCCTCACACCTCTGTATTCATAGGATACAATCAAATATAAAATACTCCAGAGCAAAACATCATTTGGAGGGCAGAGCCTTTCTCAGATACAGGTATCCCACCCCTCTCCCCACCTAGCCTCATTTATTGGTTCTACTAAAATACAAGACAATATTTAAACAAAGCGTCACAAGGGATAATTAATTAGGAACAATGTCGTTAGTGGGCATTTATCTGAATGATGTTATGGCAGGGTTTCGTGACATGATGGTGGGGTTCGACTGCCATCTAGCAATGACGTTATTGCAGATGTCATTGACTGAAATAATGTGATGTGGGGTATGCCTGTATTCCTTTTATATCAGTGAGATGTGACTTAGGAGATAGAAAACTCTGATTATGTATGCATTAGTTGTATAAAAAATTAAGTTTGAATGATTAATATAAAATATTTTGAATACAAAAACATGAGAATTGTTTTTTATTATTTAAGCATTGCATAAAAAATTAATATTTCTATGTGATATTTTAGTTTGATCCTGATACGGTAGGTTAGAAAAACTTCTCTTTATACCCTGCCTTTCCAAATCATGAGATTTTTAGGAATCCCTAAATGCCGAATGAATCCCTAAATGAAGCCAAATTTCAAGAATTTTTTCCCCATAGAATATACAGTTATGAAAATTCACGGTATTGTTGCTCTAGGTAAAAGAGAAAAACTTTTTCATCTAATTGGCTAAGACTACATCTGTACCACCTTTTATGTAGGGCAGGCAAAATACTCTAGAAGAAACAACCTTCCTAGCTCATACTCCAGACGCACAAAAATTTCTCCCAAGTAATCATTTAGGGCGCTGCTGAATTCCCGTAATTGGTTTGTTTGTTCTTTTAATTCTAGTAGGGTAGGCCATCTGTGATCTCATCTGTATTTCCAAGTGCTTTCTCTCTTTGTTTTCCTATTACTCGGTAGGCTGAACATTTCAGGTTAGTTATCAACTAAAGAAAATCAATGTTTCTACATTTCTGCTGCCAAACCATTTCAAAAATTTGACTGTGGCCTTGATAGTCTGAGGCTACATCAGATTATCAAGCTATTACCCGGAGTAACATGATGAGGTACTGGTCGAACATTTGAATGTGTGGAAGTGGCAGACAGGGAGTGTTGTGGGCTGTCAGGTTCTCTCACACACATTGTGTTTGGCTTTACAATGTAATGAACACTTTGTCTCTCCATGACTCCTTTTCTCGAGTCAGGCAACCATTTCAGAGCCTGTGTTTCTTGGAAAGCTGAAGGACTCTTAAAACTTCCATTGTCCTTTCCTATCCTTTGAGGATTAAGGTTAACATTAGATGATAAAAGGCATAGAAATTACTTGTCTGCTAGGTTGCCTGAGAGCTCATTAGAGCCTGGAGTATGTTTGGACGTGGGTGTCTCACTGTGTCATGGTCTTTGTCTTTCCTTTTACAGTGAGTAGATGGAGTAACACTCCATATTTCAGCTGTGTGTTAGTGAATGCATTGTCACAGGTAGGAAAGAATTCAGATAGCTGTAATTTTTTAATATATGAACTGCTTTTTTTTTTCCCCAGGAGAAGTAGTTTTGTTCTCCCTGGCTTGTGTCAGGACAGTGTGTACAACTGGAAATGTACCATAAGTGGAGATTTACATCCCAGACTTCAGGAGGTTGTCATTGATAACTAGGACCAGCTATCCTCTGGTGGTCCCTCCTCCCTTAGCGGAAGATACATTAAATTTCTACTAAATGAGAGGAGTAAAATGTGGTCACCAAGGGGAGGAGAGATTCCTTCATTTTAAGTCTTGTGGCCTCATTTTGCATGTTTGACTTGTGTAAGCAATAACAAACCACCATGGAGCATGACCCTGTGCTCAGGGAAGGCTACTGGACCTGCTGACTTCCATAGTCACAGTAAAGTGCATTCTAGAGAAAAAGAGTTACCAGGTGGTTTCTAAACTTCAGGATAGTTTATGAGTCTTCCATCACAGTCAAGAATTCAGGTTAAATATTTTGTCTCTAAGACTTGTGCTCTTGCTGTACATCATGTGGAAGTCATTGTGTATTAGCAGAGTAAAATCAAAGCCAGCTATCAGAAATTGGAGGTGAATTTTCACTCATCTTCCATTGGTAAAAGGACACCTTGTCCTGTTGATCTGATGTACCTTCTGATGTTATTATAGTCTTAGGCCAGTTGCAATATCCCTTTAATATTTCTTAATTTTGCTTGCCTTATAAAGATACGTTCTTGAAATGTCTTGCCTAAGACTGAAATTTCTGGACTCCAAAAGAGTCAGGGACTGGCTTAGGGTCACACAGGTAGTAATCAGCAGAGCTAGAACTTGCCCTCACATCCTTCAATCTCGTGCTCTGTCCATCCATGACATAGGCCCTTTTTCCTCTGTAGCACTTGCTGGTGTCCCCCCTAGGGTGATTCCTAATCACCAGGGCAGTCTGGCCCACAGCATGGCTCTCCAGCCATGTGGTGTCCAGTCCTTCCTAAAACTGAGGGGGAGCTTTCTAAGCCAGAGTAATGGAAAGTGATGGGTTAGCAGCCCGAGAGGTTCTTCACCCATCCCTCTCCCACTTCCACCTCTCTAATAATCCTTCTTCCATAGCAGTATCCTCTGCTTCTTAGGGAGCAGAAAATGTTCTTGTGTTTTTGGAAGGCAATATAAAGTAACAAGCCGGAGGTACAATTGTTTTCAGATTGCCTGGCTAAATTACTAAAGAAGAAAAGTAAGGAGACAGTCATTTGTTGGGGGTGCTCTATAGGAAAGCCTTGCTTCAGTTAGGGCTTGCATGTGATGCTCTCTGAGACTCCTTACAATAGTCAAGTTCTCTCACACACATTGCATTTGGCTTTACAATGTAGTGAGGACTTTTTCCTCTCCATGACTTTTATCTCAAAGCCGGCAACTAACCAATACTTATTAAATACCTACTGTGTGCCAGGCATTGTGCTTAGCAATGGGAATATGGGCACAAAGAATGAAGCTTTTCAGTGAACTTACATTATAATGGAGTTTTCAAGTGTTTGAATCCAGGCTTCGATGTGGAAGAAGGATTAGATTTCGTAGATTTTAGTACCTTAGAGCTGGAAGGTACTTGGGAGGCCATCTAGTACAACCCAGATCTTGACCAAAAAAAAAAATCTCCCTCTAAACCATACTAGAGAAGTGGAGATTTAGTCATTGAATAAAACTCAGAGCTCTAATAAGAGAGAACCCACTAGCTCTCAAGGCTGTCCATCCCACTTTGAGAAGGTTGTGATTATTAGGAAGATAAGACTGACTGCCCGTCCCATTACTGGTTTTACCCTCTTGGGGTCAAATGTGACAATCTAATCCTTCTTCCACAAGTATCAGAAGACAGCTCTTCCCCTTTCCTTCAGAAAACTCTCTGCCCCCATTCCAAGTCTTCTCCAAACTAAACATTCCTAATTCTTATGACTAACCCTCATAGAACACAAACTCAAGGCCCTTCGTTATCCTGATTGTCTTCCTCTGGAAGCTTTCCAGGTCAGCAGTGACCTTCTTGAAATGTAGCACCCGTATGATCTGAGTAGGGCAGTGGGACTGCCACCTCCTCTAGTCTTGGGTCAGTTTGTTTGGCTGCAGAGGACAGAACCAAGAGCAAAGTTGCAGAGGGGTAGATAGTTTGATAGGAGGACAGATGTTCTAATGCCATCCCAAAAGCTTTTCAAGTGAAGTTTGGATGATGGGAATGAGGTAGGAAGGGGTTCTTCAGTCCACATTGAAACAGGTGGCCATGAAGGTATCTTACAACCTGTTTGACCTTGGGCAAATCACTTAAACCCTCTGGGCCTCAGTTTCCTTATCTGCTAAAAATGAAGGGTTTTAGAGTAGGGAAACTTCCAAGGTCCCTTCTAGCCCTTAAGTCTTCAATCAGTGTTCCTCTGTGTATAAGAGATGTCTTGTCATTGGTACCCAGTAATCTTTTTGACTCTAGGGTCAATGGACTCCACATAATCTGTCTGCAGAAGCCTCCCTGGTGATAATTACTTGGATATCAGTGTTAGTCCAGACAAGGCAGCTCTTCTGAAATGCTTGTGGCCTAGGAAACAAGTGTGACAAAACAGTCTATTCCTTGTTGCCTTCAGAAAGGCAGCTCCCATTTCTAGAGAACTTCATGGCTTGTGAAGTTCTTTCCTGTGAAGGGGGTTAAGGCAAATATTATTATTGTCCCCGTTGTACAGTTGTGGAAACTGGAATATTGATAGATTGATTTGCCTGGGGTCATACAGCCAGTAAGGTCTGAACTTGAACTCAAACCCAGCCCTCTGACCAAAAGAACAGGACTTTTTCCATGTTGTTCAGCCTTTGACCAATGATGTTTAACTCCCTGTTTGGATGGTCAAATAGCACCATCAAAGCCAGTGTTTAAAGGACATTCTACTCTTGGAACAGCTATGGAAAACTATTTTTAAAACAGTACAGGAAATGTTGGGGAAACAAAGACCCTGACTCTCAAATAATAGAGTAAATATTTCTGTCACCTTATCAGATCATATCCCTCTGAACCCCGTGACCTCTTTCAGGATTTTTGCCACAAAAAATGGCTCAAAGTTGCACAAGCTGTATCATGCACTGTTGGAAATATCATAAAGGGAAACATTTGTGTAAATATGGAAATTTGATCATTATCACATTTTTCCAAAAGAAATTAAGGAATATGGTTTCTATTAGTCCTGTTTATTGATTTAATGGATTTTATAAATCATGTCCTTAGTTTGAGTGAGTTTTGACATTCCATGCTTTCCACACTTAAAACTTAAGTTTTCCTACACGTAAAACTGTACCTCTATGGCAGTCTTGTACCCTGGGAAATCTGATCATTTAACTGAAACCGTTCTCTGCAGAATTAACAATGACCTCTTAATTGACACATTTAATGGCTTTTTCTTAATCCTCATCATTTTTGGACTTTGACACTGTACCTTCTCCTATATACTCTCTTCTCTGTGGCTCTTCAAGATACTGCTTCCTTCCAATTCTCCTCCCATCTATTTAACCCCTCCTCAGTCTTCTTTGCTGCTTACCCATCCATGTGGTAGCCACTAACTAATGGAGGTCCCCTAAGATTCTGCCCTAGGTTCTTTTCTCTTTTTGCTCTCTGCTATCCCACTGAACTCTTTAGTTACCAAAGGTTCATTCACCATGTCTAGCAGATGATTCTCAAACCTAAAGATGTCACTAGTCTCTCTCCTAAGCTCCAGTCCCACTTCACAACTGGCCACTGGGCATTTTGGATTGGATGTCTCATAGGGATTTCAAGGTCAACATGTGTATTATAGATTTCATTATCTTTGCCCCCCGAACTGCCCCTTGAACTTTCTTGTAAGTGTTGAGGGCACCATCATCTTCCTAGTCACCCAATTTCAGATGAGTGTATATGTGTGTGTGTCTATGAATGTTTAATATAGATATGTTATACATGTGTGTGTATATGTGTGCAGGCATGCAATGTCCCTTTTTCTCTACTTACACAACCCCTACCCCAGTTGGGGCCCTCGTTGCTTCTCCCAGGCCTACAACAATAGCCCCACCTTAAGTCCCTCCAGTCCATCCATTCAGCTGCCAAAGAGATTTTTCCAAAGCCCAGTTCTGACCATGTCACCCTCCTGCTTAATTAAATGAACTCCATTGATTCCTTGTTTTCTCCACCATCAACTATGAAGCCCATATTTGGCATTTAAGCCCTTGCAGCCTGACCCCTTCCTCCCTTTTTAATATTCTTGCAGTTTGTGCCCCTCCATGCACTCCATGATGTAGCTACGCTGGCCTGTTTGCTGTTCCTCTCTCATTTCTGTGTTTTCACACCGACTATTCCTCGTCCCCTCTTACCTTGCCTTGGGTCTTAGTTTCCACATCTTCTTTCAAGACTTAGATCCCACCTTCTCTAAGACGACTTTCCCATTCCCCCAGCTGCTAAAGCTTCCCCTCTGAGATTAAGCTTCCATCCCTTTGGTACATCTCTTGTATGTGTCTATGTACCTAGTTATATATATGTAGTTTCCCCCATTAGCATGTGAGCACTTTGAGGGCATGGGCTATTTTTACCTTTCTTTGTACCCCGAGGGCTTCCCACAGTGCATGAAGCTGACTGACTGATTAAAGTCTTCCAGTGAGGTGGTAGCAGAGTGAGGAGCTAGAGCCGAGCTTGGCTGACTTCCAGGTCCATGTTCTTTCCATATACCACAGTGCTGTGGATATTAGTTGCTCAGAACCCTAAGGTCATATGTAGTGGGGCTTTCTGTGATGTTGGCTAAACTCTCTGTAGAGAAAACAAAGTGCATACACACTCTTCCTCCAAACTCCCTGTCAAGACTCTAGTAATTATTGTAATTATCATTCTACAAACAATATTTGCATCCAGATTCTCAAATAATAGCTGACATCTGTATAGTGCTAGTGTGGTGTGATTGACAGATGATGGGCTTGTAGTTAGAAAGGCTTATTAAGCCTGAGTTTCTGGCTTCAGTTTCTTCATCTTTAAAATGATAGTAGAACCTACTTCACAAGGTTATTGTGAAAATCAAAGATTATGTATGTAAGACATTTGGCAAACCTTCAAGTTCTATATGATTGCAGTAAAAATAGGGCTCAGCATAGAACAGAATCTGTGATTTCATTGGTATGGGGGCCTCCTAGTAAGGAAGGCATCTACCAGTGCAGGCCAGGAGCTCACTGAGAGGTCAAGGGACTTGCCCAGGGGCATCTAGTCAGAACGTGTTAGACATGAACAGTGAGGGGCTCTCTAGCTGTTACACCACACTGCCTGCAAATAAAAATCACATAATGAGATAATAACATTTAGATAAAATATAAATGTTGTTACAGTTATTATTGTATCATTATTCTATGATCTTTACAACACCCCTGTGAAGTACATAGTGCAAGTATTTTCATCTCCATTTTATAAATGAGAAAATTGAGACTCAGAGTGTTTTATGTGGCAGGACTTAGCTCAAACCCAGCCCCTCTGACCCCAAGTCCTTTGCTTTTCTCCCTCACCAAAATGCCTTGCAAACTCACAGAGAAGCACCTACTCCTGCATCTGTGTGACCTGTAGCCCTGTAGTTCTGTTCAGAAGAACTGGATGCAGGCCCACGGAAGGCAGGTCAGTGGGAGGGGGGGAGGAGGACGGGCACCACTGATGCCACAGGTTATAATTTCTAACCTTTGAGAATAATGATGGTGTGCCTGCTGTTTGGTCTCTTCCCTCCACCCCCTCATCACTTCTACTTTCCTCTACAGGCACTGGCACTGAGGAAGTATTTAGGGAGCCTGGATGAATCAGCCCCATACGTCAGCTTTTACCCCCTGTTCATCTTTCTTTTGTGTACTTGTGCATATTATGTATACAACCATAGGTATAACCTCTATGTGTGAATATACAGTGTGGATATAACATACATGTATGAATATAAGTAGATACATGTACAAGCAAAAGCACCATATGGAGAGTGGGCATCCCTAGAATGTAATGTCTTTAAAAGGAAAAAAATATATACATATATAAAGGTATAAACTGATAAACAACACCATTTTATAGGCTATATTCAGGTTTGGTACAAACCAGAATTGGGGGGCAAAGTTCAGCCTATATTTTGGTGTCTAAGTAGAGCTGTAAGCTTGGCATTAGGAAAGACCACTATTTAAATCTTTTCTCTTACTGATTAGCAAGATGTGGCCATGGACAAATCAGCTAACTTCTTTGTCCTTTGGTTTTCTTACCTGGAAAACAGGTCCTGCGATAGCTCTAGGTGCTACCTCAGATTGTCAGTGTAAATGAGTACTTTGTAAACTTTAAAGTAAGCTACTTATTGTTATTACACACGCGCACGCACACACATGCACACGCACATGCACACGCACACGCACGTGTACATGCACACACATATCACATACTAGTAAGTCATGTCAGTCATCATCCTGTAGTAGTATCTGAGACACTTCTAGCCTTTCATGCAGAAGGCTAGTCAAATCATTTCACAAAGCATACATATAGTCAAATAAATTCTTATTGCAGTAAAGCCATGTTGAGACTCACCAAAAGCAATAATGTAATACGAGAGGATAATATTTTCTTTTTTCTTTTTGGAGGACAATTGAGGTTAAGTGACTTGCCCAAAGTCACACGGCTAGTTTTTTGGGGGGTAAGTATCTGAGGCTGGATTTGAACTCAGGTCCTTCTGACTCCAGGACCAGTGCTCTATTCACTGTGCCATCTAGCCACCCTGAGGATAATATTTTCATAGATTGTGACATTTAATTAGATCCTTCAGCCCTCTCATTTTACAGATAGGTAAACTGAGGCCCAGAGAAGGAAAGGGACTTGCCACACAGATAATCTAGTGTAGAGCCAGTCTATCTTTGCAGCTCCGCCTGCCCTTATTTTGAAGACTGACTGTCTTGAGGTGTGAAGTTATGGATGCTTTGACGCGGGTCTGTGGGTCTGTGTTTTCCTTGCCGAATACCTTACTAAAGTCAAACACTGATCAAATTGGGAGAAGACTGGTAGTTATAACTCTTGCCCAGGGTCACAGAGCTTTCCTCTTCGGCACACCTACTTTCATGACTTCCTTCTTTTACAGTAGAACGGCTACATTCTGTTTTCACCATTCAAAATCTTAGGGAGGGACCCAGTATTTCAGTGTTATTGGTGTGGTAAATGATGGTCTGTCCCTTCATGGAGCCATCTGCCCTGACTGTTCTTCTAGGTGAAATCCATCCTGAGGCACTGAAGCTTGGTTCAAGGGTGTACTTTGGGCTTTAAGCTCCATAGAGAAGACTGTCGTCCTCCAAATTTAATTGTCTTAATTAGGCAAAAATACAAACTCACCAAATCTCTTATCTCCAAAGAGTTATCCTTATTTATTTCTCTTATAATAGTTTTCATATATTACTCCTGCCACCAGGACTATTTCTATATTGCTAGAATAATGCAATTTGGCCCAAATTGGGACATAATTTTCTCTTTCCCTAGAAAAGATATTTGAGAAGAGTGGGGTATATAGTGAGAAGAGCACTGGATCTGGAGTTTAAAAAAGCAACAACAAAAATATTTTAAAAGACTGGGGTTTGTGTCCTGGATCTGGCTTACTATGTGAAGATAAGTGAGTCACTTTCCTCTGTGGGCCTCAGTTGTCTCAGTTGTCTCATAATAATAAACTATCTACCTCACCTGGCTGCTGTGAGGAAAGCACTTTGTAAACCCTGAAGTTCTCTAGAAATCCAATAGAAGACGATCACTTTGTTTTCTGGAACTTTGCATTCCCAGGTCTACCCCTAGATTGTACCGCTGTCTAATTAAATGTCCAGTAAGATGAGAGTGGTTAGTTTAGCTAACAAAAGGGAAAATTTGATATTTTTTTTTCTAGGTGAGTTGACTCTCCTAATGAGGCAGCCTAGAATAATATGAATAAAAAGCAACCTTGGGTCCAGGAACACCTGGTTTCAAATCCTACATCTGACACAGACGCATTATGTGACCCTGGACAAGTCACTGAACCTCTCCATGCGCCAGGCCACTCTTGGAAGACAAAATTGCAGAAAAGGTGCTGGTCTGCCTTGGGAGAGCCAGTTTACTCACCCAAGAATCTCCTATGCCAGCTAATGAAATTACAGGCTAGTCTGGCCCCTATTTGCCCATCCCCTTTCTGGTGTGTTTAACATAAAACTTGTTTCTTTCTTAAACTGTCATTTGACCCAGTGCTCAAGGTGATTAAAAAGAAAAATTCAACTCAATGAAATTGTTTTAAAGCACTTACTTTGTGCTGCATCCTGAGAATTCCCAACAGAATAAGGCTCTGGCCTCAGCAGGGTTTGTAGTCGGTAGAGGTGACTAGATATGTGCATGTGTAAATATAATGGAACTCAAAGTAGGCTAAGTGCATAAGCAAAGAACTGATTACCAGGAAGGGAGATGAATGATGAATCACTTCCAGGGGAGCTCAGGGGAGGAGGAGGAGAGGAAGTATTGTAGAGATGCTTGAGTTGGAGCTGGGCCCTGAAGGATGAGGAGAATGAGGGTAGAGGGAGGTCCCCAGCCAAGGCTTCCAGCCTCTCTCCCTAGTTGTAGCTTCTAATCTGGATAGCCTTTGACTCAATGAACTTGATTAGGCAGTTCAGCTTGGGGAGAGTCAACAAGGTAACTTTCAGTGATTTATCTACTGCAGTTGGAGTATTCCTAAACAGGAAGCAACTGATTTTGCTTGTTTTTAGGTTTCTTCCTCATGCTGAAATCAGTACTTACAAGTTCACAGTATCTTCCTCACCCCCGATAATTTTGATTTCTTATTTTGATAAATGCTTCATCCATATTTGGGAGCTGTTTCATGAAGGTTCTGGGAAGCTAGCCAGTCCCCAGAGTGGAGAGAGGCTCCTTTGGATACCTCTCTCTGCTTTCTTCTCTCCACGTAAGGGTGCTTAGGCCTTCATTGAGCTTGCAGCCATGAGTACTTTAAAAAAAAAAAATTAAGCCTCTTTATTTTGAGGTTATCAGGTTTAGAAAGGCCAAGGGGAAAGACTTTTCTTTAGTGTTGGCAGTCCATCTTGTTCAGTAAACAATGGCATAGTTAATTATTTTCCCTGAATTTATACATGTCCATTGTTTGTGGAACCATCGGAGACTGTAGAATTTGAGATGGAGAATGTACAATTTTAGATGATCTCTAAAATTTCTTTGAGCTCTAGAACTTTGTTATTCTATCCTATTTTCTTCTGGAGCAAGATTCCCTACTAAATTCAGCTCCTTTTTCTCATATGTGAAGTACTCTCCCTAGTTCACCTTCAGAGCTGGTTCATCTGGGCAGAGGGTGAGCCAATGAATCATTTTGGATTCTCTGATTTGCATTTCACCTGTTTGGCCCTCCTATAAGGAGGAACTGATACGGGATAATGACTTGGAAGCTAGTAAAATAAAAATGGAATGGTTCGAAATACCATTAAAATGGGGCTCTGGCTAATCCATCTTTTCAATTTCCCCTTACTGATTTCATCTTCATTCTGTTTAAGGTGAAATAGAATTATAACAAAAATTGTTTTGAAGTACAATCTCTTCTGCCGTAAATTTCACAATAGTGCAATGGTCATTTATTCCACAAATATTTAGAGTGCCTACTATATGGGAGGCACCATTAATTCCTTGTTTTTGATGAATTGACTTGTCTACTATAAATTACTGTCAAGGAAAGTGAAAAGTAGGAAATCACTTGTCCTGAAATTCACTAATGTATCCAAATATGTATATTATTGTAGTTATATTTATCCTTTAAATATTGTCTTAACTCAAAATGGGAAAGAGGTATTTGAATTTTACCCCATTCAATGTGTTTATTGTTTAATATAACAAGAGAAATGTTATTGTTTAATATAATAAATGAAAAAGTTACTTTTTTTGGATTGGTGAGATTCTGTAGTCTCTATGTTGTCCTCTTGTGGTTTCTTCAAATAAATTACAATTCTGAAGGGTTTCTAGCAGTTGCCACGGGTCACCAGGAATTTTGCTCTGGTTTGATGTCAGGGGGGCATCTTTCAACTCAAGATAGAAGAAAGGAAAGCAAAATGGCTTCCATTAGTGGAGAGAGGGTTGGTCTCAATCTCCAAGACCTGGGTTCAAGTCTCCCTTTGCCACACATACTGGCTCTCTGTGAACTAGGGCTAATGACTTAGCCAGAGTTGCCCCAGGAAATTTTCTTAAGACACTAAATTGTAGGGAAGTTACTGACCTGAATTAATAGAGGCAATGACCTCATTTGAGAATTCTTTCTACTACTGAAATTACAAATCCAGCCCCTGTCTCCTATAAGGAGGAGTATGTGAATAGTAGAAGGCCCCATGATTTTACCAGATTAGGGACCTCTTTGTCATTAGATGCAGATTGCAACCTGTCAGTGATTTAGTTGATAATTCTTGAGGAGCTGTCTGTCTGAGGAAAGTAGAGATTAATTGACTTGCCCAGGGTCATACTGCCAATAGATGTCAGCGTATAGATTTGATCCCAGGCTTTCCTGATTCCAAGCTTAGTACTCTGTCTGCCCTGATGCACTGCCTCAAATGGGTTGCCCAATGAGGAAAAGCTTCCTAAGGAATTAAGTTATCTAAAAACCAGAAAGGACCACCTCAGGACACTGTGAGCTACCTGCCTCAGGAAATAGAAGGAGATTGGATGACCAGAGGAGATCCCTGCTTCAAGCAATGATAGTCCTAGATAATTTTCACAGCCTCTCCTGACTGTGACATTCTGTGCCCCCCAAGTGTTAGGAAATTATTTCTTAGATTTCATAAAGCTAACCAAAAAGTAGAATAGGCGTCCTTAGGTAAAGATAACATTATCTCATAGGTATGCAGGGACACCCAGCTTAGGTTTGCCTTCGTTAATGTATTTAGTCGGTAGTAGACTGTTTGTGCCTGACCTGTGCTTGAGCCTTCCAAGCTCGTGCTGGTATAAGCAGCCACAACTGGACACATTGTCGTTTGACTCCAACATAGTGATGTCATTTTGGTCCTCTTTGAGAACAAAGGACAACAACCAACCGTTTAGTCATTAATAATCACAATAATAACCCTTATAGAACACTTTAAGGTTCACAAAACACTTCCCAAATTTTTCATGTGATCATGAAAAAAAAGCCACCTTGGGAGATAGGTGTGCCATATACATACAGTAAGACAGACGTGCTCCATTTTACAGATGAAGTCTACTGAGGCAGACTTACCTAGGGTCAAGTCTTCCTGATTCCAAGCCTTGCACTAGCCACAGAACCACCTAACTGCTGTTGTGACTTATGGGTATAATCACTCCTTCCACCTGCCCAAACTGCATTCCTTCTAGACTAGAGTTTAGTAGGTGAGCTTTTGAAAAATGCCCTGGCCAAACAGTTCATTGTCAGGTTGCTGACCAGGTGACAAGTCTCTCCAAACTTAGCTACACTGGTCTTAGGACCACACCCTTCGCAAACATAGCCTTTGAGAACCCAGAATCACCTCCATACCACAGTGAAGTTTCAGAAGTGGATAGTAATTTCACAGCAGTGTCAATATTGCATTGCAAATAATAAGATGAAGGAAGAAAATATTTAATAAGCACCTCCTTATATGCTGGGCACTTTACTAAGCCCTTTACAATCATCTCATTTGAGCCTCCCTGGGAGGTAGGTGCTGTTATCATCCCTTTCTTTACTGTTGAGGAAACTGAGGCAGAGGGAGGTTAAATGTCTTGCTCAGAGCCTCATAGTAAGGGCCTGAGGTCACCTTTGAATTCAGGTCTCCCAGACTCCATGCCCAGCCCTCTATCCATGGTACCACTTAGTTGCCTCAGTGAGGAAAATTTATACAATTACAGACTTGCCCTCAGATGACCAGGATACTAGGCAAGCATGAAGATAATAAAAATGTATTACATAAACATGGACATTCCCCTCTTTTCCCCTACCACTAAAGGTTAGGTGACAATACTGTTATCAATATCTAAAAATTATTAGAGTGAAACATTTTGTAAAGGAAAAAAACTGTAAACATCTGGAATAGCCTGATCTAGATCCCCCCTTTTTTTTCCTGACTAAATTTTAACCAAATTGAGGGGAAGCTAGGCAGTACAGTAGGTAGACCACTCACTCTGGAGTTAGGAAGACCTCAATTCAAATGTGGACTCCCTAGGCAAGTTGCTTAACTTTCATTGCCTCCAAAAAAATAAAATACATTTTAATCAATATTTAAAATACATTTTAACTGAATTTTAACTTTAAGGCAATTCATGCAACATCCTGTCTCCAGGCCTTTGCCTGGCATACACTCTCCCTCTTGGTATCCCTGATTCCGTCAAGACTCAGCTCAAGAACCACCTCTTACAGGAAGCCTTCCCTGATCCCCTTCCCAACCACTCCCGAATTGTTAGTGTTGTTTCCTTTATCAAATTATCTGGCATCAGCATTAGCTGAGTATGTGGTGTCTCCCCTATCCACCCCCCCCATATAAACTTCTAGAAAACAAAGACATTTCTGTTTTTGTCTTTATCCCCAGCTCTTAGCAGGGTATCTCTCCAATAGTAAACACTTAATAAGTGTTTATTGAATTGAATAACTCAGTCGATCAATGAGTATTTATTTATTTGGAGGGGG
>CM053594.1:51314876-51343975 GCA_028646575.1 Pseudocheirus occidentalis
CCCCCCCCCTGCTAAGGTGTGAATTACTCCCAAGGAGTCAACTGGAAGCAAGGAGCTAAGCCCTTGAGGTGCCAAGTGCCCTCAGTAGGTGCCAATAGAAAGGGGCATGGAAGATCTTCTGATTTCATTAACATTACACACCTCTGTAAGACTATTATAAACAGTTGCAGATCTGCATTGTTGGAAAAGTGCTTCCTCCCTGGAGCACTTCCTACATAGATGAAATTGTCACTGTATATAAGTCGGTACAACAGGAGCTGGGGATACAAAAAAAAAAAAAGCAAACCAAAAAAATGAGATATAGAGCACAGTTTATGCAGAGGCAAAGAAGGACAAGATGCTGACTTTGACAAGTAGGATGGATGGACCATGGGTGACAGGAGGGAGCCCACCACAAGAGATGACCTCCATCTTCCCAGTGAGATGAGGTGAGGTTCTCTGCTAGGAGGGAGGGGAATGATAGAATTTTAGAACAAAGCTATGCCTGGATGACCATGCAAGATGTGAGACATAAACTCCTTCCTGATGCCAACCTCCCCTTGGAAATCCTAGCTTCAGACAACAAACAGCTCAGCTCAGATGTCACAGCCTAAGGAAAGCCTTCCCTCCTCATCCCAAAATTCTTAGTGATTTCTCTTTCTTTAAATGTATGTGTCTTCACACCTCTGGGTGAAAGCCCTATTCTCCAGGAAGTGTTTTGCATTTGTCTTTGTGTCCTCAGAGCTTAGCACAGAGCCTGCCCCCCTTTAATGACATTAGCTAGCGTTTGTTGAGAGCCTACTACGTGCCAGGCGCAGGGTGCTTATAAGCTCCACTGTGTGGAGCCCCACAACCCCCAGAAGAAGGACATGATGTAATTATCTCCATTTTACAGATGAGGAAATTGAGGCAATCACGGATTAAGAGATTTGCACCAAGTCACACAGCTAATCTCTGAAGGCATAATAAAAGCGCCTTAAAAGCAAGTGAATGGGAGGTATCATTTTACAGAGAGTGGGAGACACTGAGGGTCAGGGGCGCGTGCCTAACGTCACAGAGTCAGAGGTCAGGACGGAACAACTACCCAAACACCAAACAGCAGAGATACTGTCAAGGCGCCGTCCTCCACAAAGAACAATCGCAGTCACTCCCCCTACTTAAGACTCAGTTTTTTCCGTCCCTCTCCTAAAGAAATACAAGTCTGTTCTCCCGCCCTCTAACCATAGGCACTTTGCGCAGGCGCAGAGCCTATTTTCTGTTCTCCGCGGGGAGAGGGGAAACCTAATTAGTGACGCCGCGCAGGCGCACTGTCTAATTTCCCAACGTTCTCTGCGGCGTTCCGAGTGGCTTCTTTCCTTAGCCCTGGTGTCCGTAGACATAAAGGACCGCACCCTAGGCGAGGTTCGCGTCTTTCCCGTCGTGCCCCGCGTGGACCCTAAACAGGAAGTGAGGTAGGAGCAGTGCCGAGAGGAAGTTGCCGGTATGGCGGAGTACGAGCAGGTACAGAGGAGCGCCCTGAAGCTTAAAGGGGTGTCGGAACTGGGCGTGACGAAGCGGTAAGTGCTACGGCAGTGTCAGGGCCGCCGGGGACACGGGGGTGGTGGGGCAGGGAGGACTGGGACTGGGCAGGAGTCAGGGTCCGAGGCCCGGAGATAGCCCTTACCTGGTGCCGAGCGGAGGCCTGATCTGTCGGTCAGTCAGTCCAACCGTCCGTCAGTCTGTCTGTCCTCTCTCCCAGGAAGAAGAGGAAGGACAAGGACAAGAGCAAAGTCCTGGAGCAGATCGTGACAAGCAAGAAGAACGAGGAAGAGAAGCGGAGGGGGCTGGACAAGCGGACCCCAGCGCAGATCGCCTACGAGAAGATGCAGGAGAAGAGGGTGGGCGATGGAGGCATTTTATCTTACGTAGTACTGTATAGTATTCTGAGAAGGGAGCCATATCCTTCCCCCAGACTGCCCAGGGGGCTCTGACACAAACTACGTGAAGCAGCCCTGCTCCAAGGCCTTTCGCAGCAGCTAAAGGGGGAGGGAGGGGATCGCCTTTACTTCTGCCTGATTCCCACTATATTTGGAGTCTTTGTTCAGGTCTGAGGGCAAAAGTTTATGAAAGACATTGGTAAGCCAGAGAATGACCAGGATCCTGAAGGGATGTTGAAGGAACCGAGGGTGTTTTTAAGGGAATACTGGGCAGGGGGCCATGGGGAAGAATAGGGAAGTATTACATTCTAGCTGCCTTAAGGTCTCTGAAAAATTGTCATGTGGAAGAGAGATTTTATATGTTCTGCCTGCCCCAGAGGATAGAAATACAAGCAGGAGAAGTGAATAGGGGCAGTGAGTGACTGAGAAGCAGAATTTTACCTAATTTGTAAGAAAATACTTGGCTCAGATTCCACCTCTGACATGAACTGTGAATGCAACTCTCAGCCTCAGTTTCCTTATCTAAGAAATGGGGGTCCTTTGTATGTAATA
This sequence comes from Pseudocheirus occidentalis, assembly GCA_028646575.1. NCBI lineage: Eukaryota > Metazoa > Chordata > Mammalia > Diprotodontia > Pseudocheiridae > Pseudocheirus > Pseudocheirus occidentalis. The sequence continues at coordinate 51,317,324 of CM053594.1, forward strand.
CTTTACTGGCTGCGATATCTATCTTACAGAGATGGGAGAACCAAATAAGATAACACATGCCAAGCCCTTTGAAGACTTTAAAGCACTATATATGTGTCAGTTGTTATTAAGCTTGGGAGCTGTTTCAAAGAGCATCAGTCTGCCTTACAGTGCAATAAGTTCTCCATTACTGGAGGTCTGGAGTTGAGGGCTGTATTAATACAAATCCAACATAATTTAGGGATTACTGTAAATTTTTGTTAGGTTTTAGAAAGGATTTCTGTTCAAGTACTGATTGTAAGAGAAAACCTTATTTTGAAATTGAGATTATTTTCAGTTCATAAGGTGTTAAGTGAAAGCTTGAGCAGCCACTATAGGAAACCAGAATTCATTAGCTCTTTTTCTATAGCAATGAAAATAATGCCCCAAACATGTTATGTAAGGACAATTGGATCATTGTTTTACTCCGAAGCTGCTGTTCCACAGCGGTGGAGAACTGAATAGAATTTTTCCCAAGAGTAATGACAGCTCCTATACCTCTGTCTCTTTCCGCTTCACAACATCCCACTCTCTTAACAACGACAAAAGAAGCACCAACATTTTATCACAAGCTAAATACTTTGTTGCTGAGGGAAATGTGGCATAAAAGAGTGATTATTGTGGGGATAGAATCAAAATGGGCTTCACTTTCTAGGCATCAGTTTTCTTTATTATAAGTAAGAGAGTTAGACTAGTGGACTTTTGAGACCTCTTCCACTTCTTATTCTATTATTCTTGTGTTCTTTCAGTTCTTTTTATTTTATTTTTTTGCTTTTTGGAGGGCAGTTGGGGTTAAGTGACTTGCCCAAGGTCACACGGCTAGTTTTTGTGTTAAGTGTCTGAGGCCGTATTTGAACTCAGGTCCTCCTGACTCCAGGGCCGGTGCTTTATGCACTGTGCTACCTAGCCGCCTCCTTTCAGTTCTTCTAGGATCATTGTAGTATACTTGTGGTTTTTGAAAGAAAGGATGCAGATGTTATAGACCTTCATGGTCTTGTGCTTTAATAATACATATACTTTGACTTTTGAAAGATCGCTTGTTCTTGACAGAAGTATAGATCGCAAATTTGAATGATAATTTAATCCGACAAGCATTGATTTAGTGCCTACTCTTTAGAAATCATTGTGTTGGGCCCTAGGAGTGCTAGATTTGTTTCACGAGATGTCCATGCATCAGTGTTCCCATCTCTGGAGGAACAATAAAGTTTAAGCTCTTTGTGGGATTGTAGGATTTACTACTGGAAAGAACTTTAGAGATTATGGAAGCCAGTCCCTTGGTTTTACAGATAAGGAAGTTAAGACCAAGGGGTAAATATGTCTAGCACGTAGTAGTCAGACAGATGATGAACACAAGAGCTGGGTTTTACCCCGGGTGTACTGACTGTCATGCAGTCTTTATACCACACCACACTACTTTGAATTCACTGAGCCTACCACAGAGTGCAAGGGTAGAGCATATACAAAGGTAGCTGTAATACAAATTGACCCTCTCTCATTTTGCTCAGTTATAACATAACCAAATGGTCTCTAAGGATTCACCTAATTCTGAAATCTTCTGTTCTCTTCAATTCACACATTTATTTTTAAAATACCTACTGTGTGCAGAACACCGTGCTCACTGCGGGGGAAATAGAATGTTTACTTGAGACAGGATCCCATTCCCAGGGGGGTTTTGTGGTTTGTTGCCTTTTTTTCCTTAATGTCATAAGTGAAGAAGGTGTAGAGATTTATCTCTTTCCATAACACACAGAAGCTTTCATCACGTGAGATTCCAAGTACAAAAAGTTCTAGGAAGAGGAGGCTAGGACATTTCAGAAGGACCATTCAGAACAGAGGTGGCCTACAAAAGAGAGGCAGTTTTTTGGCCTACCACAGTAGGCAATATGGAACCACAAAAGTATTAAAACAGAATAGCGAGTATTCGTATGGTGCACTGAGGTTTGCAAACCACTTCACCTGTAGTAGCTCACTTGATCCTCAAAACAATCCTGCAAGGTAGATCCAGTTATTAACCTCTTTTTATAGATAAGGAAATTGAGGTTTAGAGCGGTCTAGTGATTTGCTCAGTCACAACAGCTGGTAACTGTCTGAGGCAAAAATTCAAGTCTTGACTCCCCCATCCAGTGCTTTTTCTAAACTCTGTGCCAGCTAGTACAGACAAAAATCTGTCTGAGGAAGATTCATCTAGCCATGTTTGAAGACAATATTTTGGAGACCAAACCTGTAGTCATGGCCCTAAGCATGACCATACTTTGTAACTAGCTCCATGAGCAACTTTGGATAAGTCACTTACCTTCTGTGCACTTCGTGTGACGTTCTTTAGGAAGAGGATGTGGAGCAGTTTATCTACAACATGGGAGTTTCTCAGAATGTGAAGAGTGGTAGAATAGGTTGGGGTGAGGTTGAGAGGCATAGGAAGGGGAGTGTCATCGTGCTTTATCATTTTATCCCTTGCCCAGTATTGTTCAGAAACAATTTGTTTAATATAGTATAATTACAGTGTTAAAAAAATCCTTCAAACCCCTTCTGTCACATTCTTCTGCCGTTTGTCAGCAGCACATCAAGTTGTCTTAACAGGGACTAGCCACCCTCTGTAACACTTCAAGAAATCACTCAGTGTTACAGAGGGCAGTTAGTTCCACGAGAGCTACCCCTCCCTACTCTTAGTGGGTCCAGGTGGTGGTTAGGATATGTGAATTTATAACCTTTCTTTGTTCTTTTTTTTTCCTTTAAGCAAATGGAAAGAATCTTGAAGAAAGCATCCAAAACTCACAAGCAGAGGGTGGAGGTAAGAATTACCAAGCAATAAAATACTGTGACTGAAACTCTAGCATTTAGCAAGCATTCTGAGTCTGATACATTCTACTCAGTGGTGAGTAGGGCCGGAAGTAATGGTAGAAGACAGGAAGATTTAAAAAGAGGCATTTGTCTTTCATTTGCTGTAGCTTGATGAGGTGAGAACTCTTGCTAACCAGCATATAATTGCTCACCAAATATATGAATATGAGGGAGATAGTGAATGGAGAAAAGGATTTCCAGGGAGGTATAATTGATAAGGGTTCACCTTTATAAAATGCTTTGGGGTCTATTTACAAATGCACTTTAGCCATAAGAGTCAGGCGTGGCAGATACTGCATGTATTTATTTCCATTTCACAGAGTAGAAAAGAGACTTATTCAGGGTGACAATATAAGGCCCAGAATTAGAATTTGAGTTTTCTTATTCCAAAGTTCTTTTCATTTTACCACTGCCCCTTCATGAACTTGTGTTAGCAGAAGGGAAGAGCTTCCAGCCTATGTTAGGAGGAGATCCAGGGGGCAGAGGGCATTAATTGGAAAGGAGGATGCTTTGGGAAGTAGCAGCCAAGATAGGGAATTTGTATAACTTTTCTGGTCTGGTGGTGATGCATTTTCTTTTCTTCCTCCCTTCTAGGACTTCAACAGACATTTAGATACTCTCACTGAACATTACGATATCCCCAAAGTCAGCTGGACAAAATAGACTCCTGCAGCATTGTGTGGTGTGACCCCAAGGAAGAGTACTTATTTGTGTTTGTTTCCGATAACTGGCATATTCTGTAAATGCTTACCCCTCCCCTTTTTTGGATATTTCCTCCTGAGACTATTTTTAAAGACTGTAATCAAGTTAGCAACTTGTCACACTTTATTAAAGTGGGACTCATGGTTATTTAAGTTTCTTTGTGACACATAGAATGTCTAATCTTTTAGGTTAAAAAAAAATTCAGTTACTTATACAAGATCATTGAAACTTATTTACTAATAAGGATGTCCAACTAGGAAAGTGTGATAACTAGGAGTTACTTTTATTACACTGTCTATATAAAAAAAACAAAACTTGCTACGCTAGTACCAACAGACTCCAGTGTGCTAATTATATCCAGTTATTATTTCATTGCTCTCCTATTTGAAGATAAGTGTTTCAGTGTTTAAAGGATGATGGCATGAGGATAGGCTCTCCGTCCATCTTTGCTCTGGTGATAACTTGGTGACTACCCTTTTAGTGATGAAGCTGCCTCTGTATCAAAGCTGAATGGACCTCGGACAGCAGGCTCATAGGTAGTCACTGGGACTTGTATTCAAAGCCTTCCCAGTTTGATAGAATCTGCCAGAGTTTGTGCTCTGGGGCCATAGTCTGGTAGCCCTGATCTGCTTCTACATTTTGATAAGGGATCAGGAAGGACATCAGAGAAACAAGACTGCTCTAAGCTTGCTATTCTTTGCGTGTATCATCTACTTATTGTTTGTGTCAACTTGGGCAAGTCATTTAAAATCAGTTTCCTCACCTATAAAATGAAAAGGTAAGACTCAGTGACCTCTAAGGAAGGTCTAGCTTGGAATCTATGATACCATGACTTGAAGGGGAATAGATGGAGAGTATGTTAGGGCTAGGCTCCATTCACTGCCAGAGAAGTTCTGGATTGATTTGCTGCTGTCTTGTGTTTGTCCAAGATTTCAGGCTGAGAACATGGAAGCCTTCAGTGCTCCCAGAGTGGTCGCATACAGTATAGTGTCTAATTGTTGCCCCCTGAGCTGACTGGACTTAGCCACTATCAGCCACCTGGGAAGCTCTTCAGGTTCAAAAATGACAGAAGTCTAGGCTCCCTTTTGGTCTGGATTTCTGCTCCAGTTTTTCTTCTGCAGGCTTCAGACTAGGCTGAAAGCTAGAACCCTTTTCTGCCTCTGGGATCTGAGCCACTTCTGAACTTACTCTCTGACACAGCCCAGGACCAGCAACCATTCAGTCACTCCCTACACTGGAAAACTGCCCCAAACACAATTATCCTCCTCATTCTGTGACCTGGAAGCAGAATGTAGGTGATAAAACTACCAGTTGGTACCTGTTCCTGCAGTTGTGCATTTGGTGCCCCTTATGGATTCACAGCCCCTCCTTGGGTGCTGAAATCCCTACCTAGCTATGTCCTGTCCCCAGTTTCCCTCTTAGTCTGTCTCGTTTACTATGACTTTTGTTTTTCCCCGTCAGGATTCAGTCTGGTGCTTTTTCTGCATCTGGAGGAATTTAGGATCTGACTATATTGATTCCTTCCACCTACTATCTTGACCCCACCTTCTTTTACACAACCATTTAACTTCATAACAAACATGTACACGCACACCATTTTTCCCTTCCCGGCAAATGGCATAGTATCTCTCTACCCCTCAAAACAATGTCAGTTAGGCCAAACTTTTTGATACAGTGAATTAACAGAATTAGTCTACGTTAATTGTTAATCATTTCTTAACAAAGTATATAGATTTGTGTTTTCATTTCAGCTATCCAGAACAACAATGTCCAAATATGATCTGAATTTTCTTGTCTTCTTTTGGTGATATCTTCATTTACATTATTGTCTTCATGTATATTCCACATGCATCATTCTTAACACATTTTTCCACATTTCTCAAAATTCCTCATATTCTTCATTCTTTATGGCACAATAAGGAATATAAATTACAATCTTATACCATGATTTTGTTCAATCATTCCCCAATCCAGAGAGAACTTTATTTCCAACTTTTTACATGAAAAGTAGTGCTTTTGTATGTATAGGAAATACTTTTGTATGTACAGGAACAAATATCTAATTTTTAAAAAAATTTTTCATTTGGAGGGGGGGAAGGCAAGGCAATTGGGGTTAAGTGACTTACCCAAAGTCACACAATTAAGTGTCAAGCGTCTGAGGTTGGATTTGAGCTCAGGTCCTCCTGACTGCAGCCTAGTGCTCTATTCTCTTCACTGTACCACCTAGCTGCTCCCAAAAATTTCTAGAAACTTAACAGGTTCTCCCACTCCTGCTAGGGTCTCTCCTTGTGTAACAGTAATGAGATTTAAAGTTCCTTTTGTATTGCTAAGGTAAGAGGTACTTAGCACCTAGTTAAGATTAAGCCTGTTAAAGAAACAGAAGGTTTCTCCTGTCCCCTGTTGCTCATGTAACAGGGACGGGCAATACTGTATATAAGGAAAAACTCAGAGAAGGAAAGTCAGATCTTGGAACAAATTTCCTGGAGGCAGAAGCTGCTGCCTGGAGAAAAAGACAATTTCTCTCAGTAGCATCTGGACACTGGGCTGCTACTGCTGCACTGAGACTTGAGAAGAAAAATGAGAATTGGTAACAGATCTTGGAGCAAGTTTCCTAGAGACAGAAGCTGTTGCCACTGGGGAGGCTGAAGAAGAAAGCCCCCCACCTACCCACCCAGGTTTGAGAGAATAATTTTTATTCTGAAAACCAGGATGGAGTGATTTTCATTCTGGGAACCAGCTGAAACTTCTGCTGAGTCTTAGGACCAGCCAGAGCTGCTAAAAGACTGAGGAAGCATGATTGTGGTGCTGATACTTTGAATGAACTTGTTTGTGGCTTTGTTGAGCTTTGACTTTCCGGGAACTGAAACTGAAAGATTTAAGACTTTGTGGCTTTGTTAAATCTTGACTTCCCAGGAACAGAGACTGTTAAGGATTTGGGGTGTACTGGATGCCGTGAGATTCAGTGTGGAGCAAGAACTGCTCAGAGAGCTAGACAAGGACCTGGGAGTCTGCCTTTGAACCCAGGTGATGGTTTAGTGAATCCAGGTAGGATCTGTGACAATGGAAGGGGATCCAGGGAATCTGAGAAACCACCCCGAGTCAAGCTGAAAGAAGACTTTACTTGGATATTGTGTACTGACTGAGAAATTGTAAATTTACTAGTGACCTTGGGTTAGAAGGTCTGTATTTTCTGATGACTTTATAGTGAATGATGGATGACTGAATGATAGAGTTGATTGATTGAGTTACTAAATGATTGTTCTTTGTTGAAAACTTTGTGACCACTGTGGTGGAAACTATGTGGCTATTTTCTGTGATAGGTTGTGAATGCTATATTTTGATTTTCTGTGATAAGTTGTAACATTGTGAATGCTGTACTTGGATTTACTGTGAATATTTTGCTTTGTTGTGGAATAAATAGAATGTTCACTATACTGTGTGATTAGAACCTTAAAAGCTGTTCACAGTAGCATTCTTCTGGAAAGCTGCTTGTGCATGGCATTACACCTTGCTGATTGGTGGAAGAGGGAGAACAGTCTTAGATCTAGAAATGAAAGGAACTTTAGGGTTCATTTAATCCAACTCTTCTGAGGAAACTGAAGTCCAAGGAGAAGTTAAGGGACTTCACAATGATACACAGGTGGTAAATGTTGGAGGTTAGATTTAATCCCAGGCCCTCTGAACAAAGAGTTATTTCTACTCTCTCATAATGTCACCCCACATTAAGTTACTGTTGCACAATGCCTCCCCACATTGTTACTGTATCACAGTGTCTCTCCACATTAAATATATGCCCTAGATCAAAGGGTATGAAGTTTGATTCCCCCCCATCCCATTATGTATATAAAGTCATGGAAAACTTGTCCACCTTAACTGTGTTGTGGGAAGAAAAAAATATGCTTCAGTCTGCACTCAGTCCCTCAGTTCTCTATAGATACCATTGTACATCGTGAATCTTTTGGAATGGTTGTGGCTCATTGTACTGATTAGAGAGTTAAGTTTCACAGTTGATCATCATTACAATGTTGCTGTTACTATGTACAACAATCTAGTTCTGCTCACTTCCCTCTGCATTAATTCACATAGGTCTTCCTGTGTTCTTCAGAAACCATCCCCCGCTTCCTCTCGTAGCACAGTAGAATTCCATCACAATCACCTACTATATCATAACTTACTCAGCCATTCCCCGTTTGATGGTTGTCCTGGCAATTTCCAATTATTTGCCACCACAAAAAGAGCTGCTGTAAGTACTTTTGTACATGAGTCCTTCGATCTCTTGGATATAGACCTGGTAGTGATGGTGCTAGATCAAAGGACATACGCAGTTTGATTGGCCCCTTTGAGCATAGTTCCAAATTGTTCTCCAGAATGGTTGGACCAGTTCACTGCTCTACCACTGGATCATTCATTTCTCTATTTTTCCACATCTACTCCAGCACTTAACATTTTCCTTTTCTATTAGCCAATCTGGTAAGTATGATATGGTGTACCTCAAGAATTGATTTACTTTGTATTTCTCTCATAGTAATTTAGGACATTTGTTTCCATTTTATTTTTTATTTATGCAATAAAACAAACATTTCCATAACATAAAAAGATGATTGCATATGAAACTGCAAATTATTTATGTACAACTTGCCATTCCTTTTAAATATATAATAAAGTTATGTAATTTTCTTTTGTTCTTCCCTCCCCCTCCCCTACCCTAGAGACTGCAACCATTAGACACACATATATCAAATTATTCAGTATATTTATTAGTTCTTTCTCTGGATGCAGATGGCATCTTTCTTTATAGTCCTTTATAGTTAGTTTGGGTATTTGTAACAGTCAAAATAACTTATTCACTCACAGTCATTCTTAAAACAATATTGTTACTGTATGCAACGTTCTCTTGCTTTGCTCATGTTGCTCTTCATTATTTCCTGCAAATCTTTCCATGTTTTTGGAAGATCATTAGGACATTTTTATGTGACTATTGATAGCTTTGATTGCTTCTGAAAATTGCCTGTTACAAGCTTTGACCATTTATCAATTGGGGAATGCCTTTTGTTTTTATAAATTTGACTCAGTTCCCTATGTTCTTGAGAAATAAGAACTTTATCTCAAAAATCCTCTCCCCACCCCATTTTCTTGCTTCCTTCTTAGTTCTGGCTGTATTTGTTTTTAATTTCATGTAGTTAAAATTGTCCATTTTACCTAATGTGAACCTCTCATCTCTTATTTGGTCATCAATTCTCACTCTCCATAGAACTGACAAGTAATTTGTGCTCTCCTAATTTGGTTATCATATCACCCTTTATATCTAAATCATGTACATATTCGGTGTTTATCTTGATATTCAGTGTGAGATGTTGGTCTATAAGTAGTTCCTGCCAGACTGTTTTCCAGATTTTCCCAGCATTTTTTGTCAAATAGTGAGCTCTTAGCTCCAATAGCTGGGATCTTTGGGTTTATCAAACACAAGGTTATTATGTTCATCAGTCTTTTTTTTTTACATCATTCACAAGTGCTTTCCAGAAAGACTGAATAAATTCAATTTCATCAATGCATTAGCCCCTCCAACACTGACTGCTTCTGCCTTCTTTTACCATCTTAGCCAATCTGGGTGGGTATAAGATAACTCAGATGTTCTAATTTGCATATTTTCCATTTTATTTCATTAGAAAATGACAGAACAACATTATTTGTGTCTTGGAACATTTTATATATTAATGATTTGCATTTCTTTTGAAGTTATCCACATGTCTTTTGAATCATGTATTTGAGTCAATTCCATGTACATTTTGAAAGTCAGATTTTTATCAGAAATCCCTGATACAAAGATATTTTTTCCCCACTCAATAGCCTTTTTTAGATTAAGCAGCACTGATTTGTGGGGCAAAAGCTTTATCAACTGCCATAATCAAAACTGTCTTTTGTAATCGCTATCCCTTGAGAGGCAGCATGACAGCAGAAGAAGTGTGGATCTAGGTTCAAAGTATGGTTTTACTACTTTACCTATGAGGCCTTGGACAAGTCACTCCACCACTTTGGGCCTCAAATGACCTCATCTGAAAAATATAATATAACTGTGTTAGATGACTTCTAAAGTCCCTGTCAGCTCTAAATTTATGATGACCCTTGTATGGTTATAAATTCTCTCCCTCACCTATTAAGAAGGTAGTTTGAAAACTACAACCTTCTAGTCTCTAATTTTTTTATGATGTGATCTTTTATAATTAAAACACCCATTTGTAGACATTTATGACATAAGAAGTGGAGTTTGGCATATTTATTATTTATTTCCTCAGACTGGCATATTACTTCACTTTCTACATTGTACAGTCCAGCCAAACTGGCCACCACACTGTTTTCCCACACATTACAGTCCTATCTTCTCCATGCATTGGCATTGTCTGTCTCCCATGCTGTACCTCTGCCTCCTATGATTTTGTTCCCTTCAAAACTGTTCAATTTATACTTTCTAAATGAAGCCTGTATAAATTCTCAATCCTGACCCATCTTACCTCTGCCCCAGATGCTAGAACCTTCATCTCAAAAAAAAAAAAATTACATTGCATTTATTTTGTATATATACATTCCCTGTTCTAGGAACCCTCCCAGCTCTGAGGTTCTGTGCTCTAAGGTCCCTTTAAGCTGTGACATTCACTGTTCTAGGAACCCTCCCAGCTCTGACGTTCTATGCTCTAAGGTCCCTTTAAGTTGTGACACTGTTCCAAGGGCCCTTCCGGCCCTGACATTCCCTGTTCCAGGAGCTCTCCCAACTTTGACGCTCTATGCTCTAAGGCTTCCCCAGCTTCCGAGCGCTGAAATTCTAGTTCTAAGCTGCCATTCAGCTCCAACGTTATGGGTACTATGACCACCCGCTGGCCCTGGTAGGCCTGGTCATGCTCCCTCCCCTCCCTCCCCTCCCTCTTGAAGCTTCCTACTCAGCCCCAAAGCTCCAGAGCTCCGGCAGGATAAATGGCTTCTTCAGACCTCAGTGCGCCTGCGCCTCGGCAGCGCGCGCACGGGGAGTACGCCCATGTTTTCCCTCCCCTGCGCGTGCGCCAGAGGCTTAAGGCCGTTCCCCAGGCCGGACATAACGGTTCCAGGGCGGAAGTGGAAGTGAGGTTCCGCGGGTCGGGTGCGCCCGCCTGCTCATCCCGGTGCCGCCGCTTCTCTTGCTGCCGCGCCTCGCCCTCGATCTCGACCTCTCCTCGCCGCTGCCGCCGCCGCCGCCGCCGCCGCCATGTCGGCCAGCGCCGTGTATGTGCTAGACCTAAAGGGCAAGGTAGGGAAACCCGGCCTCGGCCAGCGCCGCTTCCCCCCTCCGCGTTGCCTGGTAACGGCCCCTCCCCAAGGCGGGGGCGGGGACTTTCCCCACCCTGCTACCGGTCCTTGTCACCCTGTCACTGTTCCCAAGGAAAGCCTTTGATCGCAGCCCTATCACATCTGGCTTCAGCCGCCGCCCCAGGGCAGCGTCACAGGCTGCATCACCTCCGCGGACAGTTAGCACCTGCTGTGTGCAGTCAGCCTAGAGGCATTCATTAAGCGCCTACTATGTGCTAGGCACTGGACTAAACTCGGGATACCAAAGAAGGGCCAGAGGCAGTCCCAGTGCAGTCGTGGGACCTCAGATGTCGAGGGATATCAGAGTTCAAACGAGGAGCATCAGATGGGATTTGAACCCAGGTCTTCTCATGACCCAGCAGCCCAGGGCTTTCCACTCCACCGTGCTGCCTCTGAAGAAGAGGAATTTAGAGCTGAGCGTAGCCATGGAGCTTCCGGGAGCTGAGTCAGGTCTAGGAGAAAGATAAAATGCCGTGGTGATAATTATGTGCCAACGTCCATGTGAAGTTTGTTAGATATACATCAAGTGAAATGAGAGGATTTGGGGGAAGAGGGGCATTGGCATTTGAGTTAGTCTTTAGGGAGCTGACAAGATCCTTAGGTAAAGATGAGAAGGGAGATTGTATCTTTGCTTCCTTTGACGATTGTATTTGGAATACAAAGTGAGGGGCTTGTTTGGGACCACAGGGAACTGTCCAGTTTGACTAGAGCATAGAGGGTATAGATCGGAAGAAGGTGTGAAAAAGTAGGGGGGTGCCAGGCTCCGGAATGTTGAGAATGCCCGATGGAGGCTCTTGAGTTTTATGTTGGGTGAAGGACCTCAAAGTTTCTAGAGGCCATCTAACCCAATCCTGACCAGAATAGAAATCTCTTTGTCATTACAGGTAGGTTGATCATCCAGACTTTGCTTGAAGACCTCTAGTGAAGGGAAACCATCTTTGTCTTCGTGGATCCCATTGCACTTTTGGCTAGCTCTCCTTGTTAGGAAATTTTTCTTTGACACCAAGACTAAAATTTCTTCTTTGCAGATTCCACATTGTTCCTAGGTCTGTTCCCTGGGCCTAAATAGAACAAGTTAATCCGTCTTTCCAGGTAACTGCCATTCAGATAATAGAGACAGCTATCATATCTCTTTTAAGCCTCTTCTCCAGTCATCACATGATATGAATTCAGGGGCCTTCAGAGTCCTTTTTCTCCCTTCCTGGGGCATTCTCCAGCTTGTTAATGCCCTTCTTCAAAATGTGACATGCAAAATCAAACACAGTACTCCAAATATGGCCTGACCAAAGCAGAGTAAGCTCAGCAGAGAATATCTGATCCCCCTTTCTGAATACCTGTGCCTCTTAGTGTAACTTAAAATCATTTGGCTGTCCTGTCACACTGTTGACTCACGTTCATTTTTCAGCCCACTAGAACCTCTAGATCTTTTTCATGTAAACTGTTGTTTAGCCTTTCCTCCTCCAGCTTGAGTAGTTGATTTTTTTAAACCCAAGTAGAAGACTTTCCATTAATCTATTACATTTCATCTTACTAAATTTGGCCCAGTATCTTAGACTGTCAAGTATTTTTTGAGTCCTGGCTCTACCATTAACCTATTGACTGCCTCTCCTAGTTTTGTGCTTTTTACTTATTTGATAAGCATACCATGTATATCATTTTCCAGGTTATTGATGCAAATGTCAAATAGCGCAGATTCAGTGGACCCTACAGTAGAAAGTCTTTTACTGTGCTTTGGGTATGGTCATTCAGCCAATTCCGATCCACCTAATTGTGTTACTGCCAAGCCTATACCTCTCCATCATGCCTTCAAGAATAGTGTGAGGGTATTCATCAAATGCTTTGCTAAAGGAAGTAAACGATATCTATAACAGCCCCCTGATCTATCCTGTCAAAAGAGGAAATGAAGTTAGTTAGTCTAGCATGGCCTGTTTCTAGTTAAAGTGTAGCACTTTGTGATCACCACTTTCTTTTCTAAATGTTCACCAGTGTTGAAATAGATCCCTTTCAATAATACATTCTAGAATTTTCCAGGAGTCAAAATCAGGCTTATCGGACAATGAGTTTCATATTCTACTCTTTTTCCTTTTATGAAAATAGAGACATTTGCCTTTCTCTACCCCCAGCACCCCTCTTCTTCTGCATGATCCTTGAAAGATGACTGACAGTGGCTCAGAAATAGCATCCAAAAGTTCTTTCAGTAGCCTGCAGTGTAATTTGCCTGGACCTGATCACTTGAACTCAGCAACAACTAGAACTCATCAACTAGGGCAGTGGTTCTCAACCTGTGGGTTGTGACCCCTTTGAGGGTCAAATGACCCTTTCACAGGGGTCGCCTAAGATCATCGGAAAACACATATTTCCAATGGTCTTAGGAACCAAGATACCGCTCCTCTATCTATCTCCAGGCAGGTCCACCCACATGCAGATATGCCCACATACGAGTATTAAAGGATCGCAGCATTAGGAAAGTTGAGAACCACTGAACTAGGCGCCCTTTTAAGTGTCTCTCCATTTATTCTGTCCTTTCCAGTACAAAAGCCATTCTCCTTGGCAGAGAAACAGAAGCAAAGTCCTAGCTGAATAATTGTCTTCTCTCCATGCGTTATCATTGTCCCATCTACACTGAATACTTCTTAACTCTTTTCTCCAGCATAGCTTTTAAAAATCTGTTTTGTTGTCCTTAGCTTTCCGTGACAGCCTTAGTTCATTCTGAGTTTTAGTGTTCCTAGTACCATTCCTCCAGGACTTCAATGTGGCTTAAATAAATCGTATTTGATATATCTTTTGATGCCACATGTAATTCCCAAGCAAATCCCTCAACAAAGTAGATTTCCTGGAGAAGAAAAGTAAATTGATTGATTATTGACAGAAAGGTAAGATATGTCTTTTAACTTGGGCAGAATGACATTGACCATTATTTTGTACCAGAATCTTACCACTTCTCCAGTGTTGACTGTATTTACTTACTATCATTGTGTATATTCTTTTGGCCCTGCTTACTTCTCTCTCCATCACTTCATGTGAATCTTATAATTTTCTGAATTCTTTATATTTGGCATTCTTTATGGCCTAATAATTTTCCATTATGTTCGTATACCATTAGTTCAGGTAGCCAATCACTGGACACATTGTTATAACAAATAACAACAAATAATAAATAAATGATAAATAAATAAACAAATACATTTCGTTATTTATAAATACTGTTAGTGAACAGTTTGGGGAGAGTTCCTATCAATTATCCTTTATTAATAATAGCTGACATTCTTATAGCACTTTTAAGTGTTACTGTATGCCTTACATAGATTTGTATCACATTAAAAAGGAATCTCCTCTCTAGCACCAGGAGAAGGTCCTGTAATCAGTCAACAAACATTTATGAAGTATTTACTGTATTCCAAGCACTAGAAGTATAAAGAGAAAAATGAAACAGCCTCTGCCCTCAAGAAACTTACATCCTTTCAGAATATAGTAGTCATTTTGAAATGTTTGTTAAAATCGAATGAGTAGATTGAACAGATATTGCCAGACTTTCTCTGTGATGAAAAGGTCTTTCTAGTCCAGCAGTTCTCAACCTGTGGGTTATATTCAATTTGTAACAATGAAAATACATCCTGCATATCAGATATTTACATTATGATTTATAATAGTAGCAAAATTACAGTTATGAAGTAGCAATGAAAATAATTTTATGGTTGGGGATCACCACAATATGAGGAACTGTATTCAAGGGTCTCAGCATTAGAAAGGTTGAGAACCACTGTTCTAGTCAGTGAACTAATTCTATCATTTAGGGAAAAAAAAAAACTTATACCTAAGTTAAAAAATAGCTCCACTTTCCTTCCCTGCCTATCAGCAAAAGCCTCAGGAGCACACACCACCACACTTATCCATTTAAGTTGTTTGCTCATTTTTTAAATGAAGGAACAAAAGTCCAGAGGGAGGGAGCAGCTTAGAAGGCCACAAAAGAAAGGCGAGAGAGACAGGACCAGAATCCAGGTCTCTGGATATCTGCCTCTTGGGTTCACCATCATAAGTCTGCTGCCTCTTCCACATGGAAATCTTTAGATATTTGAGGACAGTGATTATGCTCCTACCAAGGTTTCTTGTATCCAATATAAATACCCCTATTTCCTTTCAGCTAATGGTTTCAGAGAATGGACTAGATTAGATGATCTCTGAGGTTTCTTCTAGTTGAGATTGTGTAACCTTCCTTGGAGTGAATTCTGTCATGCACATGTCCCTCTTAAAGTCACTTCTTTCTATATGCTACTGTTCTGGCCTCTTCTCCTTTCCTATCTAGACTCTTCAAGTACTTCTTCCTTGGTACTCCTAGGTACTAAATGTCCATGGATGCTTAAGAAAGACAGGACAAGGATAATTTGAGATTCAGCTCACTAAACGAATGATTATTTTTAGATACTGACGGTCACATTCTGAAATTCATTCTCCTCCCAGCCACATTCCTCATACTCTGAATTTCCCCTTCCCATCAGTGCCATTCTTACCATAGAGACGCCTCTGCTATGAGGCCCTTTCTTCTGACTGAAGAGTTCCTGGCCTAGACCACTGTTTCATCGTTTGAGGCACCTAGGCCATGCTCACTTTGCTCTTGCTCACTTCTCACTCTATAGATTTCACTTTCTAACCCCTCCAACTCCTCAAATTCCAGAACCCCTGTTGTGTGTTGTAAGTTCCTTGAAGGTAGAATTAGAAGTTGCCTTTTTTTCTTCTATTTGGATCCACAGTGCTTAGTACAGTGCATGGAACACAATAAATGCTTAAGAAATGCTCTACCTGCATACTGAGTGTTAGAAGGGAAAAGAACCTTATACAGAAGAAATAAGAACAAATACACATGATGGTTGCTTCACTGTTTGCATGAAATACTTAAATCATCTCCTCGCTGTGGTTTGGGCACTTGTTGAAAAACAGTTCCAGGGAAAGGAGGCTGGACAATGGATTACACATTGGATGTTGACTTTGGTCAATGTCCAATGTTGATGTTACAGATCAGATCACTCAGCAGGCTTTGCAGCATTTCAACAGTGCTAGTCATGCTGTTTTCCTACCAAGAATGAAAAGTGCTAAAAGGAAAGAGAACAAATCCTTCCTCCTTACCCCAGTCAAACAAATCACTCACTTTATTGCTCTTTAGCTTCTTAGCAACCCTAGAATCTCATCAGCAATTAAAACAAAAAACAAGACCATTATACTGCATTTCTCTAAAGAATGGGAGATTTTTGACTAGGTTGGTCGATTGGTCAGTCAGTCAGTAACTACTGACTATATGCCTGTCTAGCCTGTGTCAGTGATCTAAATCTATGATCTATTGAGCTGTGATCCTGTGACCTAGTAATAGCTACAATCTCACAAAAGGGTGTTATGGACAATAAGACTCCTACGTACAAAAATGTTCATCACACATACACACTGTGTGATCATGAGCAGGTTACTTCATCTCTTAGAGGCTATTTTCTCATCTGTAAAAAAGGGATAATAAAATCTGCACTATCTGCCTCACAGTAAACTCAAATGAAACATGCATGTAAGGCATATTGTAATGTTCAAGAGTGATGTGTGAGTGTCAGCTATTATTAATAAAGGGCAGTTGATAAGAAGTCTCCCCACACTGTTCACTAACATTATAACATACTCTGAAGTTAAGTGTCGCTGGTCTCCTTGTTGTTCCTCAAGCAAGAGACTCCATCTCCCAGCTCTGGGCATTTTTACTGACTGGCCCCCTGTGCCTGACACTTTCCCTCCTCATCCCCTCCTGACTTCCCTGGCTCCCTTTTCAGCCAAAATCTCCCTTCTCAAGAAGCCTTTCCTGGTTCTCCTTAATGGTAGTGCATTCCCTCTGTCAATTACCTCCAGTTTATCCTGCATTTATCTTGTTCATAACAGTTGTTTGCATGTTGACTCCCCCATTAGACTGGCAGCTCCTTGAGAGCAGGAACTGTGTTTTGCTTTTCTTTGTATCTCCGGAGCTTAGCCTGAGCCAGCCCATAATAGGTGTTTCATAAATGCTTATTGACTTACAGAAAAGTAGGGACTTAAAATATTGGTGCACATTGAGGGGAGCCATTTCCTCAAACCATTCACTGTGGTCAAGGGTACAGAAGGGCAATAACCTTACCTAGATTAAGGTGTCCCCACTCTCAGACTGATTACCACCCTTAACCCATTCTCATATATCTTAGAATTCTTTTTCCTCTCAAGGTGGTAGTATTAAATTTTCCCATGAGCTAGGGAAGGGAAACATAGAGGAGGAGTATTGACAGTAATATTGACACCTTGGAAAGAGACCTTGAGATCACTGTTTCATCTTTCTCTTTTTATGGAGGAGGGAAGCTAAGACCCAGAAAGAGGAAATGTGCCCTAAGTTACACACCAGGAAGTAACAGAGCCAGTTTTTCTAGGGATGGTTGGGGTGTCTCTGACCTTGACTCCAGTCCAGTTATTGGAGTATAATCAATGGGGGGGGGGGAGTCCCAGTTGAAGTGAAAGGTGTGTCAAGAAGCATGCTGGGCAGGCACTGCTGAAGTTCAGCCATAGAGCAATGGGCATAAGCAGTTTTTGTCCTCTGCTGTCGAGGGTGAAGGTGGACATGACCTGATCCTCAGACAAGTGTCCAGGAAGAGAGGGTGGTAAATGGCATCAGATAGGGAGGGAAGAGGTCAAGGATTAAGACCGAGAAGAGACCATCATATTTGGCAATTAAAAGATTGTTAATAGCTTTGGAAAGAGCAGTTTCAGTTGAGTAATGAGGTCAGGAACAAATGTAAGGCATTGAGGGATAAGTGAGAAGAAGAAAAGTAGAGGCAACAAGGATAAGTAGCATTTTCTTAGAGTTTGAAACTGAAAGAAAGGGAAGAAAGATCCAGGACAATTGCTGTAGAGTATGCAGAGCCAGGTTCTGAAAGTGGCAGTGGGGTTCCTCCTGATGCTGAGTCTTCAGTCAGTTGATAAGCATTTACTATATGCCGGGAAGTATCCTTCAGGTGTGAGAAAAGGAAACAGCCATCACTGAAAAGGATAGAGGCAGGTTTGGTGTCTTTAAAAGAAAGCCAGGTTTCATTCAGTGTCAGAGAAAAATATCTAGGAGAGCTTAACAATAGAGTGGTGATTCCAAGGAGGCACAGCAGAAGGGACAGGCAAAGAATAATAGGGCCTGGAGAAGGAAAGAGGATGAGCTAGACCAAGGGGGTAGGGGCAAAAGGGATTTTTATTTTTCCTCAGGCATATAGTAGTAGTTTTGCGCAGTTGGAATAAGAGGAAGTTAAGATTTATTTATCATAGGACAGGACCAGAACTAAGATAAGGCAGTCCCAGAGCTCAGAGTAAAATGTTAGTTTTGACTGAAGAGCCCAGGACTTGGAATAGTTTAGGACAGAGCTGAAGGAAGGAGGCGGCCCTCCTAGTAAAGTCTCAGACTAGAACAAGAGAACATATATAATGACTTTTGGTGATTCTGAAGATTGAATTGGGAATGCAATCAAATGCTTTTTCTTTTACAGGTGCTCATCTGTCGAAATTACCGAGGAGATGTGGACATGTCAGAGGTAGAGCATTTCATGCCAATCCTTATGGAAAAGGAAGAAGAAGGGATGCTGTCTCCCATCTTGGCCCATGGAGGAGTTCGTTTTATGTGGATTAAACACAACAATTTATATTGTATCCTTTTGGGGAATTCCTCTTGTGACCCCAAGTTATTCCCAAAGAGAACCCTTGGTATGTGCCTAGAGCTAGGAGACGTAGGTTTTATCCTTAGCAGTGTCACTAATTTACAAGCTTGTTGTAAGCTTGGGCAGGTTTCTTCCCCTCTCTTTGCCTTAATTTCCTTACCCCATAAAATGAAAAAAAAAATGGATTAGATGATCTCTGAAGTTCTTTTTACCTCTGACATTCTATGTTTTATGGACTCCCTCAGCACTCTTTCTGTATACACACAAGCACACGCTTACTTGTTCATTTCTCAGGTCCATATTAATGATGCTTTATTTCCCAACATCCCTTGTTCTTTTCTGTATTTCCCCTTTACTCCTGTCTGAGCCAGGGTACTTCTTCCTGAACTTCCTGAACTCAGTAAATGCCCTGTTTTCAAGCATCTTGTTATTCCCATGGATCTGATCACATTAAAGGATAACTCAGTGTACACAGTATAAAGATACACAGTGTCAAGAAATGACCCCAGGCCTAGCACAACTTGTGTTTTTTCTTGTACTTATTCTCTATTGCAGGTCATGTACTAGAACTGTTAGAGCAGTAACCCTTTCTGCCATCACTTGATGGCCCTAAGCAAAAAAGGCCTAATGACAACAAACTGTTTGGCCTTCTTCCCCCTGACAGATCTAGAGTTTATTAGGGAGTAAGGTTTAGGATTCGGCTATAAAAGTTGTTACATTCCTACCTGAAAGATATTCTTTATCCATGGATAGTCCATAATGCAGGCAGGTATTATCCTTACTCCCTGAAGCAGACCTGACCCGGTCCGACTAATCACACCTGTGCCGCTAAAATGCCCATCATGTTCAGACCCCTAAGCGTGAAGGAAAGAATCTAAGAGAACTGGTGGATGTTAGAAAGATCTGAATGGAGCACCACGAAGAGAAAGCTCTGAGTAGCTCCTAAATGTTTACACCCTTATGGAGATTGTATCTGCCTGGTCTTTTTCACTGTATTTAGTGTAAGGATTTAATAGTATATTAAAGACAGAAGAAGCTGGAGACTAAGCAGCCATGAGGGCAGTGCGTCTCCTCAGTCCTCTGCACTTACTAGACCATGGTGGGGAGGAGAGTGATGAAACAGGTTGGAGTGTTTTTTGCCCCTGTCCATGCTGGAAGGCGCTCCTGGGCACGGAGGGCCAAACTCCTTTGCTAATACATCGTAAGGCTGAAGAGCATTAAAGCAAGTACAGAATAGAATTAAATTCTAGATATCTGTCTAGAACAGAAGTTTTTTTTTTAACATTTTTGTGTGTTGTGGGTGTCTTCGGCAGCCTGGTAAAGTGTGTGGACTCCTTCTCATGCATAAAATAAAATACATACAATTACTAAGGAAACCAGTGATATTGAAATATTATAAAAATATTTTTTAAGAGAAAGTTCACAGACTGGTTCACATTCAGGTGAAGAACCAGTATCTAAAATGACCAGAATAATGATTTACACATTTATGTAGCATGTAAAGGTTTACAAAGTGTTTCCCTCATGGTGATTAGATAGTAATGCTTTAGATTTTTGTCACCCCTCTTGACTACCCAGTCAGGTATTATTAATCCCATTTTACAGGTGAGGAAACTGAAGCTCAGAAAAGTAAAGTGACTCACCCAAGTTCCATGGAGTGAGTAATAGGCCCAGAGCACAGACCTCAGGCTTCTTCTAGAGATCTTGTCACTGTACTATTACTGCCCTTCATTAGTAAGCACTGGATAAAATGCCAGTCCACAGCCTCAACACAGGTGCTTTAACACATATATAGAGACATAGAAAGAAAGAGAACATCACAGACTGGGAGAGAGAGGGAATAAATTCTAGAGGGCATTCTGATAAACATGAGGCTTGAGTTAGGCCTCAGAGCAGCAGTTCTCAACCTGTGGGTTATGTTCAATTTGTAACAATGAAAATACATCCTGCATATCAGATAGATTCATAACAGTAGCAAAATTACAGTTATGAAGTAGCAACAAAAATAATTTTATGGTTGGGGGTCACCACAACATGAGGACCTACTGTATTAAAGGGTCATGGCATCAGGAAGGTTGAGAACCACTGCCTTAGAGGTTAAGGAGAGGGTTTCATGTGATTTGTGCCCTTCTCTTTGAGGCATTTAGAGGCCAGTGCCCCATATGTTCTGTTGATGATTGAACTATAGTGTGACCTGAGTTACCACAACAATTCCACCAGGTCTTTGGCCTGTGGAAAAGTAAATGATTATCAGACCTTTCCAAATGTACTCCCTTTGAAGGTTCCTTAATAGATTTCCTGTCAGTGGTTGCAACATCTAAGAAGAATGCCTGTGTGTCTCTGGTGTTTGCCTTTCTTTACAAAGTAGTACAGGTAAGTGGCACATTAGGGAACTGGATTTTCCTTTTCCTGAAAATATAACTTCTTGAACCCTGCACAGCCAACCTCAATGTGACCCTTGTCATGAGGCCTTTGTCCCCCCAGAGGGCAGTATGCTACAGAGGTTGCACCTTGGACCTTGACAAGAGGTGGTATAGAGAATAGTAAGAGGGAACAATTGGAACTGAAAGATCTTAGTGGAATGGGGGTGTGAGGGAGAATGATGCTCTTCGGCAGTGATCCTCAAGAGAGATCATATCCAGGTAGAGAAAGATAAAAGAAGGTTTCTTGGAAGGTGGAGATGGGGGTGAGGAATAGAATGCTATTCTAGGCCTAAGAAATGGCCTGCGTGAAGGAACGGAGGCAAGAAAGAGTAGAATGAGTTGAGGGAAGCCTGTCATATATAATAAAAACAAGAACAACAATAATAACATGTATAGGAGAGTACTGGGAAATAATGCCGGCAAAGTAGGGTAGAACCAGAAAGCCTTAAATACAAGGTTTGGGAAGCAATTTTCTTATTTGATAAGCAAAAGCACATTGCTGGAGGCTTTTGAGCAAGGGGAGGGGAGGGAGACTGAATCAAACCTGATCATCAATTAGGAAAATGACTGTGGTAAAAGAGATTGGAGATGAGAGCCTGAGGCAGAGAAATAGGTTGGTAGACTATTCAAACAGTCTAGCTTATGAGGACTTGACTGAGTTAGGAAAGGTGATCAGGAAGGAACAGCACATTACACATTAGAGAGATGACATATTTGCCAGAGGTCTAGATTTGAGTCATAGTCTCTCCTAAAGGCGATAGAAGAGAGGAAACATCTAGAAAGAAGATACAGGGGTTGCAAGAGAGTGTGCTGCCAACCAAGTTTTAGACCAGCTAGTTCTCTGCCTTCTAGCCAGGGCCGAACTTCTCATCCTGCTACTTGATGTTCCATCCTCAACATAGAACTGAGGAGATGAAATGTTTCATTGTCCAAGCACAGATGATTGAAGAGTGACACATAAGCCAGACTGCCAAGTGCCTTTACAAGGAGGAGAGTCAGAGATACGTAGGAATCAGCTGTGAACTTTTCGTGTGTTTTCTCTCTCTTTCATTTTAGGTGTTTTCTGAATATTTTAAAGAGTTGGAAGAAGAAAGCATTCGTGATAATTTTGTTATTATTTATGAATTACTAGATGAATTAATGGATTTTGGATACCCTCAAACCACTGACAGCAAAATTTTGCAAGAGTGAGTATCAGTAGCCAAATGTATCTACCCTTTTCCAGTTCCTCCTTGTAGCGTGGAAGTAACCTTTCCATGGCAGGTCCTGACAGGCATGACCTGGGGGATGATGGACTTTGTGTCTATCAGGCTAGCCTAGCCTATGTGTAGCCACAGCATTTCACAAACTCTACCACATTTGAAGGGGAGCTTTGATCTGGTCAGCCCTTGTACCATCAAATGACAACTTCTCAAAATCCTGAAACAATGCACATTGGTCTCCCAGTGTTATTGATAAAGCCTTAAAAACACTATTTGTTTCCTAATCTTTCCTATGTCATCCTTGAAGGGTTTGAATGACCCTATTGGGGGCGGCTAGGTGGCGCAGTGAATAGAGCACCGGCCCTGGAGTCAGGAGTACCTGAGTTCAAATCCGGCCTCAGACACTTAACACAAAAAACTAGCCGTGTGACCTTGGGCAAGTCACTTAACCCCAACTGCCCTCCAAAAAGCAAAAAAAGAAAAAAGAAAAAAAAAGAAAAAAAAAAAAAAAGAATGACCCTATTGCCATGATGCTTCACTCCATCAGAATGTTTTTGTTAGGTTTTATCCTATCCTATTTTATCTTTATTGGCAGCCAGATCAAGTCATGGATTAAGTGGCTTCTTTTGACTTGGGAAAGCCAAAAACTAAGCTTCTCTTTCCTAAAGTTTAGGTAGATGGGGAGGTAAGGGGAAGAGTGGTATCCATCTAGACCTGTAAATCCCCTTCCAACTCTAAGGTTCTATTCTATCATTCTATGCCTTATGATATTATTTCTAGGCTGCCAAGAGCTTCCTTTGTTCACTTCTTGAAATGTAGCATTAAGTCAGTGACTAAAGTTACTATTTCTGTGTTAATCATACTTCCTTAACACTAATCATCTGGTTATAAAGATACATCACTCAAGAAGGCCACAAACTAGAAACTGGAGCTCCACGTCCACCAGCTACAGTTACTAATGCTGTATCTTGGAGATCTGAGGGAATCAAGTATAGAAAGAATGAAGTGTTCCTGGATGTCATAGAATCTGTTAATCTTTTGGTGAGTTCATTGACTTACGTGCTTTTATAAAAATGAAAATAAATGCTACTGAATTTAAAACTTTCGTTAATTTTAAAGCAAATCTACAGATGCCTAAGACATCCCCAAGTGGATACGGAGTGGAAAGAGTGCTAAAATTTGTTTTGTTTGATTGTTTATTAAATTGTAATTTTTCT
This sequence comes from Pseudocheirus occidentalis, assembly GCA_028646575.1. Lineage (NCBI taxonomy): Eukaryota > Metazoa > Chordata > Mammalia > Diprotodontia > Pseudocheiridae > Pseudocheirus > Pseudocheirus occidentalis. The sequence goes on from CM053594.1 coordinate 51,340,747, forward strand.
GATTAACATAAATTTTTTCTCTCCCTCCCACCCTATACCCATGGGGAAAAAAAAGAAAAAAACCCTTGTAATAAACATGTATAGTCAAACAAAACAGATTCCTGCCTTGGCCATGTCCAAAAAAATACATCTCCTCCTGCACTCTGAGTCCATCACCTTTCTGCCAGGAAAGAGGTGGTAGTGTGGTTCATCATTTGTCTTCTGGAATCGTGGTTGGTCATTGGGCAGATCAGAGTTTTTATACCTTCCAAAGTTGTTTGTTTTTACAAAGTTGCTGATATTGCATAAATTTGTTCTTCTGTTCGTTTCACTCTTTAACAGTTTACATACGTCTTCCCAGGTTTCACTGCTACAGCACTATTTCATTCTTTTGGCACGTGACATTCGCTTGAATTCATATACTGTAATTTGTTCAGGTATTCTCCAAGTGATGAGCATTTCCTAGTATCCAGTTTTTTGTTATTACAAAAAGAGATGCTAGAAATATTTTTTCCTCTTTCCTTGATTTCTTTGGAGAATTGGTGATAGTAATGCTGAGTCAAATATAGTTTAATAGCTTCTGGGGCATAGTTCCAAATTGTTTTCCAGAGTGACTGTATTAATTCACAGATCCATCGATAGTGCATTAATGTGCCACCTCCTTTATCACAGTCTGTCCAACAATTGTCCTTTTCTTTTTTTTCAGTTTTGCAAATCTGATGGGTATGAGGTGGAACCTCAGTTTCTTTAATTGGCACTTCTCTAAATAGTAATGATTTTTTAATATGACTTGATAGCTTGAATTTCCTTCTTTGAAAACTTCTTGTTTTTATCCTTTAATCACTTGTCAATTAGGGAATGACTCTCAGTCTTTTAAATATAAGTCAGGACCTTACATACCTTGGAAATGAGATTTTTATCAGAGAAACCTGCTAAAAAATTTTTTTTCCCCTAATTGCCTGCTTATTTTGGCTGTGTTGCTTTTGTTTTTTCAAAAACTTTTAAGTTACATGTTATTAAAATTGTTCATTTTATCATCTGTGATCCCCTTTATCCTGTCCCTTGTTTGGTTGAGATTGCAGAACTAAAAGTCATGAAACCTGGATCTGAACCCTGGTTCTGGCTCTTGCTAGCTGTACAACTGTTGCTTTTTTTTTTTTTTTTGGTTTTCCATCTAGAAAATGAGGGGGTAGGACATGATTTCCAAGGTCCTCTTTAGTTTTTGTGTTCTATGAAACCACATCTGGGTGAACAAGACCTACATTAGACCTGCTTCACTCAATGTCAGTATCAGTGTGGCATAAAAGGAAAAGGTTCCCAGAATTTGGGAAGCAAGGAAAGGATCAAAATAATCTCTACTCTCTTCCCACCTGTTCTGCCTGAACTTTTTTCTTCTAACTCAACACCAAGCTGAAAGTACAGTTTGTTCTTCCTTAAACTGACTTCTCTCCAGCTTAGGGAGGTGGGAACATTGGCACATGTGACACTGAGACTAGCAGGAATTTGGGGTATTCACCAGCCACCACCATTTGGCCTGTGTGCATAGAATGGAAGATAGTCCCACAAAAATCAGAGAGGAAGATTTATTTCTATGTAAAACCAGATAAGAGCAATTTTACGTATTTGTCAAAGTTTGGTTGAATAGCTCATTTTGGGCTAAAAAGAGAGGGTCCTTTATTTTTTTGAAGCAGAAGAAAGAAAAATATAGACTTGTGGTCAGAAGGCTTGGGTTGAAATCTTGCCTTTCATATTCACTAGTTACTTTATTTCTCCAAGTTTCCATTTCCTCTCATTTTCTATCAACAGCACTTGGTAGCTAATCGGATGTTGGGAGAGAGTGAGAGCAAAGAAGCGAAGATTCTTAAACTTGGGTGACTAGAAAGTTGGTGTTACCTTAACAAAAATAGTGAAGTTGGAGAAGGGAATGGGTTTAGAGGGAAAGCCTAATGGGTTCTGTTTTGAACCTGTTGAGGTCCAGATGCCTATGTGATATTCACGTGGAGTGTCCAGCAGACAAGTGTTGGTATAGCACTAGATCTCAGAGATGAAGGCTGGATAGGTGGAGTGGGGGGGTCATCTGCATAGAGATAATACTACTTTATTGAAAGCCCAATCAGGCTTGTCAAACTCTATACCATCTTAAGATCTGTCCCAGACCCTGCCCCTCTATTGCTAGTGCCTATCCTCTGAGATTACTTTCCATTTATTCTGTATATATTTCATGTATGCCTTTTTTTTTTTGCATATTGTCTTTCCTCATGAGATTGTTTGTTCATTAAGGACAAGGACCATGTTTTTGCTTTTCTTTGAATCTTTAGCACTTCTCACAATACCTGGCACATAACTTATTAAATGCCTGTTGATTGATTGATCTCATTTCATTACATTAATGTACAAAGACTCTCTTGATCTATCACATAACAGTTTTGCTTAACCTGCTTGGTTCTTCACATAGGTCAGCGCCAATGGGAATGTCCTCCGTAGTGAAATTGTGGGCTCCATTAAGATGAGGGTGTTTCTCTCAGGGATGCCAGAACTGCGCCTGGGCCTCAATGACAAAGTTCTTTTTGACAATACAGGGCGTGAGTATACCCTTTATGAGTTCTTTGTCCATGTTTCCTCCTGAGCATGTCCCTGCTGTATAAGGACTTAGTCTTTTCTTTGGTAGGATAATGAGCCTCTGATTCTTAGAGGGGAGTGTGGAACCCTGTTTACTGTTCCAGGAAAGCAATAGATGGAAGAAAACCTTTCTGCCCCAGACAGAAGAATTTGCTAAGCAGATAAATGATATGAATGAGATTTTAAGACAAATGTTTGCTTCCACGTAGGAAGAAACTGACTTCAAGACCTTTTGAAGCATTCATTGTTCAGGATGGCACTTTATGCAAATTATTTTTATATTTTCTTTAACATTGGGCCTTTGCTAGGTTGTTTGGAATTGCTGTATACATGTAAAAGTACAAAACTATATTTAAAAATATTTAAAAGTAGCACATAATATGCATTTTGTCTGTTTCAGACTAGCATTACTAATAAATCTTAATAAGTGAAATTTGACATATTTTATGTGGTTTACTCCATAAGTAAGATCATCTAGTCCCAGCATCTCCTTTTTCAAGGTGAGAGAAGTGAGACCCACAAAAGGGACACGACTTGGGGGGCGGCTAGGTGGCGCAGTGAATAGAGCACCGGCCCTGGAGTTAGGAGTACCTGAGTTCAAATCCGGTCTCAGACGCTTAACACACACACA
>CM053594.1:51344475-51402263 GCA_028646575.1 Pseudocheirus occidentalis
CAAAAAAAAAAAAAAAGGGACACGACTTGATACGGTTACAGAGCTAATCAGCAGTTCAGCCATGATGGAGACTCAGGTCACAGTCTAGTGTTCATTCTTCTCAGACAGTCATTAAAATGTAGTAAGTGTTTATGTGTACCAGGCACCACACCAAACTCGGGCAGATACAAAGGCAAAAGACAATCCCTGCTTTTGAGGAGCTCCATCTCATGATAGAGACAACACGTACAAATAAGCTGTAGACAGGATAAATTGGAAATAATGAGGAAGAACATTCTAGGCATGGGGGCTAACCAGAGAGAAGGCCCAGAATCAGGACATGGAGTATCTTTTTCAAAAAATTGAAAGGAGACCACTGGATCTCAGGGTATGTGGTAGAGTAAAGTATAAGAAGAATAGAAAGGCAGGAGGAGAGCCAGGGTATGAAGGACTTTGAATGCCAAACAGAATTTTATATTTGATCCTGGAGCTGAGAAAAAACTATTCAAATTTATTGGATAAGGAAGGAGGTGACTTGGTCAGACCTGAGCTTTAGGAAGATCACTTGGTGGCTGAATGGAGGGTGGATTGGAGGGAGAAACTTGCACAGGTAGTCCCACCCACAGACTATTGCAGTAGTCCAGGTGGAGGTGAGGAGGGCTGGCACCGGGTGGTAGCAACATCAGATGAGAGAAGAGAGGGAGGCGATACATATGTTAGAGATGTTGCAAAGGTGAAAACAGGCCTGGGGCAACAGATGGGAGCTGGGAGGTGAGAAGGAGTTAGGAGTCAAGAGTGACTCCAAGGTTGTGAGCCCAGGGGGTGTCTTCAGCAGCAGCAGAGAGACTGGGAAGAGGGGAAGGTTTGGGAAGAGAGGAATAAGTTCAGTTTCGGATATGTTGAGTTTAAGATGTTCACAAGATATCCAGTTAGAGATGCCAGAGGTGCTCAGAGAGCTTTGGTTAAGTAGATGTGAGAATCGTCAGCATAGACATGATCGTTAAACTAGTGGGAGTTGATGGGCTCAGCAGAGGAGGTGGTACCAAGAGAGAAGAGAAGAGAAGATGCCCAGGACAGAGCCTGTGGGGAATGACTGAGCTTAGCAGGGACAGCCTGGAAGAAGATCCACTAAAGGAGACTGTCAGAGGCCTGTAGTGCAGAGACCTGGAGGGTGCCGTTCCTGCCTCCAACACAGCCTCCTTGGGGCCCAAGCGAGTCACTGAGCCTCTGGGCTCTAGCTTCCGTCTCTCTCAAACAGGCATCTCCACCTCCCAGGGGCGTCGGCGTCAGTCAGGTGGGATAATAGCAGCAAGGGTTTTGCAGAGTTCGAAGTCTTCTACAAATGTCAGCTATTATCATTATGATTATTATGAACCTACTGGTCAGTCTGCCTGCCTCAAGTCTCTCTCCCTCTCCAGTCCGTCTGCACTCAGCTGTCAGAGTGATCTTTTGAAAACTCAGTTCTGACCACGTCACCCCTCTTCCTACTCAGTAAACTCCAGTAGCCCCCTTTGACTCTCAGGATCAAATATTAAATCCTGTTTGAAGGGCATTTGGAGCCCTTCATACCCTGGCCCCCTCCTAACTTTCCAGTCTTCTTGCGCCTTCTTCCCCCTTGCTCCATGCAGTGTATGCTGGGATCTTCTCTGTGTACCCTGGCTTTTCTGTTCCTTGAACAAAGTAATCCATCTCTCTGCTCTCAGCATTTTCTCTGGTTGTCTTGACCCCCGCCAATGTCCTCCCACCCCCCCACCTTTGCCCCCGATCCCCAGGCCTGGAATGATCTCCCTCCTCATCTCTGCCTCTGAGTAGACCTTGGCATCCTATAAGTCTCAACTAGGATCCCACCTCTAAAGAAACCTTTCCCATTCCTCCTTAATCCTAGTAGCTTCCTGCTGCTAATTATTTCCTCTTTATTCTGTCCATAACTTGTTTGAGCCCAGCTGTTTGCATGTTGTGGCCTGGGAGCTCATTGAGAGTAGGGACTGTCTTTTGCCTCTTTTTGTATCCCCAGAGCTTATGTGCCTGACACAAATTAGATTATTGATGCTTATTAAATGCTTGTTGATTGACTGTCATCAGTAGTATTACCTGGCATTTCTGTAATGCATTATGGTTTTAAAATGCGTCTATATCCAATATTTCATTTGATCCTCACACTCTATTCGTCAGGAAAATATCATTTGGAAGCCAAGAAAACTAAAGCTTGGGTTGTGATGTGCCCGAGATCCCACAGCTAGCAAAGTGTGGAACTTGCTGATAAGGCAAGGAGGAAAGGCCCGTTTCCTTACTGGTTTTGGTTAGTTGATAATCGCTCACTTTTTGACAGAATGTTTTCTCCATACAACCCCATGAGGCAGGTAGTACAGAGGTCATTCACCCAATTTTTCAGGTGAAGAAACTGAGGATTTGAGATTAGAAGTGGCTTTGTCATCAGTGACTGAGCTTGGCCTCCGCCCCCAGGTCTTCTTACTCTCTCCTGGCCCCGTTTGGATTCTTTTTTTTTTTTAAAGATATTTTACTGTCTTCTCTGCTGTCCTTTTGATTGCTTCTTTTCCTCATATTCTGTCCTTGCTGTCTTCTAGGTGGAAAAAGTAAATCGGTAGAGTTGGAAGATGTGAAATTCCACCAGTGCGTGCGCCTCTCCCGCTTTGAGAATGACCGGACAATTTCTTTCATCCCCCCCGATGGAGAATTTGAACTGATGTCTTATCGCCTCAACACCCATGTAAGTGTGCCTAGGCTAGGGTGTGGTGGCAGTGATGCTGAACATTAGTTAAAAAGGTAAGTGGTGCCTGGTACCTCACCAAGATCTAAGTAAAAAGTGTCATCTGAGAGAGAAAGGAAACAAGGAACATCTTCCCAGTTGTTGACCAAAATGACATAAGCATCCTTGTGTCCCAAGGAGTGCCGAAGGTGCGCTGTCTCGTGATTGGGAAGGCAGCCAGTGATCTCTACCAGTAGGGCTTTGCTTAGCCATCTGGGGAAGTCAGTTAATGAATAGATAAGAATGGTTTGTAATTAATGTATTAAAGCGCCAACCTAAGGAGATATCAGAGAGATGGTAACAAACTGGGAGCTCTGGCCATGAGTCTTGGCTGCAGGCTAAGTCTGTCAGGTTCAGAAATTCCATTCACCTCGGAATAATCAAGTATAGGTAAATTGAGTCACACCCTAACTGCGTTTACAGGAGACCAGTTTCTTGACTCAGTATTCAGCCATCTGGGGTATTCCTGATTCTGCAGAGACAAGGTCTAAAAGTAAAATAGAGAATGATACAAAGCAGCATATCTCACACAAATGATTTTTTGTAGAAATTTAATAAATCAATTGAAGCATACTATTTGATCTCTTTTTTGTTTTGTTTTTTCTTTTTCTTGTTTCCTCCCATTTGTTCTAATTCTTCTATACAACATGACTAATGTGAAAATATGTTTAATAAGAGTGTATGTGTAGAGCCTATATCTGATTATACACCATCTTGGGCAGGGAGGTGTGGAGGGAGGCAGACAAAATTGAAAAACTTAAGAAAGTGAGTGTTGAAAACTAGAAAGAAATTGATTTTAAAAAAGAAATTTAATCATTACATAAAAATATGGAATAAAACCTCCAATAAAAACTGTCAAATCAAAACAATTTACATTTTAAGTAAAAAGAGGAAAAATAGTACTATAAATAATGAATAAAATAATAACAGTTTGCTTGTTCTTTGTCCCATTCCGATTTCCTTTCTACCAGTGAACTATTTTGTTGCTAGTAAGTTTGTAATATAATCAGTAATTGATTTGTTTATGTTTTTCTGCTTTCTTTTTCTGCATCCCTTTGTTATCAGTCTCTTTATTTCTCTGTAAATGTTTGTCTTATTTTCCAGCACAATAATAGTATGTTCTGTTGCTGTACCACAGCAGGTTTGGCTGTACCTCAGGGATTGAATGTTCTAGTCCTTGGGTTCCATTGTTCCCAGTTCTTTGTTACTATAAATAGGACAGCTCTAAATATGGATCTAGTAGTAGAATCCCTGGGGAATGGGAAGCAGGGCATTCCAGTTCACATGCTAACTTGTGTGGCACAGACATTATTTTCTAGAACAGCAACATTTCTCCTCATACCCCAAAGGAAAATGTTGGCCAAAGCGGGAGGAGGGTAAAGAAAGCCATGAGATCTGGGAGTAAATGCTCAGGGAGGAGGAAGCCAAAGGGAACGCTTTCCCAGCAAGGGCAGCCTGGAGTCTTCAGAGGGTACAGGCCTGGACAAATGGAAAATTGGTGACTAAGGGAGGATCTTTCATTTTTTATGTGTCAACCTTCACGGAGCTCTGAGCCTTTCCGTGGGGCTACCAAGCCTAACTCTATAAAAACAGCTTTACTGATTTTTCCTTGTCTTAGACCAGTTTCCCAGAAACGCACATAGATATGTTACCTTGTGTTGTTAGACAGTTTTGAGGCATCTGTTTCTGTCGAGGGTTAAATTGCCACTAAAATTGGACTCATTACTTTCATGATCTTTGTGTCTCCTCCCAGGTAAAACCCTTGATATGGATCGAATCTGTAATTGAAAAACATTCCCACAGCCGCATCGAGTACATGATTAAGGTCAGTTGCCCTTTAAGAAGTCTGGTCAGCTTTAAGTGGATCCTGTCCACCAGACAAGGCATAGATCGCATTTTTAAAACATTCTTCTATTGGTTGTGCTGGTAGTTGTAGTAACAGTTCTTATTTCTATGGCAATTTAAAGGTTACAAAGCACTTTACTCACCACAATCCTGTGAGGTAGGAGACAGTTTAGTTTGCTTTGGAAATGCTACGCAGTTTCTCTTGTCCCTCAAAGGAGAATTTTAGCTCATGGCTTAGTTCACCCTTGTAAATTTAGCTATAGATTGTAATTAGTATAGTAATGATAATTATCATTATTATTAGCACTGCTATGAATAACTCACATTTCTATAGCTTCTAAAAATGCTTTCCTCTTAATCCAGTGTGTATATAGCGTATATGTATTATTATCTCTGTTTTACTAAGAAATGGAAACTCCAAGGAGTTTGGGACTTGTCTGGGATCTGATAACCATTAAGTATCAGAGCCAGAATTGGAATTGATGTCATCTATCCAGTGCTGTTTTTGCTTAGCCACACTGCCTGGACACTTAATGAGTCCCTAATGGATTACAAGAAGTGAGTCATGCCCAGAGGTGCCTGTGGGGAGGGGCCTCAAAACCATGGCATATGAGATTCAGTTGAAGGAACAGGGAATGTTTAATATGGCAGGAAGGAGGCTGTAAAGGCAGGACCTCCCAGGGGCCTTCATGTGAAAGACAAAGTAGACGTGTTCTAGGTAGAGCACTATGACAGAGGTGAAGTTACAGGGAGGCAGGTTGTTGCCAGCTCAGTATTGGGAATCACTGTAACCAGCTAGAACCATGCAAAAGCAGACAAGCTTCCCATTGAGCCGAGAGCTCCCTGTCAGCAGAGGTGTGCAGGGAGGATCTCAGCCCCTATTGGGATTGTTAGAGGAAGATTTTGTGAGCAGTGCAGCTAAAGTAGAGAGGAAGGAGCCATTTACTGGGGAGGGCAGCAGGCTGGGCTTCCCAGAGGAGACCCTTTTGTGAGCCATAGCCAGCTGCTTTGTTCCACAGGGCAGATTCAGGTTTCCTTTATTTATACCAAATGAAAAAACAGCTTTTATTCATTTTATTTGTTCATTAACATAAATGTAACAAAACAAAGTGACTTACCCAAGGTCACACAGTCTGATATGTGTTGGACCTAGGACCAAGAGTCTTTTACTCTTAGTCACATAGTGAAAATAACACAAAGACCCAGCTTGGTTTGTTTTTTAATCCACAAAGGCTTGAATAGAAGCCAAACATGTAGGGATTTAATTTCTCTTTTCTGGAATATATTTACTAAAGTTTCTTCCTCTGCCCTACATGATTCTACTATAGAGTCTTTTCATAATATTACTCAGAAAAAAGCTTTCCTCTTTGCCCAATTTCCTGACCATAGCTGCAGTCATGTCCCTTCACAGCTTGCAGAACAAGTTGCAATAAAGGAGTGGGGGTGGTGGATCTTGCTTTTTTATCTTGTGCTAAGAAAGCTCAGCTTGTTTGTGGCCTTTCTATAGGCAAAAAGCCAGTTTAAACGCCGATCAACTGCAAACAATGTGGAGATTCACATTCCTGTGCCCAATGATGCCGACTCGCCAAAGTTCAAAACCACTGTGGGAAATGTCAAGTGGGTCCCAGAGAACAGTGAAATTGTTTGGTCGATTAAATCCTTCCCGGTGAGTGGGTTCCTAGTCCCTAAACTGGTAGTACCTCCTCTCCATCTAAAAGCTGAAAATTTAGCTCCATCCCTCATACCATTCCCCTGTTTAACTCTCAAGGAACTTTTCAAATGCATCAAGAGAGTGGCTGGTGGCTTGGCCTTGATGACAGCCTAACTTATCTATATACTGTCAACTTGGTCGATTATTGCTGTATATAACTAGAAATGAATTCTAAATTGAAAATTCAAACTTTTCGCTAACCTCTTCCCCCACAGTCTGAATGAGGAAGGTTCAGAACAGCACATTTATTAAGTAGATGCTGCATGCAGTGAAGAAAACAAGGGGATTAGATGAATGAATGAATGAGTGAATGAATGAATGAATGAATGAATAAATGAATGAATGAATAAGCATTTATTAAGCACTCCCTTTGTGCTAAGCTCTGTGCTGAGAAATATTTGGGGATATTTTGTATGACTATAAAAGCAAAACCAGTCCTTGCCCTCAAGAAACTTACATTAATGAAGAAGGAACATATATGGAGACTAGTGATAAGATCCAATCCTTGATTTCTAGAAGTTTCTAGTTTAGTAGAGATGCTAAGAATGAAAGATAACTATAAGGAAAAATCATAATCCCAATTTCCATTGTAATAGCACATTAAGGTTTACAGAGAGCTTTCCTTATGAAGTAAACAATGTAACTGTTGTCACTATCATATGGATGTAAAACTGAGACCCATAGAGGTTCAGTGATTTGTCCAGGGTGACACAGCTACTAAGTGCAGGGCTGTGGACAAGGGGTGCAAAATAAAGAAAACCAGGCCCAAGGAAGGAAAAATTATGATGAAGGAAGGCAGTTGAGTTGAGAAAGGGATAAGATTTCCACAGATCAGGGTGGGTTTGTAGAGAAGAAATTCTAGGCATAGAGAAGCGTGTTGGCCATAGCTGGGAGGTAAAGCACAAGCGTCTTCTCAGAGTACAGAGTACCGGAAAGGCAGGTGATGCCAGGTATGGAGGGCTTCAAGTATATGGCTAGACAGTGCAGGCTTCTCTTGTTACAGGCCTTGAGCAGGGGGGCTTTTGGGATCACATAGGAAGATTTTGTTCTCCTTCTGCTTTTCCTGTTTGTTACTACCTGGAGTCAGCTGGAACTTTGGAGAGGGTCTGACTCAATTAGGATGGAAACTTCAGCACTTAGTGCAGATTTCACCACACCAAGGAAATCTAAACCTAGTTGGTTGACTTCCATTTAGTGGCTTGTGTCTCAAGTGGGCCGGGTCCTGCAAATGCCTTTAGAAGATCATTCCTGCTCTTTGTGCATATAACCACCATTCATGTTCCGCTTTTGTCTCCTCCTCTATCAGGTGCCAACTGTAGACTAGCTCCAGCTATTTTTCTTGGTAAAACTGACAGTAAGTTTGAAATCAAGCATGGTACATGAGAATGACTTACTGCCATGTGGCCATTGCAAGTGAGAAATGGTGTCCTCCTTCTTGGACTTTTCCCAGTGAATTTATTGCTCTAAACCAATACTTAGGCTAGCCAAAAATGTGGTCAAGGTTTGGGGTGAGACTGTTGACTAAATTTGCTTCTATTTCAACATTTACTCTTTCATCTCTCTCTTCCCCACACAGGGAGGGAAAGAATATCTGATGAGAGCTCACTTTGGCCTGCCCAGTGTTGAAGCAGAGGACAAAGAAGGAAAACCACCCATAAGTGTCAAGTTTGAAATTCCATATTTCACCACCTCAGGGATACAGGTCTTTATTGTGATGATGTAAAGTTGTTGGAGGTGATGTCCAAGGGTTGGGGTGGGGATATTCATCTTGTTGCTTGCTACAAGTTCTTTTTAGAAGGAAAAGGGAAGATCTAATTGGAAAAGGGAGACAGGGATGTGGAAGTGAAGAGGATACAAGCTTTCAAATAAGAACTTCTGGCACTAATTAGTAATTTAAAGCCCTGAAAGCATCAAAGCACAAAATGTCAGAGATGAGAGGGATGTAGAAGGTCAGAGCTAGGAAGGCCCTTAGAACAGAATGCCAGATCCGGGAGGGCCCCTTGTACAGGGGATTTCAGAGCTGGGAAGATCCTTAGAAAGCAGAATGTCAGAGCTAGGGGTGGGAGATGGCCCTTAAAATATAAAATATCGGAGCTGGGAAGGCCCTTAGAATACATATTGTCAGAACTAGAAAGGACCTTAGGGATCATTTAGTCTCACTTTTTCATTTTATGGATGAGGACGCTGAGACCCAGAGAGGTAGAGTCCCTTGCTGAAAGTCCATACAGGGAGCTAGCTAGTAGCAGAGCCAAGACTAGAGGATGGGTTACCTGACTACCAGTCAAGGACCCTTTCCTAGACACTGCCCTAGTGAGAGGTCATGCATGGTTCCCTTATCCCTGTGCTACTTATTGAAGCAGGTTATCATTGGGTTATCTTGGTGTTTTAAAAATAAAAGAGGACCACGTGCTTGGCTGCTTTTCCATACTTCTGCATTTGTTTACAATGAAACATTTGTTTAGCATTTCCAAATTCTGGAGCTCAGGAGGAAAGCAGTCTGTCACCAAGAAAGTGGTACTCTGTTTTCCTGAGAACAGGCAAATGTTTATTGTTTGCTCTTGGGCCCTGCAGGTGCGTTACCTGAAGATCATTGAAAAGAGTGGTTACCAGGCTTTGCCTTGGGTTCGGTACATCACCCAGAATGGAGGTAAGTTGGGTTACTCTGGCTGATCATGTCTCAAATCCTTTGGCATTAGCTTAACTCTTTCTCCCACCCCTATGATCATAGCTCACGGGTCACAGACCCTTTTAGGGAGGCTCAGCAGAGGTTATTGTTCTCATTTTAAGAAGCAGGTTCACAGAGGAAAAGTGATTTGTCCACAGCCAGTAAGTGCTGGGACCAAAACCCTAGCTTGTCTAAGGCTCTTCCCACTCATCACGCTGCCATACCTGATGGTCTGTCAGTTTCCCACATCCAAGTTCCAGGAATGTTATAGATAGAGAGGTGCATTATTCTCTTGCTTCACAACCAATGTGATCCAAAAATATGCCATACTTTTTTCTATAACCTGACTTTCATAACACTTGAGTGTGGCTTACAATCAAAGTATACCTTTTTTTTTCCTTTCAAAGTGATCATATTTTAGGGATATAGTCCAGGCTTTTGAGTCACATTATATGTTTGTGACTAGTGATCTAATTAAAACCCTGAAAATAATTGTCTTTTGTGCAACTCAGAAGGAAACCACATCAGTATTGACATTACTCGTCATAAATGACGACAGAAACACAGGGAAGCTGCACAAAAATGGAACAGTCACTTACACATTCTCCTTTAAGAGCTGAATAAAGGGGTTGGGAAAACTGGTTTTATTTTGTATCCAAAGGCAGAAAGAAACATAACATCATGAAATATTTAGTTATCTCACCTTGAAATCTTCATGATAAATACAAGCAGTTTTTGTATCAATACGTGTTGCCAAGAGTGAAGTAGAGAAATTCTGTGAGGAATTAAGAAAGTCCTACAGACAAGACGACAGATAGATGGATGGATGTGTGTGTGTGTGTGTGTGTGTGTGTTACACACACATTCTGTTACTTCGTTGCAAAGGTGAACATGGGAAATCAGGACAAACATTATGGTTCAAGATTCAAAAATGAACAAAGTCAAAGGCTAAACTTGCCTATATATCATGAATATTTTCTTCCAGAAGATTGTTAGAAGGTGCTGGACATAACCATACTAAATGACATCACAAAACTTGAAATTGATTCTCTTAAGAGAAAATATCTGGTTACTAGGGTGGGAGGCAAGGTGGTTGTTGCTAAATCAGCTATGAGTGTGCATTCAGAATAGCTAGTTAGACTAAAGGTTAAAATCAGTACTAAGCAAGAAGATAGCATAAATTTGAGAAGACATTGCAAACTCTTACAAGAACTTCAGCTCAAACAAGGTATTGGTGCTAGGACATGGATAAAAGAAAAAAATATTTTCTACTGAAATTTAACTGGTTGAAGAGTAATCGTCACAACAAAGAGGCCAGAAGAGCCCAGAAGCTTCTTCAGCTTGTCAACACTTGATCTTCTTGAAAGAAACATGACAGCAAATGTAGTGTTGGCTAATAACATAAACTTGTGCAAAATGTTGCAGAGGAACAAAATAGAAGATTATGTGCTGGATTTCCTCTTTATAAAGCTAAGACTACTGGTAGAAGGGAGGAAAGAGTTTGCAGAAGGCAAGAGCCTTTGTAGATGGAATTAGATTGAGAAAAAAACAAATAGGCAAAAAAAATATGGAACCGGAATCTACCAATATTTTTAGTTACCTATTTTAGTCATCAGTGACAGTGGAACTTTGCATTTTTTAACTCGACACCTTAATCCTTGATGGGCTAAATGACATTTAAGAAAATGAGATCACAAAAAACAGCTGAACCAGACCAAGTACACAGAAAAGTTCTATGTTGTAGGTACAAAATGTGGAAGCATTTGGAGATGACCTATCAAAATATTTAAAAGGGTTCTGCAGCTTTAAATTTTGTTTAGATTAATTTTTTTTACAGGTATTGGAAGTGGTTGGAGTCAGAGACCACACCAAGTTTGTGCTTTTACTCCGCCGTCTTGGCTCCACCCCCCCAAAATATTTGAAAGGGAGGAAAGATAACAGATGGTTGAAAAATAGGTATTGCAGATGGAAAGTGAGCTGAGTTTGGAACTGAAGAGAAGGAAGAGAATTATGTTAGAGTATATTTGAGAAATTAACCATCCCAAGCTGCTTCCTTATACACTCATCTTTTCACAATAGTATTGTTTTGTTGATACCATATGACTGAAAATCATGGAACATTACAATCTAGAGACTGTAGATCAGAACTTTGGGTGACACAAAGGGCAATAAAAAGATGAATGGTGGTCATATACAGGCTACAATATATTACCAAACACGACATGCCCAAGAAATAGATCATTCAAGAGATCATATTACCTGAAAAGGGGGTGGGCCAGTCGTGTTGGGAGAGCGAGGGACAACAGATGGACAGCAAAGGGCTACAGTGGTGCCCGTGTTAAGTTAACAAACCCAGAGGGTGTACCTCCTAAAAAAGAATTTATTGCAGAGTGTGGACAAGAATTTTACAGGACAGAAAGGAAAGATCTGGTCACGTTCTGTATCCTTAAAAGGAATCACTATGTCAGGAAAATTACCATCTTTCTCCAAGCTCAGTTCTAGTTTTTTGAGACTCTAGTATAGAGCATTGATATACACATCTGTCAGCACAAATGAGTCTGTGTTTTCTCCTGTCTGATTCCAGCATCCAGGTTCTTCACCCATTCTTACCTTGTCTTTTTTAGAGTGAGAAAGATTTTTGTGTTGCCACGGGTTCTCAGGTGTCATTAGTTGGCTCCAGAAAATTTGGACATAGGCAGAACAATAGTCCATGGGGCTTTCAGGTTCATAGGAACAGAGCTGAGTGGGGAGTGCCTCCAGGTAGAAAGAGGCCAAGAGCTACCCACCTCAACTAAGCTTTAGTTTGTAGTCATAATTTTATTTTAAAACATGTTTTCTGGTTATATCTGTATTTCATTAACCTGCTGATAAAAAGGAGAGAGAAGCGGGAAAGCAGGAGATAAAGGACAGTTGTCAATGAACTTGGAAGCTCATCTCTCTTGTTCTCAATTCTCTCTCTTTGTAGACTATCAGCTCCGAACACAATGAGGTTTCTCTTCCGATCCAGATGACACACATCTTCAGGCCTATTTGTTTGTAGGAATTTCTTGTGGTACTGAAGACTGTCAACGTCTTGTCTTCAGTGGTGACTTCGATAAATCTGAACAAACTGAGGAGAGAGAATTAGATAGATATTTATTGACTTTGACACCCAGCATTATATGCCCTGACCATGACTCTGTGGATATCTTTTCATCATTTGTATGCATTGTTTCTGCTATTACCAGGTGTTCAAATGAAGAGTCACACTTTGTCCCAAATAGGCAGGAACACAGGAATAATCTTAGAATTCCCCTTTCATGCCAACCCAAGCCAATTTTGGAAGGAGACAGAAGCCCTATTTTAGATAAAATGTTCTTTTCTAATGTGATATAAACTCGGGGGTACCAAAAAGGATGGTGTTAGATTTGCCAAAATAACTGGTAGGTGAGTCGTCTTCTTACAGAAAATGTGATAGAGGCACCAGTGAAGTAGAACCAAGTGGAAATTTAGGGAAAATTCTATATTCTGCAAGTTTGCTCTTTGAGATGTAGCTCATGGTGGAGGGCACCATCAGGCCCTCTGGAGGTAAGGACACAAATATTCATCCCAATTCTCACCACAGCACATCTTCCAAAACTGCTCCTCAGAGCTGGGAGTCTCGAGGATGTCTCCCTAAGAGGGAGTGGGGTACAGCTCTGAATGTTTACAGAGCACATACTGCCTGCTTTCAGGTTGCCAGAATTCATTTTCCTGGGACATTGTCAGGGTAGTGACGTGACCCACAATCACTCTACCCACTATCCTCCCCATCCTTCGGTGTAGTCTTGCCAGAGAAGCCAAATAGAGAAGCGCGTTGAATTACCCTTTTTTAGTTCAGGTGAATCTTTGAGGTCCTGCAGAACCTTTCGGGATCCATTGTCCCCTTTGGTCACAGCCATGCCAAAAGGTTCACAGGCTGTGTGTGCCTTCAGTCCAGGGGCTCCGCTGACTCTTGAATTTTGGATGTATTGAAACAAGGCTGGGGCCCTGGCTCTGGGTCCCCTTACACACCACGTGCCATTCTGTTATTTTACAAACCAGAACAGTATTTTTCTAGCTCTGCTGGGGGGCTGATGGCTGATGAGTGTGCAGAAGATGGGCTGTGTGTTGTGTTTGTCCAGTTAGGTAGCAGGGGCTCGAGAGTGGAGACATTCAGTCCCTTCTTGAGCCCCAGTCTACTTTCATCTGTCCTTGTGAGTCTGAAATTGTGACGTTCTAGAGGAGAATTTGGCCCAGGTGTTTCTGAAGATGCTCCTGGAGACTGAGAATAGAGCGTGTTCTGTAAATCAAAGTGCTGTATGTTTTGTTAATGCCGATTCAGTTACTGTTACTACCCACCTGGAGAACATATTGGTCAATATTGCATTAAATGCAGATTTCAAATCTCCTTTGTCTGCTGAAATTGACTGGACTAGTCTTGTTGAGAGCTGGAAATAGTCAGCCTAGTTTAGTGGGTCCTGACTGTTGACTTCAGTCGAAGCCGGTAAATCCAAGTACCAGAAGTGATCTTTAGCTCTCACATCTAGTCCCACTTGAATTTGAAGCAGGAAGGCTGTCTGCAGCATCCCTGACAAGTGCTGATCTCAGTTCTCCTCAGACGCCTCCAAAGAAGAAATTCTCAGCCTTCAGGAAGTTTTTCTTTACATCATTCTGTGAAACCTGAATCTTTATAGTTTCCTAACTGCCACCCCACTCAAACTCTGAGCTCAGAACTTCTAGAAATCCCCCCTCCTTGTGCTGCCTCTCATACCTGCTCTAGTCTCACTTCCCTCCCTTCACAGTCCAGCCCTGTAGTTAACTAGTTCAACCTTGACTCCTGTCAAGTCCCTAGCCTTATCTTGGCTCCTGCTTGCCAAATCCCAGCCTTTGGTACCTACCCTCTCACTCTCACTTCTCCGATTCTTAACCACACCAAATAAGTCCAAATGACAGCAGCTTTGTCAGCTAACCTCACATGTTCCTTCACTTTTGTACAGTGAACCTTTTACCAAATGTAGGTGATTATCTAAATCTTTATACTGGCTATTCCAAACCCCTTTCCCAGCCCAGCCAGAAGCACCTCAGTGACATCACCAGAAGGCATATGCCTCTCTTCATCCCACCTCTCAGTACCTTCTACAAGGACATAGAGGCCATCTGTTGTGGACTTCTATATCCTGTCCCCCATCTAAGAACCCTTCATTTCTCATTCTTTCCTCCTGTGCTCTCTTAATTGCTAGAGAAGAGATGGCCCCTCTCACCTCTGCTGTCAGATTGCCCCTCTGTCAGGTCTGTCCCTTTGTCTCCTTATCTCTTGCTCCGTCCCCCCCTCCCTTTTCCCTGGTTCTCTGCTGCCAACAAATACTCCCAAGTTTCCCCCATCCTTAAGGTTTGACTTTACCATAACCTCAAGCTATCATCTTATCTCTTCCCTTTCACACCCAGATTCCTAGAAGCCTTCTACACACATGATCTCCACTTCCTCTACACACACTGCCTCCCACTCACTTCTCAACCCCTGAGAGTTTGGCTTCCAAGCTCACCACATAACTAAATTTGCTCTCTCCAAAGTTACCAAGGGCCTAACCTTACTAAATGGGACAAGCTATTTTCAGTTTTCAGGTGATCATTCCCTTCCTCTCTGCTCCTTGGGTTTTTGTGACCCTGCTTTCTTCACATTCTCCTACCTGTTAGAATATGCCCCACTCTCTAACTCTGGTTGACCATTGTAAGGCTCTGTGTTTGGCCCTCCTCTCGCTACCTTCTCTCTTGGTGATCTCAGCCCCTATGGGTTCAATTATTTCCATGCAGATCTATATTTCTGGTTGTAATCTCTCTTGACATCCATTCCAGCAACACTAACTGTCATCTCCACCTGGAATATATCATAGCCATGTTAAAATTCACATCCAAAATAGAACTGTCTTCATTGCCTAAACCTCATACACCAAACTTTTCTCTTTTTGTTGAGGATACCATCCTCCCATTCACCAAGGGTTACAGCCTTGGAACCACCCAGGACCCATCCCTCTCCACCCCCCATATCCTATTGGTTTTTCAGTCTTGTTGAGTCTGTTTCCACACCTCTCCCCTACTCCCCCTTCTCTTCATCTCTATGACCACCATCCAAGTTTAGGTCTTCTTCATTTGTGAATCATTGAATCTTTATTGTCTTGGATTATTGAAAGACTACTCATTGGACTCCCACCTTCCAGTCTTTTGTCTCCATTCTGCCCCCCTACAAAACTGCCAAAATAATCTTCCTAAAGCACAAAGCTGACCATGTCACTCCTTTGCTTTCAACCACATTCCATGGCTCCTTGTCACCCTCTGTAGTACAAACTCCTCAGCTTTGCATTTAAAGCCATTCACAATTTGACTCCTGCCTCCCATCCCTGCCTTATTTCACATTACCTACCCCGCACTGTGTTGCAGCTAAACTAACCTGATGGCTTTTCCCCAAAGTCCACAAGACAGCAAGGTGTGCTGGAACAAGATCCAGCTTGGGAATGAAAGGACCTCCATATCCTAGCAGGATTACTTAAGGGAGGGGCTTAAGTGACTAGTCTCTCTGGGCCTCGGTTTCCTTATCTGTACAATAAGAAAGAAGTTGGACAAAATGTCATCTAAGGATCCTGAGGTCTGTTATCTCCCCTGCCATTGCTTGGGCTGCCCCCTATGCCTGCAAAGTCCTTCCTCCTCATCTCCACCTCCAGCAATCCTGAACACACTTCAAGGCTCACCTCAGGTGTCATGTCCCACAGGAATGACGGTAGTCCTCAGTATTGACAGCACCTTCTTCCAGGTAAAGTGTACACTTAACCTGTGTGTATGCTGAATAGGTAGAGCAGGGAATATTTTCACTTTGCTTCCCCATTGCTTAGCATGGGCCTATGGGCCTCAGACATAGTAGGCACTAAATAAATGCCCATTGGACTGGACACTTGAAGACAACAATTGTACCTTTGACAAAAATGTCTGCAGGCTAAACATTCCTAGTTTTCTTGGTCAATTGACATGATCTCTGATTCCCTTCCTATCCTGCTTGCTTTCCTTTGTACATTCTCTGGTTTGTCTGTGCCCTTTCTAAAATGAAGGTTCTAGAAACAAACACAGAATACCAAGTAAAGTCTGGCCATGGCAGAGTACAACAGTGGAAATACAGTGCTTTGAATGCTTTCACTCCTCTGATTTTCACCACACCCTATGCAGTGGGTGCTATTATTAACCCCATCTCACACACATTCAGGGTGCTCAAGTGACTCTCACCCATTCACACAGCTAGGAAGTGGCAGAACTGGGATTCAAACTCCAAGGTTGGTGGACTCTCCACTGGACCAGAGGAGTCTCTTCAGAATGACTCACTGAGTTTGCAGTGTGCCAAGACAACTTCTTTCTTTATCGTGTGGTTTTCTGGCCACACTTCCTCCATCCTATACTTGTGCAGTTGGTTCTTGTGAACTCAGGAGTGAGACCTTACATTTACTCCAACTAAATCTGATTGTATTAGAGATGATCCATTCTAATCTGCCATGCCCTTTCTGGAACCTGCTTCCAACATGGCAGTCATAGCTCCCAACTCTGAAACCAGCACAGGCTTGAGAAGCACATTGTCTATGCACATTGTCTATTCAAGTCACCAGTGAAAATGTTGAACAGAACAAGACAAAAATCAAGAGCTTCCTGGAAAAGGGACTCAACTCTTCCTCCAGAGGGATGAATTAGTTGGAATAGGTGGGCGTGATCAACAGGTTGGAGTACAGGTTAATCACCTCAAACTTCGAATTTAAAAAATCCAGAGGCAGCAAACCCTGTGGAGGACAAGGCCTGCCTATTGTATCTTCTCTGGTTTTTGAAAGAATTCTAGATTTTCAGTGTTAAAAAGGACCTTAGGGGTCAAGTTGGGTCACTTTGAATCCAAGCCACAGATTCAAAAAAACTGGAAGGGACTTTGCTGGCTCACCTGAACAAGATCTGGTCTGCAGTGCCCCACTTCCCCTCCGCTGCAAGTGATTGTCTGGGTCTACTATGTGGCCATAGGCAAGTCACAACCCCTTTGAGTCTGCTTCATCATCTTTAGAAACGGGGATGATTATTGTACTAACTAGCTTATAGGAGTGAAATAAAGGAAACAGATTTTTTTTTTAATAATTAGAGCTTTAATAAGATCTAATAAGCTCTAAGATCCAGGCTGCCATCTGCCAAGTGAGAGGAATAGACAAGAACACAGAGGAGTAAGTCACACAACTTGTGGCCCGCCAAGTGTATCAGTGAGTGTATCAGAAGTAGATTAAAGTATATTTGGGAAATATTTAACAAAATAAAGATAATATATGATCTTCAAAGTTAATATGTGGCCCACAGGCATCCTTTTGTGTGGTTTAGTGACCCCCTTTTCTATCTGAGTTTGACACTCCTGGACTAGAAGACCTTATAGGTCCCTTCCAGCTTCAACATTTCTCTGGCCCTACGCTTTGAGTCACTTACAGAAATGTGAAGAATGAAATTGTCCGGAGCAACCGGGCTCTACCCTAGGGATGAAGGTCACTGCTGAAAGAGTTTCAGCTGGAAAAGAGACCTCAGCAACCAGGTAGCCTGGCCCCTCCCAGAATCCCCTGGAAAGAAGAACTGACAAACGGTCATGAAAGACCACTAGTCAAGGACCTTGTGAGGCAGCTTATCCTTCTGCTGGAGAGCTCTCATTCAGAGTTCTTCCTGAAGGGAAGCCCCTGTCTGCTGCTTTGAAACTTCTTCCAATTACTCCCCACCCCGAGCAGAACAAGCCACCTATTACCTTATTTGTCTGGATGGTGACATCAAGTGTTGGGTCCCAGGCTTTGAGGGTATACCCCACAACCCCCTTTTCAGCTGGGTCAGTCAATAAGTATTAATGGCTATCATTTAAAGAGAAATTTAAAGTTCACAAAGCACTTTATAAATATCTCATTTGGTCTTCAACAATGGCTTATAGATAGGGAAACTGAAGGAGGCAACAGTTAAGTGACTTGCCCAGGGTCACACAGCTAGAAAGTAAAGCCAGTTTTGAATTCGTCTTCCTGACTCTGAGTCCAATACACTAGTCACTGAGCCATCTAGCTGCCTCTATTAAAGACAAACTATGCATTAGGCACTGTGCTAAGTGCTAGGGATACAAAGAAAGGCAAAAACACTACCTCTGCCCTCAAGGAGCTTACATTCTAATGCATATGCTATACACTGTAAATCCATACTGTATTTATTATACCCTACATATGTTATACAGAATATACAGAAATACATGTAGTGTAATATTGAAAGGTGATCTCATCCGGAAGGTACTAGGCTGGAAGAGCCTTCTGCAGAACTGAGCTGAGTCTTCAGAGAAGCTGGGAGACAAAAGGTGAGGAAGAAGAGCATTCCAGGAATTGGCGGCAGCCGGTACAAAGGTCTGGAGATGGAATGTCATGTTGAAGGAGCAAGGAGCCCGGCACTGCTGAACTGTGAAGTCTAAGATTGGACATGTAGTCAGTGGGCAGACTGGGAAGAACTTTAAATGCTGGGAGGATGGGCTGAATTGGGCAGGGGCTGGAGGTAGGCTGACCCACCAGTAGCTACTGCAATAGCCCAGGTGTGAGGCGAGGGAGGCCTGTCCCACGGGGTCAGAAGTTTAGGTGAAAGATAGACATTGCAGGGGTGAAAACAAAACTTGACAACAGGCTGGATGCATGGAGTGAATTTATGCGAGGAGTCAGGATGCCACTGAGGTTGTGAGCCTGAGTAACTGCAAAGATGGCAGGACCCACAATAGTAACAAGGACATTCGTCCTAGTGTGATTCCTTCATCTCAACCAGGGAAAATACTGAGGCCCAGAGAAGAGATAAAGTGAATTAAGGGCAGCTAGGTGGAAGGGTGGATAGAGTGACCAGCCTGAAGTCAGTCTGCTTCATCTTCCTGAGTTCAAATCTGGCCTCAGACATTTACTAGCTGTGTGACCCTGGGCAAGTCACTTGACTCTGCCTCAATTTCTTCGTCTGGAGAAGGAAATGACAAACCGCTCCAGTATCTTTGCCAAGAAAACCCTAAATGAGATTACAAAGAGTTGGACTGAATGACAATATACAGTGAATCAGTTGGTAGGAAACCAGTACTTGCAGCCATGTCTCTTGATGCTTGAGTCTTGGCTTTATCACTAGCTACATCCCTTTTGCAGAGGTGATGTGGACACGGGAAAGACTTAGATTTGGGGACCTGTGTTGGAATCCTGGCTGTCATTGTCTGTCACACTGTGTGGAGGGGGGTCAGTGAGTCACCGCCCTCTTCTGGGCCTTCATTTATCCATCTGTAAAATGAGGGCAGTGGAACCAGAGGTCTCCCTCCAGCTCCAGTCTTGTGAATCCAGCATCCACTCCTCTTCCTTCTCAGTACCTCTGAAAGGAAGAGAGACCACCCGGTCACTAAAGTCCCTCCCAGCTCGGAATTGTGTTACCTGTCTAGGCCCAATAACCAGGCCCAAGTCACAGATTCCGAATGTAGGCTCTCCTTTGTTGGATCGTGTTGGAATTTTAAATGGATAGATAGATGATAGACAGACACAGAAAGAAAGAAAGAAAGAAAAAGTAAGAAAGAAAGGAAGAAAGGAAGAAAGGAAGAAAGGAAGAAAGGAAGAAAGGAAGAAAGAAAGAAAGAAAGAAAGAAAGAAAGAAAGAAAGAAAGAAAGAAAGAAAGAAAGAAAGAAAGAAAGAAAGAAAGAAAGAAAGAAAGAAAGAAAGAAAGAAAGAAATTTTGTGGACTTCCCTTCCTGAGGCAGTGGCCACTAGAGGGTACCAGGAGGAAAGGAATGGAGCTGTCTGTGCCTGTGTCCAGCTATTGAAGAACCAAGTTATCCTAACGAACATATAATGTGAGTAGAGGTACAGCTCCCTCTCTCTTCCCCCTACTGTTAGGACTGACACATCCAGGTACCAGCCATAGTCAAGAAAGGCCCTTAATTGCATGAATTTCCTTTCCCTTTTTAGGAAAGAGCCTTGGATGTGGAATCTTTGGGGAGGGTCTGGACTTCAAGTCCCACTAGTGGCTCTCTGTGACCTTGGCTGTGGCACTTCCATTCCCTAGGTCTGTTTCCCCCAACTATAAAATTATGAGGTAAAACTGAATCTGGAGTTCTTAACTTGAGGCTCAGGAATTTGTAGCTTTTTAAATAACTGTCAATATAATTATTTTCTTTCTAATACTGTGAATTTTATATTATTAAAACTTTATTATATATTTTTATATTATTAAAAACTTTATTCTGAGAAGAGGTCAGTAAGGCTCCTCTAGATTTCCCAAAGGTCCATCACACACACGCATACACACATGCACGCATACATGCACACATGCACACACCACACACACAATGCACATACCACACAATGCATGCACACATCACATGCACAGTGCATGCATGTTACACACATACATGCGCACACATACATGCACATGCACACATCACACACACAGAGTAAAGAACTCCCAGACTAGAGGATCTCCAAGGTCCCTTCCAGCTTTAATTTTCTATAACTTTTCTGTTGTTGCCTGGTATAGCAATGACCACCCCCAGCTCTGGAAGATCTAAACAGGAAAAAAAAAATTACAGTTGTACTGGATAACCTTTTAAAACCTTTCATGATCCCTTGGCACATTATCCTTGTCAATTCAGCTAAAGTCCTTTCAAGAGTGCCTCCTAGCAGCATGGCACAGCCCTCCTAGGCACTAGACCCAAAGGTAAAATTGAAATGGTCCCCAGCCTCAGGGAACTTGTATTCTCTGAGGAGGGGGATACAGCATGGCTGAAGCTATAAAGATGGAGTAGGTGCAAAATAAATGTAGTACATGGGAGCATCTCTTAGGTCCCCCAGATGCAGCTTAACCCACATATCCTACACAATGCAAAGCTAAGGCAGTTAATGTAATAATACACCAAGAAAAGCAGCCACTCAGATCCCTAGAGTCTGAGAGTTCTGAGCTACAATGGTCTAAGTCCCTTGGGTGTCTGGACCAAATTCTGCAACATCATGGTGAATGCCCCCATAGTAAGGATGGAGTTAGGGATAGGGGGAGCACCGCCGAAGGAGGGGTCAGCTGGCCTAGGTCAGAAATGGAATAAGTCAAAGTACCCATGTCCATCAGTGATAGAATAGGGCCTATAAGAGAGCTTGAACTTCTAGTGAGGAAAGAAAGGAAGAAGGAAAGAAAGGAAGAAAGAAAGGAAGAAAGAAAGAAAGAAAGAAAGAAAGGAAGGAAGGAAGGAAGGAAGGAAAAGAAAGTCATAAATGTTTCCCTCATAAATCTAAGATACCCTTTCCCACAAATACAAACCTGATCAGATCAGTAGGAAAGAATGGACACAGATAGGAAAGATGCATGGAAGGATACACATGCAGGGAATATTTGTGGCCAAAATGTCATAGAAAATATGTGACCACCACTCATGTATATGGGAAGGGAGGATGACTCGTACTCAGCAGTGCAGAGCCACTGGCATCTTCTGATGAGAACCGCTCCTGTTGGCCTGGTTTTCCCTGCCGTTTTCACCTGGAAAGGTAGAAAGGGTTCCCCAGACTTCCAAAAGGTCCATCTCTCTCTCTCTCTCTCTCTCTCTCTCTCTCTCTCTCTCTCTCTCTCTCTCTCTCACACACACACACACACACACACACACACACACACACACACACACACACACGGTAAAGAGCTAGAGTATCTTAAAGGTCCCCTTCCAGCTTTAATATTCTATAATTTTCTGCTATTGTCTGGTAGGACAATGACCATCTCCAGCTCTGAACGATCTAAACAGGTTATAAAGGTCTTTGAATTCCAAACAGAATTTGATATTTGATCCTAGAAGTGAGAGGAAGAATCTGGGGCTTATTGAATAAGAGCATGATGCGGACATGGAGCTTATGTCTAGAAATGTTGAGAACGGCAAATGGGCTGAAGTTTCTGTGATACTGAGTGCATAGGGGAATGCTATGAAATCAGTCCGCAAAGAGAAGCTACAGCCAGTTTGCAAAGGGCTCTAAATGTCAAAAAGGGGAAATTGTATTTTATCCTAGAAGTAGAAGAGAATTGCTGAAGCTTCTTGAGAAGGGGAAGGACATGTTAGACCTGTGCTTTCGGAATATTAATTTGGTCATTGTGTGCCTCTGAGTCAAATAGAGACTCTTCACTTTGCCTTACTTTCTATATCCAATCTATTGTCAATTCTACAGCCACGTGGTCTCTGGCTCTCATTCCAAGCTCTCCATTCTTAAGACTACCACCTCACCCAGGGCCCGTCACCTGAACTATTGAAGTGACTTTCAAATTGGTCTCTCTGCTTCCAGCCTCTCCTCAATCCATCCTTAAATTTAATTCAATGAACGTTTCTTAATTAAGCATCTCCCACCTGCCAGGCTGTATCACTAGACACTGGGGATCCAAAAATCGTGAATTTAGGATATTGGAAGAATGATGGTGCCCTCCATAGAGAAAGAGAAATTAGGAGAGGGGATGAGGTTGGAGGAAAGATAATGAGTTCTGTGTGGGACATGCTGATTTTGAGATACCTACCAAATATCCAGTTTGGAATGTCCAACAGGACCTAGCTGGTGATGCAGGCTGGGAGCTTAGGAGAGAGACCAGGCCTAGATATATAGATATAGGAGTCATCTGCCCAGATAGGATAATAAAACCCATGGGAGCTTCCCCTTACTATCTGTGTGACCTTGAGGAAATCACTTTTCCTCACTAGGTCTCAATTTTGTCATTCATTTAATGAGGGAATTGGATTATATGGCTTTGTATAGTCCCTTCCTTTAAATTTGTGATTCCTCCACCATTCCGATTTCCCTAGAGGCTCTCCAGCTTATAAACAGCCTTTCTAAAATTCAGCGCCCATAATTGAACACAACACCCCTCAGGTACGATTGGACCAGCACTTTCTTAATCCTAATATGCCTTCTCACACTGTTGTCTCATATAGAACTAAGAGTCAACTAATAACCCTCGATCTCTTTGAGATGAACCATTGCTCAGCCGTGCTGACGTCACCTCGTGCTTACAGAATTGAGTTTTTTGGAACCCAAGTTTAAGACCAGGTCAGTTTGTTTTCATTTCACTAGATTAGGCCTGACGTTCTAAGCTGTCAAGATCATTTCAGTCCTGCTTCTGCCATTCAATGTGTCTTCGGTCCCTCTCCATTTGTCATATTTGCAAATCTGACATGCATGCCACCTACACTTTCATCCACAATCAGTGATAAAAATGTTAAATAGCAGAAAACTGATTTCAAACTTTTGGCACTGCCCCCTTAAGATCTCCAACCACCACCACCTCCCCCAAGCTTCATAACCTGGCCCTTTCCTCCCTTCCAGTCTTCTTCTACCTTACTCCCCTCCACATCTTCTGGAATCTAGGGCCTCCTCACTGGTCTTTGAACAAGAGACTCCATCTCCACACTCCAAGTATTTTCCCTGGCTGTGCCCCAAGCCCAGAAGGATCTCCCTCATCTCAGCATCCGTGCTTCTTCTGGCTTCCTCCAAGTGTCAGCTCAAGTACCACCTTCTGCATAGATCCTTTCCTTGTTCTCTTTAATTTGAGTACTTTCCCTCTGAGATTATTTCCAATGCACACTGTTTGTGTATCTTGTGTGTGTCCAATGTTTGCGTGTTGTCTCCCCCTCCCCGTCAAACTGAGAACTGCTTGAGAGTAGAAATGATCTTTTCTCCTTTCTATATCCCCAGCCTTTAATGCAGGACTTAGCACATAGTAGTAGTAAAACAGTAGTACTAAATAGTTGCTGAGTTTAGCTCTCTCCCCACACCTCCTTGAAAATTAAGAGAATGCACCAGACTGAATTCTGATCAGGAAAGCCAAAAAGTGACAGTCAACCGTTTGTTTGTTTGTTTGTTTTCCAAACCCAGGGTAGCTTAGGGAGAAGGATGTAGAAGTCTGTGGACACTGGAGAGGGGAGCTAGTAGAAGTGAGCCCCTGGCTCTTGCAGGGGGCACTGAGGGACTGAGAGAGGACTGAGACAGGGCACCTGAATGAGATCCCAGGGGATCCTTCAGCAAGTCCTGGGTGCACCAATGGGGTTCAGAGTTGGGTCACAAATCCAAGGCAGAGAAGAGCGGAGTAGTGCACCTGTGACCTAGCACTGTGACAGAGTTTAAGGAGGAGTCCTGAACTTTGATAACTACGTGGCTCTGATCTCAGGAAAAAAGCACAGACCAAAACAGAGCCATGAGGTCAGTGCCTCTGAACCTGCACAGTCTCCTAGCAGCCTAATAGTAGCTGAATCAAGCAGCAACCTGCCAAAACTCCCAACTAGAGCCAAGACAATGAACCCAGACCTGGGACTGGAACTTGCAAGACTCAGACCAGGAGGGCAGTGAAGAGGCTTCCCTGCAGTGCACACCACTTTGGAAGCATCAAAAGCTTGTAGTCCCCCAATCAGAGCTGTGAAAGCAGTAGAAGGATATGAGGACAGAAGCTCAGGTCAGATATTCCCCTGCCCCCACCCCCAGAAATGTACAGAGCCCAGCACTAACATAAAATCCAAAGACAAGAAGAATGCTGGATGAACAAGCAAATGAACAAACAAAGAACTTGACCACAAAGAGCAATTATGGTGACAAGGAAAACTCAAGGCACTAATACAGAAGGAAAAAACAAAACCTTATAAGCAAAGCCTCAAAGAAAAATTCAGCTTGGACTGTGGTTCAGGGGAGGAACCTGGGGAGGGCCTTCAGGAGGAGCCAATGAGTTCAGACTCCAGTAATGAGTTTGGGGAGGGTCTTCAGATGGAGTTAATGCCTCTGCAAATGCCTCCTGAAGATTCAATCAGACTTCAAGAGGTTTCCCAGAGTATGTACCTCAAAGATTCAAGTAGAGCTCAAAAGGGGGGGGGGAATCCCAGAGCCTACACCTCATCAATACCATAAGCAACTTAGAAAAGCGTGGAATAGTTTATCTGTCAGATCTATGGATAAGGGAAGAATTTAGGACCAAAGAAAATATAGAGGACATTACAAAATGTAAAAATAGATCATTTTAATTAGATAAAATTAAAAAGTTTTTGTACAAACAAAAACAATGCAACCAAAAATGGAAAGCAGAAAACTGGGAAAAAAGTTTAGTAACAAATATCTCTGATAAAGGCCTTGTTTCTCAAATATATAGAGAACTGCATCAAATTTGTAAAAATATAGGTCATTCCGCAATTGATAAATGATCAAAGAATATGAAGAGGCGGTTTTCAGACAAAGAAATCAAAGCTATCTATAGTCATATAAAAATGCTCTAAATCACTACTGATTGAGAATGCAAATTGAAACAACTTTGAGATACCACCTTACATCTATCAGATTGGCCAATATGACAAAAATGGAAAATGATGGATGTTGAAGGGGATGTGGGAAAACTGGGACACTAATGCACTATTGGTGGAGTTGTGAGCTAACCCAACCATTCTGGAAGGCAATTCAGAACTATATTCAAAAAGCTATTGAACTCTGCATACCCTTTGACTCAGTAATATTGCTTCTAGGTCTATACTCCCAAAGAGGTCAAAGAAAGAAGAAAAAAGATCCATATGCACAAAAATATTTATAGCAGCTTTTTTTTTTGTAGTGGCAAAGAAATGGAAACTGAGGGGATACCCGTCAATTGGGGAATGACTAAGCAAGTTATGATATATGAATGTGATGGAATATTATGCTGTAAGAAATGATGAAGGGGCTAGATCAGAAAATCTAGGAAGACTTGTATGAACTGATATAAAATGAAGTGAGCAAAACCAGCAGAACAATTTATACAATAATAGCATTATAATAAAGATAATCAACTTTGAAAGACTTAGTAACTCTGATTAACACAATGACCCACTACAACATCAAGGATTCATGATGAAACATGCAACCTGCCTCGAGATAGAGAGCTGATGGACTCAGAGTGTAGACTAAACCATATTTTCTTACCTTTCTTTTCCATTCTTTTTTTTTTTTTGGACATACCTAATGAGAGAATTTTTTTTTTACCTAACTATATATGTATTTGTAATAAGTTTTGTTTTTCTTGTTTTCTCAATGGATGGGGCAAGGAGAGAGGGAAGGAGAGAAAAATAAAATAAATACAAATAAAAATGAAAATAAAATTGAATTTTAAAAAATAAATGCTTTTGACTGACTCACTGGCCACCATTGCCCTTTGTGTGTTGTTCTCCTCCCCCATTAGAGTGTAAGCTGGGGGTAGAGCCAGGGACTATCTTTGCTTTTTAAAAATTTCTAAATTTTTAATTTAGAAAATTTAATTTTCATTTAAATTTAATTTTAAATTTCTCAAATTTAAAAATTTTAAAAATTCACCAGTGCTTGGCACATAATCAGTGCTTTTTCATTCATTCATTCATTTGAGCTGACATAGGTTATTATCGATTACTCGTTGGTACTACTTATTAATGACTACTCTTTGGTACAACTAGTTTTGTATCCCCTTGACACTGTATCTTCAAGGCCCTCCTTAGGTGACCTCTCTCCCCTAACCTTTCCCTGATTTCCCAAAAACATTAGTAGTATCTCTCTCCTTCTTTAATTTACTTACCTGTGTACATGTTGAGAAAGTCATTCGAGAGGAGGAACAGAAGGACTTCAACTGAAGAAAGAATTATGGAGGATGTTTAGAAAGTTTGGGAATGATAAACAAGGTGAGAGATTTGAAAGAACCTGAGAAGCTACCCAAGCTACCTGCCCTACCTACCTCGCCCCCGCCCTGGCCCCCATTCCCATACCTGAAATACCTTCATTCCAGTATTTCTCCTCCTCCAGCTCTTCCTCCCCCGCCAATTTCAATCCAATCCAACAATTCTCCTCAATAAACATTTATTAAGCACCTACTGCGTGTCAAGCATTGGGAATGCAAGGACAAAAAAAAAAATCCCTGTCTTCAAGGAGCTTACATTCTATGAGAAATGTACAATGGACACAAGCAAACTAAACGAATGTATGAAGTCATTTCAAGAGGGAGAGAACAGTAACAACCAGAAGGATCAGGGAAGGCTTCCTGTAGGAGGCATGGCCTGAATGGAACCTTGAAGAGGGAACAAGGGACTTTAAGAGATGACAGTAAAGAACTGAAGGAAAAAGACCAGAGCAGAAAAAAGGAGAAGGTGGAGAAGCCGAAGGAGGAGGAAAGAGGAGGAGGAGGAGGAGTGGGAGCAGAAGATGCATGAGGAGGAAGATGAGAGAGAAGAGGAGAGGAAGGAGGAGGACTATTGTCTTCTCTCTGTTTCATTTTTGTCCATACCACATAGAGCAGGAGTTCTTAACCTCTTTCTGTTGGGGGGGGGGGCGGGGGTTGTTTTATTGTTTTTTGGAGGGGGAAGGCAGGGCAGTTGGGGTTAAGTGACTTGCCCAAGGTCACACGGCTAGTAAGTGTTGTGTTTAAGGCCAGATTTGAACCTTAACCTCTTTCTCATCTATCATGGACTGCTCTGGAGGCCTCATGAAGCCTGTGTGATCCTTCCCAGAATAATGTTCTTAAATATATAAAATAAAAGGGAACATTTAGGCACCTACTGTGTGCTGGGCACCGTGCTAAGCAGTTCTCAAACATTACCTCATTTGATCCCAACACCCCTGTGAGGCAGGTGCTGTTACTGACCCCATTTCATAGTTGAGGAAGCCATGAAGACCTAGGTTAAGTGACTTTACAAGGTCACACCGCTAGCAAGTGTCTGAGACTGGATTTGAATTCAGGTTTTCCAGACTCCAGGCCCAGAGCTCTATCTAATACACCCCTGAAGACAATTAGATTGAAATTTTTTTTAAAGGTGTAATTTTTTTTTCCCATCTAAGTTCACAGACCCCCCCACCCCCCGCAATCTATCCATAGGGTTTGTGGACCACAGAGCTAAAAATCCCTGCCCTAGTGCCCAGCCCAGTGCCAGACACATCATTGGTACTCAAGAAATATTTGTCTGATGAACATGAAAAGAAAGCAGAAGATAAGAAGGATCTGATGAAGATGAGGGATAGCCTTACTTATGTCATGAGGCTGACCCACAGGAGAAAGAAAAGAATGGAACTAGGAAACAGAAGATTCTTCCTGAAGAGGAACCTGAAGCAGTTGCTGTTTGGCCTCTACGTAACTAGGTGGTACAGTGGATAGAGCACTGGGCCTGGAGTCAGGAAGATCTGAGTTCAAATCAGACACTAACTAGCAGTGTGACCCTGTGCAAGTCACTTAACCTCTACCTTCCTCAGTTTCCCCAACTGCAAAACAGGATTAATAATAGCACCTATCTCTCAGAGCTGTGAAGCTCATATGAGATGATAATTATAAATCACTCAGAACAATGCCTGACACAGGTTAGGTGTTAAACAAATGCATGTTCCATTTCTCCCCTCCCTTCTCTCAGGAATGAGTCTGTGGATCCTCAGGTGCTCCCTAAGGGTCAGAAGAAAGAGAGAGAGGTAGTGGTGGATGGTGATGCCCAGCAGAGGCTTTAGGCCCTGAGCAGTTACTAGTTGACTCAATAACAACAGGAAGATCTACTCTCTTCCTGAAGCGTATGTCTAGGATATGACACACACTGTCCCAAGATTTGTTCAAGCAGAGAACTAGTACCCACTTCTGTCCATTCACATGGACACAGACGATACCAGAAGGAACCTAGAAAGCATTGATAAAGATTCTGACATCTCAGGAAAGAAAGTGATGACCCTAAAGGCCAAGAAAGTGTTTCCAAACCTGCTGCAGCCCTTTGAAAACGTGGGCTTCTGGAGACACAAAAAGAACTGGAAAGTGGGCAAAAACTTGTGTGAGAACAAGATTTGGTTTTCTGGACCATGGCCTAGGTCATGGAAATAGCAAGCCCCCAGAAGAGAGTTGTAGCTCACATAATGAGAGCTTACTTCAAGAGGACTCACCTGGAGTCTTCCAAATCCAATTGAGGGGTGCAAAATTGCCAAGCTTGATGATTTTTGGAAGGCTCCAGTAAACTGGAGAGGGTCCAGATGAAGGCAATCTGGATGATGAAAGAAGGCCTCGGGATGACTCCATATGAGGATGTGTTGAAAGACTTGGGGATGGTTAGCCTGGAAAAGACTGAGGGAAGGCATGATAGCCATCTCCTAATTGAAGGACTGTGACTTGGAAGGGGAATTAGCTTTGTTCTGCTTGGCCCCAGAAGGCAAGACTGGGAACAATGACTGGAAGCTACAGAAGCAGTGAAATCTGATCTAAGTGAAAACTTCCTAACAGTTGGAGCAGTCCAAGTGAAACCGGCCACCTCTGGAACTACTGGCTTCCCCAGGAGGTCCTCAAGCAAACACTAGATTACTCCTTGTCAGGGATACCATAGAAGGGACTTCCTTTTCAGTACAGCCCGGACTAGATGCCTCAGGGATCCCTTCCAACTCAGAGATTCTGTGTGATGCAGGATGCCAGTGTTCTTCCTGAAAGAAGGGGTACAAAACTAGCCAGAATTCTCCAAATGTGAACTCATGAGAGCAGGAGTGATATAGGAGAGTGGGAACTTCAAAGAGCTGGATTTGGAGGCAGAGCACCTAGGGGTCTTTAGTCCTGGCTCAGGACACTCCCTTGCTGAGATACTGTAGGCAAATTAGGTCACCTCTCTGATCCTTAGTTTCCTTATCTGGAAAATGGAGACAATACTCAAGTCACCTATCTGAGGGTTGATGTGGGTATAAAATTGTGAGTAGACACTGGGATTCTTCAGCATTTGCAGAGAATGAGATGAAATGCAAGGAAAATATATTTCATTCACTTTCAGCAAAGGAAAGGATGAGAGTTTTTCTTAAAACCTCAGGAGTAAATTCCCTCCTCCATTGTCCTTTGATGCTTTTTATAGGTTCTTCCCCCTATCTTTTTTATTAAGGAGATTTCATTCTTTACATCTTTGCTGATTCCTCTTCATTCCCTGCCTCCTAAACCTGTCAAGTTCCGTTCTCAACCTTCTCTACAATCAATCAGCCAATAAGCATTTCTGTTGTTGTTCAGTCCTGTCCAATTCTTCATAACCCCATTTGGGGTCTTCTTGACAGAGATATTGGGGTGGCTTGCCATTTCCTTCTCCAGCTCATTTTACAGATGAGGAAACTGAGGCAAATAGGGGTAAGTGACTTGCCCAGGGTCACACAACTACTAAGTGTCTGAGGTCAGATTTGAACTCAGGAAGATGAGTCTTCCTGACTTCAGGCCAAAGGTACTCTACCCACTACATCGGCTAGCTGCCCCTAATTGGTTGCTTGTTGTTCTTCCTTCTCAAAGAGGACCACAATGACATCACTATGTTAGAGTCAAGTCACAGTGTATCCAAATGCAGCAGATCAGACCCTTTAAAGAGCTCAGAATGTTCTACCACAGGTCGAGCACAAATAGTCCACATGAACATTTGGGGTAGATTCTCTAAATTTGCACATCTCCCATTTCTTTTGAGCTGCTCCAGTCTGCTTTGCTCCTAGAGCACAGCACCTTCTCTGATGAGGGCATCCATGTTGGGTAGTCGTGTTCCAGTGGCTCCCATGATGTCACACAATCAATTCCAAAGTTCTTCAGAGAAGCTGCCCCTAATAAGCATTAAGTGCCTACTATGTACACTGTCTATATAATCTGGCTAAGCAATCCTATCCACCTATTAAGTTTCTCCTTTAAACACTCCAGATGACTCTAACATCCATCTCCAGCCCTAATCTCTTCTCTGAGCTCCAGAGCTACATTTCCAGTTGCCTGCTAGACAGTCCCCCTGGATATCCCACCTGCATTTACAACTCAACACATCCCAAATTGAAGTCCTCATCTTGTCCCACAGCAGGGCTGAGAGAGTTAACCACCCAGAGACTGAGAGGGTAAGTTAAAAGAGAGACAGGGACTCAAGCGGTGGAAAATAGAGTCTCCTTTATTGCCTTAAGTTCAAGCCTTTTATAAGATGCTTCCTAATGGCTTTCCCCTGTGGACATTGTACACTACAGTGTTCCCAGGCTGGGGGTGTAAACACCACGCTTATCTCGAAGATCCCATCCTCACACCCCACCTGTGTGCTTGAACTCTTCCCTGGTGGATGGGGAACCAATCCAGGCCTGGCAGCAAACCCTTCACCTGAGGGCTTATTCAGCCATCAAGGTCCCACTAGCCTGTGGTCCTCAAAAGTCACTCAGGCTGGAATCCTTCAAGTTACCTGATTCTAGGAGGTAGAGTTAGAATGAAAGGAGACCTGGACTTGGAGTCATAAATCCTGCTTCAGAAATTTACTAGCTATGTGATTCCAGTCAAGTCACTCAATTTCTCATGGCTTTAGTCTCTTTTTCTCTTCATCTGCAAAATGCGGGGTAGAGATTAGACCCCCTAAGGGCCTTTCCAGGCAGCTAGGCGGTACAATGGATAGAGCACTGGACTTGGAATCAGGAAGTCTCCTCTCCCTGAGTTCAAATCTGGCCTCAGACACTTCCTAGCTGTGTGACCCTGGGCAAGTCACTTAACCCTAATCACCTCAGTTTTACCATCTGTAAAATGAGCTGGACGAGGAAATGGCAAACCACTCTAATATCTTTGCCAAGAAATGGGGTCACAAAGAGTTGGACACAATCTGAACAACAATAAGGGTTCTTTAGCTCTAAATTGAAGATCTTACGATCTTACCTCTCCTTGCTCTTCACCCCCTCTCCAAACATCCAGTTTCACTAAGTTCTGCTGTTTCTGCCTCCACACATCTTTCAAAGCTTTTTCTCTGCCACTGCTACATCTCACACCCTCATCACTGACCTCTCTCCTGGATAATGGTAATATTCTCCTAATGCTCATTAGAGTGCAAGCTCCTTGATAGCAGACAATACCTTTTGCCTCTTTTTTCACATTTAACATGGTGTCTGACACATAATAAGCACTTAGTAAATGCTTATTGATTGACTAATTGACTGGTCTCCCTGCTTGCACCTTCTCTCCCTCCAATCCATCCCGTCCCAGCTACTGGCTTTGGTCCCCTTGCTACTCAACTCAAAACCCTTAAGTAGCTTCCTATAATTTATAGCATTCCCAGACACCCTTCCATATGACTCCTTTTCCTTGTGAGTTCAGCCAATTGAACTGAGATGAAATTGGAGTATTTCAAAAAGTTTAGAGAACATTGAAATTAACACTGGAGTGTTGAAAGAAATAAGGTTCCAGATTATGGATGGATTTCTGAGCCAAAGGGCCCTAAGACTCAGTCCTGAGGTGATGGGGATTGGTTCAGCCTAAGAACCCTCTTTATCAGTGTTTGGGCCTCCCATTCCTATTTGCGGTCCCCTTCCACATATGGAGCCAGAGATTTTCATGTTAGGAGCTAATGGTTCTCTTTATGTTGGAAAACAAAGCCCCTACATTTTCCTCAAGCTATGAAACTAGATTAAAGGATAATTTAGAATCATAGAATCTCAGAAGGGTTATCTAATATAACCTCTCTTAGCTGAGAGTTGATGACAGTATCTGTGAGTGATGGTCATTCATTTTCTGCTTGTGACAGGGACCTGACTACCTTAGAAAGCTCCACTATTGAAAAGCTCTACTGGTTAGGAAGATCTTCCTTTTATTAGGTTGAAATTTTGCCTCCTTATAAATGTACAACCCAGGGTTCTTTGCATAAGCCTGGACCTTTGCATAAGACTTTCCTTATTGATGGTGAAAATGAGCACCCTGTGCCTATGAAAGGAGCAGGGTTGTCAGGAGCTTGAGAGAGAAAGCAGCTTTCTTCTGGCTTCTGGCTTCAAGAGAACGCACACTGTTGTTCTGGGCTTTCTTCACAGAGAGGTCCCCAGACAGGAAGACCAGGGAGAAGCCAACATGTAGAAGAGTTGGCATTCCAAGCATGTCCCTATTTCTAGCTTGCCACATTAGAGACTTCAGGGAATTTTGCATTGAGTAAAATCAGCTCTCTCTCTCTCTTCCCCCCACCTCTCTCTCTCTCTCTCTCTCTCTCTCTCTCTCTCTCTCTCTCTCTCTTTCTCTCTCTCCCTCTCCTCCTTTCTCTCTCCTCTTCTCTAGTTCTTTACTTCCTCTCCCTCTTTCTCTCATGCTCTCCATCTTTCTTTTTTCTCATTTTGTTTTAAAAATGTTTCTTTTCAGCTCTAAAGTCTCTCTCTCCCTCCAACCAGCCCCTCACACATTGAGAAGGCAAAAGATAAAGTGAAAAAAGTATGCTTGAATCTGCACTCGGAGTTTATCAATTCGCTTTCTGGAGGTGGACAGTATTTTTCATCATGGGTCCTTTGGAATTGTTGTGGATCATTGTATTGATCAGAGCAGCTAAGTCTTTCACAGTTGAACATCATAACGATATTGCTATTATTGTGTACAATGTTCCCTAGTTTGTTCAATTCATTTTGCATCAGTTCATATAAGTCTTCCCAGGTTTTTCTGAACCTTCTTACAGAGCAATAGTATTCCATCAGAATCATATGCCACAACTTGTTCCCCAATTTCAATTTTTCGTCACTACAAAAAATGTTGCTATAAATATTTTTGTACACATAAGTTTTGGGGGGTATAAACCTAGTAGTGGTGTTGCTGAAGCAAAGGCTATGCACAGTTATGCCACTTTGGGCATAGTTCAGAATTGTTCCCCCGAATGGTTGGACTGGGTCAAAACTACACCAACGGTACATTAGTGTACCTATTTTTCCACATCCTTTCCAGCATTTGTCACTTTTCTTTTCTGTCATGTTAACCAATCTGACGGATGTGAAGTGGTACAGTGTCTCTGTCTGTCTTTGTCTCTCTCTGTCTCTCTCCTTTTTCTTAAGCTGAGATATCTTGCTCCTACTGGGAGAACTCATTTACTCTGTGTATGCTCTGGCATAGTCTTATCTACATAACTTCTTATTTCCGTTTGCTCTCACCTTGGACAGATGGATTTGTTCAATATTCAATATTTGTGATGATATTTGTGTAGTTGGCATTTGGTGTGAAGGGAGTCAGGACTTCAGCTGTAGCTTGGGGCACTCCTTTCCTGTTAAGGGATGGAAATCAGGAAAAAGAAGCAACTTGAATCTAAAAATTATTTCCACTAGATGAGCAAAATTTGGGGAGTGCAAATAGATATAATTCTAGTCTGGTATTTCCTCTCTGAGGAGAATAGAACAGGTCAGTCTCCTATTTTCCTTCTCCCTTCCAGGCAAGAATCAGTTTCCCTTGGAGAGGAGTGGGTGATATTCCAGAGATTATATATATTCATCCCTCCTTGCAAGCCATGTTTAGACAAACCCATGCACATCCACATGTAAGCTACATGGGCAAAACACACATCTTATAAATGTAATGGGAGACTAGCCAATAGGTGCCCAGTCCTTCAAGGTTGTGCAATCTGCTCATCCTGATGTCAACCCACATGGGGAACTGGGAAGCCTGCTTCTGGGATTCTGTAATGGAAGACCCTGCCCAGACCATGTGCAGGTAGGTATTCAATGGCTATTTCCTATTCACTTACTGGATAATGATGAAAAGCCTTTTAATTGGCCAAGAGAGCACACAAAAGGCCCAATGAGAGAGACTGATCTCTTTTCGCTGGTGGCCTGCAAGGCAAAAATTGTTGTGAGCCCCAGGTGGGGGAAAGAACTTGGGCTCTTCTCACCCTGCCCAGGCAGCTATGTGGCTTCAAACACATGGTACTGTTGGTTTTCTGTGTCCTTTGTGTTTCATTCTCTCTTGCTCTTAGGTTAATGACTAGGGACAGACTAGGCTCTGGCCTTGTAAATTTTCAGAAGGGCCAAAGAAGAGTTCTAGCCCAGTGACCAATCCCAGAAAGGAGATGGCCCCGAGGGGTGATCTGCCTGATCCAGCCCAGCAATGGTTCCACTTGGCAGCAGACACATCACCCCCAACAAACAAGAGAGCAGTCATCTGTTGTTGATACCTCAGTCCATGGAGGGAGGAAATGTTGGCAGCAACTGCTTTCAGGTTGAGCTTATTCTCCCCAAGAACCAAGCCAGTAGAGGGGAAAGTGTGCCCCCTGATTCAAGGGGGGTATTCTGGAATTTTTAATCTTAGCATATCTTCTCAGTAAATGTCACTTTGTAAAAGTTTCTTGCTGTTAATTGCTTATCGATGATATCAGGGAGAAATCAACTGATTAAATGATACTGAGGATATACTGGTACTGGTATTTGATATTGGGGAAACACACCAGAATAGAAGTTCAAGTCAATTGCATTGGAAGAACCTCACTGCCCTTCAGGGTACCCCCCTAGAACCTTCATTAGGGAGATAAACATAGCCAGCTGAGCTGGCAAATGCATGAGGTAGGAAAACAAATGTAGAACCTCATTCCATAAACTTCCCCCCAATGCTCCCAATTCTGTCTTTTGGGGTCAAGGAGGCAACCCTTTCAATATATGAAGACTGTGACCATCCCCACCCTTACCAGCATGCTGAAGTCTTCTCTTCTCCAACCCAAACATTCCCAGTTCCCCTTTCCTTTCTCTGAGGAACAGAGAGAAGGCCAGCCTGCATATGGCATGATTTTGGGTCCTCTCTCCATCATGGTCCCACTTCTCTAGACACAGTAGTTTGTCAGTGGCTTTCCTAAAACTGAATGCCCAGGACCAATGGGTGCTCATTCACCCCCACTGTACAGACCCCCAAGCCCCAAGCTTCCTAAGCTTTGGGGTCCAGTAGGCCATTTCTCCACCTCGGTCAGGTCTCTTTGGAGAAAGCATGATACACACAGGGAGTGAAGTCCTTGGCTGGGGTTCAAGGAGCTTGCTTCCCTCCCTTCCTGAGCTGAGGAATGTGGAAGCTGCCATCTGATCTCTCCCTTTCACTTCAGCCATGCTGCTGTTTGTGCGCAATGCTGATACATGTGGCTCGGAGCCTACTGCCCAGATGCCTTGTGGGTATTACCAGGTGTAACCTGTTTCTCTTGGAAATGAGTGGAAATTGGAATTCCTCTGGGAACATTTTCCAGGATCTGACAGGCTTGCCCTTTCAGTAACAACAATGTAGAATAAAGCCAATCTTTCAAAATAAACTCTTAAACTAAAGGATTTTCACATTTTAAAAAAGAACACTTCTCCCCACCCCCAAACATCTAACTGCTGACTTCATTCAGAGGTTGGCAGACAGTGAGCTGTGTCTAGAAACTCAAGCCGTTGCTAACTGGTACATAGTAGGTGCTTTTTTAAAAAATGCTTTTTTTCCCCTCCCCCCTTCTCCCTTATTAAAACCGAAACAAAACTAACCATCACTCTACTGCACATATCATATGCAATACTGGACTGCCTCGACCCCTTCCCCCTTCCCTCCATCTCTCTAGCAAGAGGAGGGACATGTGATTTCCACATTTGTTCTCTGGGACAAAGGTTGCTTGTTGCAATTAATCTGAGTTCAGGCACCTATAAGTGTTTTTGTTTATATGCATATCATTATTTTGTCTATTACTTTCCTGGTTCTGCTTATATCAACTCTGCATCATCTCATATAAATCTTCCCATGTTTCTCTTCATTTCTCATATACGTGGTTTCTTGTAGCACAATACACATCTCATTCCATTCGTACAGGGCCATTTGTTTAACCGTTTCCCAATCAATGGGCACCCACTTAGTTTCTAGTTTTTGTTACCACACAAGGTACAGCTATGAATAGTTTAGTACATACAATACTTTTTTCCCTTTGATTTTTTGGGGGTTTATGCCAAGTAGTGGGATTGTTGCATCAAAGGAAATAAATTAATTAGGGACTTCTCTCTCAGTTCCAAATTGTTTTGCCAGAAATGGCTAGATCAATTTATAGTTTCCCCAACAACGTATTACTAAACTTGTCTTCCCACAGCCCCTCTAAAACTGAATATCTGATTCATCATCTTTGAGGTTTTTTCCTTCACAATCTTTAAACTGACAGAGTTGTTTTGATTTTCATTTCTCTTATTATTAGTGATTTTTTCCATAGTTGTTGGTGGTTTACATTTATTCTTTTTTTTCTTTTTAATAATATTTTCTTTTCCCCTAATTACATGTGAAGCCAATTTTTAACATTCATTTTTTAAAATTTTGGGTTCCAAATTTTCTTACATTTCTTCTTTTGAAAACTGCTCCTACCTTTTGGCTAATTCATTTCAGTTTAGTCCCCATCTTCAACAAGCATTTACAAAAGCCTAGTCTGTGCAAGGGTAGAAGGTGTTTGGTTTGTTTGTTTGTTTTCTGTTAGACTGAGAATAGCCTTCTCAGAGCTTACACCTATCAGGGAGGCCTGTACATACATAATTTTGACAAACGCAAAGTGTTATAAGATGAGAGAGGCATGGAATGTTCTAAAACACAGGGCAAGAAGGAATCACTGTCAGACTTGGGTGACGGGAACCAGGAAAGTCATCGTGTGGGAGGTGGCACTTAGCAAGTCCCTCCCCATCCCTGGGCCTCAACGTCCTCATGTACCGAATGAGATGAACTTGGTCCTTTCTAAATTTCACTCTATATATTCTTTTAAAAATTTATTATCTTTCAACTTTCAAGAACATTTTGAGTTCCAAATTCTCTTTCTCCCTCTAGATCTTCTCCTACCCATTGAGAAAACAAGCAATGTATTATCAATTACACATGTGAAATTGTGCAAAACTTTCCATGTTATCCATATTGCAAAAGAAAAAAAGCAGGAAAAGTAAATCAAGTTAAAAAATTAAACTTTAATTTGCATTCAGAGTTCATCAATTCTCTCTCTGGAAGTGGATAGCATTTTTCATCATGAGTTCTTTGGAATTGTCATGGATCATTATACTGATCAGAGTAGCTAAGTCTTTCACAGCTGAACATCATAACAATATTGCTGTTACTGTGTGCAATGTCTCCTGATTCTGTTCACTTCGCTGCATCAATTGACATAGGTCTTCTCAGTTTTTTCTGAAACCACCCCCTCCATCATTTCTTATAACACAACAGTATCCCATTACATTCATATTCCACAACCTGTCCAGCCATTCCCCAATTGATGGGTATCCCCTCAATTTCCAATTCTTTGCTACCACAAAAAGAGCTATTACAAATATTTAGTACATGTATGTCATTTTCCTTTTTCTTTGATTTCTTTGGGTGGCAATATGGGTCAAAGAGTATGCACAGTTTGATGGCCCTTTGGGCATAGTTCCAAATTGTTCTCCCGAATGGTTGTACCAGTTCATAACCCCACCAACAGGTCATTAGTGTCCCTGTTTTTCCACATTCCCTCCAGCATCTGTTATTTTCCCTTTCTGTCATCATATTTTATATTCTACACATTTCTAAGATCCTGTGTCACAAAGGATAGACTTTGGGCATACTAATCAAGTCAACAAACATTTATTGAATACGTACAATATGCCAAGAACTAGAAATATAGCTAGAAAAAACTAGACAGTCCCTTATCTCAAGAGCTCACCTTCTAATCAGGAGAGATGACACATAAAAGAAAATTCAGCTGTTAGAGCAGATTGTGATGAA
Source organism: Pseudocheirus occidentalis (assembly GCA_028646575.1). NCBI lineage: Eukaryota > Metazoa > Chordata > Mammalia > Diprotodontia > Pseudocheiridae > Pseudocheirus > Pseudocheirus occidentalis. The sequence goes on from CM053594.1 coordinate 51,382,898, forward strand.
GCCTATGACAAGGCTGAGAGGTCCGGAGGTTACATCAGTAGGTCAGACGACAGTATCCACCTGAGAGTCTACAGGGCATAGACACAGGACCTCATGGCTCTCATGGCTCTCCATCTCAACAGGACTGGAGGTGGTGACTCCCATCATCTCAAGCCACATGAGGAGTTGAGCAGACCAGATAGGTTCTGGGTGATTATGTCTGGGGATAGGAGTTAAAAGGGGAAGAAAAAGAAGAAAGGTACCCTAGGAAGTAGATCTTTCCTCTAACCATGAAAGACTGGATTATATGCCCCCCTTTAAGATTCTATAATTCTCCCTGGTAAGAGGCTAAAGGGATGTGAGGGCTAGATTAGAACAAATCCATTTTCCCTCTCCCAAAGTTTGAAAATTCAGAGACTATCGGTATTGTTCAGTATTGATCACTGAAGCCTAACATAAGTTCCTAAGAGTAGTGAACAGTATGAAACTGGTGAGTCCCCTGGAGTCTCCTCTATTCCAAACCTCAAGGTAGGACAGGGAATTCGCTCCACCCCAGGCATCCTCCAAACCAACCTGTGGGCTCAGCCACAGGTGTTCAATTCTTACTCCCCTGTGGAACCTTATGCCATGCTGATGTCCTATAGAACAGATCTAGAGAACTCTCCTGTCCCTGGCCTTTCCCAGGCCTGATTACCAGGAGACAGAAGCACAGCTGTGACATCACATGGGAAGAGGGAGCCTTTCCTCTAGGACAAAGAGATCAGCAAACCCAGAGCTGCACTGGCAAGAGAGAATGTTAATGGTGCCAAGGTGAAGTTCAACCCTTTCACCTCCCACCAAAGGGCTTTGAAGTCAATCTGGGGCCCTAGCGAGGAATGACAGTAACTCTGACCCAGAAGAGCAGGTGCAGCAGGCAGCCTCTGCCATATGGGAAGTAGAGTCTCATCCACGAGCATTGGATGGAGCAGATTTCTGGTCCCAGAGCTGCCAGACTCATCATGTGACTTCCCCTCTCTTTGGGTCTCAGTTTCCTTGGTTGCAAAATGAGTCCGAGAACAAGCATTACTTATGGCTGCTTCCACTGCTACCACTCTGCGTATCCAGCGCTGGACTCTCCTCAGCCCCTCATCACCAACTGCTTCACAGTCATTTCAAACTGGATGTCAAGCAGGCATTTCCAGCGTTAACAAGTCTGAAACAAAACTCATTATCTTCACCTCTAACCCACCCTTCTTCTAAACATTCGTATTTCTGCTGGGGTAACCACCATCTCTCCAGTCCCCTCAGTTCTCACCCGGGAATTTCACTCTCAACCTTTCAATCTTCCTCACCCCTTGTATCCAACCAGTGGCCAAGCCATGCTGTTTCTATGTCCACAATATCTCTCAACTATTCCTTTACCTCTACTCAGTCTCTACCCTAGTTTAGACCTGAACCGTGACAACAGCCTCCCCCTTGGCCTCTGTTTTAACTCTCCTCCAACCTCCACACAGCTGCCAAGATGATATTCCTAAAGCACAGGTCTGACCGTCACTGTATTGCTCAAGACCCTTCTGTGGCTCCCCATTGCCACTGGTACAAAATACAAACTTCTTTGGCATATAAAGCCCTTCACCACCTGGCTACAACATATCTTTCTAGCCTTATACCTTACTACCCTTCATAAACCCTATGGTTCAGCCAAACAAGAACCACAAACCCTATGGTTCTTACTGTTACTCACACACAACATTCCAATTCCTGCCTCCCTGCCTTTACAGACTATTAATACATTCTCTCCTCACTCTCACCTCTTAGAATCCTAGCTGCCTTTAAAGCTCAACTCAGGTGCTACCTCCCATAGGAGATCTTTCCTGATGTCCCTGGCTGGTCTGTCTCCACTGAAATTACCCAGGATTTACCTGGCATGCATTTTTAATAGACTTCTATGTTGTGTACATGTGGTTTACTTTTATAGAATGTCATCTCCTTGAAGGCAGGGGCTATTTCATTTTTTTTATTGGCACTCCCCAGTCTCCCAAGAGCTGCACAGTATAGGACAGAGGGTCAGCCTTGGAGATCTGAAGGCCTGAATTCAAGTCCGCCTCTGATACATACTGACTGTGTGACTCCGGGTAAGGTACATAACCCATCAGTATTCTAGTCTAGGTAACTCTCGAAGGTTATATATTGCAGATGGGGTGCTGACCTGGGCTGGTAGAAGAGAGCTCCGCTAGGAGCTTCCTTCATCAATGAAATCACAGGTCTACTCCCGATTCTCCGTCCCTAACACCCAGCACAGGGCTTGACATACAGCAGGAACATCATAACCGCATGCTGATTGAGTGACACATTCTCTATTCCAAGAGCTCTCCCTGTTCTGCCATTCTATTTCCACATCTCCCGCACCCCACTTCTGACATTCTATGTTCTTAGATTCCTCCCCGGTCCTGACAACCTGTGCTCTCTGTTCTAGGGTTCCCCGACCCCGCAGCCCTGACACCCCGGAGCTCAGCCGCCCTCTTCCTCCCCAGGCAGCTTGACAGCGGCAGCTACAGCAGCAGCAGCAGCAGCAGCAGCCGCCGCGGGGGCGGGGGTGGGGGGTGGGTAGGGGGCGGGGCAGGCAGCCCGGAGTTTATTTTTTTCCCTGCTTGAGCTGTTCCGCCGGCCCTAGCGTGGAGAGGCACGTGGACCCGCGGGGGCTGCGAACTTTCCGAGGGCGAAGCTCTGGCAGGGGTCGCGGGGGTCAGAGATAACCCTGGGAGTTCAGAGCCGCGATGTGCCCCGCGCTATCAACAGGAAACATCTTGGAGCCGCGGCACAGGAACCGAGGGGCTGCCATTGGCCCCGGCCAGAAGCAGGGCCGCGGCGGCTTGGCCAATCAGCGGGCAGATATTTTGGGAGCTGCTATATAAGCTCCTCCAAGCACACAGTGTCTCCTGGACACAGGAAAACAAGCACAAGTGGGAAGCTCAGCCCAGTTTGGGACGGTCCTGGGGCCGCAGCCTCGGAGTGCCCTCCGCGTAGCCACGGTTGGGCCGAAGGCTCCCCAGTGCGGGGCTGCCTGCGGGGGCAGACGTTACCCTTGAGATCCCAGGAGCTGGGGCGCGAACGCGGATGGGAACGTCTGGACAGTTTCAATAACCTTAGTTTCCTTTGTAATCCTATGTGCATTTTATTTTATGCAGCTAAACACAGGAGTTTAGGAAGGGGTCCTCAGGCTCCACCAGACAGCATCTCCACAGGGGTCCAGGACGCACAAAAAGTTAAGAACCCCTGCGGGGGGTGGGATAATCTAGAATTGTAGGTCTAGAGCTGGAAGGGGCGCCAGCAGCGACCACCCCCTTCATTTTACAGAGATGGAAACTGAGTCACAGAATGAGCTTCAGAAGTGGGATTCCAAGGAAATACTGTAGGGCTTTGGGAACTTAAGGCTTTCTCAGTACTAGAGATTTGAACCCAAGTCCTCTGATTCCAGTCAGGGATCTGTTTAACTCTATCACCTGACTTGTAAAAGCAAGGAGCATTTAATAGAGAGATTAAAGCTTGCAAAAAGTGCTTTATACAGGTTATCCTGTTTGACCCTTTCGTAGGCGTCTAGGCTCATTGACTGTTGCAGAAGGAAGGAATGGTAGAGAACATCTAGTCCAACCTCCTCACTTTACAGATGAGGAAACCGAGGCACGAACCATTAAACAGGCACCTTGGTTGGCACAGTGGATAGAGCACTGGATCTGGAGTCAGGAAGACCTGAGTTCAAATTTGACCCCAGGCACCCACTAAGTCGATGACTCTGGGCGAGTCATTTAACCTCTGTCAGCCTGTTTCCTTGACTATAAACTGATAATGCCACGTAACCTCCCAAGGTTATTGTGAGGATTAAGTGAGATGTTTGTAAAGTGCTTTGCAAACCTTGAGTGCCAGCCAGCATTAGTATTTCAATGGTTTTGTCCACGGTCACACGGATCAGGGTTGGGATTCAAACCCAGGTCCTCTAATGCCAAGTTCAGGGCTTTCTTCACCTCATGGCTTCCCTCTTCTCCCTGGAGAGAGTGGTCTTTCCTCAGTAGTACACCTTCCTAAGCTTATTCAAGTCAACTGAAATCCTTCCATCCCAGCAGCCCTGAAGACCACACCCCGTGCGAATGTTTCAGAGTCTTAAAGGCAGAGGGGAACCGGGACAATCAGAGTACCAGTAAAGGGGGGGGGCATGAAGGGGGGCAGGTTTCATTTTATTAATTCATAGGAACTCTTCATCCGGAGCCAGTAAAAGTGAAAAACGGAAATGAAAGAAAAATAAAGAAGTGTTTCCAGATTAGAGGCAGCTGTGGGGTAGTGGAAAGAGCCCTAGACTCAGTGGCAGAAGAATCTGGGTTCTAGTTCAGCATTGGCCAATAACTTGCCATATGACCTTTGGCAAATTGCTTCCCTTCTCTGGGACTCAGTTTGACTCAGTTTTCTCATTTGTAAGATGATGAAGTTGGACTAAATTCACTCTAAGGTCCCTTCCATCCCCATCAGACACTGTGTTCTAAGGTCCTTTTCAGATGCATCCTTGTATATTCTATATTATACATACACATTCCATTTTCTATATTATATTTATAAACTATATTAGAGTCAGATATTTTATTAGAGGCTCAGTGGATGGTTATCTGGGCCTAGAGTCAGGAAGATCTAAGCTCAAATCGAACCTCAGATACTTACTAGCTAGATGATCCTGTACAAGTCCCTTAGCCTCTGTCTACTTCTGTTTCCCCACCAGGAAAATATGGGACAATAATAGTGCCTAAGCTGTGAGAATCTAATGAAATAACATTTATTTATAAATCACTTAGCATAGGGCCTGATTCACATGAGTGGCTAGTAAATGCTTGCTCACTTTCCTACCAGCCCTGATGCTCAACGTTCTATGTTCTTAGGTCCCTTCCAATTGGATCATTCTATATTCTACACTCTCAAGTTCCTTCTAGCTCAGATGTTGTATGTGCTATGTTCTAAGGTTCTTTCCAGTTTGTACGTGCTCCAAGGACCCTTCTGGCTATAACGTTCTATACTCTCTTCCCAAGATCTTGCCATCTTTAATGTTCTATGTTTTAAGATCCCTTTCTGCTTCATATATTATGTTCTAGGGTTCCCTCTAGCTCTGACATTCTATAATCTAAATCTTGGGGTCTTCCCAGCTTTGGAGCTCAATGCTCTATATCCTAACAGTTTTCTCCAATCGTGACATCATGTATTATTATATTCTAAAGTCCCGCCCACCTCTGCAACCCAATATTCCAGAGTCCTTTCTAATTCTGTCATCCTATGTTCAAAGGTCCCTCCCATTTCTGATATTCGGTATCCTATGTTCTAAGGGTCCTCGCAATTCCAAAATTTTATCATGCAAGAGTACTTACAGCTTTGACATTCTATGGTCTCTGTCAAAAAGTCCCTTTCTACTCTGACAGGCTATGATTATCCCTAACAGAACCAAAATGAGTTAATAATTTTAATGTTATGAAATGTTTCCTGGTGACAAGCAGCCCTGTGAACACCCATGTGTTAAAATAGAATATGCCGAATGAGCTAAAAATGAGAATATGTAAAGAGATCTCGAATGTTATCAGAGGCACCTGCAAGAGCAGGCCCTGGGGACCATCCTTAAAGAGCTGAATTACCAAACCCCGGGGTGCTCTTAGCACAAGCACATTCTTGGACTCGGGTGAAGCAGAGCTTAGATTGCAAGTCTGGTGTGTTCAAGCATTACCTCGATGCCTCCTCCCTGCCATCTGCAGCCAGTGAACAGAAACAGCTGAAGACAAATATAACTCTCCCTTTTGCAAAGGAGAGAGACCATGTTTGTCCTAGACCAGCTATGAGCTGATTTTCCTTTCTAAAAAAAAAAAAAAAAAAAAAAGGGGCTAATCTCTGATAAACAGAAAGGCTATAAAACCCTGAACTCATCCCAGGAAAATGTTCTCAGTGACTGATTCCACTCAAGAGTGAGTGGAAAGGGTACCATCACAAGGGGAGTCTAGAGACCTGGGTTTAAGTCCCAATTCTTCCACTAACCTACTGGGCAATTGTTTCACAACTCTTGTGGGTCCCAGTTTCCTCATCTGTAAAATGGAAATGATAATACCTATTAGGATCATGAGATTTCAGAGCTGAGAAGGATCTTAGAAATAATCCAGTCCAATTTCTTCCCTTTACATGTAGGGACTTTCCCAAGGTTAACCCAGTAGCTTGTGGTCACGATGGGACTAGAACCAGCATCTCCTGGCTCCCTGCAATTTATTTTTCTTTCTTCTGCCTCAATTCCCTTCCTCCCAGGGTTTTTATGAGGAGGTAATGAGATAATACATCTAAAGGTCATTATTGCCATAAAGGAGGAGCCGTTAGCATTCTTTATTTGTGAGTGGAATAATGATGAAATGTTTAAAACTCTTTTTGTAAGGTTCTCAGCGTAGATGAAGGAATCTGCTCTGAGCTCTCCCAATCTCCAACTTGTTCCCACCATGGAGCTCAGATCTCCGGTAACATTGGCCTGGGCCCCTGGAAGACTCAAACAGGGAAGGAGGGGAGACATATGGGAGAAAATGTTGATATTGGGAACTATTGTCAGATCACTCATCTACACTCTCCTGAGCTTAGGGAGAATTAGAAATGAGAGGAAAATATACATTGGGGAAAACAGATACATTAGCTGCACATTCCTTTCTAGATGCAAATAAATCATAGAACATTAGAACTAGGAGAATCCTAGAGACTGAACATCCTCAAGGGCAGATTGTTCAGTTGTTGTTTTTTTAACTCTCTGTGACCCCATTGGAAGTTTTCTTGGCAGAGATACTGGAGTGGTTTTCCATTTCCTTCTCCAGCTCATTTTACAGATGAGGAAACTGAGGCAAACAGGGTTAAGTGACTTGCCCAGGGTCACACAGCTAGTAAGTATCTGAGGCCAGATTTGAACTCAGGAAGATGAGTCTTCCTGACTCTAGGCCCAGAATTCTATCCACTGTACTATTTAGCTGCTCCAAGGGGCAGACTGGCTTTCCCAAAAGCTAGCAATGAGTTCCCAGTCACTGGAAGGATTTGTGTAAAGGCAGGATGACCACTTGTTCTCAGGCATCAAGCCAGGAGGCATCCCCGTAACTGTTATAAACGCAGGGACCTTGGTCTGCAGGATTGCTATCTAGGAGCTACAGTGAACACTCATTAATGAGGAAATTCAGCCTGCTTTTCAGGGCTAGTTTCATAACAAATACTGAAGATACCTGATAAACATTTCTGAGAAACAAGAACCAAATGCAGGAAATGGGGCTTGTGGGAGGCACCAGTAGGTAAGAAAGGAGCACTAGGTTTGGAACTCAAGGCCCTGAGTTCAAATCTTGCCTCTGCTACCTCCTACTTTGTAAGACCTTGGGAAATCACTCAAAGCTTCACGTTCATCCTCTGAAAACTAGAGAATGGACCAGATGATGCCTAAGATCTCTCTCCTCTTTTGTTTTCAATCTGTGAGGAAAATGTCCTTGCTTACACCAAACGCACCCCCCCCCAACCATCTTAGCCAAGAGCTTGTCCTAGGCCATGGTAAGGATCGTCTTTTCTCTCCTTAACTTGTGATTTCTTCATCCGCTGACTCCTTCTCTACAACCTACAATCACGCCCACATCTACTTCATCCTTTAAAAAAAATAAATTTCCACTTGATTCTCTCCTGGACTCAAGCTAAACAACCTGTAGCTCTTCTCCCTTTCGCAACCAAACTTCTAGAAAAAGCGGCCTCTGCTTTCGAGCCTCCCACTCACTTTTCAGCATCTTATAATCAGACTTCATCTCTCAACTGAAACTGCTTTCTCCAGGGTTATGAAAGCCCTCGTAATCACCAAATCCAGCGGCCTTTTCTCAGGCCTCATTCTCCTTGACTTCTCTCCAGCCTTTCACACTTGTCTGTCATCTCTATCCTTTGTCGTCTATACGGTTTAGGGACATTGCTCTCTGAGGATTCTCTTCCACCTTCTCTGTCTCCTTTGTGCCCCAGTTCCTACGTGGAAGTCAAACGTCTTCAAAGTTTTTGGTCTCAGGACTCCCCCTTTTTTTTTTTTTAGATTCAGATTAAGTGACTTGCCCAAGGTCACATAGCTAGTAAGTATCTGAGACTGGATTTGAATGCAGGTCCTCCTGACTCCAGAGCCAGTGCTCTGTTTACTGTGCCATCAAGCTGCCCTCCCTTAATATTCTTTAAAATTACTGAGGATCCTCCAAAGAGATTTTGTTTATGTGGGTTATGTTTATTGATATTCACCATACTCAAAATTAAAATATCTTAATATTATTGTAACAGTTTTGACCTTAAGGCCACCTTGAAAGGGTCCCAGAAACCACCAGAGGTTTGCAGACCCCATTGAAAACCTATGGTAAGGGCAGCTAGGTGGTACAGTGATAGATCACCAACCTTGAAGTCAGGAGGACCTGAGTTCAAATCTGGTCTCAGATACTGTATGAACCTAGGCCAGTCACTTAACCCCCATTGCCTCCAAAAAGAAAGAAAAAAAAAACGTACACCCTAGGATTTTGCCTGGGCTCTTTTCTCTCTCTCAGTGACTTCATTAGTTCCCATGAATCTAAACTCTCATTGCTATGTAGATGACTCCCAATTCTATACATCCAGCCAGAGTCTCTATCCAGAGACCATCCCATAGGCATGTCTCAAACTCAACATATCCCAAATGGAATTTGTTATCTTTCCCTCCAAAATCTCTCCTCTTTCTAATTTCTCCATTCTCATCGAAGGTCCCAGCACCCTTCCAGTCGCCCAGGTTCTACAGCCTAAGATTCACCTTCATCTCTTCCCTCTGCTTCACCCATTGCATCCAATCTATCAGTTACCAGTCTTTGCCAGTGCTCTACCCCAATCCCCACTATTCAATCAAGCAATCAACAAACATCAATTAAGCACCTACTGTATGGGAAGCACTGTACTAGGCATAGGAGATATAAAGTTAAAAATGAAAGATTATAGGAAGGGGAGTTATATTTTATAAGGCTGGAAAGGTGGTTTGAAGCCAAGTTGTAAATGACTTGAAATGCCAAACAGAAGACTATATTTGTAGCAAAGGGTTGTCCCTCCACCCATAGAATGGGGCTATTGTGGGGCTCAAAGGTATGCAGGAGATATATCTCTATCTTCTGTTCCTCAGACTCTTCTCCAAGGAGACTTTCCTTTCAGCCAGGAGGGAAAGCAGAAAGTGGAGGCCAGAAGCTGTGCTCTCTCTGACCACTACCTGTGCTCCTCAGAGAGAGAGGGTACTGGGCAAGAGTTATTTCTATCTATCTGTTCTCTGAAATACTATTAGTCTCAGGGGTGAGTTTTTCAGGTTCAAGCTAAATTTCTGATCACCATTCATTGGGAGGAAGGAGGACCCAACCTTTCTATCCAAGACTTGACCCCTTTCCCATCATATACCAGGTTTCCACAATGAACACACAAGGAGGTAACAAAGAAATCCATTTACCCAAGTTAACAGCAAAACAGAAATTAAAAAAAAAGATATATAGGAGACAGCACAGAGTGAAGGAGCTCTCCCATTGGGAGCAAGGGAACTCAGTTCAGGAGAGAAGGAGAGAGAGAGAGAGAGACTTAGAGAGTTCAAGGAAAATTCCCCAAAGTCTCCAATACAGCAAGCTGGAGACAAGGACATGAATGGCAACTGCCAGATCTTCTTATGTCACCTTCTTCCCTAGAGTCTTATTCTCCCTTTGGCAAACTGAAGTCAACATCATCCATATCTTCTCCCTCAAAGCTGAAAGCCAGAAGCATCCAAAATGGCAACAGTCCCAAAGAACATGAAAAGACTCCAAGAAGGTCAAGAGACTGACCCAGAGAAGGTCCAAAGAAAGCAGGGTTCACCTCTTTCTACAACCCAAGACTTTTCTGGATCCCCCTCTACCCCAGCAGTGATTAAAATGAAGTAGTGAGTCCTCCCCAAACACAAAATCCACAGCTGAGTGGAAGATGGAATGGAGAAGGAAGAGAATTAATGTGGCAGGGAGATTGGAAATTATTTTTTATCTACCTTATGTATATTTTCAATTTACTTTTGTATATACATATATATTGTCTCTAAGGACAAGGATGGTTTGGGTATTTTTCATCCTGGAATCTCCAGCACCTAGAAGAAGGTTTGGCACAAAGAAGCTGCCCATTTAACAAATGCTTATTGAATGAATGATACTATGTTTGGGGAGGACTCACCGCTTGACTCCACTTTAATGGCTGCTAGAATCCAAAATAGTTATGGGTTGTAGGAAAACATAAGTCAAATAGTTTGGTCTAATAAATGAGAACGAGTTTGTTGTTTGAGAATGTTTTATCTTGGTAAAATTTTATTTTTGTTCTTCTCATCTGTTCCAAAATTCTTACTGAGAAATTGTTTGCCTAATGGGCTACAGTAATTATTGAGGGGTGTGGGGAAGGGGTCACAGGAAAAAGCCTATTCCAAATGCTTCTGCAGAGAAATGAAGGCCAACTCATTAATTATAATTAAAGAAGGGAAAACTGTAAAAAGGATCACAGAAGCTCAGGGCAGAACTGGAAAGGAACTAAGAACAAATGGCCCAGCTCCCCGGCCTGGGCATTGTTTCTGGAGGTCTACTCTGAGGGTGCTGTTTCAGGTGGGTAGAAGGTCAGCAGCAAGACAGATGGGATACCTAAAAATTAGTGATTAAGGAATGGGAGTTAGCTAGGAGATAAGTCTCCAGTGCAGTGCCTTGGTGATTTGAGGGAAGCACAAACAGCATGCTTAATTCAGTCCAATAAACATCTACTAAGCGCCTACCATACATATGATGAGCAGTGCAATGGATGAGCACCAGACTGGAGTCAGGAAGAACCGAGTTCAAATCCAGCCTCAGATACTTCTTAGGTGTGTGACCCTGAATAAGTCACTTTACCCTGCTTGCCTCAGTTTCCTCATCTGTAAAATGGAGAAGGAAATAGCAAACCACTCCAGTATCTTTGCCAAGAAAACCCAAATGGAGTCATGAAGAGTTGGACAAGTCTGCAACAACTGAAAAGCAACAACAAATACAAGAGACAATGTACCAGACAGGGGATATAAAGTCCTTCAAAAAAACAGCGCCTGTTGTCAAGAAGCCTACACTCTGGTTCAACTTGGAGGATGCTACGCAGACACAAGTATGTGTAGTCCATGGGAAACCAACGCCTAGGAGACCACAAGCAAGTGGGAGGATTAGGAAGGAGGTGACCCTGAGCGTCCAGCAGCAAGTCACCATAGGGAACCAGGGGCTTTCCCCTCCTTGATCCCACGATGCCCTGCACCCAAATGCCAATGGGTACCCAAGGGCCCAGGTGGAGATGGCCTTGGAGAACCTCTCCCTTCCCCATCCTCATCACCTAATTTGAACCAGGTGTTAGACATCCTCCCCAGGCTCAATGCTGGTCCCCTCGAATTCCCAACCCTGCTGGAGGTATCTCAGAGACTCATTCCACCCTGATCCTCAGGGCTACCACCCACTTCCTAAGAATCACCAGTTGGGAGCTCTCCCTGGGTGCATGCGGCCTTGCTAGCTGGCCGGCTGGTGGCTCTCTGGCCCTCTGTGTTTGCCATCTGACCGCCTGTCTACTCCCAGATTTCTGTCATCTTCCATGATGCTGTGTCCCAAGCCCCATCCTTTCTACATGCAAGGAAGCTGAACCTTCCTTGTCTCCCCTAATCAGAGTGTGAGCTCTTGGGGTAAAAGAATAATCTCACATTTCTATTTGTGTCCCCAGCACTTATCAGTGTTTTGTGTGTAGTAAGCTCAATATTGTGTGTAGTAAGCTCAATAAACATCCTCCTGTTCTTTTCCATTCCAAACATAAGGCACTGCTTATACAAAAACAGAGGAGAAAGGTAGGACATGAAATTCAGGGAACAGCTTATGAGCTTGCAGATGGATGAATGCGTGAATAAGTATCTATTAAACATTTATTGTGTGCTTACACTGTGCTAAATGCTTAAAAAAACCCCACAAATACAAAATGTAACAGTCCCCACCCTCAAGGAGCTTACATTTTCTACTGAGTGTAACAGTAATACATCCAAAGAGGTAGTGACCAGACCACTCCAGACTCTGTGATCTGGAGTCTCACAGAGATGGTAAATTGATCCAAAGGGCAGCTGACTGATATGCCATTTCCAGAAGCAAATTGTTGTGTTGATTTTACTACCGTGTCCAAAGCAAAAATAAAAAGCAATGGTAGTAGTACTACTGCAAAGGCAGTGGATGCCTCAATGGGATGTACAGTACAGTCTGGTGTGGGGCAGGTAGACGTAGTGAGCTAGGGAAGTTTGTACTCACTCATTAATCAAGGCAGCTCAGTCCTAAGGTGGGAATCCCAAGTCTGATTCGTTTAATTCTCTCAGAGACTAGAGGCGTGGTTTCTGGAGGTCTAGTTTGAGGGTGCTATTTTAGGTGAGGAGAAGAGGGGCAGCAGCAGGACGGACGGTAAATGGAATAAAGGTGAGAAAGAATAGCTTTTTAAAAAAAGATAACAGAGTCAGGATCCAGAAAGACATTGGCAGACTAGACCTATCAAGCAAATATAATAACAAAACTTAAAGGGCATAAATGGAAAGTTTTATTCTTGGGTTCAAAATGTAAATTGCATAAGTACAAGATGGGAGGGAAGAGGGGCGTGGCAATTTAAGAGAAAAAAAGCCTTGGGTGTTTTAGGACACAACAAGCTGAATTTGACCCAACAACACAACATGGCGGCCAAAAAGACAAGACTACGTTATTCTGGTGCATTCAGGATCAGACGTGGAATCAGGAAGACCTTTATTCAAATCATGCCTCAGACCTACCACTATGTCACCCTGGGCAAATCACTTAAACTCTCTCAGCTTCAATTTCCTCATCTGGAAAATGAGAATAATAATAGCACCAACTTCTCAGAGTTGTGGTGAGGATCAGATGAGACATCTGTACTTTGTAGACCTTAAAGACATGTAGGGGGCAACTAGGTGGCACAGTGAATAGAGTACCGCCCTGGAGTCAGGAGGACCTGAGTTCAAATCCAGCCTCAAACACTTAACACCTACATTGTTGTCTCATTGGATGAATGTATGACCTTGGGCAAGTCACTTAAGCCCAATTGCTTTCCCTTTCTCCCTCAAAAAAAAAACCCCATGAATATTTGCTATTATTATTCTATGGCCATAATGCTTAGAACAAAGAGCTCTGTCTGAAGAACTATTTTCAGTTCTAAGTGCCACGTTTTAAAGAAAACATTGACCTGAGGGAGACTGTGCAGAGGTCAGTGACCAAAATTAGAAATGGGACTCCACGAGCATCAAGTGAATGCATGTGGGATATTTAAACTGCGGAGGGGAGAAAGCAAAGCTGATAGCTGTTTTCAAGTATCTGAAAAGCTATGACAGAAAAGGGGTATTAGATTTGCTCTGTTTAGCCCCAGAGGGCAGAACCAGGAGCAGTGTATAGAAGGTACAGAGAGGCAGATTTCAGTTTAATAGAAGGAAAAATTTCCTAACAATTCAAGCTGTCTAAAAGTGGGATGGATTGTCTCCTGGAGGTGGCAGGTTCCCTCTCACTGGGAGGTGGAAAACATTGGATGATAGAGTTGAGATCCAAAACGACATTGACACGCTGGATCAATGAGCCAATCTAGTAACATGAAATTTACTACATATAAATGTAAAATCCTACTGAGTTCAAAATAACTGAATGACCACTCATCAGAGATGTTTGATTAAAGGCATCAGCACAGATATGTTCACTGAGGGGAGTTCTGTTCAGGTCAGGCTTGGCCTGGACACTCTCTAAGGAGCCTCGCAACTGTGAACTTCTACAGATCACCTAGATCAGGGGTGGGGAACCTGTGGCTTCAAGGCCACATGTGGTTCTCGAGGTCCTCAAGTGTGGCCCTTTGACTGAATCCAAACTTCACAGAACAAATCCCCCCTTAGGCCGTAGGTTCTCCATCCCTGACCTAGATCAACTCCTTCATTTCACAGGGGCTGAAATTGAGACCCACAAAAAGGAAATGACACCCCCAAAGTCACATAACAAAGCTAATAGGAGAATCAAGACTAGAACCCAAGTTTCTTAAGTCCCCGTACAGCAGTGCTCATCACAGTATACCTGCTACTCCAAACAACTGGGCCTAAACAAATCAAAGGGTAAAAAGTTTTGATGCTTCTTGGTCTTAGGTTTAAATAGTCCTAAATGGAAGTTGCCTCTCTTTCTAAGAAGTAGTCTGTGATAACAGTTTTACAAAACAGGAACCAGGCAAGGCCAGTTGAAGCCACTTGCAAAGAAAGGACCTCTCAATTCTAGGCATCTACTTTGTTGCTAAAGCTGGGCCTCCCAGACTCCCCCCACCCAACCCCCATACACCCCATCGAGCTGCTGACCCCTGTGTTAGTCATGCTGGTGGCACTCAATAAGGGGCACTCACTTGGAAAAGGTTTATGTAAAAGTAACCAATGCAAATTGACAAAAAAGGGAAAAGTGAAAAACCATCAAGTTCCCCCTTTAGGGCTCCTCCCTTCTCAGCAACCAATGCAGATGGTTGGCAGAGTTAATAATACCCACCAGAGCAGGGACAGGAAACTCTATTGTAAATAGCCAATTGTAAAATGTTCTTAGTTTCTTATAAACATTTTTCAAGACCTTTTTTTAAAGATTATTGAAGGTCAAGAATTGGATTCACCACATCTCAAACGGTGTGGTGTATATTTAATGTTCTTCTTTGTTTTTAAAAGCTATGAATTTAAAATTGGATCCAAGCACTTTCACATGTGACTTTAACCAAGTCATTCAAACTCTTTGTCTCAGTTTCTCCAACTGCAAAATGAATGGAGCTAGCCTAGATAACCTGCAAGGCCCTTCCCAGCTCTAACATTTTCTATTCTAAAGTCCCTTCTAGCTCTGATTTTCTATGTCCTATATTCTAATTCCTATTAACGACTTGGACAAAGGCACAGATAACACGCTTATCAGATTTGCAGGTGACATGAAGCCAGACAACACATCCAAAATTCAAAAATATCTTGACAAGCCAAATTACTCATTAGATGCAACTTGATAGTTATAAATGTAAAGAGTGAAATGGGTTCAAAAAATCAGCAACACAAGTACAAGTCAGGGGAGGCGTGGTTAGACAACAATTCATCTAACTGAGAGTTAATACTATAAGAGACAAGAAAGCCAATAAGATCTCAGCTGGTATATAGTCCAGAAAAAAAGGAGATGACATATGGTCTTGTGTTTGGAGTATTTTGTTGCAGCTTTGGATTCCACATTTTATGAAGTCAGTCAACAAACATTTATTAAGCTCCTACAATGTGCCAGGAACTGTAAAGTACTGGGGGTACAAAGGAAGGCATAAACAGTCCCTCTCCTCAAGTAGGTCACAGTCTAATAGGGGAGACAACATGTAAACACCTATGTACAAACCATATAGATAGGATAAATGGAAATAGTCAACAGAGAAAAGATACTACAATTAAGGAGGGGGTGAGTGTGATGGGAAGGAAAAGGCTTCTTGCAAAAGGTGAGATTTTTGTTGGCAGCCAGTGACATTTATATGACAGAAAGAGTCTACAAGAGGGGAACCAGGATGACAAAGAGTCTTGACCTCATGCTGTATTAAGATTCACAAAAGGAACTGGGGTTGCCTATCCTGGAGAAGTCTCAAGGAAGGTATAATAACCATCAAGCATTAGAAGGCCCAAGAAAGATAGATTAAATTCATTCTCTTGTGCCCTAGAGAACAGAAAAAGGAGAGGGTGTAAAATGCAAATCACCATTTAGGCTTGATGTAAGGAAAAACCTTCTAATCATTAGAATTATCTGCAAGTGGAATGAACAGCTCCAAGAACTGGTGGCTTTCCTGGCATTTTGTGACCATATTTCAGGTATTTTTTTTTAGGTAGTTTGGACTTGACACCAACCGAGTCACCTTCCAGCTCTGAAATTCTGTGGTTCTGCTTTCTTTGTCCGAAAGTCCTTTTTAGCCCAGACATTCTGTGTTCTATATGCTGCAGTCCTTTCTAGCGCCCAGATTCTGGGTTCTAGAGTTGTTTCTGGGCCTCTAGCCTGTGGCAAATGGGAAATTTTCATTCACAAAAATGGAAGATGTGACAGTTTTAAAGATATTGATTATCCTCAATTTATCCTGTGCGTGGCTTGTTCGTACATGGTTAATTGCGTATAGATGCTTAGAAATGCTTATTGGCCTCCTGACAACTATCCTGACTTATTCAGATGGGAATTGTCCACCTCTGCTATGGTTCAAGACCAAAAACTTGTTTCTGTCTAAGAACTATGCAGGCATAATTAACAAACTGATGAATTAGGATTTTGATTAGATTCCTTCTATGAAGACAAGAAAGGCAGCATGACACGGAGAACGAGAGGCGGTTGGCCTTGGAGTCAAGAAGATGACCTGGATTTTGAATATGGCTTCCAACATATGCTGGGTTTGTATCTATGAACAAGTCACATAATACCCCTGAGACTCAGTTTCCCATCTATAAAAGGGGATGATCATTTTTGTGGTTAACTACAAGTTGTGGTCAATCTCAAATGAGATAATGAATGTAAAGTGCTTTATAAACTTTGAAGCATTAATTGGGAATTAAGGGGCAATGCAATATAGTAGAGAAAAAGTGTGCCTGAAGGAAACACGTTCACATCACACCGAAGACACACTTTGATTGGACAATTCTAGGAAAATTGTTTAACTTTCCAATGCTCTAAACAACTCTCCAAGGCTAAGTTGAAGGGAAGGTGCTGACCTGCATTGGAAGGAGTTTCCTCATTAAGGAATTCCTCATACCAATGAAAGCACAAATCCAGTCCCTATCCCCCTATTATAGTAATAATATCTAGTTAGAAAGTTTAAGACTTTGATTAAAGGTGTCAGGGCAGGAATATATTGACTCAGTCTAGATATCTAGATGGTGCAGTGGGTGGACTCCTGGGCCTGGAGTCTCTCTTCCCGAGTTCAAATCCAACCTCAGACACTTGCTGGCTACGTGACCCCGGGCAAGACACTTAACCCCATTTGCCTCAGTTTTCTCATCTGTAAAATGAACTGGAAAAGAAAATGGCAAAGCACTCCAGTCTCTTTGCCAGGAAAATCCCACCAAGGGCCACAAAGAGTTGGACATGACAGAAAAATTACTGAAGGGCAACAGATCTTTACAGGAAAAAGCCGGATGTACAGAATTCAAGGATATTGGGGAAATTTAAATACATCTTTACTTATTGTCTGCAGAAAGTCTCCTTGGAGGTGAGCAAGTTTGGTATAATCAAGTTAATGGGCATTTTATTAACCATTTAATAGGTACCAGGGCCTATGCTAAAAGATGGGAGTACAGATATAAATCACAAGAAAATCACTGCCCATGAGGAAGTTACATTCTAAATGGGGACAGACAACCCAGAAAAGGGGGGGATAAAAAGGTATGGGAGGGCATGGTGAACAAAGTCAGGAGTGGGGCATGGAGAGGAATAAAGGGATGAACGTGGCTGGCCTGGGCGCTTTCCTTAAAATAGGGGTGGGGGGAATCAGAGGAAGGGGTTGCAGGGGCAGTGTGACCTTAGATGGGAGAAGGTTCCTTTCACATGTTATAGAAAGCCTAGAAAGCTGAGAAAGCCGGGAGGGAAGCCTGAAGAAGAGTGAAAGAACAAACAGACTGACCTGGGTACTTTCCTTTGAATAATATAAAGGAGAGAATGCCAGACCAGGAGTGGAGGCCTAGTTCAAGGCCTAGTTGTCTCATTTTCCAGGTGTGTGGCCACAGGTGAATCACTTCATCTCTCTGAGACCATCCTATTCCCTTAATAGAATTCTTGCAAAGAGCAACAGTTACAGGGGATGGAAAAGTACAAATTGCACCACACTGAAGCATGACACGATGACGATAACAATGATGAACCTTGAGAATTGAAGCCCCAAACCAAACCTTAATGAATGGATTTGCTCATAGTTCGTTTCTCTGTGGCCTCAGATGCCAGGTTACGAGGTGCAGACCTGGGCCAGTTTCCCAAGCCAGGCCCGATTTGATTCAGTCAAACACTGAAATCTCTTGCATTGTGCTTTCTTGTGGTCTGGCCAAAGAGTCAGGGCCCGTGGCTCAGAGTCAGTACCCAACAGGGTGAAACACTGGAGAGATGAGTCATTTGAGTCAGAGAGGGAAACTGTCACTTGGGTAGTGGAAACTTGTAACCCCCATTGGTGCAGGGAGACAGCCAGAGCCTTCAAATAACTGACTGGGCTGGAGGGGCACTGCCTGTTTGCCTTGTGCCAATTCAATTCAATTTAAGAAATATTTCTTAAGTGCTACTGTATACAAGGCACAATGCAAGACTTAAAACAGTCCCTGCCCTCTCAGAATCTTCTCTATTTTCTCTACAGAATTTACATGTCAGAGCTGGAAGGGGCCTTAGAATGTCAGACCTCTGAGGGATCTTAGAATGTAGAATATTAGAGCGGGGAGGGATCTTAGAACATAGGATATCAGAGCTAGGGGGAGAGGGAGCTTTAGAACCCAGGATGTCCGAGCTGGGAGGGCCTTTAGAACCCAGGATGTTAGAGCTGGAAGGGCCTTTTAGAACCCAGGATAAGGCCCTTAGAACCCATGATGTCAGAGGTGGAAGAGCCCTTAGAACCCAGGATGTCAGAGCTGGGAGGGCCTTTAGAACCCAGGACGTCAGAGCTGGGAGGGCCCTTAGAACAGAGGATATCCAGAACCGGGAGGAACCCTAGAAATAGGATTTTAGATTAAGAGCTGAAAGGGACCTCAGAATCCAACCTTAGTGTGACCTTAGATGAGACAACTGAAGTCCCAGAAAAGTTAAGTGATTTGCCCAAGATCTCACAGGTAGTAAGAGTCAAGATCTAAACCTAGCTATCTTGACTCCAAACCCAAGACTCCACCATATCTAAGAGATAGGACACAGAACGCCAGAACTGGAAGAGGTCTCAGGACACAGAACTGAACAAACTCGGTGGAAGCTTAGAACATATGGTAGCAGAAATAGAAGGGAATTTCAAAACCATCTAGTTCTAGTCTCATCAATTTTTTTTTTAATTTTTAAGTCCTGTTGAAACCTTCTTTGGGGTTTATATCAGTCTTCCAGATTCGACTGAGGCCCAGAGAGGAGTCTCCAGAAATGTTGCAAATTTTTCTCCACAAGTTTAAACTAAATTTAGTTTCTTTGAATGCAAAGACCAAATATAAGTCACTCAACCACTGTGTGGTGGAAAGAGGGCTGGGTGAGGAGTCAGCAGGATACATTGAATAGAAAGCTGGCCTCCAGTCAGAGAGACCTGGGTTCACATCCTGCCTCTGACACTCCCTGCCTGTGTGACCCTGAAGAGGTCA
>CM053594.1:51402763-51424075 GCA_028646575.1 Pseudocheirus occidentalis
GGCAGTTGGTGATTGCAGCAGATCCTGATGCTTCCCGCTGCTTCCTTGTCCTGGGAGTATTTTGGCCAGACTGCTTTTTCTCCCCCAAATTTAGCTTGAAAGTGTGAATTCCACTGACCTTTCTCTAAGCCTCATTTTTCCCAACTTGATAAATGTGGAGATTGCTTCAGGTGCTGCAGATTTGCTCTCTGGTAGACTCAAGCTGTGGCTCAGCTCCTCCTGACTGCCCTGGAGCCTGGCTGCAGCTTCAGTTTCGAGTTGGGCTGGTTTTGGCTCCCAGCCTGCCCCAATGAGCCCCTCCTGCCAAGCTGCCTTCAGTGAGAGATGTGTTTTCTGTATTTTTGTGAGTTTAGGAGCCCTAAAATTTGTTTGGAGTCGTATTTTATGTGTATTTAGGGTGGCTGTGTGGGAGCTATGAAACTTTGCTGCTTCTACGCTGCCATCTTGGCTCCGCCCCTCTATGACATCACTCTTTTTTTTTTTGGAGGGCAGTTGGGGTTAAGTTGCCTAAGGTCATACGGCTAGTTTTTGTGTTAAGTGTATGAGGCCAGATTTGAACTCAGGTCCTCCTGACTCCAGGGCCAGTGCTCTATTCACTGCGCCACCTAGCCACCCCTGTGGCATCACTCTTTATGGATAGTTCATGCACCTGTTTTGAGCTTATCTTGGTATGTGGTGTGAAATGTTTGTCTATGACTAGTTTCTGCCAGACAACTTTTCCAATGGTTTTTGTCAAATAGTGACTCTGTGCCCCAATAACTGGGATCTTTGGATTGATCAAACACAAGGTTACTATGCTCATTTGTTTCTGTATATTGTGTACCTTATCTATTCTTCTGCTCAACTGCTCTATTTCTTATCCAGGATCAAACTGTTTTAATTATTATAGTTTTGTAATATAGTTTGAAATCTGGCACTGCTGAGCCCTCTTCTTTCCCATTTTTTTCATTGATTCCCTTGAGATTGACCTTTTGTTCTTCCAGAGAAATTTTGTTATTAATTTTTCTAGAACTATAAAGTAATTCTTTGTTAGTTTGATTGGCATGGTACTGAATAAATAAAATTATTTTAGGTAGTTATGCCATTTTTTTTCACTTTGGTTCAGCCTACCCATGAACAATGAATATTTCTCTGTGTACATCTGTCCATTTGTGTGAAAGATGCTTTTGTGTTTATATGTCTCCTTTGTGTGTCTTAGCAGGTTGTACATAATTTTTTTGATGTTGTCTCCCTCATTAGACTGAGCTTCTTGAGAGCAGAGACTTTTTTCTGCTTTCCTTTTATCCCCAGAGCTTAGCACTGGGCCTGGCACATATCAAGTACTTAATAAATGCTTGTTAAGGGGCGGCTAGGTGGTGCAATGAATAGAGCACAGGCCCTGGAATCAGGAGGATCTGATTTCAAATCCAGCCTCAGACACTTGACACAACTTACTAGCTGTGTGACTTTGGGCAAGTCACTTAGCCCTGACTGCTTTGTCTTTTCCCCTCAAAAAAAAAAAATCAATAAATCCTCATTGACTGACAGTAAAGAGGGAGAACAGTTGCATGAGAGGAACAGCAAAAAGGCCAGGATTGCTGGATCATGGAGTATGTGGAGGGAAGTAAAGTGTTCAAAGACTGGAAAGGTAGGAAGGGGCCAGGTTGGGAAAGGCTTTAAATGCCAGAGAAAAGCTTCTGCTAGTCCACAAAGGGGAGAAACAGTACTAATGTGGGGGGTGGGGAGGAGTGGGGTCGTTAAAGTGAGTCAGATTTCAGCTTAGTATAAGGCAGTGCTTCCTCAGTAGGTAATAAAGCCTAGAGGATTCTTACTTCCAGTAGGGGTAAAAGGCCCCTTCCAGCTTTAAGGTTCTTAGAATGACAGAATCTTAGGCATGGGAGGTGCATGATTCTCTCTCTCTGATTCTCCAGCACTTTGCTTTTGAAATGGGCAAACTGCTTTGTTGTAAACTACCTGGAATGTAATGTCTGTGAATCTGATACCCACAGCACCTCACCAACAGTGACTGTCCCTGAAAGTTAAGTATAAGATGACGTCAGAGTAGATTCTTAATCTGAATATTACAGATGTTTCCTGATGATACCACGATAAGTTAAGTGGTTCAGGAACTCTCTGAAGAGGAAGAAAATGCCTGGAAGACCACACAGAGGTAGCTACTTCAAGGAACACGCCTTTGAGGACCAATCTGCCAGAAAGATTTTTTTTTTAGTGTCAGCAGTAGGTTCTGCAGAGACAAACCAAAGGGAAAAGGAAAGACTGCCAGCAAGTAAAATTAGTGCGAGCCAGGTCAGTGGTACTTTGCAATAAACCTTTTAAGTGATTTTTTTTCTCTTTGAGGATGCCACCCACCTAAGGACCCTGCAAAACAGCTGGGTATTCCTGTATGAAGGGCTGTCAAAAGAATGCCTGGGTTGCTTTGTTCTAAATAAAACCCAAGTGTCTGACTTGTCCCGACAAAGTCATGTCCCATTAACAGGAAGTAAAATCGTAAAAGCATCCCCTGTGAATTGTATTCTCTTTGCCTTCTGCCTCAACAGGGCCTACCACTTAGGAAATCAGCAGGTCAGAGGTGATAGTGACCACCTCCACTCAGCTGGATGCCATAGTTGGTGAATTCAGTTTCATGAAATGCCTGTCCTTTCTGATGGGACTGCATTAAGTGAGTGCATGAATCTATGACTCTGAAACATTCCCCCTGCCCTGGTTTTTTTGGACTACTTAACAGCTGATTTGATATGCATCCACATTTCAATAGGTACTTCACTTTGTTTTGCTTCGTAAAGCAAATGAGATTTCATTATTTTTAAAAGTGAAAAATTTCAAGTTTTATTTAAAATTAAATTTTATATATTTTTCCATCATCAAACATTATTTTTCCCCTCCCTCTTAACTTCTCCTCTCCCCACAATAGGAAAAAAAAAAGTAAAAGAAAAACAAACCTCTCATAACAGTTAAGGGGTTTGATTTTAAAGGAAGGAGGAATAATGGGATGGGACAAACAGTAGACAGACAGTCAACAGTCCTTAGTCAGAGTCTCAGCTCTGTTACTTACCAAGTTTTGTGATTATGAGGAAGCCCACTAGACTGAGGTCCTTGAGATCAGGGACTCTTTCTACTCTTTATTTTATCCCAGAACTGGCACAAGCATGATTGACTTCGCTGATCTTCAATGTCCTCATCTACAAAATGGGAATGATACTTGCAGTACCCGTGGAAGAAGGAATTGTAGGGAAATGCCTTACAGATCCTAAAAACGTAAGCTGGCATTATTAAGGGCATTGTTGTTGTTTGGTCCCTGAAGTCACATCTGAATCTTCATGACCCCCTTTGAGGTTTTCTTGGCAAAGAGGCTAAAGTGGTTTGCCATTTCCTTCTACAGATCATTTTACAGAGAGGGAAACCGAGACAAACAGGGTTAAATGACTTGTTTAGGGTCACATAGCTAGTAAGTGTTTGAGGCCAGATTTGAAGTCTTGACTCTAGGCCTGGCCTCTATCCGTTGGGCCACCTATAATAATAATAATAATAATAATAATAATAATAAAGATTACAAATACGTTATGTTGAGCTTTACTTAAGAAACTCTTTACATGCAGTATTTCATAACAACCCTGGGAGGTAGGTGATCAGACCATTATTATTTTCATTTCAGAGATAAGACAATTGAGGCTCTAAAAAGCTGTGATGAGCCTAAGGTCACACAGTTAATAAGGGACCAGGACAAGCCTAGAAGTCACGTTTCCTGGCTCTGATCTAAATTGAATGCTTTTCCGCCTATACTAGACATCCCCCAGCAGCTCTTTCAAAGCATAATTGCCTAGAATTTTTAAATTGATTTTTAAAGAACATGAAGATCTTTTGGTTTGAGAATGAGATGCCCCTGTTCTTGACCAAGTCAGCCCCCTATTGCAAAGCGCTATGCGATATTCATCGGGTGTGATGGGTGTGAGCTGTACCCTTAG
Organism: Pseudocheirus occidentalis; assembly: GCA_028646575.1. Lineage (NCBI taxonomy): Eukaryota > Metazoa > Chordata > Mammalia > Diprotodontia > Pseudocheiridae > Pseudocheirus > Pseudocheirus occidentalis. Next base: position 51,406,726 of record CM053594.1, read on the forward strand.
ACCGCAAGCTCCCATCTAGCCCTGAGGTGACATGTCTGAAAATAGAAATGGGGCCAATGAGCTGCTGAGAAACCAAGATTTTTCATGTTACCCTGAAATGAATTATTTTCTCACAATTTTAAACTTGATAGTGTTGGGTAATATGGAAATATTTTTACATGTACAATTGATATCACATTTCTTGCCTTCTCAATGGGTGCAGGGGAGAGAATTGGGAACTCAAAATAAAAAAAATATTATAAATCAATAATAAATTGAATTTGATTGGGTTGCACACATTCCTTATTTGAGCTAAGAAAAGATTATCTTTTTTTTCCCTCAACATTTTAAACATTTTCTTAACCATCTCTGAAGTTTTGAAGTCCAGAAGTAGGCTAGAGATTACAGTGCTTATGCACTTTATGAAAGAAAAATGCTCTGTGTCTGCCTTTCAAACAATATGTTCTAAGGCCCCTTCAGAATCTGATAGTCTATATATTTAAGGGTTCTTTCAGCTCTTCTATCCTAAAGTTTTCCCCCACTCCCAACCTAGGTCTGACATTCTGTTTTCTATTTTCTAAGGCTTCTTCCAGCTCTGATAGTCTATGTTCTAAGGAACTTTCTAGCTCTGACATTTTATGTTCTAAGAGTCCCTTTTTTCCCAGTTCCAATGTGTTCTGTTCTACGATCTTTCCAAGTTCTGAAATTCTGTGTTCTAAGGGCCCACCCAGCTCTGACATTCTGTGCTCTTCCAGGTCTGGCATTCTGTGTTATGTGTTATTAAGTCCCTCTAAGCTCCAAGGCCCTCCTGGCCTTTACTAGTTCCTTTCCTCTCGAGGCATACTGTGTTTCACTTCTACCACCATAGCCATTATTATATAACTTGGTTTTTCTTTTCTTCAGAAGAAAAATGAATTTCAAGTGGGACCAGTTGGTCAGAATGCTGGATGTAGAGTCAGGAAAACCTGAGTTCAAATGTGGTCTCAGGCACATATTAGCCATGTGACCCTGGACAAGCCACTCACCTCTCAGCCTCAGTTTCCTCACCTGTAAAAATGGGAATGATAGCAGCACCTGCCTCCTGGGGTTGTTGTAAGAATCAAGTAAGATAATACTTTTACAGAGCCTTGCAAACCTGAAAGATTAGATGATGATGATGATGAAGAAGAAGAATCTGCTCTTGCTAAGAGTTAGGAAGGGGGAAGAAATGTCATTCAAAAAAATCTTAAGTGAGTGTTTAGTAGTATTTCCCCCAGAGTTCCTCTTGTTGGCCTTGTAGGAGGCTGACAATCCCATCTCACTTTCTAGCATAACTTGTTTCATATATACAGAAACTGGTGCTGTTCCTGGCAATTTCAGTTTCAGTATTTTTAAAACCTGAATTTCAACAATTGTGTCTTATCTGAAAGTGATACACATGTTTCTTTTAAAAGTTTGCTATATTTTAAGTGTGATTTAAAAAGATCTTTTTTTTCCCTCAACATTTTAAACATTTTCTTAACCATCTCTGAAGTCCAGAAGTAGGCTAGAGATTACTGTGCTTATGCACTATATGCACTGTGCTTATGTATTTATGCACTTATGCACTGTGCTTATGCAAATGTTGTTCCTCCTCTGCCCTCATGTAGATAGATTTTATAATAGTTACCAATGATGGGGGAGAAATTCTCACTAATTCAAAATACTATCATGAGAAATTTTCAATAATTCAGATGGAAGGGAGACAGAGATTAAACCTTACAGAATCAGTGAAGAAAAAGAAACCAATTGCAAGTCATGTGGGTAAAGAATTGGAGGTGATGACATTGTTGGGTAGAACCTAGTTCTGAACTTGGAACCAGTTCAGACTTTGAATCCTGCCCTGACCAGTAATAGTTATGTGGTCCTGAACAAGTCACTTTGTCTCCTTCTCCTTAATTTCCTAATGGGAATAACAATACCTGCTGTGCTTACATAACAAGTTGGTTCACAATGAGCTCATGTATGTAAAAACATTTTACAAACCTTATTAAATATAGATATAGATATGGATATAGATATATACATCCATACACACCCACACACATACACATATAAAAGCCAGTCATTATTATTGATCAAGAAAGGCAACATAAGGGGTAGCTAGGTGGTGCAGGGAATAGAGTACCAGCCTTGGAGTCAGGAGGACCTGAGTTCAAATAATCCTTAGACACGTAACACTAACTGTGTGACCTTGGGCAAGTCACTTAACCCAAATTGCCTTGTCTTCACCCCTCCCAAAAAAAAAAGGCAGCATAGTGTAGAGTCATTTTTTACAGGTATTTGATGTAATTGGAGACCAGTTCAAGTAAGTTCCTGCTTTTACTCTGCCATGTTGGCTCTGCCCCCAAAGCAGCATAGGGCCCTATTTAGAGTGAGGAAAATCTGGGTTCAAGTTCTATCTTTGACCCATACTACCTATGTGACCTTGGTTAAATCGCAGATTCTCTCAGTGCTCCAGCAACTCTAAGACCGATTACCAAGGCTTTGCTGATCCATATTGGTGGAGAGAGTTTCCATACTAGGATTTCTCTTACACTGGTGAAATCACAGGTCCAACCTAAATAATTCTTTAAAATTAATTTTTTGATATCTTTTTGTTTTAACTTAATCTAAATTTGTTCCTGTATCCTTCCCCTTCTGCCCTGCCAGAGAGCCTGGCCATGTAGCAAAGAACTTTTTTTTTTAAAGCTAAAGGAAAAAAAAGTCAGCAAAGAAATCAGCACCAAAAGCAAACAAACAAACTCCTCAAAGTATATGCAATGTGCCACATCTGTGGGACCTCCCTCCACCCCCTGCAAAGGAGAGGGAGATATTTTCTCATATATCTTTGGGACCCTATAATTTTGTCATAACAACAAAAACAATAATAATAACAACTTATATTTATGTAGCCCTTTAAGGTTTGCAAAGTTCTTTGCAAATATTATCTCATTTGATGCTTACAATAACCCTGGTATGTGCTATTATTACTCCTGATTTAGAGATGAGGGAAACTGAGGCAGAGATTTGGTGACTTTCCCAGGGTCACACAACTAGTTACGTTCAGTTGTTTTTTACTGGTCACTAGTTCCATTTCCACGTTGCTGTGGTTGTTGTGTAGCTTTTCTTCCTGGCTCTGTTTACTTTACTCTGCATCAGTTCATGTAACTCTTTGCATGCTTCTTGGTCTTCATCGCTAATTGCTGTTTCTTGTATCGCAGCAATATATCCCATTACATTCATGTACCTAAATCAATTATGAATGAAGCACTTTGATCTATGAGAGAGAGGGGATGCTAATTAGATTAGGATCACATAATCTGGGACCAGAGAAGCCTCAAAGCTGGGGGGAGACCTTGGAACTTACAGTGACAGAGCTGGGATGAGACATCCAGACCAGTCCACTTTTTAAAAATCAAGGACCAGAGAGGGATAAGGGTTCCTTGAGGTAACTCAAGTTCATAGAACTAGTTTATTATAGTTTGCTGACCATGCTACTCCCCAACTCTACCAGCATCAGTGGCCCCATATAATGTCTAGGATAAAATACAACCTCTTTTTCAGAGCCTGGCCCCAGTCTATCTTTCCAGCCTCCAGTAATGTATAACATTATTCCTCTTCCTGCCTGCTCTGTTCCTCACGTAGGGCATTCCATCTTCCATCTCTGGCTCTCCTTCATTCCTTGAATGTTTTCCCTCCTCATCTCTGCTTTGTGGAATCCCAGACCTCCCAAGCTCAGACACTACTTTCTATGTGAAGACCTTTCTGACCCCCTCCTAAACTGGTCTGTATTTATTCTATATACACTTAGAGGCAGCATTTCCACCAGGAGAATGTAAACTTCTTGAGAGCAGGGATTGTCTCTGCTTTTGTCTCTATGGTCCAGGGTTTTTAATGGCCCGTTTGACACAATAAACATCTAATAAATGTTTGTGGGTTGATTAGTGTCTGAAGGAGAGTTAGTCATGGTAGCAAAAAACACCATCATGAGGCTAGTTGAGGGAAGCTTGAATGGTCTTATCTCCCAAAAGTGACTCAGTTTCATTTAAAAAAGAAAACAAGGTCTCTAAAGTTCAACAGGAAGCACCCACACCAAGATCTTTGTGATTTATGCTTTGGGTCATAAGTGACAGCCGAAGTCCAGGGGAGCCATGGGGGCTGGCTGCCGCTCTGTAGTATCTTAGGTTTGGGTGGCCCTCTTGACTCAGAGCAACTGGCAAATGCTCGTCCTCCCAAACCAATTTGCAAGGAATAGACAGACCTGATGGACCTCAGTGAAAATCTCTGTAGTGGAAAGAGCACCAGACAAGGAGTTGGGGCTCTTGGGTTTTCTAGTCCTTGCCATGTGTGACCTTGGGCAAACTTCTTAATCTGTTTCAATCTGAATTTCCCTATCTGTTGGAGGAGGCAGGATGAAACTAAGCTCTAAAATTCCATTTACCTTTGACATTCCTTGAATGGTTCATTTGGTTTGTCCCCCTGACCCCACCCTTAGACAGCTGAGAGGACCTGAGGATGGAAGGAAATACTCACTGAGTGTGGGCCAGGGGCTAGGGCTAAGCCTTTCCAACCCTTCAGCCACGAGTGCCCGCTACTGCCCCAGCAGTCTTTTTGACAACAACCTTTTAGCCATGACTTTTCCCATCTGTTGCTTGAATTTTTTAAATCAAAGTGCAAGACTTTACATTTATCCCAATTAAGTAGCATTTTGCTGGACCCCACTGTGTGATTTTAAGGGCAAAAGAAAAATTTTCACCAGTGAACTTGAGCACAATGACATTTAATTGGGATAAATGGAAATACATTGAGATAAAGACAACTGGGTGGCACACTTGATAGAGCACTGAACTTGGAGTCAGGAAGACTTGAGTTCAAATTTGGCCCCAAACACTTCCTAGGTTTGTGACCTTAGGCAAGTGTCTTGACCTCTCTCTGCCTCGGTTTTTTTATTCCTAAGAAGGGGATAATAATACCATCTACCTCCTAGGTTTGTTGTGAGGGTGAAATGAGAGAATACATGTATGACAGTTTGCAAACCTTAAAGCTCTATGTAAATGGCACCTAAATGAAATAAATGTAAAATCTTGTACTCTTACTGAAAAACAAAACAAAACAACAAAACAATTCTATAAGCATAGAACAGGAAAGTTGTGGCTAGATAGCAGTTCTTGTGAAAAAGACTTGGGTTTTAGTGGACTTTGACCTCAATATGAGTCATCAGTATATACCACATTAGCTAAAAAGCTAATAAGAAAGTAGGCTACATGGATAAAATGTAGGTGGTACAGCTCTGATCCTGGGCACATCATTTAACTGCTTCCTGCCCCAGTTTCCTCATCTTTGAAATGGGCATATTAATAGCATCTCCCTCACAGGGTTGTTGTGAGGATTAAAAAAGGAATATATATGTACGTGTGTATATGCATATATGTTTGTATGTATATGTACAAATATATATTTGTATTTATACATATATATTTGTATATACACATATATTCATGTGTGTATGTATATATATAATTAATTTCAGAGTGGCTGTGTGTGTGTGTATATGTATGTGTGTGTGTGTGTGTGTGTGTGTGTGTAGAGTGCTTTCCAAACCTTAAAATGCTAACTATTATTCTTTTTACGATTCTTCTAAGACTGAGGGAGTAATAGTAATAGTTTTACTATACTCTGCCCCATCATAAACCATCTGGAATACTATATTCAATACTGGGTGCAAGATTCTCAGAAAGGAAAGTCATAAGCAAGGATTTGTCTAGGCTAGTGAGGGTGCTTGGAACCATACTACGCAACAAACAGTGGAATGAACTGGGGATGTTTGAGCCCGGAAGAGAAGCCTTGGACAGAGCATTAGGGTGGGGAGCAGGCAGAACACAATAGATGTTTTCAAATATTAGAAGTTTTTATGTTGAAGAGTGATTAGATTTCCGGTGGGTTGAGCACAGTGTGTTTGCACGTAGATGTTTAATAAGTGTTTGAATTAAATTGAATTAAGGTGGTTCTGATTGGCTCCAAAGAGGGTACTAGGCCAAGTGGTAAGAAGCTAGAGGGAGACAATGCAATTTAGAATAAGGAAAAGCTTGCAAGCAGTCAGAACTGTCCAACCATAGAACAGGCTACATCAAATGGTAATGAGTTAACTGTCACTGAAGCTACTCAAGCAGTGTCTAGGGGACCACTTGTCCAGATGGGGAGAGAGGAGCCTCTTTGGGTGGTGAACTGATCTGATCCTCCATTTCTGAGGTGCTGTGACTTGCAGCTTTGATCCCTATTAGGCTGTGATACCTCCTGGGAAAGGGAACATTTTAATTATTCATTCTCCCTCTCCCTCTTCCTGGAACTTGTCAATTCTGCTTGTTCACATCACGTAAAATATATTCCTTCAACATTCTGATGGCTCTTCCAAGACCCCATTCTCAATAATATTTTTAAAAATAGGTAGAAAGAAAGTAAAGCTGCTATTGGCCATTTAAACTTGAAGTGAGAGTGAGTTTTGGCTCCTTCTCTGAGAATAGGTTTTGCTAGAGAGAAAGCTTGAGGACGCTGGGAGTCCTTGAATCGGGGACCCCTGTGGCAGTCTGGTGAAACCTGTGGACCCCTTCTCAGAATCATGTTTTATATCCACAAAAGAAAACACATAGGATTGCAAATCAATTATATTGGAATACAGTTATCAAAACTGGAAAAAAAAAAAAAAAACCAAGCCAAGTTTATGGGCTGCAGGTTAAAAATCTCGGCTGTTTAAAGGAAGGGTTATAGCACCAGGAGACGGGGGGCTCTGAAGCTTCCCAGCTTTTGCCTTCAGCTAGCTTTCTACTTGGTGGAAGTAGTGGATACTCTTTGTCAAGAAAATCTCAGATAGTTTTGAGGACAATCGGACACAACAACAGTCTTCAACTTATGTAAGAAGGAAACCTGTCCAGCCATGTGTTCAGTCATTTTTCATACTGGAAATAGTTTGCCATTTCCTTCTCTAGCTCATTTTACAGATGAGGAAACGGAGGCAAACAGGGTTAAATGACTTGCCCAGGGTCACATAGCTAGTAAGTGTTGGAGGCTGAATTTGAATTCAGATGAGCATTCCTGGTTCCTAGCTCAGTGCTCTGTGCACTATGGTGCCACCTAGCTGTCCCTGTCTAGCCATAAATCACTTTAAAAGGACTTAGGGACATGTAGGAAGGGCTAACAACTGCCCCAGCTGGGAGGGAACACACCGTTCCCATCACTAAGCACATCTCAGACTCACAGCAGCCACAGCAGGTTGTGGAAATATCCCAATCATCTTTGCTGCGATCTCTTCCTGTCTCTTCTGCCTTTTCAAATGCAGGTTCAAAGTTTCCAAATATTTTCCTGGAAAACTAGGTTTACTGGACACAGGAAAGGAAACAGAGAAACAACACACTAAGCCATTAAAAAAAATAACGCTTGTGGAAGAAAATCTTCCACTGAGGTTCCCTTCTGGTTCCTCCTCTTGGCATGGAGATGTTGCTGGACTTTTGGAACTCTCTGCACGGGGCACAGTTTCTGGCACGCCCCAGGCAGACAGAAATGCTTTTAGTGGCCGTCTGGGGACAGTGTCTGTTTGTTCTCTGAGGACCAGCCCAGCTAAAATGCAGGGGAGGCTCGTCCGTAGGTGTCTGTCTGGCTACCAGGTGACATGATTTGGCCACAATGGTTCATGAAAAGACCTACAAAAGCTACCAATACACAAAAGTCTCTAATGGGCATGGATGGAGGAAGTGATTCACATAGATAAAATCACTGATTGTGGGCCTGTGTGTGGAAGAAAATAGAATAAGTCCAAAAGAAATCTACAAGATGAAAGAACTGCACTCCCCCTCTCAACCTCTTGTTATTTTTTTAAAAATCTATTTAAAGATTTGCTGGTAGATCTGTTTTTAGTATTTCTAGTTTATCTATTGATGTTGTTCAGTTGTTTTTAGTTGTGGCCAACTCTTTGTAACCCCATTGGGGGTTTTCTTGGCAAAGATAGTGAATCGGTTTGTCATTTCTTTCACTGGCTCATTTTACAGATGAGGAAATTGAGGCAAATAGGATTAAGTGACTTGTCCAGGTCTGAGGCCAGATTTGAACATGGAAAGATGAGTCTTCTGCCTCCAGGCCTCACACTGTATCCACTGCACTACCTACCATATTATGCATAGAAACACATAAAGACAACATGTCATTGCTGGGTGTAAATAGTACCTAGGGGAGTGAGAGAGTATGGACCCAGCAAGGAGACTTTTAGGAAAATACGGATAAAAGGAAACTAGGAGAAGGTGCAGATCAATGGGGGGGGGGGGCGCTGCTTAATCAGGGACATAGTAGGGGAGGGACTCTATCCTGGGGCAGTATCCTCTCTGACACCTGCAGTAATTGGCATTGTTCTGGGAATGAGGCAAGGTGGTAAAGGAGATTCCATGGGGCAAGCTCTGCAAGGTAATGGCAGAAAGTGCCTAGAGAAGAGAGCTTAAAACAATCCCTTGGAAGCTGTGATTGCATGATGTTAGAGAGAATTGAGAGAGACTAGATAATCATATGGGTCATGAATCAGAGATTAAAGATCTACAGAAGACAGAGAGGATGGAAGATGAAGAGAATGAGAGAAATGCTTTTTGGAAAGGGGTGCAAAAAAAATTTAAATAAAAACCTAATGAACAGGACTGGTTGAAGGGGAGGAAAGGAAGAGGGAATCTACTTGACTGAAAGGAAGAAAGAATGTGGAGGAGAATTATATATTCAGATAAGAGCAGGAGAGAAAAAGGAATTGGTAAGCAAAACCCAAAGGAACAGGGAATCAGATCAGATGGAAGAGAGCCATTAAGAAAAGGGCCACCTTAAAAAAAGATTAAAGTAACTGAAGGAGCATAATGCTTTAGTTATAGCAGAAGAGAGTGAAAAAAATCACACTTGAAAAAGAAAACCCGATTTAGAGGCAGATGGGGAAAAATATAAATCTAACTCATAACTTTAAATGTGAACAGATTAAACAATCCAATAAAATGAAAAAGAATGACAAATTAAATGAGAAGGCAAAGCCCTACAATCACATTTTAAAAAACAGACATGCAGGGGGCAGCTAGGTGTCGCAGTGAATAGAGCACTGGCCCTGGAGTCAGAAGGACCTGAGTTCAAATCTGGCCTCCAACACTTAACACAAAAACTAGCCATGTGACCTTGGGCAAGTCACTTAACCCCAACTGCCCTCCAAAAAAACAAACAAAAAACAAAAAAAAAATTTTGGGTGGCTAGGTGGCGCAGTGAATAGAGCACCGGCCCTGGAGTCAGGAGTACCTGAGTTCAAATCCGGCCTCAGACACTTAACACAAAATACTAGCTGTGTGACCTTGGGCAAGTCACTTAACCCCAACTGCCCTCCAAAAAAAGCAAAAAAAAAAACCAAAACAGACATGCACAAAATAAAACTGAGGGAATGGAAAAAAATTTACTATGTATCGTGTGAATCCAAAAAATCAGGAGTTGCAATTATTCTATCTGACAAAGCAAAAAAATAAACATTCAGAAAATAAAAAGGGAAACTGTATTATGCTGAAAGGAACCAAAGACAACAAAACAATATCAGTAATAAACTTATATGTTCCAAATACCCTCAAATCAAAAAGCATACAAATTAATAAAGGAAGCATATGAGTTACAAAATGACATAGTGTAACACAAAAGTGAAAGGAGACTTCAGTATCCCTCTCTCAGTTTTGGATAAGTCTAAGAAAAAAATGTGAAAGAGATATAAAAAAGAAAAAGATTAAAAATAGAATGGAAAATATGGAATTGAACAAATTGCTGGAGAAACCAGAGCTAAATTTTACGGTAAAAGAATACATATATTTGTCAGCACTACATAGAACTTTCATAAAATTGAGTGATATAGCAGACAAAAAAATAAAATAGGAAATACTTTATAGACCATGATACAATAAAAATAGAAACTATTTTAGGAACCACAAACAAAATATACAGGTACAAATGGAGACTTAACAATAAAATCCTTAAAAAAAAAAAAAAAGATTTGGCACAAGCAATGTAACTGTGTATGTACTCACATCAGATAACTTACCTTTGTATTAATACTTCATGGCAGATTCTTAACCTGAAGTCCATGAACTTTAAAAATATTTTTTGATTACTATATTTCAACATAATTGGTTTCTTTTGTAATCTAGTTTATTTTATGCACTTAAAGACATGATTCTGAGAAGAGGTCCCTAGGCTTCACCAAACTGACCACCAAAGGGGTCCATGCCACAAAAAAGGTTAAGAATTCCTGAGCTTTATTTTTCATGAAGTCCATTGACATACAGTTTCACGTATTCCACTTGAGTAGGAAAAATAACATCATTTCCATTTTACAGATGGGGGAAGTTGAGGCTCATAGAAATGAAGAATGCAGCTAGTCAGTCAGGATCAGGGCTTGATTCCTCAATGACATAACCACCATGGACAGGAGTGAATTGGGGTATATAGTATTTGCAGACACTTAAATATAATACTCTGGAGTTACTGACTTGCCAGTAATAAGGAAGCAAGGCATGCATGGTTCAGTGAAATGGAGCCCTGCACTGGAAGTTAAGGAACTTAATCCAAGTTAAGACACTAGATCCAAGAATGAGTTTGGGCAAATCACTTTTCCCCTTCCTGATCCTCAATTACCTGATGAAAGAGTTGTACTTAATCAATAAACATTTATTAAGTACCTACTAAGTGCTGGGGATTAAAAAAGAGGCAAAAGATAGTCCCTGCCCTCGAGGAGCTTACAATCTAATGGAAGAGACTACACGAAAGCAAACATATACAAAACAAGGATAAATAGGAAATAATTAACAAAGGAGAATTAAGAGGGGGTGGGTAAGGCATCCAGTAGAAGGTAGAATCTTAATTGGGACTTAAAGGAAGCCGGTGAGGTCATTGGTCAGAGTGGAGGAGGGAGAGCATTCCAGGCATGAGAGGCAGCCAGAGAGAATTCCCTGAGGCAAAGAGATGGAGCCTCTTGTAGGTGGAACAGCCAGGACTCACATTATCTCTAAGGTTCTTCTTAGTTCCAATAATTTTTGATATAGAGCAGCTTAGACTGTATCAAGGAACAATATTTGTTTTCAGATCCAAGAAAACAGAAAGTCAAGGGCAGTTCGGTCATGGCAGTGGGTAGAGGGCCAAAGTCAGGAAGGCCTAAGTTCAAATCCAGCCTCAGACACTTGTTTGCTGCCACACTGGGCAAGGCACTAAAACCTCCCTTAGCTTCAGTTTCCTCATCTGTAAAATGGGGCTGATTATAATAGCACCTCCCTCTATGATTCCTGTAAAGATCAGAGGAGATAATATTTGTACCGTGCTTTGCAAACCTTCTAGTGCCCTATAAATGCTAGCTTTTGTTGTTATTAGTAATTATTATGAGGTCTCACCTGAGCCTCCGACTTCATGGCATGATCCCACCCACCTCAAACCAAACATTATCAGGCTCAGCCTGTCCTCGGCAGCAACACCTTCAGGAAAGGAAACCCGTCACGTCACGCTGACTCAGGACTTGTCACTGTTCTCCAGTCGCGCTCAATACTGTATTTTGGCCCATGGCCAGTTTCCTTCCAGCAAGAGTCCTAAGCTCCCCGTATCCCTTTGGGTAATTGAATTGCTTTGCCCTCCTCAGGTGGAAATACTCTTTAGCCCAACTGATTTTTCACCCTTCTTTCAAAACACTGTGTGCTGCGCGTTCTCTGTACAGTCACTCTCTTGGCTCTAGCTGGCTAAGGGGTTGTTTCTCAGTTTTTATTGTTGTATCCCCGGTTTCTAACACCGGTGCCTTGCAAATGCAGAGAACTAAATAAATGCTTATTGAATTCAAGGTACCCTGACACTAGGTGGTGTAGTGGATAGAATCCAGACCTGACTCGGAATCCTGCCTTGGACACTTGGACAGCTATGAGATTCTGGGATTCAGTTTCCCCATCTGTAAAATGGGCTGATAATAGCACCTCCATCACAGTATTGTTATAAAGATCTGAGGAGATAACTCATACTGTGCTTTGAGCCCTTCTCAAAGCCCTTCTCTTCACTAGCGGCTGTCACTATCATGGCCCTGAGGAAGGCTATTGGAGAAGAAGGTTATTCTCAGCTCAGGTCAGAGATCCCGGCTTGAGGGCCCTAGGCTCTGCCACTTAAGAGCTTTGAGCAAGCCTTTTAGGATTCTTAGTTTCCCCACCTATAAAATGGGGATGATAGTACCTGAATTACTGGCCTTACAGGGTTGTGGTAAAGCTCAAACTAGATAATATACATAAATCATTATGTAAATGCCAACTGGTGTTATTAGGAGATGAATTGGATTGTGTAGCTGGCTGTCTTGGGCTGGAAAAAAAAATTACTTAAGCTTATTAACACCCTGATGGGCCCAGTGAAGTCAGTTTTAATAATGGTTGGGGCTGATCTAGCGTGGAGAATGTCTCTCTTTCATCAGCATTTTGGAGAGGACCAAAGAAGAGAGTAGGGGTGAAAAAAATCTTCCGTCAACAGGTGTTTGGTTTCAGGGAGCTGAGTCAGCAGAGGATAATTGCATGTAAAGATTCTGCAGCGACTGATCCTTCCAGATTATGTCCTTTTGTCTCTTGATGAAAAATATATGAGTGATGTTATGTAACACTCTCTCCTCTATTCAATCAGAGACACTTAAGAAAACAGAAACTCAACATGAGTTTCATCCCCATTTTAGATGTGAATTTAATGAAACTCAGATGTAGCAAGACAACATGTTGGCTAGAAAACTTGGCAGGTGCATTGAAATCAGCTAGGAAAATGGCCTTGGGCAAAAGGGTTGAGTTGTCTTCCGTTGATTGTGGCCTGAACCCACTCTTGTGGGGAAACAAAACTGACTGCATTTAGATTGAAACTGTACGAGCTTAGAGCTGGGACTCTGCAGGCATCTTTGGTTCATTCCCTCTCTCAACGTTCATATCCAGTCAGTCACCTAAGTCCTGTCCATCTGATGACAGATTTTTGACCCCTCCTCTCCATTCTCACTACCAGACTGTTGCAGTAACTTCCTCACAGGTTTTCCTGTCTCATCTTTTCAGCCTCCAGACCATCCTGCCTACTGCTACCAGAATCATCCCAGGATTATCTGGTTATTCGATTTTAGCCCCTGAAAGCATTGTGGAGATCTGGGCATTAGGAGCCGCTGGGCTCAAAATCTTTTAGAGACATGGAATTATCTTCCAGATTGTCCTCAGACTCCTGTGGCTGGCATTCAAGGTCCTCCAAGAGCTGACACCTCCCCATTTTTTTCCACCCTTATCTCATATCAGTCCTCACCACATACACGATTGCCTAGTCAAACTGAAAACTCTCTGCCCCAGTTCATGACCTGCAATCTCACACCTCTGTCTTTGCTCTGGCTGATCCCTATGTCTGGAATGTCCTCTGTCCCTCTGCTCTTGGCCTGCTGAAATCCTACCCTACCTACTACCCGTGGTGGCGAAGGAAATGGTGAAAACCAGACCCCAGAGGGGTCATGAAGAGTCAGACACGACTAAACATCAACCACTGCCTGTGTGACCCTGGGCCAGCTACTCCCATTTACTCTCAGTTTACTCATCTGTAAAATGGGGATACTGGTAGTTACCTCTCAAGGTTGTTGTAAGGGCAAACGAAGAGAATATTTGTGAAGTCCCACCTTAATAAGAGCTATTGCTACCACCCTCTTAGCGGTAAGTCTCCTGTGATCCCCCTTGTTAGGAAGGACATTTGCCCTCAGGCCTGATGGAGTTTTATAACTCCATAATGAAGTTAAAGATAATTTGATAAGCATTTATTTAGACCTTTCTATGTTCAAGGCAATGGGGGTGCAAAGACAAGAGCTACAGGGTCTTTGATGTAGTAGTCTATCTAGCTTGCCTTCTGCACCCATTTTAACAGATGAGAAAACTGAGGCTTACTGGTTAAATGGTTTGCTCAAGGTTCACATTGATAGTTAAGAGTCGGAGAGGTAGCATTCGAACCCTGGTCCTTGGACTCCAGAAGTCGGAATCTTCCCACTACATGTTGCTGATTCTAGCTTCCAAGGAAACTTCCATGTATATAATGCACATCCCAACCTTCTGTGTTGGAGTGTTACCTCTGTGCTAGATTATGAGCTCCCCAAAGACTTTCTGTTTCCCTTAGTGCCTACATAGTGCCCATTACAGAGCAGTCAATGAATAAACGTGGGCCTGAGAAGACAGAAAGTAGCAATGGAAAGGACTTTAAAACGTAGAATGTCAGGGTTGAGTGGGACTCTAGAAATTACTTTGTCCAAACTGATTATTTTACAGATGAGGAGACTAAGACCCGAAGAAGAGAAGTAACCTAAGATTTGTCAGCTAGTGGCAGAAGTGGACTTAGAGTCCAGGTTTTCTGAACCCCCAAGCCCATTGTTCTGGGAAATGCCCTCTTTTGGTACTAGGAAGACACTGCAGGGGCATCAACAGTAAATGAGCCAGTAATGATGAAAGAAAAAAAATTTCATCATGTTCTAAGACTAGTGCAGAACAAGAGATTTCACATCTCAGGGGTCATTCTGAAAACATATTTGCAAAAGAACTAACAAGAGTAGAGAGATTTTGTTTTTTTAAAAGAAAAATAAAACCCCTAAGTTACAAGAGGAAGTTGGTGGGATGTTGATCTAGAAAGTTGAATCAAATGCTTATTTTCAATTTCTGCTTTCTGAAGATTACTTAACATACTCATCTGCCTTCACAGGTTTTATCTAGGGGAGAAGGGAAGGGAGGAAATCCTTAGGACTATTGCAACATGAAGTATGATTATTTTAAAATATGCTGTGCGATTTTCACTTTCTGGAAACAAATTGTGCAATTGTTAGGAACTAAGGTTTCCAGGGTTTTTTTTTTTAAATGAAGATGTGTTGAATTAGCACTTTGAAACATGCAAGCATCAGGAGTAAAATGTAAAATTTGTTCTTACCAGCCAGCGATCACGGTCCCAAGGCAAATCTGTTGGACAGAGGCAACACCTCAAAGTTTCAGGGGTGGGGTGACCTAGTGGTGGTTAGTGCAGTTACCTCAGATTTTAGGAGTGGAAGCCTTGTCGCTCTTAAGCCCACTTTCACATCCATACAACGGAATATGGAGAGTGCACCCATTTCTAAAGGCAGTTTGCAGCGGAAGAAGATCGGACCAACAATGAGTCAAAGGACCTGGACTGGAATCGGGGATATCTGCTTTTTACTGTACAGTGTGACCTTAGACTAGACATTTAATCTTGCTAAGCCAGATAAAAGGAAGGGGTTGGACAGCCCTTCCATAATGTCCAAAAAAGTGTATCCAAACAGTAATGTTAAGTTGTATTTAACAGTCTTACGTTTCTATGCTTCCTAGGCTCACAAGGTAGTATATGTATTCATCCCAATCAAACTAACCTGGCTTGATCTTTATCAGTGGGAGGAAGCTTAATATGGAAAGAGCCTTGGACTTCTGAGTCACAAGCCCTGGGTTCAGACTGAGCAGACCCTTACCTATGGAATTGAGCAAATTTCTTTTCTTTACCATATCTTCTAAAACGGGGATCATTCTTGCCCATTGTCTTAGGGTTGTTGTGAAGATGAAGAGGAGATAATGAATTCATGACAATGACTTGTCAATGATGGGGTACTAGAACTGTCTGTCAGTGATAGTCACTGATTTTAAGATAAGCAATTCTATAAAGATTCTATAAAAATTCTATAAAGAGGGTTTTTACAGAACCTTCCTTCAGTAAAACATGGACTTAGGACACATAAAAATTCACATGGCAAGGAATAAACTTAGCATGTTGGAGCAGAAAATCCTTAAGGACTGAATCATTTCTTAATTGAAAAGTTTAGAGGCTAGCTCAGAAACTACCAAAATAATACAGGGTAGTTGGAATAGGCCTTTTTTTAAGACCAATGGTTTTGAGGGTTTTGTGTCAGCTGGGTCACCTACCACTTTCCCCTAAGCCCTTGGGAAAAGAAGGTAATTGATGTATGAGACAGCCTTAAAATAAGCCTCCCTAGTTACAGAAATGCAGTGTTTAAATTTATAGGAAAAACCCACATGCTTGCTGGCACACAGTCCACCACAGCTGGAAAACATTGAGACTATGAAAATAGCCCTGTACAAGCCCAACCCAAACTGACTAACTCAAACACCATTTCTAAAAAGGTAGTAAATCTTGCCGGTTTCTTCCCACCTCCCTCTAAGTTTCATCATTTTTAAAAAAACTAATCCCATCCCTCCACCTCCTTCATTCCACATTCAGTTAGAGGCTGGCACCAACTCCCCAGGACAACCAGAGGTGCAAACTTGCCAGTATTCAAAAAAGCCAACTCTGGGTATGCATGGAAACATTGTTTAAAAGATGCAAAACATTTGTTTTTATTTTTTTTTAACTGAGAAATCATTTTCATATAAAACAGAAACAGGCAAAAAAAAAAGCCCATTTGTCCTTATATATTTACATTATTACAATACTTGCCAAATATTTACATTATCCAACATTTTAGGCAGTAAAGTTAAGGCTATGTTTCTTACAAGGCATCAAGCCCTGCACTAGTGTAGACCATGGCTGAGAATGTAAAGAATACTATTGCACCATTTTGAATACAAAATTCGTCAAGAAGTAGGGAAACTTCTCAAACCATGCCTTTTAGGTGAGATTGAGAATCAGACAAAAGTGTCCAGATTCAACAGTCACTCAGTCCCACTGGGGTCAGCGTCAGGGGTTCCAATGCTTGACAAACCTCTTTTAAGTCTGTGGTCAGGGTCCAATTAGGGGGAATGCCCTATGTACAAATACAGTCCTGCTGGACGCTAGCCTTTCACAAAAGCCCAATAAATACCAGTCACATTCTGGGAGAAAGGAGTTCAGAAAGGTCCCTGGCTCAAGGCTCAGCATGTAGTACCAGCTACAGGCTTGCCCTGGGTGGTGCCCAGTTACATATGCCTTTTCATATGCAGGGCCAGGTGGTCAGACCGGGAAAAGGCTCTGTCGCAGAGGTGACACTGGAAGGGCCGGTGGCCTGTGTGTTTTCTGTAGTGCCGGGTTAGCTCATCTGATCGGGCAAATTTCCAACCGCAGCCATCCCAATTACAGTGATAGGGTTTCTCACCTGTCAAGAGATCAGACAGAGGCTTTCAGAAGATCAAAGGTACCAGGAGATACCTGCACACTATACTATGCTTAAAGCACCCCAAGCCACACACTCTTAACCTGAACTGCATGTTCCTCATACATAACTTCCCCTTCTATGCTTTTCGCCACCCTCCCTTCCCCTTCCTCCTCCCCCAACATGAATTGCCATTAGAATTAGGGGAAGAGAGGCAGCACAGTAAACCGTGCATCT
>CM053594.1:51424175-51487122 GCA_028646575.1 Pseudocheirus occidentalis
CCCAGTAGGGGGACATTCATTCTATGCCTAAGAGATGCCCAGTTCTGCTTCCCCCCCTTACAGTTCCTATAGAGGGAGTGTGTGCGTGTAGGGGGGATCCCTAAGAACGGCCCCAGAGGCCCCTAAGGCATGAACGCGCTTCCCCCCCCCCCCTCCCAGCTCTGGCGCGTCTGCACTCACCTGTGTGCGTGCGCAGGTGCGCCTTGAGGTGCGAGCTCTTGGTGTACGTTTTCCCGCAGCCCGCGTAGCTACACGTGTGCGTGGCCGTCCGCTTGCGGGGCCACGAGCGCCGGCCGCGCTTGGGCTTGGACTCCAGCAGCTCCAGGGGTGAAGAAGGGGGAGTGAGCAGCCCTCGGGCTGCGGGGCCCGCGGCGCCGGCGGCGGCCAGACCCAGGCCCTCGTCGAAGAGCCCGAAGGGGCCCGCGGGGTAGTGCAGCTGGGGTGGCCCTGGGAAGGCGGCAGCGGCCGGGCCGAAGGCGCCCGGGGGACCGAAGGGGCGCGGCGCGGCCAGCCGCGGGTGGGCGTCCTGCAGCGGGCTGCGGCCGTCGGGGCTGAGCGGGGGCGTGTCGGGCCCGGGCCCTGGGCCCAGCATGCAGGCCCCGCCGCCCTCTCGCTTCACGCAGCGCGGGGGCCGGCCCAGGGCGGCCGCGAAGGCGCCGCCGTCCAGCTCGGGCTCAGCCTTGATGCCGTCGGCGAAGGCCCCGAAGGCAGACGGGGCCAGCAGGAAGCGGCCCTGAAGCGCGCCCGGGGCGGGGGTCGGCTGGGGTTCCGGCGCCGCCGCCAGGCCGTAGGGGGGCGGCTGCTGCTGCTGCGGCGGCGGGGGCGCTGCGGCCGCTGGGGGCTCCGGGTAGCAGCCGGGGGGCGGCGGCGGATAGAAGGCGGGCGAGGGCTCGGGGGCCGCGGCGCCCTCGGGGCCCAGCCCGTCCAGCCCCATGGAGAGGATGAAGTCAAGCACGCTGTTGAGGTCTTCGTCGGCGCCGCCAGGCTCAGGCTCGGTGCGGGGCCAGCGCTGCGGGAGGGAGACACGAAGAGGGCCGGTGAGGCTGGGGTCAGGGAGTGGAGGGGAAGCGGGGCGCGGAGGGGGCGCGGGGCTCTCAC
The DNA here is from genome assembly GCA_028646575.1 of Pseudocheirus occidentalis. Classification (NCBI taxonomy): domain Eukaryota; kingdom Metazoa; phylum Chordata; class Mammalia; order Diprotodontia; family Pseudocheiridae; genus Pseudocheirus; species Pseudocheirus occidentalis. The sequence goes on from CM053594.1 coordinate 51,425,274, forward strand.
TCACCTCCTGGAAGCCGCGCTCCCGGCACGGGCTGGCGAACGTGGCGAAGGACGGTAGGATGGGCTCGCTCAGCGCCATGGCCGCCGGGCGCCCGGGGGGAACGGACCGACTGATGGACGGAGATCGACGGCCCGACTTGTGGGCGGGAGGGAGCAGGGAGGGGAGCGAGAGTGTGTGCGGGTGCTGCCCGGCTGCCGCTGTCACCGGCTGGAGGGCGGACTGACTGACAGGCGCGCGCGCGCCGAGCCGGACTCACTGACCTACAGAATGATGGGCTGGGCTGGACTGGGGGCTGACAAGGCTGTGAGTGGCGGCCCCGGGCCCGCCCGAGCCTTATAACGCGGCGCGCGGCGGGCCGGGCCAATGGCAGCGGCGGCGGAAACGCGTCCCGGATGGGGACGAGCTCCGGGCTCAGCCTAAATTTAGCCGCAGTATATAAGCCGGCGGCGGCCGCGGCCGCAGCGGCTGCGGACCAGAGCCCGGAGCTCCAACCTGGGCCCCGCCCCCTCTCTGCTCCTCCCGCCCCTCCCCGTCTCCCCGGGCAACGGTGTCAACAAGCGAAGCCTGCCTTGGCGAGCCGGGGCGTCGCGTCAGCGTGACGTATACGGATCCCCCCTCCGCCCCCACCGCGCCAGGGCTTTCCCGGCTTTCGCCTTGCTCCCCGCCCCCTCCTCAGGGCTCGGGAGGAGGGGAGTCGCGGGGGCGGGCAACCGTCCCCTGCGGCTGGGGACCCTGGGAGTCCGGGCCGCCGGGGATGGAGGTGTGCAAGGCCTCGGGGCCGGGAATGACCGTTGTACTTCCATCTGCTAGACCTGCCGTACCTGATGGGAGAGCCGTAGCCCCTCGAGGGCAGGGGCTGCTGCTTCCAGAGCAGCAGTGCATTATCTTATGTTACCTTATCTACATTATCATAACCCTGTGGGAGTAGGTGCTGCGACGTGGGAACCTTTCTCGGAGAGATTAAGGGATTTGTCCAGGGTCACACAGCTATTAGATGTTTGAGTTCAGCGTCTTCTATTATAGGTCAAGTTACTTTTCCCACTGTAGGCACTTTAATGCTTATTAAATTGAGGGGAGGGATTCTGCATCCTGCATCCCCCACCCCAGCCAGGCCTTCATTACTTGGGTTTGGAAAATGGCACGGTTCTCTATTCTATTTCCTAACCCCCACTAGATCCTTTCTCCAATTAGGGTCTGCTCATTTCCCCAACTGGTCACAAATTATCAGTAACTCCATTGCCTCTTCATTGAAGTTCAACCCTATCTTCTTGACAGTTTCCAGAATCTTTTCATGTTGGCTCCAGTCCACTTTCAACTCAGCTGTCAAATTAATTTTCCTAAAGCTCAGGTGCGGCCATGTCATCCCCTTTTCCAATAAACTGTAGTGGCCCCCTACCACCTCCGGGATCAAAGGAGAAACTAGGGATGTTTTAGCCTGGAGAAGGGAAGACCTGACGATGGGGGTGGGGAACACAACAGCTGTTTTCAGTTATTGAAAGGGCTATCATATCAAGTGTGAAAGACTTAGGAGCCACAGTAATCCAAGACAGTTCCACAGGACCCATGATGAAAAATGCTATACATCTCCAGAAAGAGAACTGCAAGGAAAGAAGGCGAGCTGCATAAGGAAGGATTCCTTTTGCTTGGTCCCAGAGGGCAAAACTGGGGAAAATGGGTGAAAATTCCGGAGGGGGCTGATGTTGGTTTTGATTGAATGACTGATATAAGAAGGAACTTCTTAACAATCATAACTGTCTACATGCAAAATTGACTACCTCTGGAGGTAAGGCTAAATGGACACTTATTGGAGATTCTGTACTGTTTGGGCTAGATGACCTTGGAGGGAAAATGATTTGTCCAGAGCAGCGATTCTCAACCTGTGGGCTATGTTCAATTTGTAACAATGAAAACACATCCTGCATATCAGATATTTACATTATGATTCATAACAGCAGCAAAATTACAGTTATGAAGTAGCAACAAAAATAAATTTATGGTTGGGGGGTCACCACAATGTAAGGAACTGTATTAAAGGGTCGTGGCATTAGGAAGGTTAAGAACCACTGGTCCAGAGCCATATAGTCAGTGGCAGGAGAGATGACTCCAGTGTTCTGTCATTCTAAAGGTCCCTCCAAGAGCGGAGTAAGACAGAAACTTATGTTTACACCATATGAAATGAACTCTTCCAACGATCAAGGTAAATGTTACATCCCACTCACTTGCCTTTACATCAAATTTAGTATAGGCATCATGATTATTTAAGATGAAAATGTAGAGAATTGACTTGTACAACCGCACAACTAGTTAGTGGTAGACCTAGAACTGTAACCTAGAATCTTCTGACACTCTCCCAGCATCCTTATTCTGGCTTGGATTAATTGACCCAAGAATCTCTTTCCACTTCTCTCTTTCCTTTCCTCTTACCCTTTTCTAAACTCTGCAACTTGGCTTCCAACCTTAATAATTCAACTGAAATTATTTTGTCCAAAGTTATCAACGACGTTTTTGTTGATACATCTAATGGCCTTTTCTTAATTTTCATGCTTCTTGACCTGTCTGCAACCTTTGATGCTGTTTAATTACCTTCTTGTGCTGCTCCTCTCTCCTAGATGCTTGACCTGACTTGCCCTGGATGGTTGGTGTCCCCTTCAAGAGGTCTTTAATCAGTGTTATTTCCTTTCTTTAACATGATTAAGCATTTACTGTGTGCAGAGCACTATTATGGAGATACTGTACAAGGCTGAGACGGGACATACCCTCGTGGAGCTTATAGTCTCATAGGGTGTTAAGAAACATACATGCACAGTATGGTGTGTTCCAGAAGTCTTGGTCTTTTCAGTCTAATTGCTGGATCTTCATCCAGATCATGTCTACCTGGATGTTCCCCAAGGCCACACTGGGCCTTCTCTCTCTTTTATATACTATTTCCCTTGGTGATTTCATTGACCCCCCCATTCATTCAGTAATCTCCATGCAGATGACTGTCAGATCGACATCCTCCCCTCTTCCAAAGGGCAGGTTTGAATGTCTCACACACACACAAACACACACACACAAACACATAGTTACACTCATACTCATTCTCACACCCCTCATTCTTCTTCTACCCCTCTTCAATACAGTTCAGTAGATCTCACCCCCTTGGATCAAATATAAAATCTTCTCTTTGACTTTTAAAGTTTTTCACAACCTGGCCCCTTCCTACCCTTCCATCTTATACTTGATTTTCCTCCCTGTAGAGTCAGTCTGACTTCTTGCACAGGGCACTCTGTTTTCTAACTTCATGAATTCTCACTGGCTATCCCTCCCATGCTAGGAATTTTCTCTCCTCATCTCTGCCTTCTGCCTTCCCTGGCTTCCTTCAAGACTCAGCTAAAATTCTACCTTCTGCCAGAAGCCATTTCTTTGAGAATTCCTCCAGGTTACACCGTATTTATCTTGTTGGAACATAATTGTTTGCATGTTCACAATCGAATGTGAACTCTTTGAGGGCTAGGATTGGGGGGTTTTAGTTGTTGTTGTCGTAACATGCTTTATGTCACCTCTGCTTAGCACGGTGCTTGTTGCTTGTTGACTCAACTATATTTTTTATTGATGCCTTTTGTTGTTCAATCACATTCATTTCTGAAAATATCCTCCTCTCTCCCCTACCCTGAGAGCCATTCCTTCTAACAGAGACTGAAAAAAGAAAGACTGATGTTCTACCATGTCTAATAACATATGATTTTCATGCCCATAGCCCTGCACTGCTGTGGTTGAGGAAGAGGAGAGGTCTATTTTTCCAGTTTTTCTTCTGGTTGGGCTTAATCATTACAATTATACAATGTTCAGTTTACTTTTTCTGTTTCTGTTTTTATTCATTGTATTGTTTTCCTGCTTCTGCTTACTTCACTGTAAATTTACTTTATGTAAATCTCCCCTTGTCTTATCTTGATTATACATAGGAAGTCATGTAAAATATATTTCCATATTAGCCATGTTGCAAAACAAAATGGGAAAAGTATGCTTCAATCTGCATTGAGAGCTGATCAGTTGTTTCTCTGGAAGTGGATGGTATTTTTCTTTGTGGGTTCTTTGGGATTGTCTTGTATCATTCTCTTGATCAGAGTAGCTAAGCCTTTCTTTGTTGATCGTCATTAGAATATTGCTGTTGGGGTAGCTAGGTGGCACAGTGGATAGAGCACTGGCCCTGTAGTCAGGAGGACCTGAGTTCAAATTCTGCCTCAAACACTTAACACGTTTTAGCCGTGTGACCATGGGCAAGTCACTTAACCCCAATTGCCCTGCCCTCCCCTCCAAAAAAAAAGCAAAAATTTTAAAAAAAAAGAATATTGCTGTTACTGTGAATAATGTTCTTCCAGTTCTATTCACTTTATTATGTATCAGTTCATCTAACTCTTCCTAGGTTTTTTTGAAACCATCTTGCTCATAATTTCTTATAGCCCAATAGTATTCCATCACAATCTTATACCTCATTATGTTGAGCCATTCCCTAATTGATAGGCATCCCCTCAAACTCCAGCTCTTTGCCACCACAAAAAGAGCAACTTGCAATTCTTTTGGGAACTGTTTGTTTATAGCCTTTGATCAGTTGGGAAATGGCTCTCGGTCATATATGCGTGTTAATTTCTTATATATCTTGGATATCTGACACTTACTGGAGATAATTGGCACAGAGTTTCCTATCTTATCTCAGTTGCATTAATTTTGTATAAAAGCTTTTCAATTTAATGTGACCCAATTTTCTTTTCTTTTTTTTCTTTTTCTTTTGTGATCACTCCTGTCCCTTGTTTGGTTAACACCTTTTCTACCTCCCAGCCATAGTATTGAAAGTTACCTAATCTCTTCTAATTTTTTTAAATTTATGGTATCACTGGGGCAGTTAGATTGTATAGTGGATAGAGCCCTGACCCTGGAGTAAGGAGGACCTGAGTTCACATGTGGCCTCAGACACTTGACACTTACCAGCTGTGTGACTCTGGGCAAGTCACTTAATCCCAATTTCCTTGCCCCCCCCCCAAAAAAAATTATGATATAACTACTAATATTTAGGTCCATATCCGTTTTTAGTTTGGTGTCAGATCTCTATTAGTAATAGTCTTGAGTTCTCTTCCCAATACAATAGGCTGCTTCTTTTGTCTAACCTTGTCAAACAATTTGAAACTTTGTTGAACCTATGATATGGAAGTTGCTATCACCTGATCTGGTACAAATTGCAACCCGGAGAAAACCTAGCCACATTCTTCTGTTTCAGAACCTTTCTCAAATCAAAGAAGGTTGGAATAATCAGGTTATAAGGGATCCCAGAAGACCAGGAAAGCCATGTGATGATGTGCCATAAATTGCTTAAAAAACACCAACAAACTGAATTCAGGAATGATAAACTTGGAGCATCTTATGGGCAATTACAATATTAACTGGTCAGGGCTGTCATTCTTCAGAACAACTGGGATCTGAATGGGTTGGTAGGATTCTGGGGTTAGTGTATGCAAAGTTAAATAAGACAGTCCTGTCCTCATAACGCTTATAGTCTAGTGACAGCATAGGGCAGAATGTCATAAGGGCCACAAGAGATAAAAATAGCCTATAGGGCACTTGACGTACATTGGTTTTGCTTTCTTTTCACTTCGTCCCTGTGAGTTAAGTGCTATAGATATCTTTACTTTGCAGATGTGGAAACTGAGGCTTAGAGAGGATAAGTGCCTTGTCTAGTGTTACACAACTAGTTTTGGAGGCAGGATTCAGACTCGGAGTTTTCTTTTTTGTTGCTGCTCTTAATGTAAATATTTTATTGATGCAGTCTTCCCCCAACAATACCCATGCACATTGCTAAGTTTCCACTGATTCCCTCATACACAATTAGATGTTTCCTTTGTAATAGAGAAGTACATTTAAGCAGAACAAATCAACATGTGCCATATCTGACAATATGTGCGTCGTTCCACACCCCTAGCCCCACTACCTCTGCTAAGAGGCTGGAGGCATATCCTCTGGGGTCATGACTGGTTACTGCATCATTATCCAAGGTCTGATGGCTTTCCTTTTTTTTTTTTTCTTTGCTTTTTTTTTTTTGGAGGGGGGAAGGTGGGGCAATTGGAGTTAAGTGACTTGTCCAAGGTCACAGTGTCAAGTGTCTGAGATCATATTTGAACTCAGGTCCTCTTGACTCCAGGCTGGGCCACCTTGCCACCCCAGATAATGTCTTTCAATGTTGTTTTCTTTTACTTTTTTTTGTGGTTGTTATGTGAACTCACGTCCTTACTCATCTTCAGTATCACAAGTAGGTTGTTCCTGAATCTAGGAATCTACTCCTATGTTGCTCCTTTCAAAATTAGTTGTAGTTGATAGAAGAAAAAAAAAAATCTCAACTGGCTGAAACAATTGGCTAAATGTAATAAGGTGAAATTTAATTCAATAAGTTCAGTTTTGTACTTAATTATTTTTTAAAAAGCCCTGCAAAAATATAAAATGGGTGGGACTTGCTTACATAGCAGTTTGCTTGAAAAAGATCTGGGGGTTGTAGTGGTTTTCGAGCTCACTAGGAGTCAGTGATTCAATATGGCAGCCAGAAAAACAACCTCAACAAATGAATATGAAGTCAGGCTGCATTAAGAAAGAGTAGCTTCCAGGAAACCGTACTCTAGCCTGGTCAGACCAAACTGGAATAGTGTGTTCTGGGATGCATATACAGTTTAGGGTCCAGAGCATCCTCAGTAACCAAGATGCTGAAGGGCCTTGACTCCATATCATATGAGAGTCCTTTGGAATTAGAGAATACTCAAGGATAGGATGGGTGTCTTCAGGGATTGTCATATGAAAGAGATACTAAACTTGCTTTGGTTTAGTCCCAAAGGGGAGAATTAGGAGCAATGAATAGAAGTTATCAAGAGACAAATTTAGCCATGATGTCAGGAAAAACTTTATGACAATTTTACTACCCATTAGTGGAATGATGGGGCAGCTAGGTGATAGTAGATAGAGTGCTAGACTTGGGATCAGGAAGCCTCGAGTTCAAATCTGGTCTCAGACACTAGCTGTGTGACCCTGGGTAAAGCACTTAACCCCATTTGCCTCAGTTTCCTCGTGTGTAAAATGAGCTGGAGAAGGAAATCGCTCTAGTATCTTTGCCAAGAAAACTTTAAACGGGTTCACAGGACTGGAAAACAACAATAAATAGTGAGATGAATAATAGAATTAGTGGAATGGGTCCCTTCTCATTGAAGGTCTTTAAAGAGATCAGTTGGCTACTTGTGTTGCGGAAATTCTTTTTTGAGTATGAGTTGTACTATATTCCGAGACAGAACTTCCAAGTTGGAAGGGACTCCAGCATCAGTTTAGTGCAACCCAAACCCCCAAACCTAATTTTCCTGTTTACTAATAGACACTGTGATTCTCAGGGAAATTCCCCTCATCTTTTGTGAGGATGGGGGAAATGTGACTAGAGTTCATTTTTAAAAAGCCTGAGGGTCTTAGGATACCACAAGCTTGTTATGAGTCAATAGGGCGACATGGTAATTCTGCCCTAACAGAAACCTGTTGTTCCTGTATCCACTGCCTTGGTCGGATCATGTCTTGTATACTCTGGTGACCTGGAGCATGTCCAGAGGGCAGTGACTGGGATTGCAAGGGGACTTGAAATCAAGTATGGAGGCCAAAAGAACTGGGATTGTTTAGCTTATAGAAACGAAGATGGCATGGGGGGATGGGAATGTGTTTGGAAACCTGTGTCATGTGGAAGAGGGATTAGGTTTGTTCTACTTCCCTTCAGAGGGCTGTACTAGGAGTAATGTGTGGAAGTCATAGATAAGCAGATTTTTGGCTCAGTTTAAGGAAAAACTAATAATCAGAGTTGTGCCAAAGGGAAATATGTCACTTGAGAATGTAATGAGTTTGTTGGTTGTTAGCATGTTTATTAGATTAAATTATGAGCTCCTTGAGGGCAGGGACTTTTTTGTCTTTGTGGTCCCAGTGCTTGGCTAACAGCCAACATTTAATAAACGCTTATTTACTTGGAGTTCTTCAAGAGAAATTTGCATTGCTCTTTGTCACTGATATCATAGAAGAGATTCTTGTTAAAATTGTAGAATCATAGATATAGGCCTGGAATGGACCTTAAGAGGATGTCAAATCCAATGTCCTCACTTTATAGATAAGGAAGCTGAGGACCTGATAAGCTGTGACTCGGCCTAAGGTCACACAGCTTATAAATGGCAGAGCAGGTATTTGAACCCAAGTCCTTAGACTTTTCCCACTCTAACACAATGTTTCCTTAGATATCCTTTCAAAGCCTTTACAGTTCTGAGATTCTTGGGGAAAGGACATATCTGTCTGGCTGAAATGATGGTTCCCCAAACATGTGGTATTTAAGTGGGCCCTTGAAGGGTGGGTGGCTTACGTTTGCCATGATCATGGTCTTCAGTGATCCTATCCAGGGCTGATAAGAGTAGAAGAAGCAACTTCATTTTACTTTTCCCCAGAAAATAGATCTAGGACCAGGGGGGGAAAGTTAAAGTCAAGTTTTGACTCAGTATAATTGAAAACCTTCCTAAAAATTCTAGCCATCCTGATTTGAGAGGTAGTGAATTTCTTATAATTGTCCATAAGTCTTAACTAAGACTGGCTTCCAGTAGAATGTAAATTCCTTCAAGGCCAGGGACTGTTTCTCTTAAGCCCTGTGCCCCAGGGCCTAGCATAGTGTTTTAGCATCCTAGGTTTCTAGGAAATATCCTTTAAAAAATTGAATTAAGAAAAAGGAGGAGGAGGAGAATGTAACAGTCACTTCTTGACCTCTCAAGGCAAGATCAAGTATAGAGGTGAATTAGATTTGGGGGACAATGGAGAGGTGATGAGTTGAAATAGAGGATCTCCCTTGGCCAACTCATAATGATGAGGTGCAGTTGCCGGGAGCCCCCTTGAGTTCTCCTTAAATCTTCCCATGGAAGGCATTTGCCTGAGGTCATGGGCCTTGAGTTGTGGTTCTGCCCAAGTCTTTAGTTTACTTGTCCAGCACTTTCCCACCCTTGATCTTCCTTTCCTACCCTTGAACTGGCCTGGCCCACCATTGTCTGTTGTCTCCAGATAGCCTCCAGCAACTTCCCACCCTTAATCACTCATTACTGGAATCTGACCTCATCCAACTCCTGAAGACCTCCCCAAACTCCTCCTCTCAACCACCTCTAAATTCCCACAACCTTTCTGTACATAAGAGCCCTTCTTCTCTCCATGTGGTGTGAGAGCACCATAGAATGATTTAGCATAGACTTACTCTGTCCTGCTTGCCCAATGCAAGCATCACAGATACCTGGGCTCCTTAAGAGTCTGCCCAATAGGGCAATCTTTTAATGAACTTTCAATAAACTTTACTTTTCTTTGGCTGAGAAGACTTGAGTCGAATTCTTTCGGCAGGACCTGGTGTGTTGGTATTTTGGGGTCTCAAGCACCCCTAACCTCTTTATAGGTATCCACATCAATAGGATTCTTGAGCTAGAGGGAACCTTGGAGGTCATCTCATCCAACCCCCATTGGTTTACAGTAAGGGAAGTAAGGTCCATACAAAGTAAATGTTGGAGGTAGAATTTGAGCCCAGATCCCCCAAATCCAGAGCCAAGGCTCTTTTGACTATACTGTTAGGAGTCCATGATTCCATGTAGTGGAAAGGACCACATTGAAAATCTGGAGACTCGGGGTCTACCCCCTGACTAAGAGACAGTCAAGAAGCATTTATTATTAAGTGCAACTATATGCCAAGCACTGGGGACTCTCAGGCAAAAGATGGTACTTGTGCTCAAGTACAAGTCTGATGGGGGAGATAACTGTAAATAAATACAAACAAGACATATACAGCATAAGTTGGGGAGAAAAGCTTCTTGTGAAGGTGGATTTTATCTGGTACTTGAAGGAAGCCAGAGAAGCCCGGAAGTGGAGATGAAGAAGGGGAGAATTCCAGGTACAGGGGACAAGCCAGTGAAACTTTATGGGCCACCAAAGCCAAACAGGATTTTATATTTGATACTGGGGTATCTGATATTGGAGTAGGGAACCATTGGAGTTTATTGACTAAGGAAAGAGGTGACGTGGTCAGACCTGAGCTTTAGGAAAATCACTTGGGTGGGTGAATGGAGTGGGGAGAGACTTGAGGCAGGTAGACCAACCAGTAGCTAGATATTGCAATAGTCCAGGCAGTGAGATGATGAAAATCTGGACCAGGGTAGTGGTAGAATCAGAGAAGAGAAGGGAGAATGGTTGAAAGATCTTAACAAGGGTAAAATCAATAGGCCTGGGCAACAAATTGGATTTGGGTGGTAAGAGAGATTGTGCCTTTCACTATTTCACAAGTTTAATTGTTCTGTGCTATTTCAGGATTTTTGAACATTTGCAAAATTATCATAAGTTTTAATTGAACATATTTAGTTAATACCATTCACATACAAGGTGCTGTGCTCGGCAGTTACAAAGATATACAAAACATCAAACCTGCCCTCAAGATTATTATGATCTAATTTCTGTTGCAGGGTTCTAGTCTTATTGATGAGGTATAGGCTCTGGGACACCCCCCCCCCCACCCCCAGCGCCTTGTTTTGAGCTTTCCTTGAATCTTTGAGGTACATACTCTGGGAAACCTCTTGAAGTCTGATTGACTCTTCAGAAGGCATTTGCAGAGTACGTACCTCAAAGACTCAAGGAAAGCTCAAAAAGGGGGGGGGGCGGGGGCCAGAGCCTACACCTCATCATTATCATTGTAGTTAAATGTATTTTATATGTTTTGAGATCCTTCTGTAGCCACTGTTATAGTGCTTTACCCCCAAAACATTCATATGCTTCTTATCAGAAGTTATAGAATTGAACCCTAACACATTCTTGGATCCTGGCCATTCTACTGAGAGTAAGATACTAATGGTATCTTAATAATACCTCAAACTCACGTGTGTAAAATTGAATTTATGATTCTCCTACTCACCTCCATCTAAAACTCCTTAACACTCTACCCCTCCTAATTTTCCTATTTCTAGTGCTGGTATCCCACCTTCCCGGTCATGAAACCTTAGCCCTCATTGACTTTTCCTGGGCTTCCCTTCCCGCCTCTGGTTGGTTGCCAAGTCTTGTCAGTCCTCTCTTCCTCTCCCCCAACACCCTTCTTCTACCTGTGACTGCCCCATTTTAGTCTCTCTTCATATCCTAACCTGGATTATTAGAATAAAACTGATCTTCCTGCCTCAACTCTCTCCACTCTGCCAGAGTAATTGCTCCAAAGCAAATGTCTGTCCCCATCCTTCTCTGTAAAGGACCCTCCTTAGACTGTCACTTAAGGCTCCAGCCTTATCCCTTTCTCACCCTCTACTTTCTAATCAAAGGAAGCTATTCACAGTTTCCTTGATCTCATTTTCTACTCAGTCTTGCCCACCCCAGTGTCTGTCTTTGCCAATTCCTGGCAAACGTCTGCCTTCTGCTCCATCTCTGCCTGCGAAACCTTTCTCTTGAGGGATTTTCTTATTATTTTCTTCTCCTCCGCCTCTTCCTCCTCCTCCTCCTCCTCCGCCTCCTCCTCCTCCGCTTTTAGGAGGGCAATCGGAGTTAAGTGACTTGACCAAAGTCACAGGGCTAGTAAGTGTGTCAAGTGTCTGAGGCCGGATTTGAATTCAGGTCCTCCTGACTCTGGGCCAATGCTTTATTCACTGCACCACCTAGCTGTCCCTCTCTAGAGGGATTTTAAAATGTGAAAAGAAAAGCCTTTTCTTCAGTCTCACTGTCATCATCATTACCATTATTGTCATTATTAAATGCTAGCATTTGTAAAGTGCTTTAAGATTTGCAAATTGTTTTCTCTACCTTGTGTGCTCATAGCTACCCATGTGGGAGGAAGTTGCTACTTTCCCTGTTCTGCTGCAGTTCAAGGGATCTCCTTCTCAACTTTCTCACAGCACCTTTTGGGGGATTTTTAAGTATACCTTCTGATTTATTTTATAGTGATCTGTGTTCACATCTTACCTTCCTTACTACGCCAACCGTTCCTTGGCAGGTAGAAACTCGTTCATCTTTGTAATCAGAATGAGAACTGAGAGAACAAAATGAGAAACGTGACATTCATAAACATAAGGAGAGTGATCATTGCACTCCTATCCAGACCACCAGCATTTATTAGGAGGGAAATATTTTGTTTGTTGGAAGTCACTGAGGGTGTCTTGTCCAGCACAATCCATAGCTTTGCACAGAAATGTTTGTTGGGTTGAATTCAAGGCCAGTGTGGAGGACCCCACTCTACAAAAATGGAGCCAAAGTTCCAGCTGAACGAAGTCTTTGGTTTACTGAACAGAGAATGACAGACACAGATGGGAGGTGAGTACACACTGGGGTGCTGTGTTTTTTTTCTTCTCCCTTGCTTATATTTACGCAATTTTTTTTTACACAACATATTACTAAACACTTCATTTCCCATGTTGCAAAGAAAGTTGGCAGCTGGGTGCTTCTGGAGGATGGGCTCAGATTAAGGCAGGGAAGGGCTACTTACTGTTTGTTTGCCTCTTATCATTGGTAACCACCTTGAGGGGTAACATTTTTGGTCCTGCTGGGCCAAGTTCAGATGAGCAGGGGGATTTTTTTTCATTTCCCCCTCATTGTCTTTTGGCTTTTCCTTTACAACTTGAACTAACATTTTGAAAACAGAAGGCTTAGGAAAGGTACAAGTTCAGCTCCTGTTTGTAGTGCTTTCCTTGCCTGTGGGATAGTCTATCACCCCCATTTTACAGATGGACACACTGAAGCCCAGGGTTCTCCCAGGGTTCTTTCCATTGTACTGTTATGCTTAAAAAAAAATTTGCTTATGAATTTCCACAGTTTCTCCAGTTCACACTTTTATTTTTGTTATTATCAACAGTTTAAATATTGAGGAAATAAGCAGTTTGAATATCTGCCAGACCAGATGTGGCATCGTTTCACAACAATCACAGAATTTGGGAGTTGGAAAAGATCTCAGTGGCCAGCTAGTCTAACCCTTACATGGAAGGGATTCCCAGTCAGGGGAGTGATTGACTACGGAGGTCTGACTTCATTGTAAATCTGAAGCTGCAAGGGATTGCCAGGGGGTTAAGAGACTTGTCCAAGGTCACAGTGACATAGCTGATAACTGGAATTCAGACTGACTCCAAATCCAAGGCTCTTCCCATTGAACCAAGAAAGCTAGGTACAGAAGAGGCGGCTGATCCGGGTTCAAATCCCAGCCGCTTACTAGCCCTGTGATCATCAGCAACTATCCCGGGCCTCTGTTTCCTCATCTGTAAAATGGGGATGAAAAGTATTTATACCAACCCCTTCCTCCCTGCTAATGCTAGTCTCCTCCCTCTGAGAATGTCCCCAATCTATCCTATATGGATCTTGTTTGTATGTTCCTGTTTACGTGTTGTTTCCACTATTAGACCATGAGCTCCTTGAGAGGAGGGATTGTTTTTGCCTTGCTTTGGATCCCTAGTGCTTAGCACAGTGTTTGGCAAGTGATCAGTGCGTTATAAATGTTTTTCAGTTTGACTCATCAGGTTGTTCTGTACAAAGTGCTTTGTAAGTGACAAATGTAAAGAATATTGAATTTGAGACCCAAAGACTTAGGTTCTGTTTCTGGTTATGTGACCTTGGGCAAATCACCTTAACCCTCTGAGGATCAGTTTCCTCATCTGTAAAATGGAGGTGATACCTGTACTGCCAATCTTGCAGGGTTGTGATAAGGATCCAGTGAACTAAGGTATATAGAGCACTTTGGAAACAATAAATTTCCATAGATATGTCACTTTGCTCCTTCGAGGCTAATACAAAATTCGGTGGCAGGGGTATTCTTTCCACCACTGTAGATCTCAGCTTTTCCGCATACAGCCTTTATTAGTCTCTGCAGCTAAAGACCTCTTGTCTTCTGATGGCAAGTTTCTCTGTACTCAGTCAGGTTGGTTCTCAGGGGACGGATAGACGGTTTGTTTGGGGGCCTGTACTTGAGCCTTAATTCCAGGTTAGTAGTATCTGTGGGAACTTTTGCTCCACTGGGATAACCTCTGGAAACAGGTTCTCTTCTGATCCACGATGAGTCATCAGAAGAGGAGGCCAAATGTCAACTGGCACCTCCCTGCTCTCTCCGCCTCCAAATATTGTACTTACACAGGTATTCAGACCTCTGAACCTTTGGTGGGAATCTGAGAAATTTTAAGTCTTACTTAGAATGATTTTGTGTACCAGGGTTAGGAAGAGATCTTCCAAATTGATCTCCCCTGTACATCTTCCATCTTGGGATCCAGAAATAATCTAGCAGGCATATCCATGCCTATTTCTGTGGGTATATATTCATAGGTAGGGATCCATTGTTGGTTTTTTTTTTCCCCAATCATGCTAGAAGTTGTATCTTACTCACATCTTTTAGATTCTTTGTCATCTCCTTCCTGTTTCACAGGCACTGATAGAAGCCACTCAGCATTGTTTTCTGGTAAGTCATTTGTTTCATCAGCCTGCCTGAATTGTCAGCCTTCCCCCCACTCCCTGCGGGGTCAGGTGCCAGGCTGAGGTGTCCCCTCTCTCTTAGTCTTTCTTACTGAACCTGTTGCCCCCCCCCCCTCAATCCTAGTCTTTCTCCTTTTCCTTTTTTTCATATTTCCGGCATTGGACCTTTGTTACCATCTGAGGAAAACTTTCTAAATAAATGTTTATGACTAATATAGAAAGATGTTTTGCATGACTTCACATGTATAATGCACATCAAATTGCCTTCTCAATGAGGGGAGCAGGGAGGGTGGGAGAGAATTTGGAGCTCAAAATTTTAAAAACAAATGTTAAAAATTGTTTTTACATGTGATTACAGGAAAAATGAAAGACTAAATAAATAATTAAAAATAATTTCTGCTCTATAAATAAATGTTTAATTTAATAAATTCTTGTCCTTTTTTGATTTTGTAGGATCATACATTTAAAACTAGAAAGGACCTTAGGATTCTTCTGGTCCAATTTCCACATTGTACAGCTGAGGAAACTGAGGTACAGAAAGCAGACCTGTACTTCCATCTGAAATATTGTGATCATACCCACATGACACAGTTTAGGAGAGACGTTGACAAACTGGAGCTCATTCAAGGGAAAATGGCCAGGATAGAGACCACGCCTTCTGTGGATGCTTTGAAAGAGCAAGGGGTATTTAACCTAGAGAAAAGAAGACTTGAAGGTTGGAGGGACATGTGCAAACTTATAAATGACCATTTGAAAAATTCTCGAAATCAGTAAGTGAAATGAAAATTAAAATAACTCTGAGATTTTATCTCATTCCTTGAAAATTGACAAAGGTAACAAGGATTGGCAATGAAGTCATGGAGGGACTGTGGGAAGGCAGGCGCAGGAATACATTGTTGGTGGAACTGCCGATTGGCATGGCCATTCTGGTTATCAGTTTGTAATTATGCAGGAAAAATGACTAAATTGTCCCTATTCTTTGACCCTAAGGAAGCTGAAACAGAAAACAGAGTTTTGGTATATACAAGATATAGAAACTGGAAAGAAGTGAGTGTCCCTTAGGGAGTGAGTAGTTGAAAAAGATCTGTGGTGTATGATGGTATAGAATATTTTTTATTGTGCAATAAAAAATGAGAAATATGAAAGATTCAGAGGGACAGGGGGAAAATCGTATGAACGAATGTAGAATGAGTAAACAGAGTCAAAAGAACAATATACACAGTAACTAATTGTAAATGAAAGGATCCCTAAAAGGAAAGTAAACTCTGAGTAACTGAAAAATCAATAATGGTTCCGGAGAACAGATAAGGAAACGTTATCTTTCCTTACTAGGCAGTTAATCAGTCAGTCAACAGCCATTTATTAAATGCTTAACTAAGTGCCAGGCACTGTGCCAAGTGATGGGGGGTACAAAGAAAGGCAAAAAACCAGAATTCTTGCCTTCAGGGAGCTTTCTAAGGGGGGGAGGGACCAACCACATGCAACCTTCTCTCCCTCTCTCCCTCCCTCCCTCCCTCCCCCTCTCCCTCTCTCCATCCCTCTCTCTCCCCCTCTCCCTCTCTCCCCCTCTCTGTCCCCCTCTGTCCCCCTCTCTCCCCCTCTCCCCCTCCCTCTTTCTTCTCCACCTCCCTCTCTCTGTGTATAATATGTGTATACATATATACATTGTATACACATACATACATATACTTGAAGATAACTTCAGAGGAGGTGCTGCTGGGAAGGAGGGAGGAATACTGGGAAACCTTGCAGAAAGTCAGATTTGAGCAGAGAAGCCAGGAAGGGGAGGACATTCTTGGCATAGGGGAAAGCTCATGGAAAGGAATGGAATCTGGAGATGAGGGATCATGAATGAAGATCAGCAAGAAGACTGGTAGAGCTGAATGGTAAAGTTTGTGGAAGAGATTCTGGAAGGATAGGAAGGGGCCAGGTGGTGGCAACTATTAGAGCAGATGCTGTACAAGTTGGCAGATATATCAGATGTTTTTGCTTAATTGATTTTCTCTGTTACCAGGGAGAGTTTCAATCTGGAGGGTTTTTTTGTTTTTGTTTTTTTCAGAAATGACTGACATATAAAGGCAAGAGGAATCATTAAAACATTTTTTAAAAGAGAAAACAAATTGGAACAGGCTCCCTCAGGAAGCAGAGAACTCCTGGCCCCTGGAACCATGAGAGGAGAATTTAGATAATGACTTACAGAGAGTTTTGTAGAGGAAATGCCTACCTCTGAGAGGGCTGGAAAGTGGTCCTTCCAGGTCTGAGATTTCATGATTCCACTGATTTCATACAGCTAAGTGAAGTTGCAAAAAAAATACTGGACTTGGAGTCAGGAAGAGCTGGGTTCAAACCCTGACTCACTCACTCTCTGTGTGACCATGTGTCAACCTTTCAGTCTCAGTTTCCTCATCTGTGAAATGGGGATCATAATAGCACCTACCTCCCAGGATCGTTGCGAGGATAAAATGAGAAAATAAATGTACAAAACTTTGAAAACCTTAAAGTGCGTTATAAATACTAAGTACTTCTCATTCTTTGAGATCTCATAATAAGTATTAAAAAAAAAATTCAGTAGGTTCAAACCAGAAATCTTTTGTTGCTGCCTGTTCAGTAATCTGGGTCATTCCCCAGAAGCTTGTAATGCTTTCTTTGGAAAAGGAAAACGTGGGTTGCTCTAGTCTTTTTTTTTTTTTTCAATGCTCAGCTGTACTTGACTTCCACATGGAGAAAAACTGTAGGAGAAGCTGTCTGTTTCTTCAAGTTATGCATAAACATATCCCTAGGACTTCATTATTGCAAGAATCATTTGCAGGCATTTCATTTCTCAGGAATCGGACTTTCTCCCCAGCTCAAATTACCAAGAGTAATTGGACTTCATCATAGCCTAATTGCTGACACATGTCCTTGTTTACATGCAAATTGAAGGACGCACAAATAAACATTTGTCCCCAGAAGAACATCAGGCTTTTTCACTTCTAATAATTTTTAAACCACAATCCAGTTTATCTCCATTTGGAGTAAAGGAGGGGGAGGAGGGAACAAACCTGTTTTCAAGCAGAATTAGCATTAGGAACAGAAAAGCATATTGTTTATGACTGAGAAATGAACCCAGAGTGAAAGGGAGGATCACGAGGAGAATCCA
The DNA here is from genome assembly GCA_028646575.1 of Pseudocheirus occidentalis. Taxonomy (NCBI): domain Eukaryota; kingdom Metazoa; phylum Chordata; class Mammalia; order Diprotodontia; family Pseudocheiridae; genus Pseudocheirus; species Pseudocheirus occidentalis. Next base: position 51,442,883 of record CM053594.1, read on the forward strand.
GATCCCTCCTTCTCCCCTATCTGGAACAGCATAGTTGCAGCTGTGATACACTGATGCGGTTAGCCATACATATGTTAGATCATAGTTAGATCAATTTCTTTTTTAGTTAAATATTCCAGAAGACAGATGAAATTGATTTTACTTGCTTGCTTAATACCTTGGGATAGGGTCAGGATGAAGAATGGACTAACAACCATCAATAATAAAATAGGTATATATTTTTAATTTTGTTTTCATTTAATTTTATCTTGTCAATTAAAAAAAATCTACTTTCCCTCCCTCCCTTCTCTCCCTTCCATTGAAAAAAGGAAGAAAAAACAAAATCTTTATAAAAATATGCACAATCAAGTAAAACAAATTTCCACTCGGCATCCAAAAAAAAGATGCTGTGTAACTTCCAGGAGCCAAAATGATAGAGTAAGCAGTCAATCGCCATAACCCACTCATAGTCACCTCCAGACTCTTATGCAGTAGTGCCCCAAAACAAATCTTGGAATAGTAGAACCAGCAAAAAGACTAGGTGAAACAATCATTTTAACCCAATAAACTTGGAAGATCTGCAAGAAAGGTCTGTTTCACTTGGGTAAAAGGAGAATGCAGTCCAGCAAGGCAGCAGCCAACCAGTGGGAGATCCTGAGCCCCAATGCAAATGTCAACACCAGAACTGGCCACGTGCCTCAGCATAGCCAGGGGAACAGGCAGACCCCAGCTCTGAGTACTGCAATATGCTTCAGTGTAGCCCTGGGAAGACAGACAACCTCCAGTGGCCAGACCTCTGTATGCTTCAGAGTAGCTCCAGAAAACATGGAAATACCCTACTGGCTTCAGCACACGCTAGCCGCCAGCACTAAGACTGCAGCTCAGCCCCACTTAAGCTTCCAGACCCTATGGCTTCCAGTAGCACTTGCCAACCCCCACTCCTCTATCACCCTGCCAAACACAAGGGTCCCCCATGAGCCTCAAGGCAACACCAGTACGGCACCAGGTAAATAGCTAGGGCGTGCAGCCCCTGGCACAAGAAGCCTGAGATAGGGCCCCTTCCACCGTGGGAGCAGAGCTCATATTTAAAGGAAAAAGGGCAAAAAAGATGATCAGAAAAACAACAAAAAAAGCATTGAATCTGACCATAGGAAGCTATTATGGTGGCAGGGAAGATGAAGACACAAACTCATAAGAGGCAACAATGTCAAAATGCCTACAGGCAAAACCCTGAAGAAGAATAGGAAGTGGTCTCAAGTCCAGAAAGAACTCATGGAAGAGCTCAAAAAAGAACTTAACATCATATGAGAGAGGTAGAAGAAAAATCGGGGAAAGAAATGAGAGGGATGCAGGAGAATTATGGGAAGAGGGTCAGTAGCTTAGAAAAGGAAAACAGCTGCTTAAAAAGAATTGGGCAAATGGAAAAGGAGAAGCAAAAACCCACAGAAAAACCCAACTCTTTAAAAAGTACAATTGGCCAAATGGAAAAGCAAGTACAAAAGCTAACCATGGAAAACAACTCCTTAAAAGTTAGACTAGGGCAAGTGAAAGCTAATAACTCTTTGAGACATCAAAAATCAATAAAACAAATTCAAAAGAATGAAAAAGTAGAAGAAAATATAAAATACCTCATTGAAAAAATAACTGACCTAGAAAATAGACCCAAGAAAGGCAATATCAGATCATTGGACTACCTGAAAACCATAATCAAAAAATGGACTGGGACAACATTGTCCAAGAAATTATCAAGGCAGGGTGGCTAGGTGGCACAGTGGATAGAGCACTGGCCCTGGAGTCAGGAGGACCTGAGTTCAAATGTGACCTTACACACTTAACACAAAAACTAGCTGTGTGACCTTGGGCAAATCACTTAACTCCAGTTGCCTTGCCCTCCCACCCTCCAAAAAGAAAAAAAAAAGAAATTATCAAGGAAATCTGCCCTCATATCCTGGAATCAGAGGGCAAAATAGGCATTGAAAGAATCCATCAATCACCTCAGGAAAGAAATCCCAAAATAAAAACTCCAAGGAACATTATACCCAAATTACAGAACTATCAGTTCCAGGAAAAATTACTGCAAGTAGCCAGAAAGAATTAAAATATTGGGGAGCCACAAACAGGATTACATAGGATGTAGCAGTTGTAAAATTTTTTAAAGGATGGGATGTCATGGAACATGATATTCTTGAAGTCAAGGGAGTGAGGATTACAACCAAGAATCACCCAGTGAAATTAAGCGTAATACTTCAAGGGAAAAAAATGATCATTCAATGAAATAGGAGGATTTCAAGCTTTCCTAAGAAGACAAGAATTGAACAAAAAAATCTGACCTCCAATATTGAGAGCCAAGAGAAGTGGAAGAAGGGAAAAAGGGAAAAGAGGGAAAAGAAAACATAAGGGATTCAGAGAAGCTGAACTGTTTATATCCTTACATGGGAAGATGATACTTATAAATCTTAAAAATTATCCCACCCATAGTACAGCTAGAAGAATTCTACATAGACAGAGGGTATGGGTATAAGGTGAATTTGAGAGAACGGAATAAAAAATAAGGAATGAGAAAGAAGAGTATATTGGGTGCAGAAGGAAGGGAAAGATAGAATCGGGTAAATTATTTCACACGAAGAGGTGCAGAAAACCTATTACAGTGGAGGGAAAGATGGGAGGGTGTGCATTAGACATGGCTTGAACCTTACTCTCATCAGTATTGGTTCAAAGAGAGAATAATATACACAATCAGTTGAACATAGAAATCTATTTTACCTGTCAGAAAAATAGGAGGGAAGGAGATTAAGTAAAGGGCAAGGGTGGGGGAAGGGAGGGACTGATAGAAGAGAGGGCAACTAGGGGAGTTGGTATTAGAAGTTTCCAAAATGTGCGATACCACCGCCTCAGGGGCACTGGCCTTGGGTGCAATTTGGAGGGAACTGAATAAAAATAAGGGAACAGTGTAAGCATAAGAAATAGGATAAGAAAACTTTGAAAAACTGTACATGTTTCATCTGTTGTGTAATGGAGTTAAAGTTGTAGTGATTAAATTATTTTCCAAATAAACGTGCAAAATGCAAGTTATAACCAGTTGGTGGTCAAATCTGCCAGCGGGTCTTAACAAACAAGTAAGTGTTGGTAGGCGAGCGTGTTGTGCATTGTGGGGAAATCCAGCACACATCTGCAGGAATATGTGTGTGTAATGATTTGTTTACAATATTATACTATATGGTTACATGATGCAATATTGCATTGAATATGCAGGAAGGAAACCAAAAATTTGCAATAAATTATTAAATTTAAGATGCATCATTTAAAAAAAATATTTTTTTGAAATTGCACATTTTTTACAAAAGGTAAAAGATTAAAGAAAGTAGATTTCCAGGGGGTGTATGGTTAGTAATTTTTTTGAAAAGGGGGCAGTAGGCTAAGTAAGTTTGGGACCCTTTGTAAGTATTTCCAGGTTTCTCTGAAACCATGATGGGTACGTGTTTTGTTTTGTTTTGTTTTTGATCCTGGAATTCTCTCTAGATTTTTTCCTGTTGACATCCTACTCTTTCATCAAAGGCACAGCTCAAATAGAGGGTGTCCTGAAAGTCTTAGTATAGTTGGGAGCTGTCACAGTTTAACTCTGTCAAAACTTTAAATTGCACTAAGACTTTTGGGATGTGTTATCTTTGTTCTGGAAGCTTTCCCCTGACTTCTCCAAGTTGGAGGTTATTTTTCCTTCTTCTGAACTCATAGTACTTCCTTCTTAGTTTATGTGTATCATGTTCTAACGGGTCTAATATTCCTCTTCTCATCACCCCTACTAGACAGACTATAGGCTCTTGAGCAGACTCCTCCCAGTCTCTTATATTTTAATATCCCTTCAAGAAGTAACATAGGAGTCACCTCCCCCCAGCCTTCCCTGAAAACCCGGCTAGAAGAGACCCTTCCCCTGCGTGATTTCTTCTCTGTATCTCTGCATCCTGACCTGTGTTATAATTCTTCAAGTACTTTTCTTATCTCCCTTAGCAGATTGCAGGCTTGTTGAGGGCAAGGACTGTGTCCTGTTTCATCTTTACATTTCCAGTACCAGAGGCAGTGCCTCACACAAAATAATGGTTTACTGAATTAACTGAGAGCAGGGACTCTATTCTTTCTCTTTCTCTTTCTCTTTTCACTGGTGCCTGACACATAGTAGGTGCTTCATAAATGTTTGTTGAATGAATGTGGAATCTGTGAGTTTCTTTCACCATTAATATAGTCAATAATGAAGGAGAAGGGGGAAGAGATGGAACAAGCATTTATGAAGCACCTACTGTGTCCCAGCCATGGTTCTAAGCATTGTACACATTATCTTATCTGATCCTCCCCAAAACCCTGAGAGGTAAGTACTGTTATTGTTCTGATTTGGCAGTTGAGGAAACTGAGGCAAACAGTGACTTACTCAAGGTCACTTGAGTGTCTGAGGTAGAATTTGAACTCAGGTCTTCCTGACTCCACAGTACCACTCAGTGTATCTATTTCATATGAAGAAAAAGTTCTGATTTGGAAGAAGTAGGAAGACTACCTGGAAGCCTTCCTCCAAGCTGGGCCAGCTCCTATAGTGGTTACAGCTTGGTACTTGGGAGCTTGAGTTTTCCTAAAACTGGGTCTTTGTTGCAGCTACTCCCAGTGTCTCTAACAACAACATTAACATTAATCCCAGGAAGGGAAGCCACCTGAGGGAAGCAGATAAAAGTAATGTGGATGAAGAGCCACGTGTGGGCTGTTGTTTTAGGCCAGTTCATTGCTGGCGTGCACAACTCCCTGCTCCCAAAAAAGGGGGACAATGGGAGAGGGGCTGCAGACCCACTTTCCACTGCAGCAATGCAGAAGCAGGAGGCTGATGGGCCTGGGAACCCGGGACCCCTGGTTGTTTTGTCTTTCTCCAGGGAAGCCTTGTGCTCCCGACTGTGCTGCACGTTGCCTGAGAATTCAATTTTTGGTGCCACAGTTGAGGAGGAAACCAAAGAGCATGCTATAAATGTGAGTTATTATCTGTATACAAACATAAAAGATGCCTTGGTAGAGGGAGTTTCTAGACTAAGGGTTCCCAACACAGGTTGGGAATCCAATCACATGTCCCAAGACCAAAGGATCTGGCTGCTGCTAACCGTATCATAAGGCCAGGAGTGCTCTCCTTACACCCCTCCCTACCAACAGTCAATATTTGCAATACAATTTGTAGGCCCAAAGACAACTGCTCTATGTTAATCTGTCTCCAACCCTGTGGTAGTTTGTACTTTTTGGTACTTGAATATATAACATTTCTTATGCTGTAACATGTTTTATATTGGTAGGTTTTGTCTTGCCAACAATAAAATAAGCTCCTTGCAAATAGGGGCAGGGTCTTATCAATTTTTTGGTTTTTTAAAATTATCTGTATTGGAACTAGGCGTAGTGCTGAGTATATACTGCTTTGATACAGAAGGGGAAAGGTGTGGTGAGAGAGCAGTTTGAGTGGAAAAAAAGACTGTGTTCCCAGAGGACCCCAGCTCAAAAGGAGTTATCATCACGATGGAGTTGCTAAGAAACCCAGTGTGGTCCTAGGCTGCATTAAAAGAAGTATATCATGACTTGCATTGAAGATGACAGCCCCATTTAATTTTGCCCTTGTCAGGCTACATCCAGCCTATGTTAAGTTTTTAGGTGCCACATTTGAGGAGGAAACTGTAAAACATGACATAAATATGAATTATAATCCATATACAAACATAAAAGGTGCATTTCCCTATACCAAATCAAATCACAAATCCAAGACCAACTATATATATATGTGTGTATATATATATATCCCATAATAAATATATTCCAGTAAAATTGACTCTAAAGTGAAATTCCCATATACCTTCACAAGGGTGTTTGTGATTAAAGTGCATTGTAAACTCTAAAATGCCTCATAAATGTGAAGTTGTTATGTGTTGAGCCTTAGCATCTGACAAATGGTCTCTCATCCATATGTCAAGATCACCCTGATGGGGCTGGTTCTCACATGTGACATCCATCTCCTGCCTGCCTGCCTTCCCTTCCTGGAGAACTCTACCTCCTGGCCTCTGCTTCCTTCAAGATTCTGCTCAAATCCCATCTTCCGTGATGACAACAACAACAACAACATCAGCATTTACAAAGCACCTGCAAGGCGCCAGGTCCTGTGCTAAGCACTTTTACAATGACCTCATTTGGTCCTCACAACAGCCTTTGGAGGTAGCTGCTACTCTCACCCCCATTTTACAGATGAGAAAACAATTATTTCCATTGATCCTCATAACAACCCTTGCAGCTGACTGCTGTAATTATCTCCATTCTTCAGATGAGGCAGACAGAGGTTACATGACTTGCCTAGAGTCCTTCTGATACCAAGCCGCATACTCTATGCCCTGTTATCACTCAGTTCTCTGAGGCTGCCCTTGTTGAGAAAGTTATAAGCTTTGTTTACTGTGTCAGGTTTAAGAGGGGGATAGGAAGGGAGTGATATTCCAGAAAGACTACAAAGGTAGGGTCAGTCAGTCGACTAGTATTTATTAAGCTCCTCCTGTGTGCAAACAAAGCACCAGGAACACAAAAAAAGCAAAAACCAGTCCCTCCTCTCAAGGAGCTCAGTCTAGTGCAGGAAACCATGCACAAACAGCTACGTACAAATAAGATGTTCAGGATAAATGGTGGGTGATCTCAGAGGGAAGACGCCAAGGTTAAGGAAGGCCAGCAAGAAGGGAGTCTTGTAGAAGGAGGGGATTTAAGTGAGACATAGGAGAAGCCAGGAGGCAGAGGTGAGGAGGGGGGCATGCCGGGCGTATTGGGTAGCCTTGTGCTGCTGCATAGAGCTGAGGGCAGTCACACAAACAGGCTGAATGAGTATTTGGGGGCATCCCCCAACCCCCAGGGACACACTCTCCTCTGTACTACCACAGCCCCCATGTAGAGTGGGCTCAAACTTAAACCAATTGCTACAAAACATTTGCCCCACCAAGTTTAATTCCAAATTCATCATAGCCAGTGGATGGGTCGGTCATTCCTGCTTGGCTGCCTTCGATCCACTGTTATTCTGGGTCAAGCAGGTCACTCTTCCCTGGGTTTGGCTGCCCAGCAAACCCTTCCAGGAGTTCTTCCCTGGACTTCTTCTGGCTTACTCTTTAAGTGGGCTCCTGGTGCCTTACCAGTTTTGTCGTCTGAAACTCTAGTATGGACTTGTGACCTTGAGAAGCTCCCAAGGTTGCAACCTTGTCCAACATTCCTTGAGCTAAAATTGGGTCAAAGATGCACCAGAGACAGAAACAACATTGGGGCCATGTGCTAATAATGGCTTCGTGTCAACCCCTTGTGGGGGAAAAGTAGACCTCCCCTGTAGGTACTTCATCTCAGTGACATCAGGGCCCTCAGTGTTTGGTTTCATGCAGGCTCTGGGGGAGGGAGGGCCTTATTCACCTCCCCCATCTGATACCCACAGCAACTCATCTTCCTCATTTGACATCAAGGTTCAAGGAAAAGAACCCTGGAATCTTCTGAGTAATAAGGAAGTAACTGTTGTGTTCTGCATGGGGGAGGGACATAATCCACTGTCTCCTCTGCATATAGTTGGTCATTGGGAGAGTGGGTTCAGATTTAAAATACTGGGTACAATTCATCCTCTGATGCCTTCCGCTATGGGGTGTGCTCTTCCTCCTGCACATCTACAAGATCCCTGAGGGACAGTGGGCTCAGAATTGACACGTGGAAGATACCGATGCTTCTCCTCCAGAGGCCCACAGCAATTCATTCCCTTCTTCTGGGTCAAGGAAAAGAGCCCTGACAGCTTTGGGGCAAGGAAGAAAATCTCCAAGGAAAAAGCAAAGTGCAGAAGGCCAAGGGAAAGTCTTATCAAGCCTCTCCTATGTAAACTCAGTGTCTGCTTCTTCACTGATTTGTCCTTAGGGCTCTGAAGCCAGTCAGTAAACTTGCCATCACAGAGGACCAACCATCACTCCACTTGGTCACTCAAGGCTAGAATCTGATTCACCACACTTCCATGAGCTGGGTTGGTGGCAGCAGAGATTATGGTACCTGCCGTGTATAATCCAGTGAGGAGGGAAGATCCGCACTGGAGCTGAGTACCAAACCCCTGTTTGCCAGCAACTCATGACAGACATGTATAGGTGTCCAGCACTGAGCGCATTATCTGATGACTAGGAGGCACTTTAAATACTTAATGATTGATAGGTAGAGCACTGGACTCTGCCAAATCATTCAACTCTCTCACCTTTCCTAATCTGTTAAATGGAGATAATCTACACACACGCACACACACACACACACACACACACACACACACGCACACAGTTGAGGAAATCTATTGTCTAAACCACTGGTACTCAAAGTGTGGTCCAGGGACCCCTGGCATTCCCCAAGACCCTTTCAAAGGCTCCATGAGGTCAAAATGAGGTTCCTAATAATCCTGTTGATATTGATATTGGCCGTATTAGAAATAACTACATAGGCAAAAGCTTTACAGAGAGTCTTCAATAATTTTTGAAAGTGTAAAGGGGTTCTGAGGCCAAAAAGTCTGAGAACCGCCTGTTGAAAGTATAACATGGTACAACTCAGAAACCTCACCCATTGTTACATGTATCTTAGACTAACACTTGCCTGGACTGGACCCAGAATTACACTGGAGGAAGGCAGGCTGGATTCAATGCTCTTAATGCTAAACCCCTCCCAAGCTTCTCTCTATAACAAAGGCAGGATTTTTGTGTTTGTATTTTTCTTTTTTAACATCAGTATTTTTCTGGTAGTGCTAAATGGTCATGGATCACGAAATACCACTGTCTTGGAAGAAGGAAAGAGCTGACAGCTGACCCAAAGTGTAGGGGAGTCATTCTTGGTGGGTGTGAGTAAGTAAGCTGTAGTATGTTACCTGAATAACTGGGAAAGACAGGTGGGCCCCTCATTTAGCCAGAGTGAGGGAGAGCTGATGGAGGACAAGCCTGTGTCAATCAATTTCTAGAGGAAGGTGCCAAGTAAGAGGCAGGGATGGCTATGAACTGCTTGGGCGGAGGGATCCTCGATGGGACCACAGAACTATTGAAGTTTCAGTAAGAATCCTCTCTCCCCAGCTGCTGTGGTGAGGATCTTGTGAATGAGCTAGGTAAACCTAAGGCAGCATATGGGAAGATGGGAGCTGTATAGGACAAGAATTTGGTTATAATAATATATCATTATTCATATTATAATAGTTGTATGTGTATGAACTTAGGTGAGAAAAAATGACATCATTATATTCACTAACCTCTAACTGAAACTTAGCATGCCCTTCCATTGTGAGCACAGGCCCCAAAGAGTCTTATTAACAGCACCTGAGACTTTGTCACCAATAGAAATCACAGATAGCTTAATATCCCATTATAGTCATCATAAGCATCTTGAAATATCATTTAGGCTCACCACTACATTGCAAATTACTGTTGTTATTAGACCCAGCACTCAATTGGTTATGACTGCCGTCTTCCTGCCTGTATTCCACTATAACTGCTTTCCCCCATAATCCTGAGTATTTTGTGGATGCGTTTACAAACATCGGTCTGAGAAGGGGTGTGTGGACTGTGCAGGGGGTCCTTGACTCAGAAAAGTTAAGAAGCCCTGTCTACAGGGCCAGGATGAGAAGAGCACCTCCAACATTATAGAGGGCAGACATTTTTCACCATCCTCGTGTCTTGCCTTTCTGTTCTAACATAAAGCTTGTCCACAGGCCGCATCACACGGTTCCCCAGGTTTGTAGCCACTTCCTTTGTTATACTTTCTATCTCCCTTCCTCCTCCCCACCCCTACCCCAGCCCTGGTGCAGAACCCTCCCCACCATCCAAAGACCACAGCACTATGTAATTCTTTGGACATTACATATTAATAAGAAAATTCCAAACTCATCCAGCCCAAGGGAGTATTTAATGCAGCGATTTTTTATTGTTTATCCCAAACAATGAGTTATGAGCTGCAAAAAGGCATGTCAAATAATTGTTCTGTGCATAGCAAGAAAAAATCAGAGGAATGAGTATCCTAGCAGCGTGACTCACAGTCCACAGAGCCAATTCATGGCAACATACAACACCCACGGGGCCTATGAGTCATCATGCCGTAATGTCACACTTGTGTAATCTTCCAATGTACATTTTCCCCTCTGCTAATAAAATATTTGTTAAATATATAGTGATATGAATTGGCCAATAAAATGTTCTCGGGTGATTTTACGAAGATTGTGTGCTTGCTTGCACACCCAGGGTGGGAAGGAGTAATGGAATTGTTGACAGTTGAACACATTTAGGAAGGGCTACAACAGTTTTTAGGACAGGCAATAAATGTGTCTGTGAAATTCCAAACCTGTCCTGATGCCCCTGGCTGACGGCAGTCCGGCAGTTCTGAATTAAGCTTCTATATTTACCTTGCACCCTGGAAAGCATATTGTGCATTTGCTTCTTCCTAAGAAAGACTACATTAATCGAGATGAAATGATTGGGTCTCTGCCTCTAATCTTCTTTTGTCCGCTAACATGTTAACCTGACCTGCACAGTAGGGTGAGCCCCACATGGTGAATGGGAAGCAAACTTATTCATGTTGAAAGTCATTAGTTGTCTGTGAACCTACTCACTGTTTGCTGTTATCTTCCTCTGGCTTTATTACCCCTGGACTGAAGCTATTCAGCTCAATCTCTGTGAAGATCTTCCCCACAAACCCTTTAAGAAGGGAAATTGGAAACTGGTTTCTCTTTCCTTATGTGGAAGGATAGGTAAGAGGTAGTTTGCTCCCTGGGGAGACCTTGTAGCCTGAATAAGAAAGCCCATATGTATCATGTACAGAGATCCCCCATAGGGTTGGCAGAGCTGGGCATCTAGAACTTTTAGCTACCTTTATTATTTTTTTTTGTTGTCATTCTGTCAAGTCAAAGGGAACCTGACTTTTTAATAGACTAATCAGCTGGCTTAGCCTTGGTGAATCATGTGTGGCTAACAAAGGGTGCGGTGTGCCCAAAGGTAGCACAACAAGCTGGCAAAGCAGAAATCAGCTCTGTTATGTGGACAGAGGCTGGGCAAGTACCCAGTCACACCTTGGCTGGCTGGCTCCAGTTCTCTGAATCACTGGGAAAAGCAAACAGGAAAAACCTCTCAGTGTATGGGCACAATAGATCTATGCTGTAATATTACCCCTTCTCCCCAGCTAACCTCTTGCCAATGTTCTGTACAGATATAGATGGTCCTGACTTGGTCTCATTGAAATTGATGACATTAAATGGTCATTATAGAATCAGAGGACTAGCACTTGGAAGGGGCCATAGAGACACTTGTCAAACAAACCCTTTCATTTTACAGTTAAGAAACTGAGGTGGAGGGAAGTTAAGCGGCTCACCAAGGTTACAGAGCTAGAATGGATCAGAAGTAGGATTTGAATGTAGGTTCTCTTACTCCAGACTCTGTGAGCTTTCCTTTTGTGCCACGATACTTATCATGGTGGTGAGATGCTGAAATTGGCCTCTCTTTCTCTATTTGGGAAATAAATATCCTCCTCATCTTTTTTTCCAGAGCCTCTGAGGTTCTTGGTAGCTCCATATAAGAGAGAAGGGAACGATATTTGGCTTCTATCCTGCCAGATGTGGACAACAGGGGTGTTCATTAAAGACGCTGAGCTGTGAAGGTTTTTTTTTTTTTCCATCCCAGAGTTAGTGCATCATGGAATGACAATGCTGTGAGGGGCCTTAGAAATCACCTATAGATAATTCTTTTTTTTCCTTTTTTTTTTTGGAGGGCAATTGGGGTTAAGTGACTTGCCTAAGGTCACACAACTAGTTTTGCGTTAAATGTCTGAGGCTGGATTTGAACTCAGGTCCTCCTGACTTCAGGGCCAGTGCTCTATTCACTGCGCCAGGTAGCAGCCCCACCTATAGATAATTTTACAGATGAGGAAACCAAGCCCCAGAAAGACTTGTCCAAGGTCAGTGAACTGATCAGTGTGTGACCTGGGATCGTAGTTGAGATCTTCTGACTCATGGTCCAGGGTTCTCTCTACGACTTGCCCGCTATAACGGGACAAAGTTATTTGCTTGGTTTTGCATGTGTTAGTCAATAGACCTGCATTTTCTTTGTTCCTGTCAAAAAAAAGTGTTGGTTTTTTCAGAACTTGGCCAGCTGACACCTCAGGCTAGCTCATTCCTTAGATTGTGGGTTTCTAGAGGGGCAGATCTATGGAAATTGTTTTTAATAGTACCTCAGGACAAGTGCCATACAAAACCCCAAACCAGTAGTATGGTGGGGTTAGTACAATGATGTTTAAAAGCTTGAGGGAGTGATTCCTTGGTTTTTGTAAAACCATTATCCACTGGGTTTACAAAGCAGGGGAAAAAGACTACCTTGTTCTTATAAGGAACAGATTACAAAAACAGCTCTAAGCTGGTTTCATATGAATTCAGAGAAGGGAAAAACCAAATCATTTATAGGTTAAAAGTCACAAAGCAAACAAGCAAACCCTCTTTGGTCTGGAGCCACTAGGTGCTGCCATATCGAGTCTGTCAGATGATTAGGAAGTTCTAAAGTTCTGGTATCCCTGGTGAGGGAATGATAGGGGCCACTAGTATTTATGTACTTGACATATGGTGCCTCATTAGAGATCTCTGAACAAGAAAGGCAGCTTGGTGGAATGGAAAGAATTTGGAATTTAGAGTCCAAGGACCAGGATTGGAATCCCAGCTTGTCACTTATCTCTTTGGCTTTCAAATCCCACTCTGGTAAAATGAGGGCGTGGATTTCTAAATTCTCTTCAAACTCAAAATCCTCTCAGCCCTGGGAGACAGGCAGGGATTATTATTATTTTCACAGATGTGAAAATTGAGGAAAGTGACTCCAGTGACATAGCCAGCAAATGGCAGAACTGGCACTAAGACCTGGTTTGCCAACTAATTTTACTTGGGCCACAGAGACAGGGCTTCTACCTAAGGGATATTTACATTGAATTCAGTTGAAATGGGGGTTCTAGTAGACCAAAAGCTGACTGACAGTAGGAATAATCACTCTGGGTAAAGTCAAAAAGGCTAATTTAATATTGGGCTACATTAAGAGAGGTAAAATGAACAGACATTTATTAAGCACCTACCAGATGCAGGCCGCCAGGTTAAGTTGCTTGTGACCAAAACAAGGGAAGTGACAGTCCCATTCTATTCTGCTCAGGTCAGGCCATGGTCAGGTGTGTTGTGTTCAATTACAGGCACAGAATTTTAGAAAGGTCATGGAATGATGACCCAATGAGAAGGGATAGCAAAGGGACTTGAGAGCCTGCCGTCATAGACGATGGGAAATGATTGGGTGGGAGAAGAAAACTGAAGGCTGTCTTCTTCAAGGACTGGAAAGACTTTCAAAGGGATTTGATTTGTTTTTCTTTGCCCCAAGGGCAGAAGGAGGACGATTTGGTTGTTCTTCATTCTCCAAGAGGACCAAAATGACATGGCTATGCTATAGTCAAGTTTCAATGTATCTGACTGTGACTGATCAGAGCAATAGGAGCTCTTGGAACGTTCTACCACAGGTGGGCCACAAGTAGTCTGTGTGAACGTTTTTGGGGGGATTCTCTAAATCTATGCATCTTGTGGTTCTTTAGAGCTATTTCAATTCTGCTTTGCTCATAGAGCACAGCACCTTGATGAGGAGTAGTAGGTTGGAATTGGAGCTCTAAGGTCAGATAAAACTTTCTGATGACACACAAGAGTGATTCCAAAGAGCAATGGGCTATCTTGGCAGGTGGTGGGCTTCCTCTGAAGGAACCCAGCCTTTCTAGCTGAAGAGCTTGAGCAATGATTGAACAGCAGCTTGTTGGGGCTATACTGTAGAGGTGTAGCTAATGAGAGTGTTGTGATGGGCCCCACATGTGTAGAGGCAGAACAGAAATCTCCAGCACCATCTTCTCCCCCCTTTCTCCAAGGGATGCTTTCATTTGTGCTAGGTGGGGAAGCAGGAGGTTGGGGCTGGAGGCCACTACTGTGAGAAAGAAGGAACCAGACTAGAATTCTGTCTACCTGCTTCCTTAAATATTATTAGTCTATGGGATATTATTGGGTTCCATCTAACTTCTGATCATTTTCTTTTTTGGTTTTAAGGATAAGCTCTATATGGAAGGCTTGACCCCTTTAGTAACTGACTGAGGTCAGATTTGAACTAAGATCTTCCTGATGGATCCAAAGGATAGAATGCCAGGCTTGGTACACAGATGTTTAAGTTTCTGTTTAAGTTTTTTAGTGGCCAGTGATTTTTAAGTGATCTTCCCTTGATATGTTTTCGAAGTGGTAGTAGCCAGTTGTAGTGAAGCCACACATAGTAACTCACATTGTCTTATTTTTCAAACTTATGACTAAGTGGGGAACCACTGAAACAACTTCCTGACCCCAGGCCCAGAGCTCTATCCTAGTGCTGCCCAGCTGCCCATTGGTATGGTACTATTTTCTTATTGGTGGAGACTAAGGTGTGCTGGAACTTCAGATCTCAACCCATTGAGAGTCTTTGGGTATAGCTAATTGACTTCCATCTTCCAGAGAGAAGATGGAAAAAACCAACCCCACTTCAGGATGCTGACCAAAAAAACTCTGGTAAGAGATGAATGGACCCGGTTCTCTCTTTCACATTCCTGTTTCCAGCTGGCTACTCTAGAGGCTTTGGAGAGTTTCACTTTGGTGAGATCCAGGACCTTTACTCTTGGTTGAGCAGAGTTATATGGCTCCCAATGGGAGAACTCTGGCATTTATATTGTCTGATACATAGTCTCCTATCTTTACCTTTTCTGTTTTGCTACTGGTTTGGATAAATGGATTTCTATGTGTGTTAATTGTGGAATGAGGATTAGGAGGGAAAGGGGTCAAGCCTTTGATAAAGAGCTTGGGGATTGCCTGCTCCCTAAATGACTAAATTAGATGGACTCTTATCACAATCCCTTAGTGAACAATCTTTAAGAGAGCGGATAGACATACTTCTGCCTGGATATCCCATCTCTCTATGGAGAGCAGAGTGGTCCTTGCCCCCACTATCTGGGTCCCTTTCTAGGAGGAATGAAAGTCTCTCTTGGAGAAGGGTGGGAGAGGAGGCTAGAGATCTCTATTCTGTCCCCCTTTGAGACACACAACAGACTTCACTAGATGTGTGGGCCTCTCTACACATGTAGGGTCCACACTTTGTTCCCTATGTGTAGACTCTCTCACGTTAGAAATATAATTTTTGGTTGCTTATATTTGGCAAGATACTATATTTGGGATGGGACAGCTAAGACTTTTTCTTTAAAACCTGGGAAAATTATACATTTCTTCAGTACATTTTCTTAGGAGCAGCCCATTGTGTTCCAAATGGAGGTTCTGGACTCTACCTTTAACCCTACCTAGCTTTAAGCCTTTATTGAACAGCCAATAAAAGCTCCCACCTACCCCCAATAAGACTCATTGTTTAGATTTTGACGACTTAGAATAAGTGTAAATTGGACTTGTTTTTTACCAGCTCCCTTTTGTAGGAAAGTTGGAGGAGATTTCCTCCTCCTTTGGTGTGTGCAAGAGAAAGAGAGAGAGAGAGAGAGAGAGTGTGTGTGTGAGTGTGTGTGTGTGTGTGTGTGTGTGTGTGTGTGTGTGTGTGATGGTGAATCTTTAGACTGTCTCCTTTTGTCTGAATTCTTTTGGAGTCCTGGTGAGTGAATGTGCCTTGCCTCAGGCAAGCAAATCTAGACTTGGGAAAATTCCTTGATTTAGAAAGTTTTGGCATTTTCCTGTGGCCAGTTTTATTTTTGAATTGAAATTTTGCCTCTCCGTTCTGGAAAACATTTTTCTTTGCTTTTTTTTTCTTTTCTTTTTCTCTTCATAGGAAGTAGAATTTCTTTTAGACGCACAATTTTGTTTCCTTGTGGCTAGATCCTGGCAATTTTTTGCACTGTAATTTGTATTTTATTTTGTTGTGTTTTTTTAAGTGTAACTAACTTATCCTTGGCACCATCCTCCTGTTATATACTTGCTGCATGTATTTATATATTTCTTAAAACAATGAATTTGATTGAATGTATATAATTACTTGATATGTATATTACCTGAAAAACTCATTAGTACTGTCTTCATAATTTGAATTCATGTCTTTTGCTGTACTGTTGTGTTGTATAAGTATGTTATATTAATACAGTAGACCATTATTGCTGTAATACTATATATTTTATTAATTGCATTAATACTTTTATTAATATGGGCACATATGGAACAATCTCTAGAAAAGACAAGAGCTAAGATGTTTGAGGAGTAATCTCTTCCTTTTGCATTTGAAAAGGATATCTGGAATGGACCCTGACCTTAAGAGTGAGGACATTTTAAGGATATTCGGCAGAAAAGTGAAAGGCTTGGAAGAGTGTGTAAAGAAGACCATTGATTTTAATTTTTTCTTTTTTTTCTTTTTTTGGAGGAGGTCAGATTTGAACTCAGGTCCTCCTGACTCCAGGGCCGGTGCTCTATTCACTGCCCCACCTAGCCACCCCAAGACCATTGATTTTAAAAAGGTGAAATGGCTCACGGTTTTTCTAATGTTGCCTGAGAATTTTGACCAGAGAAATTAACAGTAGGAAGTTATCCCTTAGAACTTCAGACTTGTCCATCCTCTGGATGAGGAATTGCTTAAAGAAGGCGTCCTTTTAATCAGAAGAGACATTGCTACAAAATATTGAATATCACAGTTATGCCCAATACACACAGTTACACACTGCTTCATCTATGAGTAAGACAGAGGCCATAACCCACTGTGGATTGTATTGTATAGGCCCCAAATTGGTATTTTCTCTGGACATGAACTACGTTCCCCAGAAGAACAATACTTGGAGACTTGGGTTGAACAGTAGGTGGAGTAGGCAAGGCCAAATGTTACCTGGTGGGAATGTATACAAGCTTTGCCTCAGATGTTTGAGCAGGGCAGATCAAAAGACCCCATGCTAATTTTCTTTAATACTATACTGTTGGCGGAGAAAAGCCTATTGAATTTCTCCTTCAGGTGGAGCATTGTTTGGAGAGACTAATACTGATAGGCTCTGTGGACTGAGAATTCAGAAAAAATTACAGTGCAGACTGTTACAGGGCTTGGTGCATGACCTTCACGTAGCTAATGTCACCAGAGTGATGCAGACACAGAAACCACTGCCAACAATGGTGGAGATGAGACAGGTACTCCACAAGTCTCAGCAGGCTCAGGGCCTTCTTGAGTGGAGGCCATGGGAGCAAAGTGGAACATCCCCACCAGGGCTGATCTGAGGTCACAGACTTTGAGACAATCAGAGACCCAGCACTTCCCAGTCTTATTCTTCATGGAAAGTTAGAGGATCAAAGGAATGGAGATCATTGATGTAACGGAAATGGAAAGCCTGGCATAAGAATGCCTCTGTCAGGTAATCATTAGAGTAATAGACTCATCGTTTGTTATAATTCTGAATTATATGGGTTCTGTAGCCCTAAAATTTGTTTAGAGCAATTTTTTACAGGTGTTGGAGGTGATTGGGGGACAAGCTCAAGCAAGTTCCTGCTTTTACTCCGCCATCTTGGCTCCACCTATATGGCCATACTTCTCTTGCATGTATTGACAAAGAGAATGCAGCAGCCATTGTCATGAAGAAGCTGAAATCTTCTGATCCAGCTTTGGGAAACTGGAATGAGGCTAGGGAAGGTTACTGGGTCCACAAGGACAGTGCCATTGACCTCATTATCAATTCCCTATAGGTCCATTTCACCTGGATTCATGCAGGACCTCATGCAGGAGTGATGGTAAAAATTGAGAATGTGGATTGGACCACTATCCTGGACAGTGGACCTCAAATTACCATTATTTTCCATTCTTTTTATGACAAATATTTGGATAAATCAGTTTCCTCTTATGAAGCAAATGGCAAACCATTTCAATATCGTTACCAAGAAAAGCCCCAATAGCGTCATGTAAACAGCAGCAAATTTGGGTTAATACTTTCCAAGACTCTGATATGGCTTCAACTTGGTGGTTGGAATGATAAAGACTATCATTTCCTGGGATATGTCTAGGTGAGCTTAAAATTCCCCAAGGAAGGTGTCTGTATCTATAGAAAAGTGGATACTCTACCTCTGGTATGTCCAGATCCACCAATGCTCAGCAAAAGTTGCAACTATTTCTTTTAAAAAATTTGGCAGGATGCTACAAGAGACAAGTTGGGACCCAGTACTTGCACTATGACCATCTATGTAGATCTTTTTTTTTTTTTTTGAGAGGGGAGAGCAGGACAATTGGGGTTAAGTGACTTGCCCAAAGTCATACAGCTAGTAAATGTTAAGTGTTTGAGGCCACATTTGAACTCAGGTCCTCCTGACTCTAGGGCTGGTGCTCTATTTACTGTGCTGCCTAGCCACCCCTGTCCGTGTAGATCTTGTTGACAAGAGGGTAGAGGTAAGAGATTCCAATGAATACCACAGAGACCTCAACTGTTCACTCTCTGGGCTGGATCCTGAGGTATTTGACTTTGGGGACTCCCTGGTACTACAAGAGTTAAAGGAGAATAGGTATGTTTGCTTTGCGGGAGTTGGGTATGGGGTAGCTTACTGATCCCAAACTGTTCAGAGAAAGATCTAAGAGCATTCCTCTGTCTATGACGTATCATCTAAGAAGCCGTCTCAAAGAAGTGCCCCTTAATGGCATCATCCCAGAAACCAGCAGCCTTTATGCATCCCCCATAATGATGATGCCTAAGAAAAATGGAAAGATAGTGACGTGTGCTGGTTACTGAACTTCGAACAAAAGGACTAATATGGACCAGTATGCTATCCCAGAAGTGCAAGGTCCTGGACCGTTGGCTGGGCAGCCACTAGTTTGGAGTCCTGTGTAGTGGATACCACCAAATTCCTGTGTCTGAGGAAGACAAGGAAAAGACTGCTTTTGCCTTTCAGGGCCTTCCAAGTTAGCTGACTGTTGGAGAGCTAACCCATACAAAGTAATTGAGAGACTGGGCAATTTGCCTGTTAGCAAAATAGTCCCAGAGAACGGACTGGACTTCATCAAGACTATTCACTGTAACTTCCTGTTGCCCATAGACTTTCTAATGGGCAAGTGGAGAGAACTGTTGGATTCTCACCTAGGAAAAGACTGAGAAATAGAGACTGTACAAAGATTTACTGATTCAGAGATGGGAACTGAGAGTGGTAGATGCATCCAGTGAAGGATATTGTATTGTAGGACAGTTCTTTTTATGTCCAAAACTGCCAGAGTCACTTCCTAGGTTTATAGGTTCGACCCATGGAACTTGAAGGTACTGTTAGCCAATCTGCATGGTTACCAGTTAGGTGTTGGCACACAAGTCTATAACGATCCTGATGGTCAGCCCATGCCAACCAATAGAGGATCCTAACAAACCTGAGATGCTGCAATTCTATAGGTTTAGGCCTTAAGAATATCTGAATTCCATTTTCATCTAGCTCTCCTCTCCACCAGGTCAGTCTTCAGTTCCCCTGCAAGCATCAGGCTTGCAATAAGCATTGAAATATAGAACAGGTATATTAAAAGGCACGGACAGAACTAAAACAAACAAAAAAACACCACCTCACATTCAGGATTGCATGGCCTGATTGTGGTGGGGTCTGAAGTACCAAGCTTGGCTCTGGAACAGAGGGGAGAAGAACTGTCTTCCCTCTTCCTTTCTCCCCACCCCCAGCTGATGGCTTGGGTTCTACCCAATCTCAAGATATGATGACCATAATCTGAAGCTTCTCCCTCCTCTTCCTCATGACTCCCAGTAGCCCCGGAGACAATTTTTATAGTCTCTCTCCCAGGACTTTTCTTCCATCCTGCCTATAGCACAGGCAAAGTCTGTGTGTATCCCCTTAGAATTGTTCTGATTCTTTCTTCATGAATCCTCTCTTTGCATGCCCATGACAAAAACATTTATTGACTTGAAATGAAATAAACTTAAGTAATTTCATTTTTAGATTCATTCTTCTTTACATATATACAACAAAATGCATTTTTTCTTTTACATAATAGAGATCAGAAATCATGCATTAAAAAAAAAAATTAAGCATACATTTAACCAGACAGTGTGGCATAGTAGCTAGAGTATTGACTTTGGAGCTAGGAGGATTTGGGTTCAGGTACTGTCTCTGATACATCCTGGTTGTGTGTCTTTAGTAAGCTACTTAATCAGAGCTCTGTCAATTCTCTTAACTCTGTATGTTGAAGAGGAGGTACTGCTTTGGTGGAGGGAGTTTCCTCGCCTGGGAGTTCTGTCTCCCAATGAAATGCCAGGTTCCATTCCTTTCCTACATATATTTATTATCCACAAATTCCTCCCTTTGGCATTCACAGTCCTTCACAATCTGGCTGCAGTCTTCCTACTTTTTTAGGCTTAGTTACGTTATTCTCCTTCTTGCTGACTTATTTCCCAGCCAGAATTGTGGACATGAGCCCACTTGCTATTGCTCAGTCTATCACCCACCCCTGTGACTGCACAGGCTTTGTCTCACACCTAGAATCTGTGCCCTCCGCCCCCAACCCCCACCCCCACCCCCATGCCTTTTGAGAAGCCCTAGCTTTCTTTAGGGCTTAGCCCAATTGCTACCTCCTAACCTAGATGCTGGTTTCCCCAGTTAGTAGAGGCAGCTAAGTGACATGGTGAATAGAGCACTGGGCATATAGTCAGGTAGATCCAAGTTCCAATCCTGCCTCACACGCTTGCTTGCTCGCTGTGTGATCCTGACCAAGTCATCTAATCTCTGCTTCAGTTTCTTATAAACATAGAATAACAATAGCAGCTATCTCTGAAGCACTTAGCATAATGCGAGTCACAACAATGATTTCTTCCTTTCTTACTAGTGCCCACACATTCCCTGAAATTATGTTGTGTAAACTATATATATATAGTATGTGATTTTATGTGTTCATTGGGGTAGGTAGGTGGTACTGATAGAGTGCCTGGTCCAGAAACAGGAAGGCTCATCTTCCTGAGTTCAAATCTGGCTTCCAACATTTACTAGCTATGTGACCCTGGGCAAGTCACTTAACCCTGTTTGCCTCAGTTTCCTTATCTGCAAAATGAATTGGAGAAGGAAGTGGTGGACTACTCCAGAATCTCTGCCAAGAAAACCCCAAATGGGGTCACAAAGAGTTGGACACAACTGAAGGGTCTGAACAATAACAATAAATCTGTGTTCATGTTTTCCTACAATAGTATGTAGGTGCCTTGAGGATCAGGGACCCAGTTTGGTTTTGTTTTTGTTTTCTGGGTACAATCCTGCTGATTGCAGGAATAACATCATCCACTTATGATGTCAGATGACTTTTTTTTTTTACTAGGCTGCTCTTTATTCACATGTAAATTGTTTTGGAGGAATAGTTTGAGCTCTAAAATGTTTCTTAAGCAATTTGAGTGCTTAAGAGAAGCTCATTATGAATTCTTTAAAACGCATTGATATTCCAAAAAAACACTCCAATAGGTTTGTTACTTATACAAATGAACTGATGACATCCAAACTGTGTAGCGAGGGGAGAGATGGCATTTAAAATTCTCCAGTGGAATAGTGATAAGGAAGGACTGAGATTCCAGAATGTAAAAGTGAAGATTTGAAAAACAAATGTGCTATCAGAAGAAAAACAATGGGTGTCCTACAACTCACTGTGTGACCTTGGGAAAGTTGCTTCCCGGTCTGGGTTCCACTCTCCTCCTCTGTAAGATAAGCTTGGCTCCTTTTAGCTTGTATGATGATTAGTGATGGGAATCTTCCCCCTTATCTTTTCACAGGACTTGAAGAGCATCAGAGGCTGAGTACCTTAAATGACCACAAGGCTTCCATACATTGCATCACTCAGACTATTTTGAACATTCTGCTTTGACCTCTCCTCTAATTCTTTTCAAAAAGTGTCAATTAATTGCTCTTCTGTCTAGCTTTTATTTTGAGTTGGTATTTTTGTAAGACTTAACAGAGAAAAAGTTTTGCCAAAGGGTTAATTTTTCAGAAAGTCCAAAGAAGTGAGTCTGAATCCTCACACCTGTGTGACCTTGGTCAAGACACTTGCTCTTTCTGAGCCTGTAAAATGGGAATGATAAGGCTGGTACAAACTGCCTCATAGAGTTGTTATGAAAGAAATGCTTTGTAAGCTGTGAAAGTTCTGTAAGAATTAGAACTAATATATATATATATATATATATATATATATATATATATATATATTATCATTAACCTCCTGGCAGAGTCTCGGCTTTCTTAGTTGTGAAAAAGGAATTTAATACTCATCCAGTCTATAAGGGTAGTAGCAGGTAAAGGGCTTTGTAACTATAAATATCTCCGTAAACTCAATTCAGTAAACTTACTGAGCTTTCACTGCATGCAAAGGACTCGTCTGGACATTGGAGAAGATACACAAAGAGGAGTAAAATAGTGCCTGCCCTCATGGAGCTTAGAGTGTAGTTGGGTGGGTGGTTGGTTGGCTGTCTTTCACTCTCGAAGAAGACCAAAATGACATCACTATGTCGGGTCAAAGTATAGTCTGGCCAGCTGCAGCCGATCAGACTAGTACGGGCTCGGAAGGCTCTGCCACAGATTGGGCACAAATAGTCGGCACGAGTGTTTAGGATGGAGACGTCCTTAAAGGTGCCCATCTTACGTTTCTTCTGAGCTCCTGCCACCCTGCTTTGCTCATAGAGCACAGCACCATCTTTGATGGGGGCATCTCCCACGTCTCTAAATCCATTCCAAAGTTATTCAGAGAGACCTTGAGAAGTTCTTTGTAGGGCATCTTCTGACTTCTGTGTGAATGCTTGCCTTGCGTGAGTTCTCAGTAAAACAGACTTTATAAAAGCACAGATAGCAGTAATAAAGGTCGAAGAGAGGCACCAAGCGGTATGTGACCTCTGCGGAAGAAGAGAAACCTATTTTCAATTTGAGCACTAGGAAAGATATTTGGGAGGAGATGGTATTTGAGCTGGACCTTGAAAAAGAGTAGGATTTCTTTCTTTCTTTCTTTCTTTCTTTCTTTCTTTCTTTCTTTCTTTCTTTCTTTCTTTCTTTCTTTCTTTCTTTCTTTCTTTCTTTCTTTCTTTCTTTCTTTCTTTCTTTCTTCCTTTCTTTCTTTCTTTCTTTCTTCCTTTCTTCCTTTCTTCCTTTCTTTAATAGAGAGCATCTACATATCAACTCATTTGTCCCTCATAGCAATCCTGTGAAATAGCTCCATTTTCTAGCTGAAGAAGATGAGGAAGACAATTGGTAAGGTGGGCTCATGCAGGTAGGAATTATATGAGGCAGAATTGTCATTCCCGTCTTCCTGATTCCAGGGCTAGCATCCTATCCATCTATTATCTGTACCTTCCACTCACCCACCCCTAAGAGAACCATTTTTGAAAAGCTCACCATATATACACACAGTACTACAAAGGAGACTTCTGGATTGGTCGTGCCCAAATGCATATGACTAGTAGGAGTTCAATAAACAAAGTTAGAATTGCAAGTTGTCTTCAGCTACTAGCAGGCTTACATGGGAGCAGAAAGCAGAGAAAAAGGCAGCTACTGTTCTTTGCCCCCCACATCCCTCCTTGATTAATTCCTCCTATGGGCAGGAAGGTTTCAGCAAATCTTCGTTTCTAGATTCATAATGTTTCTAAACTTGGGGTTATTTCTGACCCTTCCTGCTCTCACCTTTCAGAACCAATCATTTAGCAGGTCTTATCTCCACAGCATCTTTCACACATGTCCCGTCTTCTCTCTTCCCACTGCTACCATCCTGGTGTAGCTCCCCATTATTTACTTATTGGAATAGCCTTCTCCCAGGTCTTCTACCCTCCCTTCTCTTACCTCTTCAATGCATCCTTCCTAGTACTACCAGAATCAGCTTTCACACTCAGGGAGCCCAGCGTGTTGGCCTTCTGCTCAAAAAGCCCCAGTGGTTCTTTTTTGCATCCTAAGTAAGGGTCTGGCTCCTTTTCTTGACATTCAAGCCCCCACACAGACTGGCACCAGTCAACTAGTGTTTATTAAGCCTGGCATTATGCTAAGCACTGGGGGAAAGGCAAAAACACAGTCCCTGACCAGCAAGAGCTGACATTGGAACGGGGGAGACAACTGGCAAAGAACCATATGCATACAAAATAGATACTGTGTAAAGGGGAGGAAATGTAAGAGGGAAGGCCCCGGTGATGATAGAGGAAAGAGGAGGACAGGGAAAGGCTTTCAAAAGGTAGAATTGGAGTTGAGGCTTGAAGGAAGCCAGGAAAGGCAGTAGGAGGTGAGGATGGAGAGCATTCCAGGCATGAGGGTGGCCAGAGCAAAGGCGGGAAATGGAGGGTTGTGAGTGGGGAACAGGAAGTGGGTCAGTGTGGCTGGATCTTAGAGTTCGTGGAGGGGAGGACAGGGGAGGGAGAACCCTTGTGCCACATTGCTTCCCTCCATGTACTCTGTGCTCCAGCCAAACCAGACAACTGTCTGTCTCTTGAATGTGGACTGTGTGCTCATTCCTCTGTGGTATAGTGGACTGTGGATGGAACACACTTATACTCTGCAGTCAGGGATCAAATGCTGCCTCTGTTAATTATTCGTTACCTATGTGCAAATCACCTTATCTCCCCTGGCTGCTGTTTCCTTCATCTGTTATATTAAATTAGATGGCCTCTGAAATCCCTCCCACTTTTAAATCTGTGGATTCTTCTAAGGTCCTCTTACCCTTTAAGATCCTTTCCAAATTGTGCCTTCTCAGGGAGTCTTCCCTGAGCTTCCCCCTTAGACCTCCTGGAGGTCCCTTTGCTTTATGATTCTGATCCACTTAATATGTGGAATGTAGGATCTCTGAGGGCTAGATCTTTTGCCAGTGCCTAACTCAGTTGATGTTTAATAAATGTTTGTTGAATTAAACTGGGTTGAGGATTTTTTTTTGCTATTAGTCAATCAAACAGTTATTAAGCACCCACTATTTGTATGGGGGACCAACACCTCTGGTGGGAGGGCTTGCTGAGCCCTTTTCAGGGCTGCTCATCTGCCTTTGGTATTCACCAGATTTACCCACTCTCACCCGGGGCTCCAAGAAGCTGTAGCATGAGCAGTGGCCATACTCTGGTAAAACAATCTTGGCAGATGAATTAAACCAGGTTGAGGGTTACCAAGCTACCCCCAAGGAGGTGAAGACTTCTGATAGAGTGGAGCTGTGGAGCACTTGCAGCTTGTTCAGACATCAAAGATACTAAAGTCATTTGTTGCATCCCGGTTCATTCAGTGCATCCCAGGCCATTGTCAGCCGTCCTGATTTTTGTCTCATTACTGGACTTCCAGGATTATGGGAGAGAGAGTGAGGCCAATGACTTTGTGCAACTCTGACTCACTTAAAATCCAGTTCTTGAAGAAGTCAAGACATTATCCTATGATGTCTGTGGTCCTCTGTGAGAGGAAGGACAAAAGACAACCTTGGGATGTATTACTCCCTCCTCCCTGCTAGGTTATGAGTTCTGGGGGCTGACTTTACTTTATTAGAATTCTGTGTCTTCTCTTTAAGCCTGGCACAGGGTCCTGCATACAATAGGCTCTTAATAAATATTTATTTTGATTTGATTATCTAACATTTAAAAATTTTAAAGGACAGCTAACCACTTAGTTCTGTGGGTATGAAACTTGTTTAGTCATCTATAGTAAAGTGGCTTGATTGAGCATTTTCATTTTTATCCATGATGGTGTGCCTGCCTCTATTTCAAGGTGAAGCTCATGTAATGGAAAAACTTTTGGAGTCATTGTTTCTATAATTTGTTCCCATCTGTAAGGTCACGTGTCTCATGTGTATGCTCTATCTACAACGCAGTTCTGGGAAAATATCACAGGACAAAAGTTGAATTGGCTAACTAAAATATCCTTCTGAGATTTCTTCCTGAGCCAACTTTCTCTGTTTGAATACATGGAAGTGTGAATCAGACGTCTGTGGCATTTGAAGAGATGAGTGAGGTGTCATTTCATGAGGCATACTTTATACATAAATCTGATCTCATTGGTCTTCCTGGGGACTAGTGTTCGGAACAAATTTAGATCTTTTGTCGTTTGCTCATTCTTTTATAGGAAAGACTTCTCAAGTTCTGCTAATTCTTATTCATGGTGGAAAGGGCATTGAGGCTGAGAGGAGATATAGGTCCCCTTCCTAAAAGCCTAAGGACTTGAGTCTTAACTCTGTTGCTTACTAACTATGACTTTGGAGAAGTGACATAATTAATGTCTCTGTGTCTCAGTTTCCTCATCTGTAAAAATGGATTGGATTATTGGCACCATGGGAGAGTCCTATGCACCAGTGAGCCCCTACCAGCCTACTGGGGTCTTCATGGTAATTTGCAAAAGGACCCTTCTTGGATGAGGTCTTGGAGACACATCCCTTACATGAGGTTTCATTCAGTAGCAAATCATAAGCTATAAGTAAAGTTTCAGTTTTCTGTTCAGTTTTTTTCCTAAGGTCTCTCAGACCCACTTTGGCTCCTGCTCCATTTAGGCACAAAGGACTAGTCTCTCCCCTTGGCATAACACTGCTGTTACCATAGATAGCAATCCCCAACAGCCTGGCAAAAATAGCATAAAATGTTCTTTGAGAAGGCGTGTGATATAATAGTAAAAAGCATGAAATTTGGTTCTAGTTCACTGGCCTTATGTTACTGAGGGCAAATCATAGCTGCTCTCTAGAACTTACTTTTTCTCATCTGTAAAATCAGGGGGCCAGGCTACATGCCACCTGAGATCCTTTCGTCCTATCCCACTTTGCCGTTTTGGATTCTGTGTCCTCAGAGCTAACATTCCAAGGTCCCTGCCTAGTGTTGACATTCAATGTTCTAAGAGTCCTTCCTACTCTCATCTTCTGTTTTGGAGGGTTCATTTCTTCTAGTTCTGAGAAGTTCCAATGTCCCTCCAAACCTGGGCATCAGATACTTGTAGTGAAAATGGAACATTTTAAAGTGGGGACTTGATGCTCCGTCTTTGTTAATGATTCTGCTAATGTTGGCAGCACGTGAGTTACAAAGGGGGCGTTCAGATGGGGATTTGAGATGGAAGTTGGCAGGTCTGGATCCGATTTCTTGAGAGCAAAAAGTTCTTTCATTTTCCCAAGTCTGTCCTAACGGCCAAAGAATATTTTCCTTCTAAGGGAATATGATATTGTTTGGATGTTGCCCTCCAAGGACATGCTTTCCAAGGGTTTGCCCTGCTACCCACTCCTAGCAGCCCAGTGGCTTCTTTGAAAGTACTGTGGGATCACCACAGAAATTCCCTCTGCCTGAATTCTTCCACATAGACCTAGTAACCAAAGCCTTGACATCTTTTTCATACCAAAACTGGGGTAATAGATATGGGGCTGTTGATGGCCTTGGAAGCGGCACCAATTCACATTCCTTTCCTTTGGCTCTGTAGCTCTAAGGGGCTTTGTGGGTTGTGATTTCCAGGCTGCAGAGAAAGGTAACTGCTCCCTGGACATTTGGGGAGTTTCCTGTCAAAAAAAAGAAACTCATACTCAAAACACAAGGAATGTTTTCTACACACACACACATACACACACACACCCCTAGACCCCCATAACCCCATGTTTAATATTCACAAAATTTTTAATGGATTTCAGATCAGCATAGGGAAAACGTCTCACAACTGGAGCTCTCTACCTATGAAATGGGTTGCCTTGGAAGGGAGTGAGTTCCCCATCATTGGGGGGGAGGCTTCCAGCAGAGACTTGTTAACACTTGTTGAGAATGTTGGGTAGTTAAGACTTGGTGGGTGGTCCCTGCTCCTGGGGAGAGGGAATGGATGAATTGCTTGAATTTGGGAGTCCTGAGCAGTAGTGGGCTAAACCAATTGGTGTCTGCCCTAAGTGTGGCACCAATATGGCGGGTCCAGAAGCATGTGTGTGATGGTGGTGGTGGTGGTGGTGGTGGTGGTGGTGGGTACCAGGTTGCTTAGGGTTGCTGAAATGGTCTAGGATAGAAACAGCAGATAAAATCTTCTGTGCCAATGGGAGTGTGGTCAGGCCTGTGGGTGGCCTTTGTACTTCCAGCTTGGGCAAGATAGAGAAATCTTATCTCAAAAAAAATTTTAGGGGATATTCATGATATATTTGGGGTTTGGACTCTATGCCTTTGAAGGTCCCTTCCGGATCTGTTAGTCTATAATTCTATGTGATAGGAAGGAGGAACACAGCCAGAGGAGGGTGATCAGGATGGTGAAAGGTATCAGTTAAAGGAATTCAGGATGTATAGCCAAGAGAAGATTGGGGTGACATGGAACATGGGGGTAGGACAGAGGTTAAGGCGATATGATAGCATTCTTCAAGAAAACAAGAGACTTTCTTGTGGAAGAGGGATCAGACTTATTCCAGAGGCAGAACTAGGTGCCAGGTGCAGAAGGAAACCCTGATTATCAGAGCTGAGCACAATAAAAGAGGCTGCTTTGGAGAAAGGTAGTGAGTTCCCCATTGATGGAGACCTCCAAGAAAAGGCTGGATAACCAGGTGGCGGGTGTGTTGTAGAAAGGATTCTGGGTTGGACATGATGAGCCTCCCAGGGCTCTTTCAGCCCTCCAGAGTAAAATTGTTGGATTGCGCAGAGAAACGGGGCAGCCCTCAGAATCCTGAGCCAGCACATTGGCGCACATTCCCCAGTGAAACATTCTTCTCCGAGGATGTACAAGCCATCCGTCTCCCTTGGCCTCAACAGCACCTGCTGCCCAACTCAGCGCCTGTGATGGAGAGGGAGAGAGAGAGAGAGAGAGAGAGAGAGGGAGAGGGAGAGGGAGAGGGAGAGGGAGAAGGAGAGAGAGAGAGAGAGAGAGAGAGAGAGAGAGAGAGAGAGAGAGAGAGAGAGAGAGAAGGCAGGAGCAGTTCGTGTGAGAGTGAGAGGGGACCCTCAGCAGCCTTTATATACCAGAGTTATTTTTAACCCTGGCCTCCATGCTTATTCCAGCGTTTCCTCTCTCAGACGCTCAGGAAGCCCCGTTTGGCTCTGTTTCCTGCTAACATGCGTCCCTGGCTCACAAAATCTCTGAGAACAACAGGCCTGAGACTGCTTGGCTCCATGAAAAAAACCTGGCCCCTTTTCAAGTCCTGACAGAAAACCTTTGAAAGCGCTGGATCCGCGCCAGCCAACGAACGGATGAGGCTCCTATATCAGTGACAAATTAGCCTGAAACAGCACCGAGGCTCCTATGTCAATAGCCCCTTTCCACGCTGACATTTTTAAGGGTTGAAAACATGTGGTCCCGCCCGCTCACCCTGGATGGAAGAATGTCGTTGTTGTTGTGTGTGCGTGGTTTTTTTTTCCTTTAAATTTTCCAAAGGTTTTTGAGGAAATAGTTTCCTTGTTGAAGAACTTGTACTTTTCTTCTTGGAAACAGGACGATTCTAAGTGAAGTTTTTTTCCTTCCTCAGTAAGGGGACCAGAGTGTTCCTTGGGCTATCGACTCCTGCTGGAATTGAATGCCTACTGTGTACAGAGTCCAGTATAGGGCCATGGGGGAGACCTGAAGTTTGGAGAAGACATGGGTCCTGCCCTCCTGAAGCTTGAAGTCTACAGGAATATGTGTGCATGTTGTCTCTTCCTCCCCCATCCAACACCCCCAGATTGGAAGCTCCTTGAGGGTAGTACCTGGCACATATTAGTCAATAAACACTTGTCTTTTAATTGATTGATATAACACATAGCTATAAAAAATATCCTCTGATAAATGTCAGGCCAGCATGGCCCAGTGGAACCAGAAAGATATGGATTCATCCAGGCTCAGCAAGTCATTTAACCCTTTAGTGCTTGAGGTTACACTAAGTCAGAGGGAAGTTGCTCCTCCTAGAGGTCCCATCCTGGTAAAGTTACAGGTCTATCTCTATCCTGTGATATGTTCATTAGAAAGGTGAAAACCAAATGCATTGTGAGGTCCAAGGGGAAAAACCATCTCATTGCTCAGTGGCTGGAATGGGGAGGCTTCTTGGAGGAGGTGACAGGGCTGAGCTTTAAAGAAAGAATTGCTTTTATGGGTGGAGGGGGGGTAAGGGGACAGTGGAGCCTCTACTGACAAAAGGAGGAGTGGATGCCTCAGGGTGGGATCACAGAAGAAAGACCACACACAGTGGCATCCTACACCCATGAGGTTTATGTTATTTTAATTTGAGGTTTTTTCATTATTTTCTCCCCTCATCATAGCATTACTAGGCTTGCAAAGGCAAGGGGAAATAAATGGCTAAAAGATTCACAAAAAGGCAGGGTTAGAATGTTAGGACTATTGATTTAGAGGTGGAAGGGTCTTTGAAGGCACCTAGTCCAAATCCTCCCTTTCTCCCCATCTCTACTGTGTTTTACAGATGAGAAAATTAGAGTCCAGAGAAGGTAAATGACATGCCCAGCGTTATACAGCTAGTGAGTACCTGAGGCTGGGGTTGAACCCATGTCTATCCTGATGCCAAATCCAGTGCACTACCCCCTCCACCACACTGCCTCCCTGAGGTCACCTGTTCCAACTTCTATCTGACTAGGAATCTACAATGCTTGGGAGGTAGAACCATGCAGACTGTGCATCAGAACTTACTGTCTGTCATTGGAGACAACCCGTTAGGACAGTCATAATTGTTATTAGCACATCAAAGCATCAGTGAATGCTTGTTAAGTGCTCCTGTGCCAGGCATTGAGCTAAGTGCTGGGGGTAAAAAGGAAGGCAGAAGTTCCTTCCCTCAGGGAGCTCTCATTTGTTTAGGGAAGAAAATATACAAATGACTATGTACATACAGGATATATATGAGTGTCCATGGCAGGTAATGTCAAAGGTAAGGAGTCCCTATGTCTTGAAGGCGGTGGGTTTCTGGTTCAGACTTGAAGGAAGCCTGGAGAAGATGAGGGATGGTGACAGCCAGCCAGGAAAAAGGCATGAAGGTGGAGGATGGAGCGTTGTATGTGAGAAGTGGCCAGAAGGCCAGCCTTATTGGATTGTGTGGGGAGTAACGTGTTAGGAAAGTAAGAAGGGGCCAGGTTGTGAAGGGCTTTAAAACTGAAATGGAGGATTCTATATTTGATCCTGGAGGTCTTAGGGAATCACTGGTATTTATTGAGTAGGGAAGTGATACGGTCAGATTCATGCTCTAGGAAGATCATTTTGGCTGCTGAATGGAGGGTGGGTCTTGAGGCAGGAAGACCCACCAATAGGATATTACCTCAGTGAGGGGTGATGAGACCCTTCAGCAGGGTAGTAGCCGTGTGAATGGAGAGATTGGTTGTTCTGGAAGAGAACCAGAATGATATCACTATGTTGGAGTCAAGGTACAACACGTCCTACTGCGGCTGAGCGGAGTTTGGAAGGCTCTCCCACGGGTCTGGCACAAAGAGTTCATATGAACATTTGGGATGGAGATGTCCCCAGATCTGAACATCTCACGGGTTTTTTTTGAGCTACTGCCATTCTGGCTTAGAAGCATAGCTCCTTCGACGTAGGCGCACTGTGCTCTGCATCTCACAATTGAGTGCAGAGAAGAGGGGCCTAGAGAAGTTGCAGTTGATTAGATATGAGAAGTGAGATTTCAGAGTCAAGGTTGGGTGTCTGGGTGACTTTATTGTTGCTGTTCAGTCCTGTCTGACTCTTCATGACCCCATTTGGAGTTTTCTTGGCAAAGATACTAGAGTACTTTGCCATTTCCTTTACCAGCTCATTTTACAGATGAGGAAACTGAGGCAAACAGGATTAAGTGACTTGCCCAGGGTCACACAGTTGCTAAGTGTGTGAGGCCAGATTTGAACTCATGAAAATGAGTTCCTGAATCTAGGCTTGGCACTCTATCCACTGTGCCACCTAGCTACCCCTGGCTAGGAAACTAGAGGGATGATAGTAAGAGCTAACAATTGGATAATGCTTTAAAGTTTGTAAAATACTTTATAAATATCTTACTTTATCCTACTAACAATCCTGGGAAGTAGGTACTATTATTCTCATTTTGCAGTTAAAGCAAAAAAAAAAAATTTACAGTAGAGGAAACTGAGGCAAACAGCTTAAGTGACTTGCACTTAACCTGTTACAGCTAGTAAGTGTTTGAGGCTGGATTTGAACTCAGGTCTTCTTGTTCACCACTTTGTCCACTGTACCACCTACCTGCCTCATGTTGGTATCCTTGATAGTAATAAGGATTGTTAGGAAAATTTCCTTCTGTGGAGCTGAAAGAGGGATTCAGATCTAGATGTTCCTGACTCTAAGGCCAGGAATACATCCACTGTACCATAATGCTTCCTATTACCCAGGTGAACATTTCTTAAATAACTTTTGAATCTTAGAACTTGAAAGAACCTTAATAACTCATACCCAAGACTGTCAGAAGAATGTGTAAATCAAGAATCCACAATAACCTGAATAACTGAAAGTGTGTATGGCACTTTCCCCACCACCTCCCTGAATGGTAAGTAGCACAGATAGCTGCCTCCTTTTACAGGTAAAGAAAACACAAGCTGAAGAAATAAAATGATTTGTCTAGGATCATTCAGTTATTAAAGGTCAGAGCTGGGGCTCCAGCAAGCCTTCTGACCCAAAGTCCGGAGCTGCCAAAGTTAGCTTCTGTGACCTTTGGCACGCATGCTTTGGCTTGGTCACCCTTGCTCTAAAGTCTCACATCACTTCCTCATCTCTTCTTGAAGACCTCTAGGGACTGAACCAGTGTGGCCCCTCTTGGCCACTCATTACATGGTGCACAGTCCTTCTCACACCTGCAGTTCTGCTTCGGGTGAAATTCTGTCCCTCTCTAGCAGGAGTTTGGCTGAAATCAGATTCAAATGATGTCAGGGTCCAAAGTATCTTCTGATACTTACACACACACACACACACACACACACACACACACACACACACACACACCCACACCATTATATAGTTATTTTAAACATTAATTTTTTACAATTTTGAGTTCTAAATTCTCTCCCTCCTCTCTGGCACCCATTGAGAAGTCAAGCAACATCATATCAATGATACATGTGAAATCATGCAAAACATTTCCATATTAGCCGTGTTATAAAAAAAAGGCAAGAAAATAAAGAAAGTAACAAAATTATGCTTGTATTTGTACTGAGTTTATCCATTCCCTCTCTGGTGCTGGATAGCATTTTTCATCACAAGTTCTTGGGAATTGTCTTCCCTCTTCTGATACTTTTAAAAAGCTATGATTTTTGGGGGCAGCTAGGTGGCACAGCGAATAGAGCACCAACCCTGGAGTCAGGAGGACCTGAGTTCAAATCCAGCCTCAGATGCTTAACACTTATTATCCGTGTGACCTTGGGCAAGTCACTTAACCGCAATTGCCCTATCTTCCCACCTCCAAAAAGCAAAAACAAGCAAATAAAAAGCTATGATTTCACTGGTGTAGGTGAACCTTCTGGCAAGGCAAGTGACAACCCTTTCCTACTGCTCTTCATCCCCTACCTAACACTGGTGCCTCTGGGGTCCCTGTACTTCTTACCTATGAGGGTTTTTTTTTGCCCTAAATCATAAAATTGTAAAATCCTAGAGTTGGAAAAGACCTAGGTCATCTGTGCAGTGATTCTTTAGCTTCCAATTAAGCACCTCCCAAGATGGGGAACTCATTAGCTACCATGCCTCTCCATTTCATTATTGGACAGCTCCAGTTAGTAGGAAGTTTTACCGAACCTTTCTGTAGCTTCTCAACTATAACCCTAATCCTTCTCCTTATGGCCAAACAGACTATGCTTAATCCCTTTTTCATGTAGTAGCACTTCAGCTTTTTTTGAAGGGTGATCTTACACACACACACACACACACACACACACACACACACACACAATCTGAAGTCTTCTCCAGACTCAATGCTCCCAGTTCCTTCAAATGTCTTTTATATGGCATGATTTCAAGTGTCTTTGCCATCTTGAGTTCCTTCTACTGGAAACTCATCAGCTTATTGATTTCATTCTAAAAACATGGCACCCAGAGCTGAGCACAGAACTAACAAAGACGCAATAGAGCAAACCCAGCACTTTCCTTGTTCTAGAGCGTAGAGAGGATCTAGAAAACCTATGGGACCCCTTGCAAAGCAAGTTTCCTTTAGTATCTTAAGAATACCAAAGAGTCTGATCTCTTGTCTTTCATCTCTGCTACGTAACTATTCCATCTCTTTAAAAAATTACTTACTTTTAGTTTACAACATTCAGTTCCACAAGTTTTTGAGTTCCAAATTTTTCCCCCTTCCTTTTTGCCCTCCCCTGATGGCAGCATGCAATCCTATATAGGTTCTACATATACCTTCACATTAAACATTAGTCAAGTTGTAAAGAAGAATTATAACCAATGGAATGAGTATCGAGGAGGAAGAAGAAACAAAATAAAACAAAACAAAAAAGAGAGAGCACAAGTAGTTTGCTTCAATCTCAATTGTGATTTGTGATTCTTTCTCTGTGATTCTTTCTCTGGATGTGGACAGCCCTTTCCATAATGAGTCCTTTAGAGTTGTTTCATAGCCTTGCATTGCTGAGAGGAGCCCAGTCTATCAAAGTTAGTCACTACAGATACAATGTGTCTGTAATTGTGTATAATGTTCTCCTTCTGCCCTCCTCACTCAGCATCAGTTCATATAAGTCTCTCCAGGTTATTATGAAGTCTGTCTGCTCCTCATTTCTTAAAGCACAATAGTATTCCGTTACATTCATACACCACAACTTGTTCAGCCATTCCCCAATTGATGGGCATCCCCTTGATTTTCAATTCTGTGCCACCACAAAAAGAGCTGATATAAATATTTTTGTACATACGGATCCTTTTCCCACTTGTATGATCTCTTTGGGATACAGCCTTGGAAGTTATCCCATCTCTTTGAAAAAAAAATAATACATAACCCTATTTGTGGTGTTTTGTTTTGTTTTGTTTTAGGCAATCAGGGTTAAGTGATTTGCCCAGAGTCACACAGCTAGTAAGTGTCTGAGGCTGGATTTGAACTCAATAAGATGAATCTTCCTCATTTCAAGCCTAGTGCTTTAACCACTGTACCATCTAGCTGCGCCTCCCCCCTTTTTAAGGACCATAGTGTTGCTTCTTGCATACGGGTCTTCATTGGTGACAGATTACAGCAGCCTGCTTTTACCTATTATCAATCTTTCCATTATTCTTTGGTTTATTTTCCATTTCAGTTATTCTGAACACATGATATTCCATGACTTGGGAGGGGGGAGTGTCAAAGCCATGCTTTATGTTCCATCGTAGCTTGATAGGTTGTCCATAGATAGTATCATTGGGAGAACATTGACTGGTTTTATCACTTTAGCAGTGACAGAATTTGCTATCACAGAAGACACTGGAAGTCTGATCTCCTCTTGTCTGTTCCTACTCTCTATTCTTCAATAGTACTTATCCAAGACATACGTGTTGATGGACCAATTTCTTGGGCTGCTCATCTACTTGTGTCTCATAGGATGAACAGTCTGGGTTTTTCCTCGATTTTGTTTTTCTAATGTGAATGATTAGACTGATCTCTTTCATGCTGCTATGAGGGGATATTGTCATATTTGGGGCCTTGATGTAATTTGTGTGATGTCATCAGGGGAAAAAATAGAGAAAAAGGTAATACTCTCATTTGGATCTTAGGCTATCTTTCATTGGTGAATCGCTAAGGCTAACATATTCCCCTGCTTAATGCCCCACTTGATGTCAATACCCAGCAGACTTTTCACCTTTGTGAAAATGTCTATAGGCTGTGAGTTTCCTGAGAATGGAGTCTGAGCTGTTGTTTCTTTTCTGTACCTCTAGTACTAAGCATGGTCACCAGTACCCAGGAGATGTTGAATAAATATTTGCTGATTTTAATTGGATTTCCTCTTTCATTTTAAGAGCTTATTTTGATGGGACAGAGGATACGTGACCCTAAAAGGGTGAGATTAGTAAATTCCATTGTGTCCTTATCTTGTACAGGGAGCCATATTGCATCTAGTCTTAGCATCTATTACTTAGAAAGTCTTTGCTTAATGTATTGTTAAGCCTTCCCTACTAAGACGCCCCCACAATCTTTGGGCCTGCCTTTCCAAAGCCCTTTGTGGGGAACCCTTGGAATCTGGGGGGGAGGGAAGCAGACAAACCAACCACTAACCTTAGAATCAGAAGACCGGGAGTCATCTTAACTTTGCCACTGACTAGTTGGTGTGCCCTTTTTCTGGGCATCAGTTTTATGATGCCTGGTTTTTTTTCCTCCCTATCAGTAAAATGAAGACAATGATACCTGCCCCCCCCTCCCTTGATCAGAGGGTTGTCATGAGGCTCAAATGAAATAATGTATGTAAAAGTGCTTTGCCCGTGGGGAGGTGCTTGATTTTCCTTGCCCCATCCAACCTATTGGAGCCACACTAGCCAGAAAGTATCTTTGTAATTTGTTTCTAGATGAGTGACTTATCTGGCTGGATCTATTGATAAGACATAAGTTGGGGTGGGGGTAGAAAGAGCACCAAACAAATCAAGAGACCCAGATTTGGGTCTCAGCTTTGCCACTACCCAGCTCTGTGACCTTTGTGAATGTGGGTACTTTTCTGAGTCCACAATGAATACAATGAGGAGGCTGGATTAGATAGTCTTTTGGAGCCCTTCCAGACCTGGTGTTCGATGTTCTAAGTAAGGGCCCTCCCAGCTCTGACCTCATACAGCCAGCCCTGACTCTGGAGAGGCAACAGCTGGAGGAGTCTGGTTAGAAAGATGAGAAAAACACTCTCCTAAAACAATCAGACAACAATGTCAGATCATAAATAAATCCAACTAATATTTCGTACTGACCGTATGGAAGGCACTGGGTTCTGCAGGAGGGAAACAAAGACAGGTGGATAGCAGAGGTACGCGCAAACTCAGGGGGCTTACAATTTAGTGGTGTTTATAGGGCCATAGGTCCATCAACCTAGAGCTGAAGGGACCTCAGAGACCATCAGGTCCAGCTTTTCTACAGCTAATTTAGTACTAAAGAAAGAGAGGGAAGACAGAAGTGTTAAGATGGATTAGAGTCAGGGGGTAGGCTTGTAAATGTTAACAACCAGTTCTGGAGTTGGTGTGTGTGTGTGTGTGTGTGTGTGTGTGTGTGTGTGTGTGTGTGTGTGTGTGTGTGAAATGTAGCAAGGTACACTTTTAAGTTTAATTGGTGTTATTAACATTTTATCCATCACTTTCTTTAAGTGATGTCACACTCAAATAGAAATGGAAGCGCATCATTGATTTAGAAAAGCACAGATTAATATCATCTATTTTAATTTATTTTGTTAAACAATTCCAAATTCATTTTAATCTGGTTTAGGCAGCACTCTCAAGTTTTGTAGGCTTTGAGTTAGACACTAGACAATCAATGAATCAGTAAACCAAGCCCTGAATTGTAGGTTTGCAGTTTCTGAGGTGTAAATGCTCACAATGCAATTTTTTTTTTTTGCTTTTTTTTTGGAGGGCAGTTGGAGCTAAATGACTTGCCCAAGGTCGCATGGCTAGTTTTTTGTGTTAAGTGTCTGAGGCCACATTTGAACTCAGGTCCTTCTGACTCCAGGGCCGGTGCTCTATTCACTGCATCACCTCACCGCCCCTCACAATGCATTTTTAACAATCCTGAGTCAACAGCCCTGTGTCAAGTGGTCAGGGGGAGTATGCTGAAGAGACTGAAACTTGATCTGGGCAGAAGGCTGCTGCCATTCAGTCCATCCATATCATACCCAGCACTGCAAAGAATATCTTCTATAAAATGAAGGTATTTAAGCCAACTGATTTCTGAGGCCCTTTCAGGTCCCATAGTTCTACGATTCTAGGAATGGAAACCAAAACCACAAAGCAGTGAAAAGCAGTGTTGCTTAGTGGAAAGCTCCTAGTGCTGAGCACAGTGCCCGGTCAACAGTGGGCACTTAATAAATGTTTATTTATTAACTGACTTGACACTGGCAGTGACTGACGCTGGCATTGGGCCTCCAGACAAGGAACCTGGATATAAATCCTGGGCTTTGCCATGCAATGCTTGTGAGACATTGGGCAAGTTCATTAGTTTCTCTGAGCCTCAGTTTCCTCACCTGTAAAAGGAAGTTGTTGGATTAGATTGGGGTTCTTAGTCTTTCCTGTGTCCTCCACCCGTGTGACAGTCTGAGGAAGTCTATGGATCCCTTCTTAGAATGTTTTAAAATGCATTAAGTAAAACTACATAGGATTATTAAGGATATCAATTACATTGAAATATAGCTATCAAACTTTAGTTTTGCTTCGTTTTCAAGTCCACAGCCCCCAGGTTAAGAATCCCTCCAGCAGATGCTCTCCAAGGATGCTGGATTCTAGGATTTTGGCCACCAGCTGTTAGGTCCTAATGGTTTTGCAGGACTCTGGTGCTTCAGAGGAAAACAATTGCAGGGAGGGAGGGTTGCTGAAGTCAATTCAAAGTGTGAGCCCAGAGGAAGGCAGCTGCTGGGGGGTGGGGAGAGGGAAGGACCTGATCTGATAAGGAGGGCTATCTCAGGGATAAGGGACATTATTTTAATTGCAAAGTTTATAAGTTGCATCTAAATTTATCACCAAAGCAGCAGACAGCCAGAAGTTATTTACTGTCCTTCTATTTCCAGTCTGACCTAGCAGCAGCTTAACCCTTCGGAGCCTGATTGGGGGGCAACTACAGGGTAACTGGATGATTTGCCCTATCTTGTTAAGCCCATGATGCCTTGGGGCTGGGGGCCTGGGGAGGGCACTGGTAAAAAATGGGGGGACACAGGGTATCACCATTGATCCACACTTATGTACGTCTTCTGAAGTCCACTAGCAGACTTTTTGTTTACAACCATTCTATGAACTGGGTGAGGGCAATTATTGTTCTGAAACATGTG
Organism: Pseudocheirus occidentalis; assembly: GCA_028646575.1. Taxonomy (NCBI): domain Eukaryota; kingdom Metazoa; phylum Chordata; class Mammalia; order Diprotodontia; family Pseudocheiridae; genus Pseudocheirus; species Pseudocheirus occidentalis. Next base: position 51,481,655 of record CM053594.1, read on the forward strand.
GGTCATTGGATGTTAAAGTTTGGGAGGACCTTAGAGGCCCTCCTAATCGAAGGCCTTCTAACACGCTCTGTGTCCTGGACCCCCTGGGTCGGTCAGCCCCAGGAAGTCTGATATAGTTATTGAAATATTTAAAGAAAGACATTCCCAGGCCCAGTTAAGAACCTCCACAGTGTCACACCCTCATTCTGTTGTTGAGTCATTTCAGTCACGTCTGATTCTTTGTGACCTCATTTGAGGTTTTCTTGGCAGAGATACTGGAGTGGTTTGCCATTTCCTTCTCCAGCTCATTTGACAGAGGAGGAAACTGAGCCAAGCAGGGTGAAGTGACTTGACCAGGGTCACACAGCTAATAAGTGTCTGAGACCAGCCTGGAACTCAGGTTTTCCTGACTCCAGGCCTGGCACTCTATCCACTGTGCCACCTCTATGCCCCATTCCTCATTTTATAGATGGAGGCCCAAAGAAGGTAAATGATGCTGCTCATGGTTATACAGAGATTTGAACTCAGCTCTCCTCTGATTCTTTCCACTCTGTGGAACTGGAGGTTAAAAGAGGTGTCAGATCACACAGTGAAACCACAGTCACTCCCAGAGATTGGACTTGAACCTTAGTCCCAACCTACATCTAGTTCCAGGAGTCTTTCCATTCCAAGTGTCTAACCACTTGATAAAACCAGACTTTATTATTTTTTACTCCTGCTTTTAAACAAAGTTCTTCACTCTCATCTACTTATTTATTTTTTATCCCACTAGTCAGTACATGTGTCCTACATGTAAATTCCTTAGGACCAGAAGGAGTTGTGTCCCTTCCTCTTTCTTACTTTATAGAACCCGACATTCTGTAGGCACAAAGGCAACATGGGAGAGTAGAGGGAGAGCAGAAGGACTTTGAGTTCTGCAAAGCCTAGATTCACTTACTACCTGGGTAAGCTGAGGCTACTAGGTATAAGGTACAGGGGATATAGAGTGCTGGAGCTGAGTTTGAGTCCTACTTCTGACACTTCCTGGCTGAATGACTCAGTTTCCTCATCTGTGAGATGGGGAAAAGAATAGCACCTACCTCACAGAGCTGTTGTGGGGCTCAAATGAGACACCTCATGAGAAGTTCTTTGCAAATTTCAAAGTACTTTATAAATGCTACTGATGATGACTACTATAGTTTTTGTTGTTGGCATTATTTGGTTATCATGTGACTATGACTGAATTGCTTAAAAACTCTGAATCTCAGTTTGCTCATCCATACAAGGGGTGCCCACCTCCCGAGGTTGTTATGAGGCTCAAATAAGATAATACTTATAAAGCATTGTGTAAGCTTTAGAGCATCAAATCTATTTTTAATAATTATACAATTATGTGTAATAATAATTATGTCATTTTAAGCATTTAAAGCTTATGACTATTTAGTGATTAAGCCATTAAATTATTAAAAACTTTAAACTATTAGAGATTTCAAATGCACTAAGATTTTTGGGACACCCCTTCTCATTCAGCAGCAGACACTTATTAATCTCCTAATGTGTACGAGATGACTTTGTATTGGAAGAGAACTTAAGACAGGGCACTCAATGCCACACAGCCAGAAGAAGGCTTAGTCATCATTTAGCCCGAATCCCTTCCCTTCATTTTGCAGGTGAAGACAACTGAGTTTCGGAGGCAAAAGTGATTTGCCCACGATCACCCAGCTGGAAAGTGGCCAAACCTGGACACAAGCCCAGGACTGCAGAGAGACACGCAGAATGGCCTGTGCTCAGGCAGGAAAGCTGTTTGTTACTCAGAATAATTGGAACTAACTTTGCAGCTAACCTTGACGGGGACTGGAGCGCACTATTTCCTCCAAACAGCTGAAATGATAGTTTGCAGCTTCTAAAATAGCTTGCTTCTCTACCACGTCCTAGAGCGAGCCTGGAGTGATGGGGCCTTGTGGTTAGCACAGTGGGGGTTGTGGTGGCAGAATGAGAGATCCCGATCCAGTTGCTTGGAGATAATAAACTTCAAAGAAAGTGAAATGGGTTGGTTTTTTTTTTTTTGCCCTTATTATGTGAAAACAAGACCGGTTTGTCTTTCTTCCACGCTTAACCCTCCAAAAAACCCCCGATTTCATTGGACCGAGTTAAAAATAACTTGTTGCATCAGGACCCGCCAAACCACTGCATCATGTCAGAAGGCAAGCCACGAGACAAGAAATCCCCGAAGTGTGCGACAGGGCCCTTTTAAGGGCTGTTGTTTCCAAAGTATTCTGGTCTTCTTTATCTGACCAGTTCTCCCTCAGCCTTGTGAGATGGTAGACTGAAAATACAGAGTTGCCCAGATTGAGTCAGGGAGGGTAGGTTTGTGGAATAGACTTCGTTTGTAGAAAATATTCTTTGTTCCAAATGGTCACCACCTTCTTCCCCTAGTCTTCAAGTAGGTGGACGTGGTGCTTGGACAAGGTGCAGAGAAAAGGGGACCTCCCCTCTTGTGCGATAGAGGCTTTCACCCTTGAAGTAGGGATGCCCTTAGGACATAGAGAATTTTCAGGCAAGCAATGGCAGACTGAACTTGAAGGCATCTATCCCACCCTGATCTGGTTGCCCTTTGGTATCTGTATGTTTTTCTTCCCTGCCTTCTGGCTGTGGACAAACAAGAAGTTCTCCAACTTCAACTCCAATAGGGCAATCCCATGGGCATTAGATGTAGATGCCAGTTAGTAGGTGCCATCCCAAGGCACAGAGATTTATATAAGGATACAAGACCTTCCTCCCGTAGCCTTGAGATGGTGACCAGTTTAGATAGCACTAGTTGCTTATTATTAGGGAAGCTTTTCTTAAATAATCCAGTGCCCACTGGACACATGCAGATTTATATTTGCCATCTGTTTGACCACTGCCTGCCCGCTAGCCCATTTTCCTCTGAATCTCCCCACAAATAGCCAGAATTAATCCTATGACATCACAGCAAAACTAAGGCACACAGCAGTAAAGATGAATGCTCTTGCCACTGAAGTACCACTTCTTCAGCTTCCCAGGAGTGGAGATTTAATGAGCTTGGCACTGTAAGGAACAGAACAGGATAAACAGGTTGGTGAGTCCACTCTTCATTCCTTGAGTTGTTCTATCATCCGGCCATAGAACCCTAGGGAAGGGGAAAGGGGCATTAACTTCCTGACTCTTCATCCATTCTCTTTTCCTCTTTCTCCTAACACTCTTCTTGAAGTTTCCCATTCCTTCTGTCTCAGGAGGGTGCATTGCAGACAGCCTCTCTAACCAGGTTCTGGGCATGATGGGGCAGCAGCATCACTTGCTGTGTTCTGCACAGATATACAGTTCCCAAGGAAAACAGGTTCTCTCAACAATAGTCTGCCTTAGTTTATACCCCATGTAAGATCACCTAGTGGAGATTCTCTGCTCCCTAACCTTTTCCCTTGGTTCCTTAGCCTGGGCACTGATTCTTCCTTCTTCCATTTCTCCCTCAATTGACCCTTAGAGCAGTGGTATTCAAGCAAGTGACTTCTGAGTCCTGATGCTGGTGGCCCATGGATTACACAGTGGGATGGTGTTGTTGTAGTTTGCCCTTTGTTGTTGAATGATATCATGGGGGTGATGTCTTGACTTATGCATGAATTAGATTTAAGTGAGGCAGAGCTACACAAAATCTTCAGCCTTACTTTCTCTTCCAGAATTATCAAAGTTCAGTGGCAACACAGAAGTCAGGAGAGCTGGCAATGGCCCAGGATGCAGTGGATGTTGTTGGCACCTTCAACATCTGACCAAGTTCTAAGCATTCCACATTGCCTCCTTCAGCAGCTTTCATGGTTATTGGAACACATTGTTCTCATCTACCCATTCCACCAGGGGAAGTCTTTGCTAGCTTAGGACTGACATCCCGGGTTTGAGGCTTGCTGGTTTCTTTCAACCTGGTTTAGCCCGTCTGCTGATATAGTTTTACCAGGTGTGGCCACTGTGGAACCACAGATGAGAGTTGGGTGACAGGTGGACCCCAAAGGTGGATGTGCAGTCCTCACACCAGAGGTGCTAGTCTTCCCTGAACACCCATACTACCTATACAGAGGTTACAATGATGCTCAAGAGAGTTCTAATGGCACCATCTGCAAGGGGCCTGTCCCAGTGCCCACCACTGCTAGCCCCTTCCCTCTGAGTTTACCTCCCAACTCCCCTGTACAGGTATATAGTTGTTTGCTTCTTGTATTCTTCATTAGACTTTGGGCCTCTTGAGGACAGGTACTGTTTTTGTCTTTCTTCATATTCCTACCTCTTTGCCTTAGCCTTTGCAAAGGCAGATGTAGGCAAACCAGGGTTTGATAGATTGCTTTGTTAATTATCTAAACTTGAGAAAGCAATGGCCACCCAGGCACATACTGCCTGTGGGCATATGGTAAGTGTTGGCTGACTGACATCCCCTCCCTTCTTTTTCCTGGGCTCTTTCTTGGTTGTTAACACTGTGTAAGAAGGCAAAAAACCATGAGAATCCAGATTCCAGTGGATCCTGTAGACCACCCTAGGGCTTCCTGTAATCTGGGGGTAACTCTTGTGGTGGAGAGAACAGTGGCAGGGGTGTGAGTCAGGAGACTTGGGGTTTTGGAGTGGTCTGGAGCCAATTAAAATCTCATTCTGAGCATTCCACCTTGGAAATAGGCAAAGGCTACAAACCAGGGTTGGATTTATTGTTTTGTTAGTTGTCTAGATATGAGAAAGTGAGGGAGAAAATATTAATAATGCAAATTAAGGGTAGAGTAAACATGGTGGTGTAGAAGCAGCACAGTTCTACAGCTCTTCCCATAACCACCTCAAATACCTATAAAATATGACTCTAAACAACTTTTAAAGCTCCAGAACTCACAAAAGGGCAGATCAACAAAGCTCCCATTGAAGGCCACCTGGCAGGCAGACAGGAAGGTGTTCATCGCAGCGTGTTGGGAGCCCACACCAACACCACATGAACCCGTGGCTGGACCCCCAGGGCCACCAGAACAAGCTTCATCTTGAGTGGGAATCACTGGCAGCTATGGCTTTTCCAGAATTACCAACCCATAAAAAATAAAGACTAAGTGAAAGGTCAGTGAAACTCAGATAAATTTTGGAGGAAAGGGTCTGGCTGACTGCCTGAGGGCTAGAAGTGGCTGAAGTGGCTGCCAGCTACCTCCATGTGGCTACTTCAGAAGCTCCCAGCCTGCAGATTGCAGAGGGGCCAAGCTATCGTTCAGATGCTAAGTGCTCTTACCTTGAGCTGCCTGGATCAGGATTGTGGTCTTGGGTAGTGGTCCCGAGGTGCGTTTTCAGTGAGCCAAACCTGGTAGGGGCTGCAGAAACATTGGCCTCCTAATAGCTCCAGCAGCTGTGAAAACCCCATCGATTTGGGACAGAGCTCTCCCCTCTGAAAGCAGAGTTCTACTGAACCTAAAAGTCAAGTAATTGACTGGAAACATGAGTAGGCAAAGGAAGCAAAGCAAACCCAGCAATGCAACTTTAGATTC
>CM053594.1:51487622-51505295 GCA_028646575.1 Pseudocheirus occidentalis
AGGACAAACAATAGGTCCTCTAGGGTTAGCTGAAGTAGGCACTATATATCTCCACTGTACATGGTGCAATTGTCAGATGGTTCTCTGTAAACCTCCTTCAGCATCATTTCTCCCTTGTCCTCTCTACTCAGATATGGTTTCCTGAGCAAACTTCCACACACTGGACCTTCCCTGTCACTCTCGTCAATACTTAGGACCTTAGAACCCTGTTCTTTGCTAAGTCTAACCTAATAAATTAACACTATGCTAAATGTCCCACTCTCCGAGGCCACGGGTATACATTTTAACAATGGCATGGAATGCTGTAACCAGTAGCACTAATAATGGAATTCCAGTTACTGTGACAGCACAATGATAAGAGATACTTTTAAACAGCAGAGCTTCCAAAATGCCTCCCCTTTGCATCATTTAGGTATCCCAGAGTAGTCCAACCCTGTCCCATCATATTCCAAAATGTGTACTGAAAAGTTAGATAATCATAAGAGATGCCTGCTGAGTCTTAGTGAAAAGGGTGAGAAAAGCTGGTGTCTGAGGGACCCCAAATGAATCCCTTGAGGGTTCAAGTCTGGAAAGAATTCTTAGGACTCAAGCAGTTTTTTGAATCAGGATTGTAAAAGTTTATTTTTGCGCTTTACAGCAGGCAGGAGGTCTTAAGGAACCTGCAAACCTGCCAACTTACAGGAGTCAGGAGTATAGATTATAAAGCCATAAAATTGTAAATCAAGTATCAATTATGCTAACTAGGTGAGTGAGGGTGGGATTAGGGAGGAGTTAAGGAGTGGTCAGTGCTTAAAGGGACATGCACTTTTCACATCTACTGTGTAGGCATATTACCCATAATTCACTGGGGAAAAGTCCAAGGGGGTGCTGCATGGAGGTGTGGTTTTAGGCTTGAAATGTCACTGGGTCACTTTATGGTCAAAGCTGACTGAGAGGTGTCCAGTCTGTTATCCATCAATGTCCTGTTTGACAAGATGGATGTTGGGACACTAGACTAATTGGGGATTCAAGATGTGTCTAATTGGAGAGGAGTTAGCTTAATGATAGTGCATTGAAGCATTTATAGGTGCAGCTGGCCACTAGAACAAGGGAGCTATACATTTCTCTAAGCTAAAGATATTGTTTATAGATGCTTTAGTGAAGGATTCATAGGTATAACTTGTTATTGTACCAAGCAGGGATAAACAGTTCATGAATGTAGCTAGGCAGAGCACTGGCCTAGGAAAGAGGCAGAGTTAATGCTTTTAGTCTGGGGGAAGTGTGATTTTACAATTTGATTTCACAAGCTGATATTACAAACATAGGTACCTGAACACAAATGTGATTTTACAAATTGAAGTTACAACTGGATGTTACAAACATAGGCACCCCAACACCCCATCATTTGGACCATCAAACCAGCAGGTGTTATAGAATGTTATATACATAGAGCCTCAAAGCTGGAAGGAGATCCCCAAAAGCAATTGGTCTAGTTTGGGCCTGAGCAGAAATACCAGCTCGTGGATTCCTGTCCCAGCCTAAGGCAATGGGGGCATACTTAGCCTAAAGAAGAGGAAACAAATTAATCAATCGCCTCCAGATTAAACTGTTTCTGTCAGCATACACATAAGAGAAGTTGAAGACTGACAGAGTATGATTAAAGAACTTCTTAACAATTAAAACTTCCCAGCAATTCAATAAAGTAGTGAGTTCTGTTATCAGAGTTCTTCCAACAGGGCTCTTGATCAGTTTTTTTGCATGAATAGGAGAGTTCAACATTGGCAGGGGTTGAACTAGATGGCCTCTGAAGACCCTTCCCCTCTATAATTTAGAGATTAGAGAGCCTTGGAGTAGTGGGGCAGGAAGGAGAGTTTGGAGGAAACCAAAGTTTATAAGATTTTTTTAAACGGGGGAGGGGAGAGAGGAGGGTGCTATTCTTGGTGGAGAATTGTTTGGAAACTTTCCCAGGTTTTGGGGGTGGCAAGTGGTCTCTCTAAATAAGTAAACAAAGTTTGTTTTGGTCCTGGCATAATTTCAGGCTTATATATATTGTTCTAGGGTCGCTGAAAGTTTGCTCCAGAAGAAACCTCTGGGATGCTTCCTAGTACGCGCAAGTCAGAGCCATGCGGGCTACACACTGTCCTACAGGTAAGTAGTCAGAACAGACAGATGCCTCCTTCCCAGAACCAGTGTGGTATATAACAAGCTGACAGTATCTAGCTGGAATCTGAAGACCTGAATTCAAATACCAGTTCTTTCATTTTTATTCTATATGATGGTGGCAAGGCCCTTTAAAACCTATGGGCCTTGGTTTCCCTGTTTGTAAAATGGGGGGTTGGACTAAATGACTTCCAAGCTAAGACCCTTTCCAGTTTTATTTATGATCTCTGATCCTGCAATATTCTTTTTTTTTTTCTTTTTGGAGGGGGGAAGGCAGGGCAATTGGGGTTAAGTGACTTGCCCATGGTCACATGGCTATTTTTGCATTAAGTGTCTGAGGCTAAATTTGAACTCAGGTCCTCCTGACTCCAGGACCAGTGCTGTATTCACTGCACCACCCAGCCACCCCAATTTTCAGTCATTTTCAATCGTGTACCACTCTTTATGACCCTATTTGGGTTTCCTTGACAAAGATACTAGAGTGGTTTGGCATTTCTCTCTCTAGCTTATCTTACAGATGAGGGTAAGTGAATTGCTCAGGGTCACACAGCCAGGAAGCATGAAGCATGAGGCCAGACTTGACCTCATGAAGATGGAGTCTTCCTGACTCCAGGCCAGGTGCTATATCCAATGCACCACCTAGCTGTCCTTACTAATTCATAATATAAGAAAGGCTGAGTTTGAGATAGTCTATCAATGGGGGGGGGGGAGGGGCGGGAAGAGAGGGAAGAAGGTGGGGCAGGAATAAATTCCTTCTAATTTCTCATATTTGCATATAAGAAAGCCAAGTCTGAGTTAATTTTGAAGTTAAAACTTTAAATAAGTTGTGTAAACTTCTGGACCTGTTTAAGTAAAGAAAATCACATCAAAGTTCATGTAGACCACTTTTTAAACAATGCAGTAATTATGCCTTTTTTTGTATTCCCAGCACTTAGCACAGTGCCTAGCATATAATGGATGTTTAATAAATGTGTATTAATTGATTAATTGAAATTAACATTCTTCCCTGAGGATCCATGCCAGCAGAAATTACACTCATCTCCAAATATATGGTTTTGATGAGAGTGAATGTTTTTCAGGGATTTCTAAGAAATCCTTGGAGGGTTCTTTTAGTCTGAAAAGAATTCCCCTGACTCAAGAAATCTTGGCAGTGAGGATTGTAAAAGTTTATTGTTATGCTTTTCAGCGGTCAGGTCAGGGCAGATAGGGGACCTGCAAGCCTGCAGGAGTTCAAGGTACCGGTTATAAAGTGATAAATCCATCAATCAGGTATCAATTATGCTAACTTGGTGAGTCAGGGTGGGATTAGGGAGGAGTTAAGGAGTGGTCAGTGCTTAAAGGGATATGCACTTTTTATATTAACTACATAGGTTTATTGCCCATACTTCACTGGGAGAAAGGCCACCACAGGAGGGGAGGTAGAGAAGGGAAAGGGGGGGAGGCTACTTAAAACATCACTAAGTCAGCCAGCGATCAGGGCTGACTGAGAAGTGTCCAGTCTGTTACCCATCAATGTCCTGTTTGGCAAGATGGATGTTGGGAAGCTAGACTAATTAGGGATCAAGGATGTGCCTAATGGTGAGGAGTTATCTTACTGATGGTGCATTGAAGGATTCATAGGTGCCGCTGGCCACTAGAACAAAGGAATTAAGCTAAAGTGGTTGTTTATAAAATGTTTTTGTGAAGGATTCATAGGTATAGCTTGTTATTGTACCAAACAGGGATAAAGCAGTTCATTAACTGCAGCTAGGCAGAGGGCTCACTCAGGGGAGAGGCAGAGTTAATGGTTTCAGACTGGTGGAAGTGTGATTTTTACAACTTAATTACACAGACTTTTACAAACATAGGTACCTGAACACAAATGTGGACAAACTGAAGTTACAACTGAATGTTACAAACAAAGGCACCCCAGCACTTCATCTGTTCCACAATTTAACAGACACATCTCTCTCATAGTTTTCTGCCTATCTTAGTGCTTGCAAGGGTCTTAAACACAAAGACAATGAAGCAAAGAAAAATCAAGCTTTCCTTCTCAGAGTGAAAGTCTGTTCTCAATAGGGTCTCAAACAGCAATAGAGGATTTGAAATTGCCTGGAAGTCATCTCTTGCCTTAAGGATGAAATGAAATCCTATCACTGAAGTGCTTAGTCCAGTGCCTGGCACACAGTAGGCATTTAATAAATGCTTGTTCTCTTCTCCTCTTCAAGCAGGAAACCAAATTGTACTGAGTGAAAATTCTTCTGAGTGTCTGCCATGTGAAGGGCATGGGAAATTTCTCCAGGAAATTCTGTAACACACAAGGAATTCCAACTAAAGATCTGGACTAAATTTTCAATGAATGCATGAGGATTATTGTGTGCCAAGCTCTGTGTTGTGCCAAAGATACAAATACAAATGCAAAAATAATCCCTGCCCTCCAGGAGGGTACATTCTTTGTTTATCTTGGTTTGGGGTTTTTTTGGCCAGGGGTGGGGGGGGAGGGGGAGAGGGGAGGCCTTAACTTCATTTTATTCTTTGCAACTATTTTCTCTTCCCCTCCCATTTAAAAACAAAAACAAAAGCCTTGTAATAAATATACAAAGTCAAGTAAAAGAAATTGCAAAAAACATTCCACCCATGCTGCATCCCTCATGCTGCATCCCCATTCTGCACCCCCCATGTTGCAGCCCCTGTTCTGTACTCCCCATTCTATCACATCTCTGTCAGCATGTAGGTAAGCTTACATTCTAATAACAGAGTGACAACATCTATAGGAGACTGATAGTGAGGGAGGGAGATTTTGGTTTAATGGAGCCATTTTCTGTCCCATTATTTCAGTTGTGTCCAGCTCTCCATGATCCCCTCTGGGGTTTTCTTGGCAGAGATACCGAAGTGGTTTGCCATTCCTCCTCCAGGGATCTGTTTTAGTGAATAGTAAGAACACATATTTTAAACCTTAATTATTTATATTCAAGTACTTGACAGTCTTGTTTTCCCTGGGGTTTATGGTGATAATTATTTCAGAAAAGCCCTTCTCCATGGGAATGATGCCCAGGCCCAGCTCTGTAGGAATTATTTTTAAAAAATAAATAAAGAGCTGGGTTCTGATTCAGAGAGCTGTCACTAATTTTTATTCATTAATAAAACAGACTTTTTCATTAGGAAATCTGCCTTCCCAAATCTTTCTCCTTCTTTCTTCTCTTTTCCCTTGATCCTCTCCTTCTTGACTTTATCTTTTCCCTCTTCCCCCACACAGAGTGATGCCTTACCTATGGTCAAGAACTGAGGCATGATGACTGTGATACATTCTCTCAGGGAAAGAAGACCAATCCTCTCTCATCTGTCACATTTGGATTTAGGAGAGACTAGTTTCCATTCTTATCTTCAACCCTGAGCTCAGATATAGCTCTACTCACCCCAGTTACACTCCACACATAGAAACTTTACCTGACTCATGGTCTCTTCTCTTCAGAGCCCAGGACTGCTGCCGTCACTTCATAATCACACTTTTGGCTAATGGGTGCGTGGTGATCCCTGGAGAAGAGGCTGTCCACTCAACATTAGTGGAACTGGTGAACTTCTACCAGAAAAATCCCCTCCTGCCCTTCGAGGAACTGCTAACTCAGCCATGCAGCCAGGTGAGGAGGGGAAGGCTGTGGGTGGAGGGTCTTTGCAGGGACCCTCTGCCACCTGACTGGCAGATAGACCAAATTGACCAAGGCTCTCCCTTCCCAGAAGCCAGAAGCCTGAGCAATAGCTTACAAGCAGAATGAGATTGATAGTAGAATTACTCCATTTCCTGGCAAAATATCTGAAGATACCATCAGAAAGGATTTCTTATAGATCTGACCATGTGTTCCAATTCTGCTGGTCACCACCAAACATATTTAGGAGAAGCAACTATACACAGGGATTAATCTAGCTAACTAATGACTAGCATGATAATAGCTAACATTTACATAGTGCAGTAATGTTTGCAAAGCACTCAACATATGGTATGTCATTTGATCCCCACAACAATCCTTGCAGGTAGGTGCTAGTACTGTTCCTATTTTACAGATGAGAAAAATAAGGCTGAGAAAGGTTAAATTACTTGCCGAGGGTCACACAGCAAGTAAATGACTGTGAGCTTGGGTGACTAAAGGGATGGCAGGACTTGAATTCAGACCTTCCTGACCCCAAGTGCAATACACCATCCTCTGCCCCACTTAACTACCTCTAAAATTCTACAGTTCAGTAATCCTAGGGTTCTATGATCTTAGGGCAGAATAATTCTTCTTGTTGTGGCAATTAAAAAGATTTGAGAGACATAATTTCTGGGTAATTTGATCATTTTATTAATAATGCCAGCATTTTAGTAAAAGGATGGTCATTTGGCCATCTCTGTCTTAGACCAAAGACCATCATGGTGGCAGGTTGATGGTTTATATGTCCTTTTGGAAGAGGAGTGTCATTTCAATTTCATTGGTCATTTCAATCATGTCTGACTCTTCATGACCATATTTGGGGTTTCTTGGCAAAGTTATTAAAATGTTTTGCCATTTCTTTCTCCTGCTCATTTTACAGGTGAGGGAACTGAGGCAAATGGCTAAGTGATTTGCCCAGAGTCACACAGCTAGCAATTAACTCTGATTAGTTAACAAATAATGAGAGAATGACTATTACAATGAGGGACTGCACCTGAACTTTGATAATGTCATCCCACTTCTAACTCCCCACCCTTGGACAATGTATTCAAAGAATTTATACCTCCTCAAGCCTGAGCAGAACACAATGGCTGCCCCCATCTGAGTGGGGTCTGGAAAAGAGAGTCCATTCTCACCGATAAGCAATGTCCTTCAAGAGAATGAACTTTTAAAATCAGGACTTTAGAAAAAGAGTGAAACTATGGATCCCCCCAAATCATTGGTTAGTAAATAATCATTTCTCTCATCATTAATTTGGTCATTTCAATCATGTCTGACTCTTCATGACCATATTTGGGGTTTCTTGGCAAAGTTATTAAAATGTTTTGCCATTTCTTTCTCCTGCTCATTTTACAGGTGAGGGAACTGAGGCAAATGGCTAAGTGATTTGCCCAGAGTCACACAGCTAGTAAGTGTCGGAGGTCAGATTTGAACTCATGAAGATGAGATTACCCTCCATCTATACTATAAACTTTTATGTAACTAATTACTTATATATTTTCCTCCTCCTTTAGAAAGTGAGTTCTTTGAGATCAGGAACTATCTTTTACCTTTCTTTGTATTCTCAGTGCTTAGCTCATTTCCTGGCACTTAGGAAGTTCTCAGTAAATCATTATTGACTGACTGACTGTGAAGCTTATTCCTTGAACCCAAGTGTAAGGCTTTACATTTATTCCTATTAAATTGCACCTCAATGAGATTCAATCTAATGTTGTAGCCTGCCAAGAGTCCATCAAATGCTACTTCTATCATACAAAGCCATAGCTCTCCTTCCCAGCTTTGGGTCAGCTTCAAATCTGATTAATTTATATTTCTTCCAAATTATTGAATAAACTGTTCAACAGCAAAGGACCAGGTGCAGATCTCTGAGCCAACTCAACTGGAGTTCTTCCAAGTTGGTATGAAATTATTAATTTCTTTGATTAGTCTCTCTGAATCTAGCCCAGGGTTGGGGAACCTGTGACCTTCTACAGAACAAATCCTTTTATAAAGGAGATTTGCTCTGTGAAGTTTGGATTCAGTCAAAGGGCTGTGCTTGAGGACCTAGAGGTCCACATGTGGCCTCAAGGCTGCAAGTTCCTTGAATCGGCTCTGACTGAATCCCTGTAATTTATAGTCTAGCCTCCTTCTCTCCATCTTGTACACAAATATAACAGGAGATACTTCATCTAACACTTTGATAAAATACAGATAAAAACTACATCTAGACCAAAAGTTCTCTATAGTGTTCTCCTGATGGATCAGTTTAGTGGCCCTATCCAAGAAGGACATAAGGTTAGGTAGCATTGACCTTTGTGTTTGTTTTTTAAGATGCCCTTTTAGTTTAATTTTTCTCCAATTAAAAAAATTCTGTTTTCCTTCCTGGGGAAGCTAGATGCCACAGTGGATAGAGTGCTGAGCTAGAGTCAGGAAGACTTATCCTCCCAAGTTCAAATCTGGCCTCAGACACTTACTTGCTATGTGATCCTGGGCAAGTCACTTAATCCTGTTTACCTCAGGCTCCTCATCTCGTAAAATAAGTTGCAGAAGTAAATGGCAAATCATTCCTGTAACTTTGCCAAGAAAATTCCAAATGGGGTCATGACTGAAATGACTGAACAACAAATTTTCTCTCCCTTTTCCCCCACCTATCCAGAAAAAACAACAACAACAAAAACAACCTTGTGACAACAACTATGCACAGTCAAAAAAAATAGATTTCTACATTGGTTGTGTGCAAAAAAAAAAGAAAGTCTAATTCTTCACCCTGAGTCCATCATCTCTCTCAGGATGTGGATAGCATGCTGGAATCATGGCTAGTCACTGAGCTGATTAAAGTTCTTAAATCATTTAAAGTTGTTTGTCTTTGCAAGATTGTTGTTATTGTATAAATTGTTCTCCTGGTTCTGCTAACTTCCCTCTGCATCAGTTCAAATGAGAATTCCCACATTTCTCTGAGGTTGTACCTTTCCACCATTTTTAATGGCCCAAAAATATTCCATTATGTTCATATAGCAGAATTTCTTTAGTCAATCAATCGGCATCTTTTCCCTTAGTGTCATCATGATCTCTTCTTGATGAAGCCATACTTTTTCTTAAAGATCACAGCTTTATTTTTTAGATATTCATTAGCCATCTGTTTAATAACATCCTAGAATTTTACTAGGATTTGAAGGCAAGCTCACTGGCACGTAGTTTGCAGAGTCCAGTCTCTTCCCATTGAATAGATGTTTTGGAAGTTATTTTTCTCTCTTGTAGCTCTCTCTCAATGCAATCAAGTTTTTCCCTAGATGGTTCCACCCCTTCTAGCAGCTCGTTACACCTAATCTGCTGTTTCCCTCTCTTAAGTCCAGTAAGAGATACTTGTGGCTCCCTGTCATTGAGCAGCCCAGAGCTTACTGGGGATAGTTTGATAGCACCAACCTCTTCTGCCCTCATCATTCCCTTAATTATTAATCTCTGGACGACCCACGTGCATGCAGCACTAACTGAGAGGGTTTCTTTTCTTCATGATGAAATCTGTCATTACTACGGACTCTGCCCTGTTGAAGACTTCTCTATTCTCTGCAAATCCTCCAAAACTGTGATATCAAAGTTCTATGATTTGGGATTATATGTGAGATCAAATGCAGATCCATTGGTCTCTGTTGTTTCTCTCCATCAGTCACCAGCCACTGCCTTAATAGTTACAAGGTGTGCCCTCCAATTCAGGGCTCCAACAGTTTCTCTTCAGACAGGGGTGGTAGCTCTCCTGAAGGACATCCTAACTTACTATTCTGAAGTCCTTACACCAGCTTCTATACAACCTTCTCTCAGCTTACAGATGTCAACTTCCCTGCAAACTCTGACTCATGACAACTCCAGAAAATCCCGCCCATCAAAGGAGAGTTTTGAGTTCTTTTTCTATCTCTTCTTTCTTGAGGGAGGAAGGGAGTGTTCTCTCCTTGGACACTGGAATGTGCCACTGTTCCAACTGACTTATTTTCAGTTCTCTTACTCATTCATCTCCTTGTAGAGGCAAATCATGCACGAGTCTGTTGAGGACTGTCAGCCCACTGACCTAAGCCCCAATTCTAGGAGACATACTCATATGAAAAGCCATTTAGGAGGATTCAGTGCCAAAGTTTCAAATCAATATTTTAAAGATCTAATAGCTATTTGCCTTATTTTGGCTAAAATCATAGTCATGTCTTACACAGAAGTGCTTAAACCCATAACCTTGCTTTCTGATTGGTCTCCCAGCCTCATGTCTCCCCCTGCTCCAATCGGTCCTTCAGGCCATGAGGGATTTAAATGCTACGGTATCTTACGTTATGGGGCAGCTAGGTGGTAGAGAGGATAGAACACTGGAGTCCAGAAGACCTGAATTCAAATCTGGCCTAAGACATTTACTATCTATGTGACCCTGGGCAAGTCATTTAAACCTATTTCCCTCAGTTTCCTCACCTGTTAAAAAAAAGAGCTGGAGAAGGAAATGGCAAACCTCTTTAGTATCTTTGCCAAGAAAACCCTAAACAGGGTCACAGAGTCAGACACCACTGAAAACAACTGAACAACAAATGCATATCTTTTCTCATTTAATTCTCATAACAAACCTGGAACTATTACTTACCATCCTCATGGTTTCAGTTGAGAAAACTGAGGCAAAGAGAAATTAAAAGATGTCCCGGACCACACAGCTAATAAGTGTCTGAGGCAGGATACGAACTCGAACTCGGGTCTTCTGTCAGGAAGAATAATTGATCCACTATTACCACCTGGCTGTCTGCAAAGCATTTCTGGACAGCCTAAGATGATGGTCTAAAGCCAGTAAGAGAAAACTTTCAGAAAAAGACCTGCAGAGTCATTTCCAAGCCACATGAAAAAAATCCATCTCACCATTCCCATAGTCACAACAGGTGCACAAGGCCCCAAATGCACAACATCCCTAATCTGTGACCCTCTTGCTTCTCAATGATTTTCACCTCATTCCAAAAACTAAATCCACTCTCAGAAACTCAGATAGTCCCCACCACTTAGGACCTTCAGAATAACATAATGCAGACTGATGGTCACACCGCCAAGGAGTCCAAAATGTGTTTTAAACACATCCTGGGATCACAGTACTTAGAAGTCAAGTTAAGAAGTCACAAGCATTTATTAAATGCCCACTGTATACCAGGCATTGTGCTAACCTCTAGACTGATTGATTGATTGATTTTTGCCACTCCTAACCTCTAGATTTATAATAACAAGTAGTGGGGCAGCTAGGTGGTACAGTGAGTAGAGCACCAGCCCTGGAGTCAGGAGGACCAGAGTTCAAATCCAGCCTCAGATACTTGACACAAAAACTAGCCGTGTGACCTTGGGCAAGTCACTTAACCCCAATTGCCCTCCAAAAAGCAAAAAGATAAAAATATAATAACAAGTAGCAACAACTAACATGTATGATCTATCTGATGTTTTAGGATACGTAAACAATTTAAGTGATACACACATATCTATATCTACCTATCTATCTCATGCTTGTCACCATTGAAATTGATAAGGGCTGTATCCATTTATTAGCAAGGGTGGCAACTGCCAGTCAGTTGGGTCCAAGACCTCCTCAGTAGGTTCAAGGACAGCATTTGGCAGTTTCCAAAATATTCTTACAGTCAATAATGAGGAACTGATCAGTTTACATAATCTTGAGTAATATGGGCATTCTCTCTTCTTCCTGTGGTCACTACACGAATGTCTTGGAACGTTCTGTGGTTATTACAAGAACATACCACAAGATGTATGAAATATTTTGTGATTAGCACCCATTACCTCAATTTCTCAGAACGGTCTCAACATCTTAATTCCCCATAATTATATGATTTATATCAAAGCAAAATGGAGGACAATCACAAAATAGAGAGGACCAAAAAAAAAATGGAGTTAGTATTTGGATTTTACATTAAATAGACATTTTATTGTTCAGTTGTTTCAAATTCTTCATGACTCCATTTGGGGTTTTCTATTTCCTTCTCTATCTCATTTTACGGATGAGAAAACTGAGGCAAACAGGGTTAAGTGACTTGCCCAGGGTCACATAGCTAGTGTGGCTGAGGGTAGATTTGAACTCAGGAAGAGTAGTCTTCCTAACTCAAGGCCAGCTCTCTATGCATTATGGCGCCACCTAGCTGTGCTTACATAGACAGACTTAGGCACAGACACAGACACAGACACAGACACAGACATAAACACAGACACACATATCGTTAGAGCCTCACAACAAGCCTGTGAGGTGAGTGCTACAGTTATTATTTATTCCCATTTCCCAGATGAGGAAACTGAGGCTTGGGGAGTTTGTAAATCATGAATTTGTAAACTCTTTTTGTGTCACGGACCCCCGCAACTGTCTAACGAAACCTATCAACCCTTTCTCAGAATAATGTTTTTAAAAAAAATTAAAAAAAAATTTTTTTTTTTTTTGCTTTTTGGAGGGCAGTTGGGGTTAAGTGACTTGCCCAAGGTCACATGGCTAGTTTTTGTGTTAAGCGTCTGAGGCCAGATTTGAACTCAGATCCTCCTGACTCCAGGGCCGGTGCTCTATTCACTGCACCACCTAGCCGCCCCCAGAATAATGTTTTTAAATGCAGGAAATAAATTATATTGAAATAGAGTTATCAACAAAAAACGTTTTTAAACAAATTCATGGTTTCCAGGTGAAGAACCCATTCTAAGTGACTTTCCCAAGTCACATAGGTAGTAAAAGGTAGGCGCAGGTAGAAGCAGTCTGAGTTCATTTTGTCTGGACCCTTCACAGTCTTTTGGTTTGGATCAGGTTCCCCCCTCTGCCTTGTCCGTTCTCTATAAGAATCCTAGTCTATATTTTTTTTTCACTTTTTTGGAGGGCAAATTGCAGGGCAATTAGGGTTAAGTGACTTGTCCAAGGTCACACAGCTAGTAAGTGTTAAGTGTCTGAGGCCGGATTTGAACTCAAGTCCTCCTGATTCTAGGACCAGTTCTCTATTCACTGCACCACCTAGCTGCCCCTGTAGTCTATATTTTTGCTCTTGCCCACATTAAAACTTACTTCCCACTTTTCATGTCCCTCCTTCCACCTCATTACTTTGACTTAAATCTTCAAGTCTTTGAGGATCCCTTATTAAAATGTATTATCTGATCACGAGAGTCTTTTAAAATATATCAGGGACAGCTAGGTGGTACAAGGGATAGCATGCTGGTCCTAAAGTCAGAAGGACCCGAGTTCAAATCCAGCCTCAGGCACCTACTAGCTGTGTGACTCTGGGTGAGTCACTTAATTTTGATTGCCTCCAAAAAAAAACAAACTGCCTTGGAGAATTCTTTTGTCAGAATGAATTATAGAATTTTGAGACCTAGGAAAGAACTCAGAACATAGACCATAGAATGTCAGAGTTAGAAGGAAACTCAGAACCTAAAACTTAGAATGTCAGAGCTTTGAGGAGGTGTTAAAGACATCCTCCCTTTACAGTTGAGAAAACACGCACAGAAGAGAAGAAATTACTTAATCAAGGTCCCAAAACTAGTCTAGAAAACTAGGTCTAGAGTTTGAGTTTCCTGATTCCTAGATCTGTGTTTCCTTAAGGGAAGGTCCAGGAAGAGTCCTCACAGTAGGGTACCCTAATGAAGAATCCTGGGCCACACCAAGATCCCGTGTCAAGGGAGGGTGCTTAAAAGGGGAGGAAGGGGTGGAATATTCCAATATTTCCAAGGTCTGGCCCAGAGTGATGTCACTGCTCACACTGAGTTCTGTTTACAGGTATCCCTAAGACCCATGTCACAATCTGGAAAAAGAATGACAGAGAGCAAATCTGACAGACCAGACTCGTCGTCCCAGCCCCACAGCCATTCCCAGGGGTCAGGGAAGGCTTTGCTGAATTATGCCCCACAAAAAATCTGGAAGAATCTAAAGAATCTACCTCAGACTGGGAAGATGGTAACAGAGCAAATAAAAGGCCATCTCTCTGATGTGAAGCTCTTCCCTTCCTCAGCAGTACCTGGGAGCCACGTAGACAGCCAAGTCAGGGGGGCCCCAAGCCTTGTGGGAGATGAATCTGCCTTCCAGAGGAAAAACAGTCGTCCAGAGAAGAAAGCACGGAACACTCCCAGCAATAGCTATAGAGAGCCTTTTGAACGAGCTCAACTTGTAAAACATGCCTCTCACCCCAAGACTCAAGATATCTGTGTGCCTTCTAGGAAAATGCATGGGACATCAACCACCCCCATTTCAACTTCTGAGGAAGCCATCTTCCCTGGCCCTAGAAGGGGAGTGATCTTAGGAACCACATGCCAGGATAGTCCCAGGCCAGCAGGTGCTAAGCTGGGGTCTTTCCCTGAAGAGTACTACCCACCACCACCCTTTGCTCCAGGGTACTAAGACCCTTGGAGGAAACAGAGGGTCATGCACAACAGTAGGTGATCCATACTCCAGACATGGTCTAGGGGGACAGATAGCTTCTACATCTAGAGTATGGTGTTCAATTCTGGGCACCCTATCCCAGGACGGACATTAACAAGCTCAAGAGAATCCAGAAGGAATAACTAACTGGTAAGGAAAACAGAAATCCCTCAATGCAAGAATCAGTTGAAGGACCTAAGGAATTTTAGCCTGGAAAAGAGATTTAATGAGGATATCAAATTTCTGTCTTCAGATATCTGTAAGATCATCATAGCAAAGAAGCAATTTTGCTTGGCCCCTGGAAGTAGAACTTTGACTAATAGGAGAAAGGAATAAAAAAAAGACCTGAGTTCAAGTCCAGAATTACTGAAGCTACATCCTAGCTGCATGACTCTGGGCAAATCACAACCTCTCAATGCTCTAGGCACTAAAACCATCAGTGGCAGAAAAGGTGCAAACCTGTATGAGCAGCAGGAGTTCCCTCACCTGGGAGTATCCATCTCTACCCCCATAAAAGAAGATGCTTCTAACATTAGAGTTATCCAGCCATGGAATAGGCTGCTTTGGGTGGGTAATGACTTGCCCATTGCTGACTGTCTTCAAATAGAGGCTAAATAACCACATTGTTGGGGATGTTGAATTTATTTATCTCTCTACATGTTGTATTTCCCCTACTGGAACGTAAGTTCCTGGAGAGCAGGAACTATTTCCTTTCTAGGTAGTGTAGTAGCTTGAGGTCTGGACCTGAAGTGGGGAAGAGCTAAGTTCACTTACTAGTTGTGTGCCTCTGAGCAAGTCGAATATGGCTGCCTCAGTTTCCTCAGTTGTAAATTGAGGCTAATAACAGCACCTCCCTCACAGGGTCGTTGTGAGTGGCAAAGGAGATGATGTTTTGTAAAGTGCTAAGCACAGTGCCTGCCACGTGGTAGGTTCTTAATAGTTCCTTCCTTCCTTTCTATCTTTGCATTCCCAATATCCTATATATTACAGGAATTTAATACATTTTTTAAAAGTTGAATTGTAAAGTGAATTAATGCATTGGGTGGGAATTTAAACCACATGATCTCTAAAGTCCCTTCCATCTATTTGAGTCTGTGATTTCATAGTCGTGGGGGTAGGAGAAGTATGGAAAAGCAGGAGCTTGAGGGTACCGATTCTCCGCTGCTTCCCATCCCCAACACTAAGAAATTTAAACATGTAAGCTAAAGCTACCTAAAGACTAGAAAGAATTCAAAAATTCAACTTACATTCTGTATTTCCACTCACTCGGGTATGATGACATTTTTGTTTTAGGGGAGTTTGTTTTTCCCCTGGAGTTACAAACCAGTCTCTTTACTCTGCTTAACCAGAACTCATTCATCAGATCCCTCAATTAACTGGAACTACTTTAGCACTCTTATGTTAGGAGAAGGGAACATGTAACAGGCCTGGGATGTCAGCAGAGGTAGGTGATCGATGCTGCCTACCCCACTGAAGCGGACAAGGGTCATGCCTGTGCTTCCAGCAGACAGGGCTATGATTCTTGAGAAAGAGTGATAAAATGGTGCTGGTGTATCATGGGTTGGGCTTGTGCCAAATGAACACAGGGAAAGGCTGGAGAAGCTGGCACACAACCCGTTGGGCAAAATGCTCCTTTCCTATCTCAGTAAATAATTGGTGAAGTGGAAGGCAGGATGAATCTGGAGTCAGAGAAAGGAGGTTCAAATCTTGGTTCCCATGTGATCTTGGGGGTTATCTCATGTTTCTAGTCCTTAGTTTCCTCAATCTATAAAGTGGTGAGGGGAAGGTGGAACAGATGATTTTTAATTAATCCATAAATTTTATGATCCTATCACTATGAACTGAGGGTTAATCCCCAGATCAGGGACTGAAGTATCTATGAAAAATGACTCAATCAGTTTTTTAAGTATTTTGAATGTTTGAATGAAAAACCATGGCGATTTTTCAGGGAAAGGTTGAATAGTGAAGAATACCTTTAACATGTGATCCAGAGAAGGGTACCCAGGGGACCAGGATGGAGACAGAAGACCATACCATAAAAGGATCAGTTGATGCAACCAGGGATATTTTGCCTAGAGAAGACGTCAAGGAAGGGTCCTTAATCTGATGCACTTATTTTTAAAAAATTTTAAATCTTTTTATTTCAATACACTTGGTGTTCTTTATAATCCAATGTATTTTATTTCTCCATTTAAAAGCATCTTTCTGAGAAAGGAACACAGGTTTCACCAGACTGACAGTCACAGGGGACCATGATAGAAACAAGAACCCCTACTGGTCTCTAGATGGATATGATGGCTGTCCTTAAATGTCTGTCATAGGGCAGAGGGGTTACACTGGCTCTTCTTGGTTCCAAGGGGCAGAACAAGGAATAGCAGGTAGAATATGTAGAGGGGAAGACTGAAGTTCAGTGTGAATGTAGACCCTTTCCCTCCCTCTCTACCCTAACACATTGCCGTGGACACTTGGTAAGCCTAGAAGATGTATGCACAGTTAGGCACATGCATTTTTCCCTAAGTTTCTGGGGGCATTTTGCCATGTGGCCAAGACATAGAGAAGTCATGTAAAAAGATAGAAGAGGACGCCTGTTGGCCTCAATGGAATGGACTTCCATGCTTCTCTTGGCAAGGTGGCGGACAGTGGAGGAATTTGTCATAGTCTTTATGGCAGAAAGAAAAGCTGAGCTTTGTGATATGGCAAAGCACGATGGAAAGCAGGGAGAGAAGTTTGCAGTCAGACTGGTTAGAGCCAACAAACCAGAGCAGAGAACAGACCACGGCCAATGAGACTATGGAATTCCAGTCTAGTTCATTCTTCCCCTCTGCTTCCCTACAGCTGGAGAAACCTCAGAGATGTAGGAGCCGATTAAAGGATTTCTCCTACATTAGTCATCTCTGAGATATTCATAACATGGACTGCTTTGAATGCAGAGAGTGATTTAATAAGGAAACAAGTCAGCAACAGTGAGAGGCAGAAGTTGGTGTGTTTGATTAGGTAATGACCTCTAGGACCAAGCACTGAGACAAGTCCTCCCTGGCTCCATGAAGGGAAAACTTTGTAACCATTGGAGCTACCCATAAAAAGGATGGGCTGCCTCAGAAAGTAGCTTGTGCAATGGCAAGCAAAGCAATACTATGTGGCTTGTTTCAGCTCTTCAAGTGCCTTTGAGCCTCACCTTTTGATTGTATCAAGTCTCCGTTGGAAACAGCATACATTGTGTTGCCCTTAATAGGCCTAAGGGAGTTTGGAGACCTTCCCTACCTTAAATAGGCCTAACATCATCACACGGAGCCCACCATGGGAGGGGCTTGTGGAAAGAGCTGAACAGGAAGGGTGAAATGGAAAGGAGCAGAGCAGATAAAAGCTCAAGAACAGTTGGGACCAAGCAGAACCAAGGGAGTGTTTGTGATATTGGTGCTCTGTCTGTCTGTGTTGATTTCTCAGACAGAAAATGAATTGAGATGATGGCACCGGTAATGTGTATAAATATTGTTGTAG
>CM053594.1:51505795-51538436 GCA_028646575.1 Pseudocheirus occidentalis
GGGTTTGGAAGTCAGCCTTGAGTTAAGATGAAAGACTTTACTTGGGTACTCAGTGCTGACTGATGATATTGTAACTTACTGTGACCTAGGGATGTATGGCATTTGTACTTTCTGCTACCCCTTAAGGATGATTGATTGGCTTAAGAATGATTGGAAGCCAGCCTGGAGTCAAGATGAAAGAAGACTTGACTTGGGTACTCTATACTGATTGAGGAGATTGTGACTTACTGAATGATATATTTTGTTTAAGACTACATAACCACCTTAGTAATAAACTGTTATGTTATATTGTTGTGAAAGTTGTGCTTTAGTTTATTGAATGTTTTGTTTTAGTTTATTGGTGAATAAATATAGAGTTCACTACACTATGCGAGTGGATCCTTAAAGTTATTCATAACAGCAGTCCTCAGGAGAGCTGCTTGTGATTGGCTTTACAGTATGTTGCGAAAGAGATTCCTATACAAATGTGGTTTGAGCTAGATGACCTCTGAAGTCCCCTTTCAATTTTGTGAGATTATGAATAAGAATAGCTTTGGTGTTCATCCCCTCCCTAACTGCAGCCCAGGTAATACCCAGGTTCATGGTAATATTGTGGCTATTATTGTTGAGTTATGTCTGATTCTTCATAATTCCATGGACCATAGCATGCCAGTACTCTGCATAAGGTTTTCTTAGCAAAGATACTGGAGTAGTTTGTCATTTCCTTCTCCAGTGGATTAAGGCACATAGAAGTTAAGTGACTTACCCAGGGTCACACAGGTAGTGAATGTCTGAGGCTGGATTTGAATTTAGGTCTTCCTGATTCTGGACCCAGTACTCTATCCACTGAGCCACCTAGCTGCTTCTTCTTAGTATTAGTATTAGAACTGTGTTACTAGTGTTTAAATTCACCACTCTTAGCCCCTACAAATATACATCTTTATAAAAGAGCAAATCTGATGACAGATTAATTAAAAGCAAAGACATTCAATTATGCAACCTATGGCCCAGGGTTTCCCAAGATTCTAGGCTTAAATGAATTGGCTTTAGTCCTGGGGACTAACTTTAAAAGGGTCATTATTTTTCATGGGTTTATGGCTTCCACCTGGGAATGTTCTACAAAATCTCCAAATATGTTTATAGAATAGTTTGTCTCTAGGTTCTCTGGACTGTGGATAAAAGGGGTTCTTAGCTCCCACACAAGGACTCAAAATACTAAATGTATATTAGATACTGACGAGTCTGTTGTACCCCACAGAAAATTCACAAAATGTAAAGAATTCCCAGGAGCCCAGAAATAGAAACATATAAAATGCTCAAAAACTCAACTGCCCTCAGAAGGGAGCTCAACCGTAGGGTGGAGATTGCTATTAGAGAGACATTTTGGTGAGTTGTTCTTTCCCAGAGAGTCCTACACAGTCTGCACAAGAATTGTACCCCTCTGGTTTAGATTCCCTCCAGAAGGCTTAAACAACCTCACCTTCCCATCAAACCTGCATTGTCCAGTAACTAGAGTTCTCTTCTGCAAAGACACTGTGCAGGAATTTGAAGACGGTCCTCTTCTTTCTCCAAGGAGCATACTACATCAGAAAATTTCTTTCACTTGAAGTTCTCATTCCCAAACTCACAAAGTTGGGGTTACCAATAAGCAATTTCCAAAGTTGGTGCTAACCAGGAAATCTCCCTTCTCTGGTTAAAGGGCTAGATTCTAGCACCAAGCTGCCCCGAGAACTAAAAACCACCTTTCCTTTGTACAGGAGTTGGGGGCTCACAAACATTGTCCACAAGCTCTGCTCTCAAGAACATACCTAGGGGTGGCTGCGTGGCACAATCAATAGAGAACTGGCCCTGGAAGTCAGGAGGACCTGAGTTCAAATCTGACCTCAGACACTTAACACTTACTAGCTGCGAACCTTGGGCAAGTCACTTAACCCCAACTGTCCTGCCTTCCTCCCTCCAAAAAATAAAACAAACAAAAAGGAACACGCCTACCACAATTTCTATTGTCATTTGCCATCCACTGCCCCTGAGATAAAGGAAACTGAGATTGTGGCTTTGTTTCTCTGGGGTCATAGAAATGACCGACTCAGAGGACTGGGGCACTTCTAATGGATGGGCATGGATTCTCTCTCCACATCATCTCAGCCCCTAAACACAAGTCTGCTCTGCTTTATACTGATCTGCCCTCTCAGAGTTCAAGAGAGCATGAAAAGGAACGAGTTGGCCTTGATATTTTCTTTTATAGAGTCAAGATGACTGATCTAATTATCTTAAAGATAGCCCTGGTCTCAAAAACCTGAAGATTAAGGTGTCAGTGTTCATGCCAACCTGTCCATCAGCCCCTCAAATGGCTCCAAACAAAGGTTCAAAAGTTAGAATTTCATCTAGTTGGGTGACAAACTCTTTAAATTGTTCAGGGACTCCCCTAACCAACCTTTCTTGTAATTAAAACAGAAAGATGATATAATAACAAGGGATTGAATCAGGTTTTATGCACTCTTGGCACCCAATCCCAAAGGATACTCACTCCACAGACACGTCTCCTGGGAGGGCTATTGGGCCCCCAATTAGCGCTCCTGCCCCCCCCCTCAATAGAGCAGGAGAGGGACACATCACTTTACTTGGAGAAGAGTATTAAGGCAGGTTTGGGGGTTCTGGGTTCTCAAATGACAAGATGAGAGTGTTGTAGGAATTGGGATTTATTTCTCTTAATGCAATAGCAGCAGCATTGTGTGTGTTGACCTCTCAGAACTACAACCACTTTTGCTAGCCATGCTAACCCCAGGAAGGAAAAAAGGGGTCTAGATACAGCTGCCATTTTTGCTTGCCTCTCTTCTTCATGACTTCATTACTTTAGCCTCATAAGACTTCCCTACCTTTTAAACCATGCATACTGTTAGTATATTTACCCAAGTCAAGTCCATGTTAGGTGATATCACCAAGTTGTGGAGCCCACATATAAGCTTCTGGGTTATGTATTCCAAAGAGAATTTCCTTCAATGAACAAGACTGACTCAGCTCCCAACATTATGGGAATATGAGCCCCATACATGTATCCAGACCCTTAAATAAGAAAAAATGTTTAAAAAAAATTGGAGCTATTCAGAAATAGAACCAGTTTCTTTGAAGGGTAATGAGTTCCCTGTCACTGATGGTGCTCAAGTTGAGTCTAGATGACCACTTATCTTAAATTGTGAAGAAGAGTTTAGTTATTTAGATGCAGGTAGGACTAGATAATTTCTGAGGCCTCTTCCAATTTTACAATTCTATCATTCTATGCAAATTTTGCAAGTGGGGATTGTTTCATTATTTTGTAATTGTGTCCCCAGTGCCTAGTACAGAGCCTGACACACAATTGTCATTCAGTTGTGCGCAATTCTCCATGATCCACTGGACCATACTATCCATGGGGTTTTTGTGGCAAAAATACTATATTGGTTTGCTGTTTTCTTCTCCAGGGAATTAAGGCAAACAGAGGTTAAGTGACTTGTGCAGGCTCACAAACCTAGTAAATGTCTGAGCCCAAATTTGAACTCAGATCTTCCTAATTCTCTATTCCCTGAGCCACCCAGCTGACATTTAGTAGGCACTTAATAAATACTTGTTGAGTGATTGATTACTTGCCTGAAATCAAGAAGCCACTGTATGGTACAGTGGATAGGTGGTGTACTGAACCTGGAATCATGAAGACCTAAGTTCAAATCCAGCCTCACATACTTACTAGCTGTATGATCTTGGGCAAATCACTGTAACTCTTTGCTTCAGTTTCCTCATCTGTAAAATGTAGATAATAATAGTACCTACCTCCCAGGGTTGTTGTGAGGCTAAAATGAGATGATATTTGTAAAGCACTTTGTGCAGAGCTTGGCGTATAGTAGGTGTTGTATAAATGTTAGCTATTACTATCATTGTCATTGAAATGTATATTGTGAAGTCAGAATTTCTTGATTTATCGAGGCAAACCCTGTGTACAAGGAGTGGTCTTAGAAAGTGCTACAAGACTGAGCATGGGGCCACTAAATAATCAAGGACCAGCTAGTTCATCAGTGCCTGCAGTCTCCTAGCCAGGGATAGGAGTAATTAGGAGTAACTTAGCCCAGCCGAAGGGACAGTGTGTACCCACCATTGGGTAGAGCTGCACAGATGAACCTGAAGGCGACTCTACCCAAGGAAGTGGAGCTGCTCATTGCCTACATCATAAAGGTCTTGGTTATAGAGGGTAACCAGTGACAAAACTTACCTTGATGATTCTGAAGCCACAAGAGATGCTTTTGAGTATAGCAAGGGATAAGGGGAAGCAATCCAGTGATAGAGAGTGAAACTCGGGTAAAAGAGCCCGTTTTCAGGGGACAGAAGCTCATCCGTAACGTTTTCCAAAGATTAAGGTTCATTTTCTCAAATAAGCGTATTTGGGGACCATGATATAAATTTTGATCAAACTCCAAGGAGTATAAGACTGCGTTTCCATGTGCCAGTCTACCATCTTCCCAGTATGGAGAGTCATAATTAGGAGTCACCATTGTGGCTTTGTTTCTCTGGTGTCATGGAAATGACTGACTCAGAGGACTGGGGCACTTCTAATTCACTGAGGGAACTTGCCTTTGATGTAAAGGGAGCCCTACCCTCCCGCTTGTAAGCCTTCTGTGAATCTACACTAAATGAAGCATTCCCACCCCTAGGGCAGCTGGAGTGGAGACCCCAAACCCCTCATCAGGGGTGTTCTCCAAGCTGGAAACTCCAGGAAGTCACAGTCTCCCACCAGGCATATATCAAGGGACACAAGGGAGGGAGGGAGGCAACACACACACACACACACACACACACACACACATTCAGAGAGAGAAAAATACATATGCACTTAGATCCCTGAGACATGATAGTCATGCCTTCCTCTCTTCATTTGTGCCTCTGTCTCACCCTCACACATTCTCAGATCACAGAGTTATGGCCTGCCTGAAGGATCAGAAGCCAGCAAAATCCTTTGATTGCTTTCCATGGTTTTTTTTTCCCCAAGGAAACATTTTACATATGGAAAGAAGCTGTTTGCAGCTTCTGGCAAAACAGAAGCCCAAGAGGAAAGAGGGCAAAGTTCTGCACTTGGAGTCAGGAGTCCTTGGTTCAAATCCTGACATTTACTAATAATATGACCTTGTCCAAGTCATTTTCCATCTCTGAGCTAATTTAGTTTCTTCATCAGTAACACTGTGATCACAGAACTGGAGTGACTTTAAAGGTCATCAAATCTAAACCCAACATTTTACAGATGAGGCCAAGAAGAGAATGTCCATGTCTATGAGCCACCTTTCTCACAAAGGGCAGAGTCAGAATTCTCCCTCTCCCTCTCCCCTAACTCCATTTTTCGAACTCTCTCTACTCTGTAAGTGCAGTCCTGACATCACCAACCTTCTGGGCTGTTGTAAGCCAAGCACTCCATAAAACTCATTACCATAATCATCATTATTCTTGGCACTCCGGCTGCAATTACTTTTCCTGACCTGCCCAGCTTAGCCACAATACTTACCTAATTACGCTAAGAGCAAATCTCTAGATGGGTTAAGTAGGGCCAAGAAGATTGGCAAGAAGTGTCTAGATCCAGGCTGCCAAGAGGGCAGGGCAGGACAGCAGAGCCCAAGTGGGTTGATGACCTAGGTACAAATGCCGATGGCTAACACATGTCAAGTGAAGACCAACTGAAAAAAAATGAATACTTGGAGGAAGTGGGAAGAAGGGAGAAAAACATGATAGCTGGTAACCAGTATTTGATGGGCTGTCATATGGAAGAGGGGTTAATTTGTCCTATTTAACCCCAAAGGGAAAAACCAGAAACAGTGGGTATTTTAGATAAGGTCAATCAGATTAATATCATGAAAAATGAAAGCTAACAAAAAGGGCTGCCCCAGAGTGGAACAGGCTGCGAGGAAAGGTGGTGGGCTTTCCCTCCAGGGAGGTTTTCAAGCAAAGACTAGACCGAAAGAGTTTCTGCAAGAGGGTAGAGGAAGATCTCGTAGAAGAGGCGGAATTTCTACTGGGTAGGAACTGATGGAGAAGGAAGGGAAACATTTTACATATGGAAAACACATAAGCCAAAGTGTGGAGGAAAAGAATTTTAAATAAATTCAACCTGGGGCAAGGGAGGACAGAGATCTGAGGCATACAAAATGTACCCTAGGATACCCTAAGGTTTCTATCCCCATGAAAGTGTAGAAGCAAAAGTAGCTGCTAAGAAGAAGGCTGCCATAGCCCAAGGAAGAGCTGGGCAGCAGAGAAGAGCCCAAGACAGGCAAAGAAACAGAGGCTCCAGTGGGGTGGGGAGAGGTGGGGAATGGATGTACCACTGCTTCAGAAGGGGGCAAGTCTAGGCAGGAGGGGAGGGAGGCAAGGGAGGAAGGGTGCAAGGAGATTGGGATGCCACACTCAAGAGCAAAGGAGGAGGAACCTCCAGAAAGATGGTATCACCACCTTCCACCTTATTTACCCTCAGGTACAGCTCTGATTGCCACGCCCTAGTTATGGCTCTGTTGAGAAGAGAAAATGATGGCATAACTCTACAAAGGATTAGCAGTCAAAGGATATGAATAGGCCATTTTCAAAAGAAGAAATTCAAGTTATCAACAATCATATGAAAGAATACTGCAAATCCTTAATGACAAGAGAAAGGCAAATTAAAAATAATGCTGAGGTTCTATGTCACACCAGTCAGATTGGTAAAGGTGATGAAAGATGAAAATGGCTATTGTTGGTAGGGCTGTGGGAGGACAGGTATATTAATGCACTCTTGGTACAACTGTGAATTGGTCTAAAGTCTAAACTTTCTGAAAAGCAATTTAGAACTTTAGTCAAAAATTTCACTAAACTGTAGGGACCCTTTGCTCCCTTGATAATACAACTAGACTTATGCCCTCAAGGAGGTCAAGGACAGAGGAAACAGGACCCGAATATGCAAAAAAAATATTTATAGCAGTATGTTGTATTATAAAGCAAAAAAAAATAGAAACAAAGTATGTACTTATCAATTGGGAAATGACCAAACAAGTTATGGTATATGAATGCAACTGAATATTATTGAATTGTACAAAATGACAAATGTGTTTCGGTGAAATCTGGAGAAAAATTATAGGAATTGATAATAGCTTGAAGTGAGCAGAGCCAGGAGAACAATTCACATGCTGATTATAATAATGTAAACAAGTAAACAAGAACAAATTCAAAAGTCTCCAGAGTTCTGATTGATGCAATGACCAAGCACAATTTCAGAAGACTAATGAAGAAGGACTATTGCATTAAAGTTAATAGACACTTTAAAAAAATGTACATACCAGAAATCCTAAGTTTCATATAAATTCTCTTTCATGTTCTTTGTTGTAATATTGAAATGTTTGTGTCTGTTATTGTTTAGGTTCACTAAAAAAGAAAAAGACAACTAAAAAAAAGGAAATTGGACTGAGGCGGCATATGTACAAGGAAAATGAGTTGTCCATTTGCCTAAAACACAGAGTATGTGGGAGGAGCAAAGTGAGGTAAGGCTGGGAGAGAAGGGTGATGACAGATAGTGGTGGTCCTTGAATATCACCCTGTTTGGGCTTTATTAATAACAACCCTGTGAGGTAGGTAGCCAAAATATTTTTATCTCTGAGGTTCCAAGTGGTTATGGGATTCACCCAAGATTATTAAGCTACTTTCTAGTAACAGCGGCTCTCAAAATGTGGTCCAGAGACCCCTAGTATTTCCTAACCTTTCAATAGGTCCATGAGATCTAATTCATAATTTTCATTTCAAATATAAATCACTCAATTTTAACTTAATTCAAAATCATAATATTCATAAGAATACTAAGTTATTTTAATCCCAAATAGGGTAAATATCAATAAATATAACCCATAGAAACAAAAGCTCTTTGGGTTCCTCAACAAATTTTAAGGGGTCCTGAGACCAAAAGGTTTGAGAACTGCTGTCTATATAATGCAGTCTCTCAGTAGGCAATGGTGAACCACTGAGATGCTTTGAACAGGGGAGTGACTCTGAAGCCAACAGCCAATCAAACAGGATGGACTTGGCACCCAGACAGGAAAGAACCCTGTTCCTCCTGTGTCCAAAGAAAGCCTAAAGGAAACTGCTATTTCTAGCACTGCAAGGTGGAAGTAAGTGGTCTAGCCTGAATAACAGACATTGGCAGAGTACAGGCCTCAAAGGAAGGGCAAAGAGACCAACCAGGGAAGACGCCAGACAGTACCTATTTATAACAGAACCAGGGAAAGTAAGTAAGGGGACACTCTTTGGGCATTGGGGCCAGTCTGTACTGCTGAGGAAAATCTTACATACAGCTGCTGTTCAACAAAACCATTCAGAATTTAGTTTTAGAGAACTCAAAAGGCATTACCCACTGAGAAAAAATGGTACAGAGGGTGGTTAGGTTCTAAGGCCAGACCACAAAAACCACCTGACCCAGGGTGTAGCTAAATTCTACCATTAGGTTGACTTCTGAGTCCTGGGAACAGAGGTCAGATTATGTAGAAGAAAGAAGAAAGAATGTCTTCCCCTTTTTTGGTGCAGGGTCAACAACAAGCAAAATCTCAAAGTAGGCCAAATTTATCTTTGGCACCCTCCCACCTCCCTTTTCATCCCTTCTCTCCATTGTCCTGATCTCTGCTCACCTGGTCCCTGAAAAATTCAGCATTCAGTAGTTTCCTCCGGACTTGGCTGCAGGACAGATGAGTAAGGCACTGGAGTCAGGATTGAGGCAGGCAGGGCTATAATAAGGGAGGGATGGAACACTAAAGACATAGTCTGACTAGATAGAGCTAGGTCTTGACAAGGCACCTTGTAGTCGTGGCAAACCAAGTGGCAGAAACAAAGAGCTGACTCAAAAGAAGTCAACCCAATTCAACAATCATTTACTAATTAAATGCCTTGTACAATAATTGTGCTAGGTGCTGGGGATATAAATGCAAAATATAAAATAGTCCCTGTCCTCTGAGTTTACGTTCTAATTAGCCAGCGGCTTCATATCTGGGCCAAGCAGGACAGGTCATAGGGAAGAATGGGGAAGGGGAATGAGGTTATGAATAGACCAAGAAAGAACAGCTGTATGGTAGAAAGGATAATGGGCCAGGCCAGGATAGTCACAGGGAAAAATGGGGAAGTAGAGTCATTGCCAGGTTAACCAGGTCACAAAAATAAATAGGACTTTGGAACTAGCTAAATCAGGCTAGGCTGGTTATGGAAAAGCGTAAGAGGCTGGGATCATATCCAGGCTAGGGTGAGATGAGTAGAGTTCTGGGGTCATGGCTAATCCGGGCTATTGAGACAATGGCTAGAGCAGGGAAGGTTAGTTGTAGGGAAAGACAAGGTGCTGGGAAACAGAACAGCCAGATCTTACTCTAGAGTCAAAAAGATGGAGTAGTGGGTCACGGGCAGGCTGGCTTAGTAGATATTGGGAATGGATGGGACACTGGGACATGGCTGAATCAAACCTAGTTTATTACAGAGGAGAATGGGTGCCAACTGGGGTGGGTGCATCTAACCATAGGGACAGATAGATGGGGGGCAGATGCTGGAGGTACAGTAGTGCTGGGGAGAGCCAACCTGGGACAGGCTTTCCAGCTGCACTTCAGATTCGAATGTGAAAAGTGCTGTAGGAGAGAACAAAGCAGAGAAGTGAGAGAGTTTAAAGGATGTCCCCCCATAAAGAGCTCATGCTACTTCATGGCCTTTAATGTGGAGTCCCATAATTCACTCTCTTCTTGCCTCCACTTCCTAGAATCCTCTAAGACTTAGGTCAATACTTCCCTCTGCAAAAAAACCTTCCCTGTTCCTCTCCCCACCCTCCAGCTGCTAGGACCCTCCCCTTTAACATTCACCTACTCTTTTATGTACTTGGCATGTATTTTGTCTGCGCCTATATATGTACATATTATCTTCCCTATTAGAATGTAAGCTCTAGGAAGACAGGCACTAGTTTTACTTTTGCTCTCTATCCCTAGCACTTAGTACAATGCCTGGAATAAAGTAAGTACTTAATTTCTTGCTGATTGATTGGTTGATGAGATAAATAATATATGGCATTTACATAAAAGTAACTACTATGATAAATGCATACAAGATATATAAATAAGATACCATGAGAATTCAGAGGTGGCAAAGATTACTTCTAGCTGGGGGAGCTAAGTAAAGACTTCCTGGAAGAAGTGGCATTTTAGATGGGCAATGAAGGCTGGCTAGAACTTCAGCTACCTCTCTGGCAGGACCAGGACAGGATTCTAGGCACAAGTAAAGGCAAAGACAGAAAAAAACACAAGGACATACTTGATGGAACAGTCCACAAATTCCCACATACATAGAATATTCTTCCTTTTCACCTCCATCTCTTGGAATCCTTGGTTTCTTGCAAGATTCAAGCACATTCTGCTCAAGCACTTCCTTTTCTATGAAGCCTTTCCCAGCCCCCTCAACTGCTAGTGTCCTAACTCCGAAGCCTACCTGGTATTCATTTTGTTTATATCGCTTACATTCTTATATATCTACATATTTTTTCTCCTTTTAGAATGTCAGATCCTTTGAGAGCAGAGAGTGTTGATTTTTTGTCTTTGTAGCAACACATTTTGCATAGTACTTGGCATATAGAAAACATTAATGTTGATTGATTGGTTGATTGATAGCTAAATGAATGGATAGGATGGATGCAAGGATAAACAAATGAATAGAGAATGAATAAATGAACTGATATTGATGGTTGCATGAATATGTAGGTAAATCAATGGGTTATTGAACAGGAAAATATGTATATTATGGATGAATAAATGGATGGTTGAAAGACTAAACAATAGATTGAGAAAAGGAGTGGATATATAGTTATATAGGTGAAAGAAAGAGTAAACAAAGAATAAATGGATAGATAGAATAGATGGATGAATAAATTGTCAGTGAATAGATAAGCAAATAAACAAGTAGGTAGGTGGACAGATAAATTGTTGAGGACATGAATAAGTGTATAGATGTTTAAATAAGCAAGGAGATTAATAGTTAAACGAACAAATTTAGACACATGAACAGATGAATAAATTGGCAGTACACAGGTAGGTAAATGAACAAATGGATTAGTAAGTGGAAAGATTGAGGAAGATACAAAAGTGAATGGATAAAATGATAATGAGTAAATGAATGGGTAGATGGATAAATGGATACATGGATATACAGTTGAGTAACTAGATGGATGAAATGATAAATGAGGAAGTGAATAGATAATTGGATGGATGAATAAATGGAGAAATAGAAAAACAGGTAAATAAATATACAAATAAATAAAGGAGTTCATGGATGTATGAAGAACAGGTAGAGAAGTGGATAGGTAAATAAACAGGAATGAATAGATGAGTGAGTGAAAAATATGGATGGATGGGTGGATGGATGGTGGATGGGTGGATGGGTGGATGGATGGATGTGTGAATGGGTGGATGTGTGGATGGGTGGGTGGATGGATGGGTGGATGGATGGATGGGTAGATGGGTAGATGGGTGGATGGGTGGATGGGTGGATGTGTGAATGGGTGGATGGATGGATGGATGGATGGATGGATGGATGGGTGGATGGGTGGATGGGTGGATGGGTGAATGGATGGATGGGTGGATGGTGGATGGGTGGATGGATGGTGGATGGGTGGATGGATGGTGGATGGATGGATGGATGGATGGGTAGATGGGCGGATGGATGGATGGATGGATGGATGGATGGATAGATGGATGATGTACAAGATGTTAAGCAATTTTGCTTTCAGTGATTCCAGTCTCCTCACTACTCACAAGCATTGGTGTCCTTAGGAGGCTTTCCCTATCCCTATATCTTTTCTCAGGAAAGGATCTGAAATCATTCCACTGAGCTATAAATGATTAATAAGAAGTTAAAGCAAAACCTGTCTAGGAGTCGGAGTGAAAAG
This sequence comes from Pseudocheirus occidentalis, assembly GCA_028646575.1. NCBI lineage: Eukaryota > Metazoa > Chordata > Mammalia > Diprotodontia > Pseudocheiridae > Pseudocheirus > Pseudocheirus occidentalis. The sequence continues at coordinate 51,517,704 of CM053594.1, forward strand.
CACATTTTAATAGGAAGCCAAGCCCTGGTTAAAGTAATAAATTTCTAACAGTAGATTTTGTGGAGAGAGCAATCACCTGAGGAAGTCTGGGGCATGTAGGATCATGTTTTGAAAGTCATCCAGAGAGAGTTTGCCATCATTGTCCACATCAGCTTCATTAATCACCTTCTCACACACAAGGCCAACTTCCTCAGGAGTCAGCTCACCTCGAGTGAGCTTGTTTACTGTCTTCTCCAGGTCCGATGGGCAGATATAGTCATCGTTGTTAAAATCTGGGCCAAATGGTGCCACTGAGTTTCACCATGGCCTTGGAGCAAAGGCCCAAAATGGAGAAGGGTGTCCTGGGGTTGAGGGACTGTGAGAAGTGGACATTGTCTGGGAATGAGGAATTTAGAGGTGAGTAGTGCCCAGGACAGAGGGATATTAGAGGCAAACAGTTCCCAGGGGTAAGGATGATAGATAGGTTTTATTTGGGTAAAGAAGTAACAGGAGCAGGTAGTGCCTGGAGACAGCAGTATTAGAACTGAGGATTGGCCTAGGATGGGTCTATTAAAAGCAATCAGGGATGGGTGTAATTTTAAGGCTATTAAAACTGGAAAGTCCTTGGAGGCATTCTAGTCCCACTTTGTCTTCCCCATTTATATATGAGGAAACTGAGGAACAGATTGGCAAAGTCACTTGCCAAGGTCAAGTAGTGAGTTAGTGCAGGAGCTGGGACCCAATTCTCAACTGCTTTCTCACTGTTTGGGCCTGGTAGAACTGAGACCACATTCTAGATGGAAAAAAATTTCTGGTCTCGGAGTTCCTGTCTTTCCCTAGAGTCCCATTGCCAGGTCCCTTTCACTTACCATAAATTTTAAAAGCATAATATGCTTTTAGATCTCTGGGAGCCATTTCACTCATTACAGAAAACATATCCAGAAAATCATCCAAGGTCATGTTCCCATCCCCATCCTGGGAGAAGACCTGAGCAATCCTGTCTCTGAATGGGTTATCCTAGAAAAGAAAAAGTTGAAAGCACTACGGAAATGTTATTGGATGGCCAAATCCAAACACTAGTGATTAATGCATCCAAGTAGAATGTAAACTCCTTGCAGGCAGAACTTGTTTCCTCTCTTGTCATTGTACCCCCAGTACCATGTAGAGAATCCTTCACCAGTGCTTCCTTCTCTATAAAGACTTTCCCAATGTTCCCAGCTGCTAATGTCCTAACTCCAGAACCTACCAGGTAGTAATTCTTTATGTATTATTTATATTCTTACATATCTACAAGTTTTCTCTCCTGTTAGATTGTAAGTTCCTTTGAGGGTAGAGACTGTTGAATTTTTGTCTTTAATGTGATTACTGAATAGAATTGAATGGACTGGTTGTCAATTGGAGGAAGATCTCCAAGGTACTGCTTCCTTAATCCTATTCTGTTAGATGTTTTGTTTTTGTTCATTACTTAGATGAAAATATGATGATGTGCTTGCCAAATCTGCTGATGGCCAGATGCATCTGTTACTGGGGGATGCTGAAGCTGGTAGACCATTTGAGTATGAAAGTTCTGAGCTGCGGTTGAGCTAACACCTGTTCAGTGTCTACACTAAGTATAACGCTAACATGGTAAGCTCCAGGAACAGAGGGCTATCAGACTGGCTAAGGACAAGGAAGCTGTTCCGGGTCGTAAAAACTGGAGCAAGTTAGCTTTCATATCAATCGCCATTGGGATCAGGCCTGTGAGTTGCCCCTATACTTTTAGCCTGGGTGGCTAAAAGGGAGATAAATAGGGAGACCCAATCTCAAAAACTAAAATAAAATACTGATGACACAAAGATAGGAGAGATAAATAAAATATTGGGTAACAGAATTAGGATCCAAAATGTCTCAATGGATGAAGATAGGTCAACTCTAAGAAGGTGAACTTAAACAGGGACAAACGGAAAATGTTATTATTGGACTGAGAAAGTTAACTGAACAAATACAAATAGGGAAAAGTGGATTGATACCAGTTTGTTTGAAAAAGATCTGAGGGTTTTAGTGGACCATAAGCTCAATACAAGTCAACATAGCAACTCAAAATAGCCAACAAATTCTTGGTTTGCATGAATAGCAATGGTGTTGGGGCATGATAGCAGTCTTCAAGTATTTGAAGGTTTGTCACATACAGAAGGACTTGAATCTGTTCCATTTAGTTCCAGAGGGCAGAACCAAAAGGAATGGGTAGAAGTTGCAAAAAGGCAAATTAAAGCTTGATGTCAGGAAAAAAAAATTTTCCTGATGACTAGAACTGTCACAAAGGAGAATAGGCTTCCTGGAGAGGTGGGAGATTCCTTCTCCTTGGAGGTCTTCAGGCATGGACTGGATGGTATTTTATAGTTACATTATATCTGAGTCAAGACTAGATGGTGGTTGAGGTACCTTTCAGCTTTCAAATTCTGTGATTCTATGAAAATAATTAAGGAAAAGCTCTGATAGGATGAGGACTGGGGAATTGGTAACAGGACTACTAAAGGCACTGAGGGCTTTGGAATTGCTAAGACCAGTCAACTACCTCAGGGATGTCAAAATGGCATTAGAATTTTCCCAGCATAAAATATAGATCCCACAAAACTCTGCAAACAAGGTTATTACATGTGGACTGCCCTCATGCCCTTAAAACAATGCTTGGTTGCTATTTTTAGGGAGCAAGGAAGAGGAAGGGCCTGTGCAAACTCCTCCACCCTCTCTATAGGCTAAACTGGGGGAAAAGGGACCTCAGGGGGATAGATCAACCAGGACATTTTGAGCTGTCAGCTAGATTGTCTGAGACTGAGTCTTGGTAAGAAGGAGGGGCTGGGAGAAGGTCTGGGGCAGAAGGAAAGGAATTCCAAAGTGGTGAGAGGAGGGAAGCAAGTGGGTCCCAAGGGTGTCCCAGGACAGGTAGGGAGCTTTGCTTACTACCAAAATCATCTCACAGTTGTGCTAAGGACTGACTCTGCCCTGAATCCTGACAGACTCTCCCTCCTACCTCGTACCTTTAGCTCAGGCATGCTGCTGATGACCTCATAGGGCACCTTCACACCAGGATTGCTGCTGTAATCAAGAGGAACCAGCTGAGGAGCCAGGTCCTGAAAGCGATAAAATAGCCTGGGGTATGGAAGAAAAAGAATTGTTTAGGATAAAACCTTTCAGGGCTCTGTGAGAGAATTGTGGGAATTGAGGGAACCAAACTGACTCCATCTTGTGACTCAATTCTGGATCTGGCTCAGATCCCTTTCTATTCCATTTTGGGTCTAGTCCGGTTTCTGTCTTGTGAGAAAACTTTATTCAGTTATGGGAATTGTGAGAAAACATTGTTTCCTTGCGTGGCTGGGAAGCTGCACCAGCTCTTAACCTGCGGCTTTGCTGTTGTTTAGTAGTTTCAGTCATGTCTGACTCTTTGTGACCCCATTTGATGTTTTTCAGCAGAGATATTGGAGTGGTTTGCCATTTCATTCTCCAGCTCATTTTACAGATGAGGAACTGAGGTAAACAGGGTTAAGTGACTACTTGTTAGAGACTCTTAACTAAGGATCTAGGTTGTGCTGATCAGAAAACCAGTAAACCAGTCAGATCTGAAGATTAATATAAGGAGTTTTCTCATAATCATACATCTCAAGAAACCAATATGTCATCTGAAAATTGAGCCCATACTGATCAATCAGTTACCGTTTCCTTGTTACTTTGATTGAATACAGACACTTGCGGGGTGTGGGGGGAATACCTCTTTTTCTGATTTCTCCCCCTCCCAATTTGTAAAGTCACTAATCTTTCCTGCTGCAAATAAAAATCAGATTATCTAATTTTGTATCCTTGTTTATATCCTGTTTAATATTTTCTTTTAATGCATAAAAATCTGTCTCCCCCTGTATTTGGGGTCCAGTGCCAAGCTGACGATGCCTGGTCCCAATTTGTTATGCAATTGGCATGGATTGGTTAATGGATAGATACACTCAGAAGCTCAAACCTTTGCTTCTTCAGTTATTCTATATTTTAACCATCACATCTGCCGTAAATAGATAGCAATGTTTTGTAACCCTATTTGACACATTCCTCATCAATGATCTGCCTCTGGTTCTGGTTCACACAGTTCACAGGGCTTAAAACACTGAGAGGTTAAATGACTGACCCAGGCTGACACAGCCTGTATAGGTCTGGCAGGACTAGAACCCGGGTCTTCCTTGAAAGCTGGCTCTCTCTAGCCTCTCTACACGGAAATGGCTCCCAGCCAGCACATAGTAGGTACTTAATGAATGCTTCTTGATTGATTAGGTGATGTTGTATGTACTAACTGAGTGACCCAGGGCAAGTAACGTTTGTTCTCTAGGCCTCAGATTCCTCATCTGTTATATGAAAGGATTGGATGAGATGATCTTTAAGTCCATTTCATCTCTAGAGCTATGATCCAATGACTTTATGGCCTCAGTATAAATCTTGGACCTGTTGTGCTCTCTCGGGGAAGCAGTTTTTCCTCTTTGAGACTTAAGTTTCCTCACCTGTATAGTGAGGCTAATAAGGCATGCCTGACCACCCCGACAAGGCCATTGAATGGATCAAATGTAAGTGTTACATTGATTAGCCCATGAGTTCCTTGACAGCAAGGACTTTTTTTTGCCTTCCTTTGATTCTCTACCAATTAGTATAGCATTTGGTACATAACAGACTCTTAGCAAATGGTTATTGACTGACTTGTTGGCTAAAATATGCTATCCTTATAAATGTGATAGCAGTCTTCAAGTGTTTGAAGGGTTGTCATACACAAGAGAGCTTGGATCTGTTCTGTTTAGTTCCAGAGGGCAGAACCAAAAGGAATGCTATCGTTAAATATGCTATCATTACAAAGTATTCTGTAAATGTGAGATGTTATTAAGCTCATGTCTAGAGGATTCGCTTGATGTGTGACTCTGACTTTCTCCTCTGTATGAATGTCTCCTTCTGAATGAAGCCCACAAGCCCATTTAAAGCTGTCATCATTGGACGAGCTTGGGAACAATAGGGCAGTATTTTGAAAAGGATTTCACATCAATAATAAATGCTTTATTCCTGACACAATTATGGGCTTGGCCTCCAATCAATACATGATCAAACACCAACCCAGGGTTGGGTTTCAGGTGTGACAGACTTCTCGACCCGGGCAGTCTGGGCTTCAGGTGAAGAATACAATAGGATGGGCAGTCTGGGCTTCAGGTGAAGAATACAATAGAATGAGGGTCTTGCAAAGGGCAGATGAATTATATAACTAGTGACATGGCCCAGCCCAGGCCTCCTGAAGATTCCATGATTTCTCGAATGTCCTGAGAGCAATTTGTGCTGAAAGTATCCTGCAGTGGAGAACAATCTCCCTCCCACCTGTCTGACCTGATGTCTATGGTCACAAAATCACAGAATCTCATATTTGGAAGGGACCTCAGGACCATCTCATCTAGCTCATCCCTAAAAAAAGAATCCCATCTACAACCTAGTTATCTAGCCTTAGTTCAAAGATAACTTCCAGTATAAGGGAAACCCAGAATTCCCAAAAGCAGTCCATTCTACTTTGGAATTACTCTAATTGTCAGGCTACTTTTCCTGATATCGAGCCAAATTTTACTTCTTTGCAATTTTCATCCATTGTCCCTAGCTCTCTCCTCTGAAAGTCCAAGTCAAGCAACTAATTCTTTCTGCAGGCGACAATCTTTCGCAGACATACAAAACAGATGTTTTGTATATATATATATATATATATATACATATATATATATACATTTTGTATGTTTGTTTCATGTATATATAGACATGAAACAAACATACAAAATGGACATGTGTCTACTTCATAGACATATGAAGCAAACATGTAGAATGGACATGTATCTGCTTCTTAGGCATATGAAACAAACATACAAAGTAGACATTGTCTCCTTTACAAATACATGTGAAATAAGCATGAAATAGACATGTGTCTACTTTACAGACATGAAACAAATCTAAGAAATAGACATGTGTCTGCTTCATAGACATATGAAACAAATACACAAAATAAACATTGTCTTCTTCATAGATAAATGAAACAAACATGAAATGGACATGAGTCTGCTTCATAGGCACATGAAATAGACACTTTGTAGTGTATTTATCTGTGCTGGCATCACATTTCCCCCTAATAAAAGATAAGGTCCTTGAGGGTAGAGAATAAGTAATTTTCTTTTCTCCATAGTCTCCATACCAAACCTAACCCAGCATCTTGCATATAATAGCTTCCTAATAAATGCTTGTTGTTGAATGGAAAGATTATGAACTTGGTGCTAAAGTCATTTAAAGAGTTGGGAGAATGATCTAAAGGTTGATAAGTGATAGCAACAAAAATGAGAAGTAGATTGGATGAAGTCCAAAGGAAGAAAGGTCATGGAAGGATCATGGTACCCTAGCAGGATTGCCAGCCCCTGCCTTCTCTCTTGCAGACTCTTTCCTCATCTTTTCTCATCTTTCCTCACCTCTCAACCTCACTAGGTCCAAGATCCTAAGAAGCCTGCCTGGAATCTCACCCTAGATAGTCTTTATTTAGCACCTTAATGACAACATCTGGCATTTCTATAGCACTTTGCCATTTACATAGCTCTCTTCTTGAAGCAATCTTTTGGAAAACAGTATTCTTATCCCCACTTTATAAATGAGGAAACCGAGACAAAGTCAAGAAACGTTTTGGTTAAGGTACCACAGATACTATAAGAATCAGGGTTTGGACCTAAGACTCCAGACTTCAAGTTCAAATCTCTTTCTACTAAACTACTCTACCTGTGCTGAGCATAGACTCCAGAAACCCTCCAGTCTCTACCACTTTAAGCGAAGGCCACAGTTTCTATGAGCTTCAGTTTCTCCATCTCTAAGATAAGAGAATTGAACTAGATTTGGGTTCTTAACCTTTTTTGTGTCATAGATTCTTTTTGCAGTCTGGTTAAGCCAATAGGATCCCTTTTGGAATTATGCATTAAATGAAATACATAGGATTACGAAGAAAACCAATTACACAGAGTATCCCAAGAGTTTTAGTTTTCAATTTTGATAGCTTAAAACTGTGTAGTTTTTATCTGTTAAAGCTTAAAAGTAAGACTTTTAATCTAAGTTTTCAACTTCAATAGCTTAAAACTTGGGATCACCTGTATTGAAATAGTTACCCAACTTATTTTTTTTAATGTTTACAGACACTAAGATAAGAACTTCTGGACCAGATAATCCCTACACTCCCTCTCAGCTCTAAATCCTATTATCTATTTTTAAAATTGCATTCCTTTAACCGAAGTCTTTGATCTCTGTTACAATCCACCACTCCTTTCACCTGTGTCCTGCCAGGGCTCATCCTTAAAGCTATCAGTTAGAGAATCACATAATTTGACAGTTAGAAGGTAACTCCCCAACCATCTAGTCTAACCCAAACATGAAGGAACACCCACCATAAACCTACCCGACCTGCTGGTTACCCAGCAGCCTCTGCCTGAAGTCCTCCATCGAAGGGAAACCTGAGCATCTTAAGCAGTTCATTCCACTCTGGGAAAGCTCTCATCCTTAGGAAGCTTTTCCTCACATTAAACCTAAATTTGCCTTTTTGCAATTTCCATTCACTGTCCCTGGTTCTGCCCCTAGGACCAACCATAACAAATCTAATCCCAGGCATTCCTAGTCCTTTACACTTTTAGTTTGAGTGAAGGCTGTGGGAGACAGGTTTTGACAGGGGTGAGGAAGAGAGAACATGATGTACTCCCACTGTTAGGGATTACTTGGTCGATTACGGAAGACAGGCCAAGAAGTCCTTTGTCACTGGCTGACTGAGTGGTCAATCAACATCAAGCCAGAACAGATTGTATGATAATCAATGACAATCCTGGCAGACTGACCTGATAATGCTGATTGACAGTTCAGCCCAGTAAGAAGAAGAATATGTACTCTACTCCCTTCCATTTCTCTGTGTTCTATCTCTCTTTTGAGACAGTATGACAAAATTATTCCATACATCCCTGCCCTGAAAACAAAACTGGTAACTTTGCAGTTTTACTATCTGGTAACCTTGCCCCTTGAGGCAGTGTTCTAAGCAATATACACTGAATTTGAGGTCAAAGAATTTGGATTCAAATCCCAGCTCCGCTGCTTGCTACCTGTATAAAATTTAGGCAAGTTACTTAAATATTGACCTCAGTTTCCTCATCTATAAAATGATGAAGTTGGATTAGATTAGGGGTTCTTAACTGGGGGGAGGGATCACGGGCTCCTTTAACAACCTGATAAAACCTATAGATCTCTTCTCAGAATAACATCTTTAAAGGCATAAGATAAAGTCCATAGGATAATAAAAGAAACCAAAGGTTTTTGAAAATAAAGAAGAATCTTTTCCCATCCAGGTTCTTAGACAACCTAAACTCCTAGGTTAATTATACGATCTCTGAGATCTCTTTAAGCTCAAAAATCCTATGAACTACCCACTCTCAGCTTGAACCTTCCCAGTGATGGCTGGGTGAGTCGCAGAAAAGACTTACCTCAGAATTTCTTTCCTTGTAAAGAAGGTGCAGTCCTGCAAAGAAAGAGGAGTAGAGAAGGTTAGTTTATCAAAACTTTCCCCTCCTCATTTCCAGAGAGCAGGGAATTAGCAAAGATCCTCCTATTTATGCCATAAATATGCCTTTTTATAAGCATGATCAGATTCCCCTAGGGCTTCATGAACACAGCCATCTAACCAGAGGGAAGGTCAGTCATCCATGGGCCTGAAACTACAACACAAATCAACGATTCTGACCAGTATTTTTCTTTAAACAGCTGAATTTCTGGTGGAATTGTTTCAACCACACACAGATGCAGTCTAGGTCAGCGAGTGTAATAGTTATAATCCAAGATGTAGCAGTATAAGCAATCAAAAAGAGACATATGGCCAAAGCACAGGTCACCCAACCCAGATCCCAAGAATTCTCCCCTTTCCAGTCTGTCCTTCACATGCTTCCATAATAATCTCCCCACGGCATAGGTCTAAACCCTGTTCAAAACTGCTTCAATGGCTCCCTACTTACAAGATAAAATTCTCACTCCCTGATTTAGCATTGAAGGCCCTCCATCATTTGGATCTAACAAACTTCTCCAACCTAATGGCAAATTACTGCTTTGCACCCTATGTTCCGGCCAAACTACAGAACTCAACATCCCTCAGTTTCATCCTTCCCATCCTGTCCTTTCCTGTCTCCATGCATTTGCACAAACTATTTTCCATAACTGGAAGAGATGCCCTTTGCCCACTTCTGCTGATAGGAATCCTCCCCTTTCTTAAAATAAAAAGTAAATGTCCTTGAAGCCTCTGACTCAAATCTCTCACCTTTTCTATCTAACCTCTTGTATGTCCTTATTCCATTCAAATTTGTCTTGTAGTTATTCCTGTTTAACCCCCTTAGATTGTAAGATCCTTGAGGGAAATAGATGGTTTTCATCTTTGCTTCTACAGAGCTGAGCAAGAGGACTCATATTTACTTTGCTGGACGCTTAGTATGTTGAACTAAACCAGATCCAAACGACAGACCCTTGTGTGTCTCTCTCAGAGTTCTTACCTGATAAGCATCAAGCTGTTCCGGAGTGAAAACTGTCTGCTTGTTGCCCATGTCAGGTTCAGTTCTCCTAATGACTTTCTTCTTAAACCCGGTGTTCACTTGATTTAAAAAGCAACGGCAGGAGCCCCCTGACAGCTGTGGGGATTTCTAAATCACCCCCAGGAGTATTTAAACAAAATCCCTGTCAGGCATCAGTCACCTATGCCCTTCCTTTGCTCCCAGCCCCCACCTTCAGAAGGACTCACATTACAGCCTCTTGAGAAGCACAGCCCAAAGCTGTTTCCTGCCCATCTTGTCCAGTCCCACCCTCTGTCCAGGGAGTATATGGTAGGCAGAGGAATGTTTTGGAGCCTGGACTTAGAAGTAGAAGACCTAGATTCTCATCCTGGTTGTACCACTAATTACCTGTACCTTGAGCAAATTATGCTCCCTCTCTGGGTCTCAGTTTTCTAATCTATAAAAAGTGGGTATTAGACTAGATCAGAGATTCTTTATGTCCTGGATCCCTATGATAGTCTGTAAAGTCTAAGGACTCCTCAGAATGAGAAGAATAATGTTTTTGAACATGAAACAAAGTACATAACATTAGAAAATAAACCAATTTTATTCAAATTCAGGTATCAAAGTATTTTTAATAATAAATTCATAGACCCCAGGTTAAGAATCGCTGGATTAGAAGATCTCTAAAGTCACAGTTCCGGCATTCTGTGATCTAAGAACCCTCCCAGATTCAACATTTTATGTTATGTGTTCTACGGTCCCTTCCAGCCCTATAAGTTCTATATGCTGTTTTTATATACTTGATATGAGTTTCTGTTCCTTTTTTGTCTTTAGGGTCAGTGAATATCTGGATTACTTCTGCCTAAGACTAAATACATTACCATATATAGCAATACACAAGACTATTGCCGGCCCCTCTCCCTCCAAAGGGTTCCCCTCCCTAGCTCTGGATTCTTGCATTCAGCCTGGATTCAGTCCTAGGGGAACCTAACCCTTAAAAAGAAGGGTAAGGCTCCTTTTCTGGTCCACTCTGTCTCTATATAGCCACCCTATAGCTCTAGGGAAAATTACTTATAACTTAAGTTTGGCTCATGTCTGGGTTATCCCCAAAAAGGGAAATAGAAAGGTACTCTGTACAGTGAAGATCAGACATAGGACAGCTATTTATTTCCTCCATTCAAAAGAAATGTTTAAAACACAAAACTCATTAAGCATGAAATGATAACATCAATCACAAAGTCATAACTTATAATTACTACTATGCTCTTCCAGAAGGTTGTACTTAAAATATTAAGACAAGGAACATTTGGTTGTATTGTTGAATTAAGCATTTTACCTTCACCTTTACTCTGCACTATACAAACAACTCCCTCCAGACTTATGTTTTCTTGAGAAACCAGGCTGAGGCTTGAGCTCATCTTTGTGCTGGGAGTTACCTTCTCTGAAAAACATTTACAGTAGCTTCCAGGAGGTAATCCTCCTGAAATGCAACCAGCACCACCTGAGGAACCCAAGAACTCCCAAACTCTCAGGATGGCCTCTCCAAAAAGACCATCTCTCAATCACTGTTTAATTACCTATTCTCAGGGGAAAAAAACAAAACAAAACATGAAATACAGCCAGGAACACAAAGCCCACGTCAGGCTTATCTAGAGATACATGAGCCCATTGCCATGTAGGAGCACTGGCCATAGGTCCCAGAGTGGGTAGGGTGCACCCCACCTCCTTCACACACAGGAAATTCCAGAAGACAAAAACATTTTGGGGCTGCTGGATATGCAACCACCTTCTCATTAGATGGAACTGTCTGAATTACTCATTTCAGTAGTAGTGAGGCAAGGTTCCATGCTCTCTTTTGTTGAGATTTTAGCCCTTATGGCTCCTCCAACTACAGGGCTCACTTGGGAAATCCTCTTCTATCTCCCAGAATCCTATTCATTTTCTTTCTCTCTCTCTCTCTCTCTCTCTCTCTCTTTCTCTCTCTCTCTCTCACTCACTAACTGCTTAGAAAATCAAGATTCTTCCTTCTCCTTTGCACAGGACTTGGGTTCAAGAACAGTATCTATGAATCCCTCCCCTCTTGAGTCAAACGGGAAGGAATGTGTCTATCTCTACTCTCTACTTCTGCAGGAACTCTTGCTACTCCTCCACAGCCTGGGGACTATAGTCTCTTGAGTTTAATTTCTCACTGGGAAATCCTTAGCAAGTGACATGGGCTTCTGCACCAAGGAAGTCCTTCCTGGAAAGTAGAAAATACATACATACATACATACATATGTATATACATATATGTATGTATATATATATATATATATCCCACTCCCTGCCCCCCCCAAGAACCCAGGTTCTCTCTGCTGAGTTCAAATCCAGCCTTAGACACCTATAACCCATGTGACCCTTGGCAAGTCGCTTAAAAAAAAATCTGTTTCAGTTTCCTCAACTTTAAAACAAAGATAACTCTACCTATCTCTCAGAATTGTAAAGAGCTAATAAGACTAGTATTTGTAAAGCGTTTAGCAAAATGTCTGGCACATGGTAAGTGCTATATAATACTAATTCCCTTCCCTTCCCTGAGTGAGTTTGATTAATTGTCTTTCTTTTATAGATCCTTACCAAGGGATGGCTTCTCTCACAAGAGTCTATGTTCCCAAGTCCTTTTGTTGCTGTCCAGCCATTTTTCAGTCTGACTCTTTCAATTTGACTCTTCATGATCTCATTTGGGAATTTCTTGACAAAGATACTTCAGGTTGTTTGCCATCTCCTTCTCCAGGGTCTCTACTTTACAGTTGAGGAAACTGAGACAAACAGGGTTAAGTGAATTGCCCTGGATCACACAGCCAGTAAAAGTGTCTGAGGCCACATTTGAATTCAGATCTTCCCAACTCCAGGTCCAAGTCCTTAGCTAATTAAATATCTTCAGGACAACCACAAGTCACTGAAATCTATCCCCTTGCAGGACCAAAGGAAGACTCCAAACCAGCCGATCTGTCCTAGGACAGGCTCAGTCTTTGAGAGATAATCTGGAGTGTTCTTTGTTCCCTTAACAAAGTACCAGTGGGCTGAACCATAGTCTATAGGGAGGTAAGTTTATCAGATTGATTAGGGGGAAGTCATTTCATCAACTCCCCTCTTATAAGATCATCTTACTTCTTACCCAGTTTTTATGGTGCTTTGGTGATTTCCACAATAGTGGGGGTATGGAAACTGCTTCCTTAAGTGGGAGACATCTCTCCCAGGTGTCAGGGCGAAAGGATATTAAGGTGTATGGTCACTGTATCTGCCATCTTATCCCAATTTCTGCCTCAACATCTGAAGTTACACCTGCAGCTCCTGGCATAAGGAGCTACAGAAGGGGCAGAAGTAGAAAGGGATCCCTCCTAACATCCGCAGGCTGCTGCGAAGGAACTTTACAGGAGGTACAACCCTGAACTGTAGCTTCTGATATCCCCTGCTGGTCATAACCGGGAACTGCAGGATTGCGTATGGCTGTATTTTCCTGTGAGCATTCAAGAATTACAGGCAGAGAGAACCAGCTTAACAATAATGGTATCACTTGAGATAATAAATGAAATCACTATGCAAACCTTAAAGCATTGTTAAAGGATCAGCTACTGTCTATTAGGAACTCTAAGTGACAGGGAATGTATATAAATTTCCCCCCCAGGATTGCTCCTTAGAGATTCTGTACATTTTCCGATGGTCTCCTTTGATCAGGCAATAAAACGAACTTTCTTCCTTAACTCTTTAAACTCTGAGCATTCAAATAAGAAATAAGCATTGGCATCCTGGGGGTACTATGCATATATTTCCCCAGTTTTCCTAGACTGAGGTTGTTTTCCAAGAGAATTTTTTTAATTCCCTTGTGTAAACAAGCCCTTCATTCTACCAAAGCTTCTGACACAAAGATTACAATAGAATCAGAGACTATCAGAGTGTGAAGGGACCTCAGAGATCTGTGGCCTCAAGATCACAGGTTCCCCACCCTTGTATCTATTCCAACCTACACCTTAGCAGAAATCCCCTCTTTAATATCCCTTACAAGTCCAGCCTCCACTCCAGCACCTCTAGCGGTGGAGAGGTCAGTCCTGAGATGGGCCATTTTGAACAGCTCCAATTGTTTGCATGTTTTCTTTATACCAAACTTTCTTCAGTTTCTCCTGCCCCTGCCTAATTCAGCTCTCTGGAACAAAGCAGAGCAAGTCAAATCCACGAGCATTTAATAAGTGCCTACTATGTGCCAGGCTTTGTGCCAAGGATACGATGAAAGGCAAAACCAAGACCTGCTCTCATGGGGCTCATGGATCAATAGGAAACTAACATTCTTTCACACAACAGTCTTTCAGGTACTTGAGGATAGGTATTATGTTTCTTGAACTTTCTTTCTCCTCAGCTCTTTTGAGTAAAATGTAAATTCCCTGAGGTTAAAAACTTCAGTTTTAGTATCTCTAGTACTTTTCTTTTATCTGGCACTAAATAAATGTTGCTTGAATTGAATTAAATAAAAGCCTGTATGCCATGGATTTAAATACACTTACCATTCTGGTTGCCCTCCTCCAGACAAGCTCCAGCTTGTCAAACTCCTTCCTAAAATGATGCCCAGACCTGAACACAATACTCAGGATGTGGTCTGACCAAGGAAGCAGAGGGTTGGTCTATTTTGCAACTATGCACAAGTATCATTTGACCTACATTTATTAAGCACCTACTATCTACAAGGCCATGTTCAGTGCTGGGTACACACACACACACACACACGCATGCACACACGCACACACAAAAATACATAGCTTTTGTCAAGGCATTTGCAGTCTAACAAAGCAACTACTACATATATACAAATATGTGAATAAAAGAGAGAATGTCTTGAATACTGATGAGAGGTCTAAATAGTGCTATGAAAAGTCTGGCGAGTCAAGATTACTTCTATTTAAGAGAATTATTGAATGACTCAATCAGTGAGTAAAAAAGCATTTAGAGGAACATAGGCGACTCAGTGAATAGAGCACCAGCCCTGGAGTCAGGAGGACCTGAGTTCAAATTTGGCCTCAGACACTTAACACTTATTAGCTGTGTGACCTTGGACAAGTCACTTAACCCCAATTTCCCTGCCTTTGCTCCTCCAAAAAAAGACAAATAAATAATAAAAAAGCATTTAAGGGCTTACTATGTGCCAAGAATTGCACTGAACACTGAGGAAGCAAAACAATCAAAATCCACAAATATTTATTTAGTACTATTTTTCAGGCATGGTGGTACTTGGCACTGGGGATAAACATACAAAGACAAAGATGAGTCCCTGCCTTCAAAGAGTTTACTTACATCTGTTAGATAGTCAGACTCCCACTGGGGCAGAGCTGGGAGAAGAATGAAGAAGGGCTGGTCTTGGGCCTTTCCTCTAAATAGAGACTCCAAGAGGAGCTCATCAATGGGAGAAGGGGACCCACCAGGGCAGGGGGACATTTCAGAGTGAGAAAGCAGCTGAGACATAGTGGTGAAATCCAGAGAGCCAGAAGCAGAACTGAGAGAGAAACGGGAAAGTCACAGTTAAAAAGGTCAAGGTCTCGACTGCATGCTGGGCCCTCACCAGTCATTTTGATTTATGTCTTGTCACTGGACTCTGATGACTCTGAAGGAGAGAGTGAGGCTGGTGACTTTGCATAGCTCTGCCTCACTTAAATCCAACTCACTTGCAAGTCAAGATATCACTCATCTGATGTCATGAGTCTTCTTCTAGAATGAAGGACAAGCATCAATAAGGAAAGGCACAGTCCTTGCCCTCAAGGAATTTAGATTTTAATGGGGGGAGGGGACAACACATATAGGAGTGTTCTAAAGCAAGATGGAGATGCCCAGGTTTCCAAAGGGCAAAGTGGCAGGGCAGGTGACGAGGTCCCAGGGTTTCAAAGGGGAATGATCATGAATAAATCATTGTATCTGATGAATTCCCATGCCCCACATTCATCAAAGTGCTTCACCATAACCTGGACTCTTTTCCAACTCCTTATGACCTGTTGTATCTGTCCCATGACCCAAAAGCTAGGGAAGGCTTGGCTTGTGACTTTGAGGAAGGATTCATAGAAGAGGTGGCGTTTGACCTGAATATTGAAGAAAATAGGGAGAGCAGTACAGTGGACAAAATGAAAGAGCATTAGACTTTAAAGTCATGAGATCCAGGTCTGAGTTTGCCCAGCATTTTGCCTGATTTTCCTTTGCCCCATTCTAGTCTACTGTGTATTTTTTTAATTTACGTATGTATTTATGTATTACATTTATTTATGTATTATTTACATATGTCTGGTACATCTCTGTTGTTGTTCAGTTATCCAGCTGAGTCCATCTTTTTGTGATCATACTGTCCATGGGGTTATCTTGGCAAAGATATTGGAGTGATATGCCATTTCTTTCTCCAGCGGACTATCTACCCCCAGTATATCACTCTATCCCCAGTAAATTGCAAGCTCTTTGAGGGCAAGAACTAGTCAGGGTTTTTTTTTTTTTAATCTTGTATGTCTTCTCAGTTTCTAGTCTACAATAAGCACTTGTTGAATTGATTTTGTTCCATACATATTAGCTATATGACCCTGTTAAACTCCTTGAACTTCAACCTCCTTATCTATAAAAGAGGGCTAAGTTTTATTGCACTTCCTACTTTACAAGGTTGTTGTGAAGAAAGAATTTTGTCCCCCACGAAGGGCTAAAGCAGGGATGGGGAACCTTTGATGGCAAACCCACATGCGACCCTCTAGGTCCTCAGGTGCAGCCCTTTGATAGAATCTAAACTTCACAGAACAAATCCCTTCAATAAAAGGATTTGTTCTACATAACTTGGACTCAGTCAAAAGGCTGCATCTGAGGACCTAGAAGGCCTTGAGGCCATAGGATCCCCATCCCTGGCCTAAAGAAATGTGAATTGTTATTTCGCAATTTCTCTAAGAACCCTGAAAGGGGACAAGGATCCTTGCAGCTCTGAAATTCCATGGTCTTCCCAGAGCTCATTCAGGGTCTAGTGTGGGGAGGAGGTTTAGAAAGTCTGCCATTGCACTTGGAAATCATGGAGTACCTTCTATAGGTGGACAGCTTTACCTCTACAGTTAGTCCTTTTCATAGGACACAGAAGCCCTGAATAAATGATGGAAGATGGAAAGTAACCACCTAATCATTTTATTTATGAAACAAATTATTCTGATTTTTTTCGAGGCTAAATTGATTTCATAATCCAGCTGCAGAGAGGGTCAAATAGCTTCAGATGCAAATTGGCTGTTGAGGGTCCTTAACTGCCATTCTAGTTAGATGAGTGATCCAAGTGTGGATCCTGGCAACTCTAAAACCCCTCAGATGTAGTTAACAGCAGGTTAACTGGTGTGTAGGCTGCCTGGAGACCCTGAAGAGACAGGAAGAAAAGTAATGAATTTAGCCTCAGAAATCCTTGATTTGAGATTTGATACAGTCAATTATTAGATGTGTACATTTTTTAGCAAGTTATCTCCCCTCTGGGGCCTCAGTTCTATCCATAAAATAAAGGGACCAAATTAGATAATCTGGTGTCAAGATATTAGGAGACAATTGTTTTCTAGAGCTAAGGCCCAGCAAGCAAGCTGTGCCCTGAGCTTCGAATAACAACAATTCTTTGCACTCACCCTCTGGATGATCTCATTCTCTGGCAAAATCATATAATTATTGTATTGCTTTGACCAGCACCAGGCATTCTCTGAGCTTGGACAAGCACCTATAATATCCACATTCTGGCCATGAAGCCCTGTTATGAATCAAACTTGTCACACTGTTGATGTTACTCCTCATTGTCAGGGCTGCAGCGCACTGAAAGGCCATCAGTGTAAGTATCAGGGTTTAGCCATACTAAAACAGCTACCCGCACTAGGGGAAGGGCCCTGGCACATGTGTCTAGTTTGCCACCTCCCTTGTAGTAATTTCCCTCACTTTGAAATTAAACTTCTGCTTGATTCCCGATCTGTCTCTAGCCTGCTCTACTCGGCTCTGGCCTGGCCGTCCACAGATTAGAGGCCAGTTCGCTGCAGTCAACACTGCAAAGTCTGTTCACCAACTACAATGACTTATGATAATGGCCCCTATTATGTGCCAGACACATGTACTGGGCAACCAGGTGGCAAAGTGGTTAGAGTGTGAGACCTGGAGTCAAGAAGACTCATCTTCTTGAGTTCAAATTTGACCTCAGACACATAATAGCTGTGAGATCCTAGGCAAGTCGCTTAACCCTGTTTGCCTCAGTTTCCTCATCTGTAAAATGAACTGGAGAAGGAAATGGCAAACCAGTCCAGTATCTCTGCCACAAATGAATCGCCGAGTTGGATACCACTGAAAATGACTAAACAACAACTATGTGTGTCAGGCTCTGTGCTAAGTGCTGGGGATACAAAAAGAGGCGAAAGCAATACCCACCTTCAAGGAGCTTCCAGTCTGATAGAAGAGACAATATGCAAACAAATATATACAAAACAAGCAAGGAAATATTTAACACTAATTTAAATTTAAATTTAAATAATTTAAACACTAAAATGGAGAGGGGTTTGGAAAGGTTTCCTGTCAGTCTTCCCTCCAAATTTCACCTGGAGTCCTCAGCTGAAGTGTTATGTGAGCTCAGAG
Organism: Pseudocheirus occidentalis; assembly: GCA_028646575.1. Lineage (NCBI taxonomy): Eukaryota > Metazoa > Chordata > Mammalia > Diprotodontia > Pseudocheiridae > Pseudocheirus > Pseudocheirus occidentalis. The sequence goes on from CM053594.1 coordinate 51,535,883, forward strand.
CTCAGAGAAGGAATGGGCTCGGCCACATCTTTTATATCTTAGCCTCAGAGCCTCATCCCGTTTCACTCCCTTAGCTCTTAGAAAGGTAGGATCCTCATATATTCATTCATTGGCTTAGAAAAGAAAAATTTCACTTAATCCCTTCCATATATAATAGCTCTAGAGCTGAAAGTTATGCGTCCACCCCCCTCATTTTCCAGATAAAGAAACCAAGGTCCATGGGGGTGAAGTGCCTGACAGAGGATTTGAATCTAGGCTAACAGTGTTCTTCCATTATACTTTGCATAGAAGAGAGGGAGCAGTCAGTTGCCAGAGTCTCCGCCGTCAGAAACCAAGTGACCCTACAAACATCATGCAAAATTACATGCAATATATGCATCATTTATGTACCAAGAAAACAGTACAAAAGATTTGAAAGGGTAGGTCATGATTGATGGGAAGTAGCCTTTTGGAGGGGGTGGTATTTGAATTTAGTTCAAGAAACAAACATGGAGGAGGGAACATTCCAAGCATAAGTAATACCATGAGGAAAAGCCTAAAGATGGAAAAGTACAGGGCATAGACAGTTTGACTGTAACATAAGGTTTATACATAGTAGTTGTTGTGCAATAAGCAAACATTTATTAAGCCTGTACTATGTGCCAAGAGCTGGGCTACATGCTAGGGATCTCCTTCCCTTCAAAGAGCTTATATTTGTAAGGGTAATGGGAATTATGGGAATCTTCCCCTTAATAGGTTGAATGTAATCACATGGAGCCTGTGGTGGGAGGAGCTTGCTTAACAGGTGGAGCAGAGCTGAAAGAAAGCTGGGAGTCAGAGCAGTTAGAAAGGAGGAAGGAGAGGATGCAGGCAAGGAGACAGTTAGGTATGATGTTGCTCCCTGAGGATGATAATGTGTATTAAATTCTTTGTTGCCATGATGTATTTAACTTTCTGGTGTTGGGATTTGGTTTTCTGGTATTGGGATTTAGGTTCTGGAGTCTGAATAAATGGGTTTTTTTTGGTTGGTTGGTTGGGCTTTTTTGCTTTTTGGAGGGCAATTGGGGTTAAGTGACTTGCCCAAAGTCACACGACTAGTAAGTGTGTCAAGTGTCTGAGGCCAGATTTGAACTAAGGTCCTCCTGACTCCAGGGCCGGTGCTCTACTCACTGCGCCACCTAGGTGCCCTGAAGAAATGTTTTGCTTCTGTCTTATACATGGAGAGTCTATTATATTTTGTGATTTTATATTTTGTGATTCACAACTACGCTGGCATATTCATAGTGACCATCAGTACTGCAAATATCACATTGGCCCTACAATATTCTACCAAGGAAAATATGAACACAACAGAAAGAGGTTTGAGTTTGAATCCCAGTTCTGCCACTTACTAGCTATTTTTTTTTTAGGCAGAGTTCAGTGACAAGCTGAAGTCAAATTATGCCCCACTAGTGATTTAATTTTAAGCAAGTCACTTAATTTCCATTTCTTCATCTGTAAAAGGAAGGGGTTACACTAGATCACCTATGAGACCCCTTCCAACTCTAGGTTTATGAGCTATAGAAGGAAAGCAGTTGAAGTTTCCTTCCCTAATCCAAAAGTCTTTTCCAGTCCTAAATCCTAGCTCCACTTCATGGATCCTTGGGTTCAAATGGACTGAGTCCAATCCAGAAGGGTTGACCCCAAAAGGGTCTATTTTCTTTGACTTGTCCTCACTCAGAGTATATTGAAGGAATCTTCAAATATGCTAATATCTAGGCTTTCACAAATATGAATAACAGAAATCACCAGCTCTATTACAAGCATTCAAAGTAACAAGTACATATCTGGTAGAAGGCTGTCTATTTTACTATACCAAAAATACAAAAGATTCAGAGCATTCATTGGAGTCCCATACATTGATGCAGAAAATATACAGCACTCACAATAGCCAATAAACTTTTCTCAGAAGAGAACTAAACTTGGAATTGCCAGCAGGGAAGGAGTCCAACAGTGAACCTCTCTAACAGGTTTCAACACAGGCCCTCTCAGATTTGCACTTCTTTGGATTCTGTCCAAAACTTTTGTTTTGGACTTCCTTCAGGAAGCAAATATATTCTGGGGATACTGTGTTTGGCCTTTCCTGTCAGACTTGCACTGTTCAAATAATTCATGGTGATAGTGAATGGCAAGTACCAACTTCTTATTCTCCCACAAAACACCTTTAGTTCACTTAAAGCTATTTAGTTCATGAGCAATCTCTGTTTTTCTCCAAGAGATACACTGCTCAGGAATTTCCCTTTCTCTCTGAAGACCAGCTCCATTTATTTTTAAACTTGGGCTTACTCTGGAAGCAATCCCATGGCCCAAGAAATCTTTCTTTCCTAGTTGGCTCAATTACAGCATTATTCTGCTTGGAAAAATTTAGATTCCCTTCTCTTCTACAAGACACCTTGTATCAATAATGAGATATTCACAACACCCATGATGGTTATGAATATGTTGGTGTAATTTTGGATCACAAAATATAGCAAACTCTCCACATGGAAGGCAGAACCAAGGTCTTTATTCAGAAACCATAACACTGAGTCCCAAA